>JAQPPZ010001128.1:1200000-1837480 GCA_028583015.1 Wollemia nobilis
ACTAATATGTAAATCAAGGCTTATAATATATTAACTAACATTCATTAATATGCATAAATATATGAATGTAAATAGCCTGAATCATACATGTACAAAGCATGTAGCACAACTTACAATATTAGTTGCTCAAAATGTATGCAATCTTTATTACTTCTCTTTCTCTTACAAATGTATCACAAAACTCTATTACAATAATGATAGCTACACTAGCTATCTTCACTATAATAACTATACTCGGTAGGTTTTCTAGGTTTTCTCTAGTTTCTATGGTCCTCCATGGAGTAATATATAGCCATTATGGCATGACTATTTGGTTACTTGACTCTTATTCCAAGTCTCATGACTCTTCAATATTTTAATAAAATTGAGGATAATGTTGGCTTTTTGGCTAGATTATCAAAGTTCCTAATGTTTAGGATTAATATAATAATCAAATGTTTGAGCATTCAATATACGTGTTCAATATTAATAAATAATCACTCAAAAAATAACAATAATATGAATTAAATATGGACAATATCATTCATGCAAATACATGAAGAAAAATTCCTAATAGAATTGCTCAAAATTTGTATGAGCTTCTTTCTATGATGCTTAAATACATATATTCTTCAATTGATAATTGATAATACAACATGGATATTTATCCCCATAATATAGCCTTACAAATATGACTCTTCAATACTTGACTATTTCTCTCCTCACATATCTAGGAGATGCATATTTTTCTATTCCATGCATAATACAAATTCTCTCATGTCTTTTGGCTTCTTATCTTGTCACTTTTACACATGACTCTTGACTCTCTATTTACTCTTGTACACTTTATTTTGTGGTATTTACACACTCCTACTTGCACACTTTACTATATGACACATTACACTCTCCTACATCTATGCCAATACACACTCTATTACATGACACTTGTGCACGTTCTCACTCTTCACACTTGTACACATAATTACATGACACCTATGCACATCCTACACATGAACACATAAATAAAGGGAAAATATAAATAGTACTTCTAAACTATAGATCCACACCCTAATATATTATATAATTACAATTGTATCGTAAAGGTACCATGGGGGTACATTAGCATGTACCAAATAATGTAATATTATCCAATAGATAAAATGATGAAATATAAAATTCATGAGGCTAAAAGGTGGAAGGAGTATTGGTAAAACCAAAGGGTATGACTAAGATCTCTTAATGTCCCTTAAGCATACAAAAAAAACTAGGGGATATCCTCATATCTAACTATAATTTGACCATACCTAGAATGCAAGTCAAATTATTTAGATTTATGTAGTTCATCCAATAAATCATCAATATCAAAGATAGGGATCTTATTTTTATGGTTATCTTGTTGAGAGGTCAAAATTCAAGACATGCACCAAGAAATTTTCCTTGCACCACACCATGACCATAAGATAGGAATAAGAACTAATGCTTGTATGGATATTACCTTGCTCCAGCATAAACTAAATCAACTTCTTGATCTCATATTTATAGCACTAAGGATAGTGGTAAGGATGAATATTGGAAGGCTAACTTTATAGAACTAGGTGGATGGCATGATCATGTGTGTTCTTAGGAGGAATACCCATGGGTTCATTGAATACTACTACATAGATATCAACAATGACTATACATCCAAAGGTAGATATGGAGGAAGCAACTTACAAGACCAAATTTCCATGAAATTGATAGGGCAAAGAATTCATGACACGTTATTTCTATATATTTTCATTCAATGTGTGCTAATCATCTTGGAAGGAAGAGGTTTGATTCCTTATATATAAATAACCTTACCATATTCCACTCATTTGACATATAACTATTGCATAGTAGTAATATCTTCAAGCTACAAGATCCAATGCTCCCAATATGATATTTGTACTCTCCAGATCCATGATGAAGAGATGATTGAACCAATTAAAATATCCCATATGAATATAAATATTACTCCTATGAGCCACACACTAATTAATACCCCCATTTGCAATCAATACCTAAAATTTATCTTGGGTCATAGTATTAAAATGCGATCTCAAGGATTTTGTTGTTTTGCTATAGATAAAATTATATGTGCGACCTGAATCAATAAACACTTTTATGCAACAATATGTGATGAATACTTGGACCTTGATTATGTGATGGACCTAGAGACCCATTAGGAAAAATGCTAAGAGATCAATGATATACACATCTTTCTCAAAATCTTCTTTTTCTACTAGTAACTCATATCATAAATGATCTTGATCTTCATGTTTAAGTACAACCTCTTCCTTAGCTTCTAAAAGGAAGTTATATTGTTCCTCATAAGCCCAATCCCAAGGATGGAATGAATGAAATTTGTAAAAATTTAATAATTGGGGGCACTAATCATTCTAGTTATTAAATTAAGGTTGTCAAAGGTCAAAATTATGTTGAGTTTTGGGATAGTACAATTGGATATTTTTTTCTACTACAAGAGCCACATGTGTAGCCTCCTCATGGGTGTATGTATCAAGCATATTAACCTTCCACATAATGACATCCTTTAGGCTATGAAAAAGTGCAGAGAATCATTTTGGATTTAATTGGTAGGTGTATGTGACAAGTACCATGATCTCCATGCAATAGTCCTCAACCAAACCTATTTTTTGTATTTACATCAAAAGGACTATATACAAATTAGAAGTGCCTTTGTTAATATTTCAAAATAAAATCATTTTAAACTCTAGTAACAAAAGAGGGTACCCATAATAAAGAATCTCCAATAACAACCATTGATGAGCATTGGTTCCTATCTTAGTAATATCCAATGGGATATGATCCTATTTAGGATCATTATGTAAATGGATGATGCTAATCATATTAGATATCTAGCCACATATATTTATGCCCTTAAGGGTAAGAATATTGATGTACAAAATGGAAATATCATGAGGTCAAAAAAGTAAATGATCAACACCTCCTATATGGGGATCAACATTAGTATCATAATCTAATTTAAGTTCATCCATACTTGGAATATTACCCCTAGTAGCATACGGAACCATCTGAACAAAATGGGAACCCTAGGATTTATATCCACTAGGCTATTTTTGGTAGATACCAATATCAAGATACTAATAACACCTTGAAACTTGTATGAAGTGAAACCATTAGAGGTTTTTAAATTGGGTATTCATAACAAGAGGGATGTTATTCATATAATTTTACAATTACTTATACTTTCCCTATGGTTTCCTAGAAATATGTTAAAACTTGTTGTTTAAAGAGCACTCAATACATGAAGCATCCTACTAGTTTTAAATTGAATCTAGTGTTGCGTACATGTTGTCTATCTCTTCTTTATGGAGAATAATTTTTTCATCAGCTAAAAATATTTGTCTTCTTATGATAAAATATAATTGTGTACATCCAATAAAATTATGTCAATCATGAGAATACGATCAACTAGAGGAGTGGAAGGTGTACTCATAGTGCATAAAGAATAAAAGACACTGTGGTCAAATATATTAATGTCAAAAGGGACATCATGGTGCTTGCCAATAGTTTAGGGTTGGTGTTCCATTTTAATCATGAAAGCATACTTGGGTAGACCTATGAATTGTAAACACCTATTATTTCATAGTTAAATAATAGAATCCAAGGCTTCATTTATACACTAGGAAATGCAAGAAAAATTCCAAAAGTACCCTTTAAATACTTCAAGAAAAAATATTGATACATAAACACTTATTTTGACTAGCTCAATGAATTGATCATAACTATATGGGTCTCCTACAAGGGTCTTCACACCCTCGATACTTTTTAAATGCAAATTGGGTTTGGGAAAAGCATATAATAATGATTAAATCACAATATCACAAAAGAAAAATGTGTTAGAAGATGAAGCCTAAAATTTTTTATAAATTACCTAAACAATAGGAAGCAAATATAATTGCATGAGGTAGCTGTAAGCTTACTGTAGTGCTAGGGGCTTTGGCCTCTCTTTAAGAGGTCCAAGGTTCAAACCCCACTCAGTATGAGGGGACCATGAACCCTCATAAAAACATATGTAAACTCATTAAAAAAATACGATTGAATGAGGTTTTATGTAGGATCACATGCCCATCTTCCATTTCTTCACACAACCATTACTTGAACAATAGGAAATAAATATGACTGAATGATATTTTAGGTAGTCTTGAATGTCCTTCTTCCATTTATTCACACCACCATAGGGATCCAATATTAAATATTTGATAACACTTGTAATTAAATAACTTCTATAAATACTAATGACAATAGAAAACTTAGAAATGTGCAAAAGAAAGTCACTAGAATAGTAATCATATTCAATAACAGTAAATAAAACATCATAAGTAATAGATTCTAGATTTCAAATTAGTATGAATTCTAACCATTTAGGGAGGGAAAAACTCATAGCCATTTTAATAATGCAAAATCTCATACTCTCACAAGATGTGGCTAAAGATAACAACTATAAATAATGTCTCAAATAAAACATAAGTCCACTATTTATATACTAAAACAAACAACCTTGACCCTTATGTTCAAGGATCAACTAACCTAATCTTAGTATCTGAGATCACATTAATAAATATAATTGATATGGATATGTTGGAGTCATTAAAAGCCTCAGATATTTCCTAGAACAAGTCTCTCATGTCTAGAATAAATCAAATGCTTGACCAATCTATGTTGGAATTCACAATGCTTTCTATAATAAAACAAAAGTAAAATATACATTCAAATATTATACAAAAAATGAAAGAGATATGAAACAAAATTGGGAAACCCACAAGCACTATATATAATAATTATCCATAGATAATGTTACACAACACTCTAATAATAAATGGGAACTGTGAAGGGAATATTTATAGCAATACCAAAAACCCCAGTTATATCATAGAGTTTAACCTTAGTTGACATAAAAAATGCCCTTTAGCTTAATTACAAAAAATAAATAGGGTATAACCATAACAATGTTAACCAAGGCCTAATATGATTAGATAATAAAATAGTACAAAATGATAAATACATTACACAATGAAAACCCCTTAGGTCTATCTAATACATTTTACAATATCGGTCCTTGGGCATGAAGCATATTATTATTTCAACACCCCCCCCCCATAATCTACACTAAGGGGCCAAGGACAAAATATATTAGTGAAAATAATATCTTTCCCCCATAATGGATGCTCTAATGGGTCTATGAAGTTGAGGTAGATCCATCTATATATGCATTATCATCTAGAAGATGTCCACTAATTTCAAGAACTCAACTTCGATCCTTTGCAGCTTTTGCAAGCAATTCATTGTTGAATGTCCCTCCATTTTATAGGATCCATAAGTATATTATATTTTTTTTAATACATAGCATGGTTGTTAATCCCATTGGTCTTATATGATGTGGAGAGAATGGGAAAGAAGATACATAATTGTAAATCAAAATCCAAGTATTCTCAATAATTACTTTTCAATATATATAGTACATGAATAGGCATGATTTGATTAGACATGCCTTTTAATAATATAATTTTTCATAAAGTTATCTTAATTATTAATTAACAATAATTAAATATTAAATAATTATTAGTTAATAATAGTTAACTATTAATAATTAATTAATTAATCTTTTAATTTAATATTTAATTGAATGAGGAATCTTATTCCTCATCATTCCTCCCAACAATATGTGCATTGGACCCCAATGCATTCAAAATAGGAGCAAAGATCTTGAGGATGAGGAGGCGACCATGGGGGAGGTCACTGAGTGCACAAAATCGGTACACAAGAAGGATCTTTGGAGTATATTTGATGAGATTATATTCCTAATAATTTAGAGCCTTCACAACAATGGATTCAATTTTAGGAATAATAGAAGTAAGTTTTCCAACATTTAACTTTGGTTGGATAGGAATTTTATCCAATAATATGTTTTTCAAATTTAAATTTCAAGCACCAACTTGCATAGAGTGGGCATGGCCCACTTTGGATATAAGTGGCGGATAAGATAAATGAGTCTCATCCTCAACAAGCATACCTTCAAATATGTTTTCTAAACTATTATCGAGCTTCTAGTATTTTAAGCCAAGAAAGGAGGATACTCCAAGAAGTGATGTAGGATTAGAAACATCATCTTTTATGGTGTACACTAATGGAGGCAAAGGAGAAGCCTCAATTTCTAGAAATTTTGTAGCCATAACAACAAAATATGTTGGAGGGATTTCCTCCTTTGCACATATTAAAACAAACTTGTGCCAACATGTAGGAAGAAGAGGAAATTTTAAAACATAAAACTTTATGTTCATGTACATATCGAACCCTATATACAAGGACTCTAAATATTGGGCAAGAGTCTTAATCTTATCCATAAAATTGGCTTTGATCATACCAATGGCTATCCACAAAGCTAAGGCTTGAGCTTTGTGGATAGCCATTAGAATGATCAAAGCTTATTCGGTAGACAATATTGAGACTCTTACCCCCACTAGTGTACATCATAAAATATAATGTTTCTAATACTAATTTACTTCTTGAAGTATCCTCCTTTCTTGGCTTAAATGACTAGAAGCTTAACAATAGTTTAGAAAATGTATTTGAATGTGTGCTTGTTGAGGATGAAACTCATTTCTCTTATCCGCCACTTATATCCAAAGTGGACCATGCTCACTCTATGCAAGTTGGTGCTTGAGATTTAAATTTGAAAAGTATAGTTGAAATCATATTTGATGTCCAACCTAAAAACCCCAATATCGAGGAACTCTTTCCAAGTTGTGTCTTCCATATTTGACACATTCTTCATCATCTAAGCACATAGCTCTTTGGTTGTCTATGCTAGCTCTTGGATCTCTTGTAGATCCTAGAGATATTTTGGGCTAGGCAACATGGTGCCAACTCCTAGATGTCCAAAAATAGTCCAGAAAATTTATATGGTTGTACTAAATGAACAAAATCCTAAGGCCTCAAATTTTGGAACTCCTTAATGTTATAACAGTTTGGAAATACAATCGATCATATTGAATGAAAAAAAGGTATGCATTAACATCTGAATGGTCTAGAAATACAGTCAACCATGTTGAATGGACAAAAGGTAGAGGTCAAATTATTGAGTGACTTAATCCATAGGTGGGTCAATAAGCTATGATACAACTAATAGAATTGGAAAGAAGATATAGAATTGCAAACCAAAATCCAAGTATTATCATTCATTATATATATATTACATGAATAGGCATGATTTGAATAGACATGCCTTTTTACAATATAAATTTTCATAAATTTATATTAATTATTAATTAATAATAACTAATTATTAATTAATAATAATTAACTATTAACTAATTATTAGTTAATAATAATTAACTATTAGTTAAGATTCAAGGAATATATACCCTTGGGGTTGCCCCCTAAGGGCCTAGAAAATGGTCTGGTGCTTTAACGATCAACAAATCTAAAGGTTGAAGGAGCATGGAAGGCTAGAGGTTGAAGGAGCATGGAAGGCTAGAGGCTAAAGGAGCATGGAAGGCTAGAGGCTAAAGGAGCATGGAAGGCTAGAGGTTGAAGGAGCATGGAAGGCTAAATGATGAGTTGATATTTGGAGTGTTAAGGCTAAAGGAGCATGGAAGTCTAGGTTGGTTGAAGGAATGTAGAAGGCTAGAATGGATAAAGGAGCTACAACAAAATGCTGGATGTTGAGTGGAAGGTTGGGATGACTAAGGGAATGTGGAAGGCTGATAAGGTTGAAGGAGCATGGAAGGTTAGGCCAAATAAAGTAGCTACAACAGAAGGTTGGGATGTTGAGTGGAAGGTTGGAAAGGCTGAAGGAGCATGGAAGGTTTCTTACAATGAGAAAAACAAAATTGCAAAGTGCAAAGGATTAGGGTTTTTTCCTAAAAAAATATCTCATATTTTAGGAGCCATATCTTCGCAAAGAGTTATCTGATTCAATTGATTCTTTGACCAACTTGTACAAAATTTGAATAGCTTTAAAATTAGTGGTTATATGCAAAAATATGAGCAATATTGATGGAAATACGACCCTGTGAAGTCAACCATTTGGAACAAAGGTAGTGACAATTTTTCTTATCGTAAAAAATGAAATTGCAAAGTGCAAAGGATTAGGGTTTTTTCCTAAAAAAATATCTTCCCTTTTAGGAGCTATATCTTCATGAAGATTTATTTGATTTAGCTAATTCTTGGATCAACTTGTGTGTAATTTGAATAGCTTTAAAATGAGTGGTCATATGTAAAACTTTGAGCAATATTGAGGGAGATACAACCCTATGAAGTCAACCATTCGAAACAAGGGTAGTGAAAATTTTTCAAGTCACAAAAAATAAAATTGCAAATATTTGTCTACTAGGGTTTGAAATATGGAAATAACAATGAAGGGCTATGACTTCAGTGAGGAAGGAAACTAACAATTCAGATTTGGTAAAGCGGACTATGATAGTGCGATGTTTTGGAAATATTACTCTGCTAAGATGCAAGACATAGATATTACAAGTGAATTTTTGGCATTGTGAAGGCTGCTATAGGAAAATGTTAAGAAATATGCTAAATTTTTGAGTAATTGTATTCATACAAAAAATTGTAAAGATCCAGTAAATGAAAATCAATAATTTAGACATTTTATGTAAAATTATGTAGGTTTCTAGCTATAGCATCTCAATTGAGATGATAAGTGTATCTATTTGTAAACTCTCAATATCTAAAGAAGAGAGATGTAATTTTTCAAGGGTGGGGGACCCGAGTACAATCCCTTATTATCAAGAAAAAAAAAATTAACTATTATTTTTTTAATTAATTAATGTTTAATTGAATGAGGAATATTATTCCTCATTATTAGCCTCATTATATTCGAATTCCTTTGCTTGAGACTATATTTAAGGAGTTCCACCACCATAATTTCACATTGTAACCTAAAAGTAAACTAGGAGAGAATATAACTATTCAATTGTAAGTATTTTGAGGTTCCAAGAACATAGGAATCATATGAACCATGAGGTTCAACATCTAAAATGAGGGGGAGATATTAGCAAGGACAATCTTAATGCATTCTACATCATATTTCTTTTTACCTCCAAAAGATGCAATATCTACCCTTAAAGCCTTGAATCTCACAATATAATCCTCAATGTTATCAAACTTAGCTAGCTTAAGAGAAGAAATATTTAATTCCAAGTGACTTACTTTAGTAGTATTGACCTCTCCAAAGTTCATGCAACTTTTACCATACCTTGATAAGGCCACTCTCCTCTTTGATATGGACAATCAACTCTAATTCAATCAAAAAAGAAAACAAACCTAGAGCCTCCTCTGCCTTCTGGTGCTAAGTTTCATCACTAGGAAAAATTGTTTTATCCTCCTAAAGATGCACCATAGGTTCTTACTTTGTAGTAGTACAATCATCTTAGTTTACCAAATATTGTAATTTCACCAATTAAGGTGGGTAACAAGGGATTTGTGTCTACCTTATTTAATCTAATCCCAACGATTATATCAAGTCTATAAATTAATGCCATTGGTGCATAGAGCTTGAAAAATCATACAATTTAAAAAAAGATTCAAAATGCTTCCATAAGCAAAATTTATGGCCTCTAAAATATTTTTCCTAATGAAATCTAAGAAATTAAAAATTAAAGCATCTAAAAATTTACTACCAGTTGATGTAGAATTATTTGTTGATCGTCTCCATTTATATCCTTCTACCTCAACGTCTCTATTATAATTGGATTGCAACAAGTGGTGCTTTGAAATTAGTGAAGGAGATTCATAAATACAAATAAAATAGGCACCCAAAGATGTCAAGTCAGTCACCACATCATCCTCAAAGTTTATGCAACGATCCTTCTTAAAAAAAAATCACTCACAAGGTTTGAATCTTCAACACCTCCAAAAGTACATTTCTCTAGCCAATGTCTTCCCATTACACTTATGGAATGAAAGGATCATTTCAAGCAATATTATTTTGATGCCTAAAAAGAGATCAAAATATGTCATGTATAGGTTCAAACAAGGTTCCAAATAGGTATCAATACCCTAGAAGTTGTATGCTCACTAATAAGACAAGGCCATTGAGATAACAAAAAACTCCCATAGCTTTGTGAAGATTTTTTTAGTACAATACCAACCCAAATAACCTTATCTCCTATGCATAGATTGACTTACCATTCCATGTATCCATTTTCAAAAGGGTATTGTGATGGGTTTGAACATGTGACCCCTCCTATAAATATCCTTAATTCCTCATTGTATAATTGCTAGAGTAGTGCCACTAGTTGTTTCCCTGCTTCAAGTGCTTTGATGTTGAAGTTTCCCCATGCTATTGACATTATGAATGCATGATGGAAGCACACATACAAAAATAGATGCACACATGCTAGCATACCTTGGAAAATCAAAAATATTATGTGCCAAAAGAGTAGTCAACAAATTTGAAAAAATGTATAGATAAAAGAGGTTACCTTCCAAATTTTGTAATAAAAGTATGTCATAATTCTTGGAATAGATTTTCTTCTTTTTGTAGAAAATTATTATGAATATTTGAAGGATAAGTCATCCTTGAAATTGGACTAATAATTGGAGGCACCAAGTTAGTTTTCTGGGTGACCAAGTGATGCTTCTCAATACCCGCTTTAATACCATGTTGGAATTTACAATGCTTTCTAGAAATGAGCAGAAGCAAAACATACACTCAAATATTATGCAAAAAGTGAAAGAGAGATGAAATAAAATTGGGGCACTCATAGGCACCATAAATAATGACTATCCATAGATAATATTGGCACAACACTCAGATAAGAAATGAGGAGTGTAAGGAGATATTTATAGCAATACCAAAGATTGCAATTACATCATAGAATTTAACCTAAACTAACATAATAAGTGGAATTTAGGTTAATTAAAAATAATAAATAGCCTTAACGATAACAAGATTAACCAATAGTGACTGGGCTTATATAGTAAAATATTACGAAATAATATATACATTGCACAATGAAATTCCCTTAGGCCTATCCAATACATTGTACAATGTCGACCCTTGACCATGAAGCAAATTAAAATTTCAACAAGTTGTACGATTATGAATCTACCATTGAATATAAGAAAGAAAGGATAATATGTTGTCAATGCTCTTTCCTAGTAAAAATAAGGAGATCGTTATTATCAATGTTATTTATAGTTCATTTCTTTGGTAGCTCTCCTAGCTTTGTGAGGAATGACATTCTTGCAATTTATGATGTGGAGGCAAGTCCCCTATTCATTTTATTATTATCTTATGTTGATAGAGTTCTTATAGAGAAAAATAATATTTATATCCCTCAATATTCCAAGGTCAAAAATAGTATTCTACAAGAATTACACGCTTCACCATTGGCAAGGAATTTAGGTTTTTGAAAACTTATTAATGGGTGAAGTAGTCATTTTATTGGAAAGGAATGAAAGTCAATGCCAATACATTGGTGGAAAAATGTGAAATATATCAAAGAAATAAGAGTGAAATTGTTAAATTTTTTAGCTTGTTGCAACACCTACCTATCCTCAATTGCTAATAGAAGCACATCTCCATGGATTTTATCGATGGACTTCTTAAATTAGAAGAAAAACAATGATTTTATTGTGGTAAATTACCTTTTGAAGTATTAATCATTTATATGCCTTGTAAACCCCTTTCAGTGCCAACAAGCTATGACATGTTTTCTTCTATGGATCTATACTTATAAATAGTTGTCCCTAAAGACCAAGTCCAATCAAAAAATCACAACTTAATTCTATGGTTCTTACAAGGTGGTTCATCAAATTGGGAAAGTAGTGTATCAATTGGAGCTTCCTCTTCTGAAAACCATGATTTCTTTCATGTTTCTTGTCTTAAAGAAGTTATCGTCCAAAAGGTATAGTTCCATAGATAGCTAGATCGACCTCTAGCTTGAAGTAGTCTTGTGATCCTAAATTTATAATTTTCATTCTTGCATGGTGCAAGAATTTCTCATCAAGTGGTAGGATCTACCCGATGAATATGTGATGTGGGACCCAACAAATATTTTGAGTCATTTTCAGCTTTAAAGGCAAAGCTTTCTAAGGGGGAAAGTTATGTAATGACCACAATATAGCTATGTTGATCATATTTATTATTAGCTTGGACCCTAGCTTAGTGATGTAAATTCATTGTAGGAGACCGACAATGGACTCCAAGGGTAAAATTGTAAGACAAGACATCATACAAAATACCCCAGTAAAATAAACCTGCAAATGCTTCCTTTCATTATCTAAATTCACACCACCCTTACAATAGAGTCTCCCACTCCTTATACTCCCCAAAAATAAAAACCCTAGCCTATGCTAGCCCCTTAATATTTTTAGTTACTTTTTATTTTTAGTAACTCACTTGCTATTTTTAGTAACCCTAAAAAAAATTGGATGGTATTTAAAATGGAATCATGCACCCATTATTCAATAATACCCACTATCCCAAGATAGCAACCCCACTCTAGTTCTACACTAAAATTTATAATAACTTTTCAGTTGAGAAAATTGAAAATTACATTAAAAGGTAATTTTGGGCCTCCTAGAGGTATTTTTGGCTCGCAAATGTAAAGGGTAATTCTTTTGAGTTCTCCATGCAATTCTACATGTTCTAAAAAAAGAATGGGGTAAAATGGACACTCGGAGCAAAATTTATGGCCCTAGCAAGGTGCATTATTCTCCTCTAGTTGAAAATGAACTCAGCTCCTACAATTTCTACTGATGAAATACCTCGAGCTTGTCAATGTCAAGCCTTTTCAGTTCCTCCTTGAAAATCTATGTTATCGGCCTAGGACAAACCTTCCCACTGTACCAAGTATTTGCTATAGTTGTCATTGCATGTGATGATCACTTTCCTGTTAAGGACCTGCATAATACGTTCCTTCTTCTTCTTGGGGATTTGCTTCTCTGAAGCTATGGTGTTTGCCTCTTCAACAAATGCAATATCACCATGAAATTCATGCAAATCAGAGACATTGAAAACTGGTGAAATATCAAGGTCAACTGGCAATTCCACCTTATAAGCATTTTTATTCATTTTTTGTAGAATCCCACAAGGACCAATTTTCTTCATTTTCAATTTATAATATGTCCCCTTGGAAAATCGCTCCTTTCAAAGGTGAACCATAACCACATTCCCAATATAGAATACTTAGGCATGCCTATGCACATCAGTAGCTTTTTTGTACTTAGTATTACTATTCCATAACTTGTCTCTGACCTCTTCATGAAATTGTTATATATGTTCAACAAATGGTTCTGCATCATCATTAACATGCTCATGGATTTATAATTCAACCAAATCTAGAAAAACCTTGGGGTTTTGGCAATTAAAAATTTGAAATGATCATTCTCCTATCGAGCAGTTCACTGAGATGTTATATGCAAATTCTACTTACAATAGGGTTAAATCCCATTGTTGTGGCTTCTCACCAACTATGCACCTCAGAAGGTTTCCCAAAATCTGATTCATGATCTCAGTTTATCCGTCAGTTTGTGGATTATAAGCACTACTAAACTATAGCTTTGTGTATATTTTCTTCCACAATGTCCACCAAAAATGACTTAAGAACTCAACATCCTGATCTGAAGTGATGGAACTCCATGCAGTCTCACCACTTCATCAAAAAAAAATACTGCAATCTTGGTTGCATCATTGGTTCTCTAGCAAGCAATAAAATGAGTCATCTTAGAAAACCTATCTACTACAATAAAAATTGAATCTTTACCTCGCTGAGTACGAGGTAGCCCTAGCACAAAATCCATGCTCAAGTCAGTCCATGATCTTAGGGGAACCTGTAAGGGCTTATACAACCCTATATTTTATACATGGCCTTTAGCCACTTGGCACACTCTACATCTGGACACAAACAAATTACATATCTCTTCAACCATGGCCAATAGTACTTTTCCTCCACAAGAGCAAATGTTTTGTCTACACTAAAGTATCTTGCCAAACCGCCACTATGCATCTCATGGATGATATTCTTCCACATGGAACCAATAAGTATGCATAATTGTTTCCCCTTAAATAGATAGTCATCCTGCATAACATACTCAACAAATATTCGACCAACCTCACACACAATTGGAGTTTTGTACTATTGTACAATGCTTCCAAAATATGCATCAGATTCATACAAATCCTTAATCCCCTCAAAGCCTACCACTGCATTATCCATGGTTGTTACCAATAGTAATCTCCCTCTTAATGCATTAGAAACCTTATTTTGCTTACCGAACTTGTGCTTCAACACAAATGAGTATTCTTACAAAAATAAGACCCACTTGGCATGTCTACTATTTAATTTCTTCTGAGATTTGACATACCTTAATGTTTCATGGTTAGTGTACAACGCAAACTCCTTGGATAACAAATAATATCACCAATACCCCAGCACCTGCACAATAGCATAAAATTCTACATCATAAGTGGAGTAATTATTTCTTACCTCATTCAACTTTTTGTTAAAAAACACTACTGGTCACCCCTCTTGGCTCAGCATAGTGCCAATCCCCACATATGAAGCATCACAGTCAATTTCAAATATTTTGCTAAAATTAGGTAATACCAGCATGGGTGCTTCTAAAACCTTATTTTTCAAGATTTCAAAACTTTGAGTTGCTGCTTTTATCCATACAAATCTTTTCCCCTTCGTACACTCTGTTATGGGTGCAAGAATGCAGCTAAATTTTCTAATGAACTTCTTGTAAAAAAATTTCAAACCATGGAAACTTCTCACCTCTGTTACATTCCTTTAAATAGGTCATTCAATAATTGCCTTCACCTTTTTCTCATCCATTTTCAGGCCATCCTTGAAAATTACAAAGCCCAAGAACACTAAATGTTTTTGAAGAATTCTACACTTCTTCAAATTAGCATACAATTTATCTTTTTGTAGTAACTCTAACACCAACCTCACATGGTGCAAGTGCTCTTCTTCACTTTTACTAAAAATAAAGATATCTTCAAAATAGACAACCACAAACTTACCAATGTATTCCTGCAGTACTCGGTTCATCAATCGCATAAAGATACTATGTGCATTTGATAACCCGAATGACATCACATACTCATACAACCTATATCAGGTTTTGAAAACAGTCTTCCACTCATCCCCCTCTTTAATACTAAATTATTAATAACCACTTCGTAGATTAATCTTGCTGAAGTAGTTAGCCCCTGCTAAGATGTCCATCATATCATCCACTCTAGGTATTGGGAACCTACATCTGATAGTAATTTTATTTATGGACCTGCTATCTGCACATATCTACCATAAGCCATCTTTCTTCAGAGTTAACAGGGCATGATTTGCACAAGGACTCATGCTCTCCCTTACTAATCCTTTTTGTATCAATTATGTCACTTGCTTATTCAACTCTGCATTCTAGGTTGGGCTCAACCGATAGGTTGCTTAGTTCAGAAGAACTGACCTAGGAATTAAATCAATGTGATGTTGAATATCCCTCTTCGATGGTAACCCATCAGGTAACTCATCTGGTATGACATCAGCATACTCCTTCAACAACCTGGATGTTATCAGTGGTATAGGAACCTCTATGCCTCTATCTTCTTTGTCGTCAATGCATAGCACCAACAAAATTCTTGTGCCTTTATGATAAACTCCTTCGTAGTCAACAAAATCTCGCTCTGCCCTTCTTCCTGAAGAGGCAACAATACTACCTTGGCACCATCCTTCCAAAAGGTGTATGTATTTCAACCCATCATGGACGGTCTTCCTATCATACTGCCAAGGCCTCCCCAATAGTATGTGATAGCCATCCATAGGAATCACATCACACCAAACTTCATCTTTATAATTATTCCTGATTGAGAATTTTACTAAATATCTCTTATCAATAGTCACCTCATTTCCTTTCTTGATCTATGAAATGCAATAAGGGTGTGGGTGCTTATCACATTTTAGATTCATTTTATCTACCATTACATTAGAGACCATATTCTCACAACTACCACCATCAATGATTACTTTGCATACCTTCCTCCCGATGTGTATCTTATGTAAAAGATATTTTTTCGTATCCAGGACTCACCACCCTCATCCATTTGCATTTTGACCTTCTTTGGAGCAATCAACATTCTCTTTATAATGATATTCTCACTCGCATTTGTAGGAACTTTGGTCTCATTTTCATCGTCTTCTTTAACCAGGTTGACTCTAGTTTGTCCTCCCTGATTCCTCTCTTCAGCATCATAATGGGTGCACTCAAATACTTTGTGAGCTTCCTCACCATATCTAAAATAGGTATATGGCTTCCATGATCCATTTCCAGTTTGACCTCCCCCATTACCTCAACCTCCCCTATTTCCTCTTCCTCTTTGGTAGGTACCACGACCTTGCTCTATCTCTTCCTATTTCTTTGTATTTGAGGGTTCTTCCTTTGATGAGCTAGATCCACCATACCCCCAATTTGGAGAAGATGCCAATCCCTTATTCCCTCTTCTATAATTACTCCTCTTATGCTTTTCTTAAGCTCTCAAGGCCATATGATATGCATCTTCTACAATAAGGGTATGATGCATACTCAACTCATCTTCAATAGCATAACTTAGACCATTTACATACCTTGCAGCCCTTTGTTCTTCGGCCTCGTTATGATCCACACAAATAGATAGCTTGTAGAACTCATTGGTGTAGTCCTCGATGATTTGGTCCTTCTATCAAAGATTTTGAAATCTACGAAATAAATTTTAGGAGTAGTCTACAGGCACAATATTTTCTTGCAACTTCTTCATATTATTCCAAGCCTTGATCTTTGCTTTTCCTTTCCACTATCATTCTGTATGTAGATGATCCCACCAAATTAAAGCATTTCCTTTCAACTTCGTGCATGCAAGGTTCATATTCTTTTTCTCATCCAAATTACTCCGTTCAAAATACTTTTCCATACTATTTACCCAATCGATTAGCTCCTCTGGTTTTAACCCAACAGCATACTCAAAAACCTCGATCTTGATTCCATATCACCTTCCTTTAAGTCCTTCCAAGACTTGGATCAGCCTACTTTCAAAAAAAATTGGTTCTTCTACATGATCCTCAAATCTGCCTTCCTCAACCACGGTCTCATTATCAAATCCTAGATTTGGTTCCACATTGGTGTGACCCTCCACCATGCGGTTAATTGCACCAGTCAACCATTTTATTTCTACATGCAGATCCTCCATCTGCTTATTCATTTGGGCATAGATCCCTCACCCTCTCCCTCTTCTATTCATATTCTTTCCACTAGAGAGATCTCACCCGCTCTGATACCAATTGATGTAAATTCATTGTAGGAGACCGACAATGGACTCCAAGGGTAAAATTGTAAGATAAAACATCATACAAAATACACTAGTAAAAGAAACCTATAAATGCTTCCTTTCATTATCTGAATTCACATCCCCCTTACAATAGTTTCCCAATCCTTATACTTCCCAAAAAGAAAAAGCCTAGCCTACGCTACCCCCTTACTATTTTTAGTCACTTTCTATTTTTAGCAACTCAGTTGTTATTTTTAGTAACCCTAAAAAAAAGCTCAAATGGCATCCAAAATAGAATCATGCACCCATTATTCCTACTCTAGTTCTACACTAAAAGTTATGATAACCTTTCAGTTGCGAAAACTAAAAATTACATTAAAAGCTAATTTTGGGCCTCCTAGAGGTATTTTTGGCTCGCAAATGCAAAGGGCAATTATTTTTAAGTTCTCCATGCAATTTTGCACGTTCTAAAAAAAGAACAGGGCAAAACGAACACTCGAAGCAAAAGTTATGACCCTGGTAAGGTGCATTACTTAGGTTAGCCTATCGTTGAGCATTAAGGTTAGGATTGTTAGTTGATGAGTTATGTTGTTTTTGGGAGAATCATTCATAATTGTAATCTTAAATTTTCTATGGTGCATATAGGAGACTTCATCATCTCTAAATAGCTATGAGACTTCACACTTTTTACATAGACAAGATTTATTGGTGACTTAAAATCTATATCTTACTACTTTTATTGTTGTTATTTTATTACACCTTATATAACATACTATAACTTGTGATAGTACAATAACATACATCAATATTTATAATTAGTATTATTATTAATATATATATTAATAAATATTTAAAAATACCTCCAAGGATTACGTAGATTGGCAAGTGCAGATGTGGTTGGGCACTTACCAAGAAGAGACCGACCCAACCCTTTGCAAAAGTAGTAGTCTGCCCTGAATCCTCTGAGTGCATGCTAGACCAACGACCACGACGAGGAACCTCAAGCGATAGGTAGATAGGTAGTCTTCGTCTCGTCGGATCAACAAGAACAAGACAGATAAGTTTGTTGGAAATAATCCTTATAATTTAAACCTTGAATTAACCTATTACTAAAAATAATCAATGTAATATCTCCTATTATATAACAACTTTTGATGACCTGTTTGGTCCCAATATAGGTCCCTCTTCCGTGCATGTTTGATAAAGATGTTCGTCTAAACAAGAAAGTATTTACGTGTTTAATTGTTTATTAAAATAACTACTTTTAATTAATTATTAAAAGCAATCTTATAGTATATATGCTTTACAGCCTTCAAATCTGGCTCACTCGCACGCATCTTAGTTGTCCTCTAACGTAAATGCAAACTTTATACATCTGCTAATCCACGAGTCTTAATGCTATTCTAATTCGATGCTTATTCACGGGAAAATCACGTGGGCAGCTCCTACAGAATACAGAGGTTAACTTTTATTCATGTCGCATAAAGATTTTTACTTCATGAAATCCGAGATGCAGCGGAGGACTTCACCTGTGTTTGGACTCTCCGTTTCCAGCACAGTGAAGCCGTGGTCTTCATCTTCAAAAAAACGCACTTCAATCTCATGTTTCCCGCACTTTTTCAGAACCTCGCAATACTGCAGCACTCTGTCTCTCAGGATATCGCGGCCTGCGACCACAAAAAGCATCGGAAGAAAGACGAGAGAGCCAACGTCATGCGACAGGGGACCTACCGGGTTACAAAAGGGGTGGTCCCTATCGCTTCCCGGGGGCAGCGCAAGCCTCCAAATTGAACACTCCCTGTCGGCCAAGGGTCTCCGATGCCGTGCGCTCTTCACCCCCAAAGTAGGAGTACAACAGAATCATTCCCTTCACCTGCAAAGATTTCATTTCCAATTCAGATTCCGTTGCAGCGGCCCAGATGCCGACGTGGTGCGCGACGTTGCCACCCGCGCTTTCGCCGGCGAGAAATACCCTCGAAAAGTCGGCGTGGGAAACGAACCAGGGATCGACTTCCACTCCGTCTTTTCCTTGATATTGGGAGCCAAGCCACCGCAGTGCTGCGATGGAGTCCTCGTAGGCCACGGGAAGGCGGTGCTCCGGAGCCAACCTGTAATTGACGGAGACAACGATGGCTCCCAGCGTGGATGCCCACATGAGGCATTGGTGGTGGGTGCCGAGGCTCGCGGGGCTGAAGAGGCAGAATCCGCCGCCGTGGAAGTAGATTACCACCGGCAAGCGCTGGGGTTGTGGCCGGGGCGGGAGATAGAGGCGCGCCCATAATCCATTCTTTTCGTCGAAGACAATGTCTTCGTATAAGACGCGTGCGTAGTCATCGCGCAACGGAGGAAGGCATGGCAAGAGAAGTGGCTCCTGTGTGCGGACAACGGATCCGTCGCTGTAGAGCTTGATTAAGCCGTTGAGGTCCTCCACAAGGCATGGCTCCATCTGAGGATCTGACATTTTTTCCCCTCCCTGACCTCTCCTTAAGATGTGAATACAATCATGCAACTCTATGATTAAGCCTTTAGTGTGATCTGTCGGGAAAATAATTGGTGTTATGTTTTAAAAAGTGCGTTGGACAACCAGTGATTGGGAAAAACGACAAATGCAATGAGTTTTTAAACAGCGAGGAACTATAGAAAGTCATGTGCACATAGAAGTATTAGCGAAACAAATCAATTGGACGAGTAACCAAATCACATAATCTATAGAAAGTCATGTGCACATAGAAGTATTAGCGAAACAAATCAATTGCACGAGTAACCAAATCACATAATCTTAGCTGTTATGTTTAAATTTAGGATATATTTAGTAAGGATAAAGATAGTAGTTTGATTTGGATTCTTCCAGTAAGTGTTAGTTTAAAAACTGCGGTATCAATTTTGAGTTTTCATGATCTCTCATTTTAGGAGTTTGCGGAGGAAAAACAAATATTATAAAGGCAACTTCAATAATTTGACTTGTATTTGAAAACAGAAACTTTAAAGAAAATATGTATTTCCTATACCAATTATTAGGAATAAAAAAATGTTACAAATTCACATAATATAAAAAATGGTCATAATCCCTTATTTGATTAATAATTATATAGTATATATTATTTTGGAGTGGTCTTACATTATTATAATATAACACTATGAGGAGTTGTCTTATGTAGGGAGCGTATATCCCTAGATGTAATCTAGGGATTGACATGTTGTATTATAATATAACAACACTTAACACTATCATGAGTTGTCTTATGTAGGGAGCTTATATTTGAAGATGTAATCTAGGGATTGACATGCTGTATTATAATATAACAACACTATCATGAGTTGTCTTATGCAGGGAGCATATATTTGAAGGTTTAAACCTGAGTTAAATGGTCTCTTTTAAAAATGTAATCTAGTATTTTTTAAAGATGTAATGACATACTTTATTATAATATAATAACACTATCATAAGTTGTTTTTTTTGTAGGAAGGATATATTTGAAGATTTAAACTTTGGTCCTACATTAATTAGTAATTATTTTGGAATAGCTTTTTTCAAAGATGTAATCTAGGGATTGACATGTTGTATTATAATATAACAACATGAGTTGTCTTATGTAGGGAGCACATATTTGAAGGTTTAAACCTTGGTCCTACATTAATAGATGCATCTTATTTTAATATTTTCTTTATGAGAAATTATTTTGTTTATAAGGTTATTGTGAATTATAATAATTTGTATAGTGGTTTTTAAATTATATATATTGAATAATATTTCTTATAAACATTTGTTGTGGGAATTGAACTTGGGTCAAATTACCAATAATATAAGTGGCACCCTTGATCACGATAATGCAAGTGGCATCCTTGTGATAATGCAAGTGGCGTCCTTGTCGGTAAACCACACTCACAGGTATAAATTATATTTTTAATTAGTATATAAAAGTGAAATGGATCTCACTTATATAACATAATTATTATGACATTTCAATTAACTATATATATTAATAGATACATCTTATTTTAATATTTTTTTATGAGAAATTGTTTTGGCTATAAGATTATTGAAAATCATAATATTTTGAATAGTGGTTTTTAAATTATATATATATATATATTGAATAATATTTCTTATAAACATTTATGATGGGAATTGAACCTAGGTCACATTATCGATAATGCAAGTGGTGTCCTTAACCCTGGTCACATCATCGATAATGCAAGTGGCATCCTTGCTGAAAAACCATACTCACAAGTATAAATTATATTTTTAATAAGTATACAAAAGTGAAATGGATCTCACTCATATTACATAATTATCATCTTATTATGACATTTCAATTAACTATATATATTACATTGAACATCGTTTATAAATATTTACAAATATCAGCACTCGTTCAAGCAAACACAAGAGGAATCGACCTCACAACCACATGGATGATAATAACTAGGCAACTGCCATTACACCAAATGCCATTCGACATAATGTGGAGGTAACCAACTCATTCATATATCTATATATAGATAGATATAGATATATGAATGAGTTGGTTACATCCACATTATTTTTAGTAATTATCAAGTGCAGGGTTCAAATCACATGGACTACCCCAACAAAAGAGGACCAGCAGTCGCTCTTTGCAATAGGCATGTCCCTAAAGTTTGAACCTTGATTTCTTTTGGGTAAGTACTTGGCTAGACATATAATTACCAATCCACCTAGCCCTTGGGAGCACTATAATGGTATTATATTATATTGATGGAAATATTTGAACCTCTATTTCTCCATTGGAAACCCATTTTTTTAAGTACTTGATCTAATACAATTTTGTAAATTTTAAGGTTCATCCATGGATTCAAACCTTGGTTAAAAAGTGAAACTTATTATTATAATAAACCCCCTGAGATTTTAATGTATAGATTACATATTTAAAATTAATTTTATTCTTATAAAATATTATAATAAAAATTTGATAAATATAAGGGGCACTCATAGGCACCATAAATAATCACTATTCATAAATAATATTGACACAACACTTCAATAAGAAATGAGGAGTGTAAGGGGATATTTGTAGCAATACCAAAAGTTGTAATTACATCATAGATTTTAACCTAACCTGACATAATAAGTGGAATTTAGGTTAATTACAAATAATACATAGCCTTTAACCATAAAAAGGTTAACCAAGACTGAATGGGCTTATATATTAAAATATTAAGAAATAATAAATACATTGCACAATGAAATTCCTTTAGGCCTATGCAATACATTGTACAATGTCGACCTTTGACCATGAAGCAAATTAAAATTTCAACAAGTTGTATGATTATGAACCTACCATTGAATATAAGAAAGAAAGGATAATATGTGGTCAATGCTCTTTTCTAGTAAAAATGAAGAGATTGTTATTATCAATGTTATTTATAGTTCATTTCCTTGGTGGTTCTTCTAGCTTTGTGAGGAATGAAATTCTTGCAATTTATGATGTGGAGGCAAGTCCCCTATTCATTTTATTATTCTCTTATGTTGATAGGGTCCTTATAGATAAAAATCATATTTATATCCCTCAATCTTCCAAGGTCAAAAATAGTATTGTACAAGAATTACATGCTTCACCATTGGAAAGGCATTTTGGGTTTTTGAAAACTTATTAATGGGTGAAGTGGTCATTTTATTGGAAAGGAATGAAAGCTAATGCCAATCCATTGGTGGACGAATGTGAAATATGTCAAATAAATAAGGGTGAAATAGTGAAATTTCCTAGCTTGTTGCAACACCTACCTATCCTCAATTGCTAATGGAAGCACATCTCCATGGATTTTATCGATGGACTTCTTAAATTAGAGCAAAAATAATTATTTTGTTGTGGTGGATTACCTTGTGAAGTATTAATCATTTCTATGCCTTGTAAAACCCTTTCATTGCTAACAAGCTATGACATGTTTTCTTTTATGGATCTAAACTTATAAATAGTTGTCCTTGAAGATCAAGTTCAATCAAAAAATCACAACTTAGTTCTATGGTTCTTACAAGGTGATTCATCGAATTGGGAAAGTAGTGTATCAATTGGAGCTTCCTCTTATAAAAACCACAATGTCTTTCATGTTTCTTGTCTTAAAGAAGTTATTGGTCAAAAAGTATAGTTCCATAGACAGCTAGATCAACCTCTAGCTTGAAGCAGTCTTGTAATCTTAAGTTTGTAATTTGTATTCTTGCATGGTGCAAGAGTTTCTCATAAAGATGATCCATTCTTCTCATCGAAGACGATGCCTTTATATAAGACGCGTGCGTAGTCATCGCGCAACGGAGGAAGGCTTGGCCATAGAGGTGGCTCCTGTGTGCGGACAACGGATCCGTCGCTGTAGAGCTTGATTAAGCCGTTGAGGTCCTCCACAAGGCATGGCTCCCTCTGAGGATCTGACATTTTTTCGGCTCCCTGACCTCTCCTTAAGATGTGAATACAATCAAGCAACTCTATGATTAAGCTTTTATTGTGATCTGTCGGGAAAATAATCGGTGTTATGTTTTAAAAAGTGCGTTGGACGACCAGTGATTGGGAAAAACGACAAATGCAATGAGTTTTTAAACAGCGAAGAGCTATAGAAAGCCATGTGCACATGAGAAGTCTTAGCGAAACAAATCAATTGCACTAGTACCGAAATCACATAATATCCGCCGTCAATAGGGGAGAAATAAGTTTAAATTTAGGGCATGTCAAAAGTTAAATTTTGGGTATGATAAAAGTAGGAGTTTGATGTTTAAATTTTTTGCATGATTAAAGTAGGAATTTGACTTGAGTTCCGAGTTAGTTTGAAGATAGCGGTATTAATTTTGAGCTTTCAGGGATTTCTCTCACTTTTGGCCATGCTTAGCGAAGAAAGGAGAAGCAGGGGTTATAAAAGCAGCTTCTATGATTTGATCTTTATTCAGAGGAAGAGGAAGCAAAAACCTTAATAAAAAAATATTTATTTTCCATACCAGTTGTTAAAGATAAAAAAAATGTTACAAATTCACGTGATATAAAAAGGTCATAATCTCTTACTTATTTTATAATAATATCGTATATATTATTTTGGAATTATCTTTTTTAAGATGTAATCTAGGAATTGACATGTTGTATTACAATATAACAACACTATCATGAGTTATGGTTTTTTAAGATGTAATTTAGGGATTGACATGCTATATTATAATATAATGACACTATCATGAGTTGTCTTATGGAATTATATTTTTTTAAGATGTAATCTAGGGATTGACATGATATATTATGATATAACAACACTATTTTAGTTGTCTTATAGGGAGCGTATATTTGAAGGTTTAAACTTTGGTCCTGCATTAATTAATAATTATTTTGGAATGGTATTTTTTTAAAGATGTAATCTAGAGATTGACTTGTTGTATTATAATATAACAACATGAGTTGTCTTATGTAGGGAGCATATATTTGAAGGTTTAAACCTTGGTCCTACATTAATAGATGCATCTTATTTTAATCTTTTCTTTACGAGAAATTGTTTTGGCTATATTGTAAATCATAATATTTAGCATAATGGTTTTTAAATTATATAGAATAATATTTCTTATAAATATTTATAGTGGGAATTGAACATGGGCCATATTATCGATAATGCAATCTGGGTCACATCATCGATAATGCATGTGGCATCCTTGTCGGTAGACCATACTCACAAGTATAAATTATTATTTTTTGGGTTACATAGGAGAGTTGGTAACAATCACTATTTTCAAACCACAGGGACTACAACCATCAAACCTATCCATCTTGTTAATTATTGACCCGACGTGAGATGGGGATCTACAGTCGCTCAGGATTCATATTTTCATCGTCGATCTAGCATGCACTTAGATGATTCATAATATACTGCTACCTTTGCAAACTGGCACCATCAAGGTTTGAACCCAGGTTTCTTCTCAGTAAGTGTCCATCCAAACTAGCACTTACCAATCCACCTAGCCCTTGGGTTAAGTATAGATTATATTTTTAATAAGTATATAAAAGTGAAATAGATCTCACTTATATTACATAATTATCATGTCATTATGACATGATAATTAAATATATATATATATATATATATATATATATATATATATATATATATATATATATATATATATATATATATGAATATGAATGAATGGGTTACATGGACTACCCCCAAGGACCATTAGTCACTTTTTGCAATAGGCATGCCCCTAAAGTTTGAACCTATGTCTCTTTTGGGTAAGTGTCTAGTTAGACAGACAATTATCAATCCACCTAACCCTTGGGGGCACTATAGTGGTATTATATTATATTGATGGAATTATTTGAACCTCTATTGCTCCATTGAAAACCCATTTTTTTAAGTACTTGATCTAATGCAATTTTGTAAATGTTAAGGATCATCCATGGATTCAAACCTTGGTTAAAAGTGAAACTTATTATAATAATAAACCCCATGATATTTTAATGTATATCTTGCATATTTAAAAATAATTTTATTCTTATAAAATATTATAATAAATAATTGATAAATTTAACTTCAAAAATTTAATTAGTATATAATATAATATAAGATGTAGATTGTAAATTAAACATCATACTCACCCACATGTTGTAGGTGAGTTGGATAGGGTAGGGCAATCCTCCAAGTGGTCTTTGGTTCAAATATCCACCCTACCAAACACACATCGAGTATCCAAAATCCAGTTGATAATGTTGGTGTGGTCAAGGCCGAGCACGACTCATGGGTGATTTTGACGGTGTCCTCTTGGTTGTGGTTTCTCATACCAAAGCGGCCCCACAAGAGGATTTTTGCTAAAATTCAAAAAAAACATCATACCAACAATAAAGTGGGCATTTAATTGCCTACATAATAAGAGTTTTGAATATTTGTATTCAAACATAAAATTGAAGAAGATCTAGAAAATGAAAATCAAGAATTTAAATTTAGATTTATTATGAAGAATGATGCAGGTATTTAGCTATAACAACTCAATTGAGATGAGAGTTGAGTCCATTTGTAAATTCTCAAGCTTTAAATTAGAGAGTTGTGATTTGTCAAGGGTGGGGTACATTAGTACAACCCCTTATTCTCCAACAAAAGAAAAGAAAAGAAATATTTTTCAATAAAAACTAAATATAAACACCCTTGTTATATTTATATTGCTCTAAATTCTTATATTTCAATTTAACTCAATATTTATCATCTTTTGATACATTCTGAAGTAACCTATTTTTTAACATAAAAATGGGAAAGTAGAACTCTTGGAGTGTAATTTTAAGCTCATTCACTCTTTTTTTGAGGTCATTTTCCTTAACTAGGTTACTAATGTAAATTCATGATATTAAATTATTTGGTTACATCAATATAATGTTTTACCTTTAGAGCTCTATAAGGTAAATATATCGAAGCCAATTTAATTTTTTTCTATTAGGAATAATAAAAAATAAATTCAACCAAACATCAAACAAAAAATTTATAAAATTCTTCTCATTGACTAACCACTTAATATGTTTATTGATCAATTTTAAAATACTTGATATGACCTTGCATTTGTTGAGCCCCTAAGTAGAGTTTATTTTCTAAACAATTTTGTTGCATCAATAGAACTATTGGGATTCACACCTATTCACAAAAATGAACAGAAGCATTCTATCCACTCAAATATTATATAGAAAGTATAAATGGATAAAAGAAATATAAAGAAGCACAAAAATAAATGGGCACTCTTAGGCACCATAAATAATCATGATATTATTGGTGGATAATAATTGCAATACTCCAATATAATGGATGGAGTGATGGGGTATTTATACCAATACCAAAACCTAAACTACAAATACGAGTTAAACCTAATCTTATATAATAAGATGGATATAAGTTTAATTACAAGTTATAAGGTGTGTCTAACCATAACACAATTAATCATGACCCATAGAGATTACATAATAAAATATTATAGTAAATTATTTATAATTGTATAATAAATTCCCATAGGCCTATACAATATTATATCATTCAATGTTTCTTGGGTCATAAGTCATATTACACTTTCAACATCCCCTCATAATCTAAATTAAGGGTTCAAGGAGAGAATAAATTAATGACAATAATATATTACCCCCATAATGGATGCTTTAGTGGACCTTGATTGTTGAAGAAGATCCTTTTGAATTTTCCTCATTATCTGGAAGACATCCATTCATCTTCAAAAACTCAACTTCAATACTTTGTAATTTCAATACTCAATTTTTTGTTGGATGTCCTTATTATCTTTGACTTATTTAAATACTTAGCTTGTGCCTTAGGCCCTTGGGTCCTAGCCTCCTTAGGTTTGAATTCCTTTGCATGAGCCTATACTTGTGAAGTACCACCATAATTCCTCATTGCTACCTAAAAATGAACTAGGAGAGAAAAACAGATCAAGAGTAAGAGTATTTTTGTGTTTCCAAGAACATAAGAATTACATGAAGCATGTGGTTCAAAATTTGAAAGGAAAGAGAGATATTAGAAATGGTATTTTTTGCACATTCTATATCATCTTTCTTTTTACCTCTAGAAGATGTAATTTCTACTCTCAATGCTTTTAATTGTGTAATATACTCTTCAAAGTTATAAAACTCATCCAATGTGAGAGAGGAAAGCTCTAATTCCAAGTGATTTTAATTATATTTACTTTTCTAAATAATTCATGTAATTTTGACCATACCTTTATGAATATATTCTCTTATTTTATATTGAAAAGCAATTTTGCTATAATCAACCTAGAGAATAGGGTAAGAGCATCATCTTCTTGCTTATGATTGTGATATTATTATCTCTTGAAAGATGCACCATATATTCTTACCAAATAATAAGCTGGTTATTTGAATTGATCAAATGCTATAATTATATCCATTGAGATGAGTAACATAGGCTTGAGGATTCAACTTGAAGAACACAAGCTTATACTGAGAGGGGGGGTGAATAGTATAAGACCACTTTTTACTTTCTTTCCAAACCAATATCAATTAATGTCCTTAATTGCAATAACCAAATATAGAAGTGTGCATTAATAACTCAGATAGCAGTAGTAAGCAAGAGCACAAGTCACCACACAATTGAGACACAACAATTTACGTGGTTCACCCAATGTGGGCTACTCCACGGAGAAAATATTTTACTAAAACTTTCTCAATCAATCTCTTTGGGAATCACTCCCAATTACAATGTTTATGGATCTCTATCCAAAGGAGAACTCTTTCCCCTTCTACTCTGGCTATGTGATCTTCTAGAAGACTCTGTCTCTCTATTGCACTGACTGGTGGACCTCTCTCCACTTGAAGACTCCTCACTCAGATCTATCTTCAACTATGTTGGCTGTTGGATCTCTATCCACTGAGACTCTATCCTCTATACTCTGTCACCTCCAAAGCTCTATCAATAGGCTCACTAAGAACCTGCTCAATAGGCTCACACAGAACCTGCTTAACAAGCTCACACAGAACTTGTCCAATGCTGAATAACAAGCTCACACAAAACTTGTCCAATGCTGAATAACAAGCTCACATAGAACCTATCCAATTCTGAATAACAAGCTCACAGAGAACTTGTCCAATGCTGAATAACAAGCTCACCTACAGAACTTGTCCAAATCTGCTCTAACAAGCTCACTAAGAACTTGTCCAAAACATGCTCACAATCTCAACTCAAGAACTTGCCCAAATCTCTAGCAAGCTCACCAAGAACTTGCCCAAATCTCTACAAACTCCCAAGAACTTGCCCAAATCTATCCCAACATTATCCTCAAATCTATCCCAAAGGCCTTCTCAAAGGCTCAATCAATCATGCTCAAGTAGTACTCAAAATGAACTCAACAATGAATGGCAATCTCAACTCAAATCAACTTCATAGAAGCATAAAGAGAATTGTTAGAGACTCAATATGTTCTAATATCACTCTCAACCCAAATCAATCTAAACTCAACTCAAATCAACTCATAGAAGCATAAAGAGAATTGTTAGAGACTCAATATGTTCTAAACTCACTCTCAACTCAAATCAACCTCAACTCAATTCAAGTCAACCTCAACTCAACTCAAGTCTTATAGAACCATAAAGAGAATTGTTAGAGACTCAATATGTTCTAACCTCAATCTCAACTCAACATAGAATGATGGAATAGTTTATTTCATAGAACTTGAACAATCACTTCACACATCACTTGACTAGGCTCAATCAACTCAACTCAACCAATCATCACAAGGGACAACTCTCTCTCACACAACCCTAGTCCAAGTATGTATCAACCAACTCAAATGTTTCCAATAATGCTCAACCACAAATCTCACATAACAATGATACTCATGTTCTTTTCTAACTCAAGTTCTTTCACAACCAATGGGCTTCAACCACTATGCTTATAACACAAGGTTTTAAACACAACTCTCAATTCAGAAAACCTTGATGCATTCAACCAACCACTTTCGAAAAGGAAACCACAAACAATCCTTTTCCCTCCAATGATATTTCAGAAATCAACCACCATAAACAATCAATAGGAGAATGTGCCCATACCTTTTATGAAGTGAAGAAACCCCTTTGGAAATCTGCCACACTCAACACACTTTGAAAAAGAGCACAACAATCTTCACTTTTGAACCCCTTTACAAAAATAGAAATATCTCTCTACATACACCTTATTTCTCCTTCTAAATGAGTTAGTCAAATAGCCCTCGAAATAAGCTTTCCAACGATATATAATATGATATACTTTTATAAAAGGAAAATACCAGAAATATCTTCTTTTCTAAAAGTGCTTTTAAACTTGCCTTCCAATAAAAAATCAAATCAACCCTCATCACCTTATTCCTCCAACATTAGGCAATAATAAAAAATTTATTAATAAAAATGTTACTTGCCTCTTAGAGGGAATCGAACCCTCGTCTCTGCCCAAACAATCCTCAACCGCGGTGCCAAAGACCACGCGAGCTACGCGCTCGCATAGGACGAAGAGCGTAGAATGCGCTTTTGTCCTTCTCCCCTTGCTCACGTCAACAAAAATGTGGGCCAATTCTCTTGCTCGAAACTCTAACCCATGGGAATCGAACCTCGTCTCTTTCACAAGCAAAAACCTTTGCACTCCCCTCGCTCGTCGTTGGACCACGCTACCACACGAAGATTTTTGCGCTTTTCATCTTATCTCCTCTGCATTCGATTCCAAGGCTTTTGAAATAAAAGCCTTTGCATTTATATGCAACTTCCCTTTAATTTTGCAAACATCGATGACGCTTTTAAATTAATTTCTTTTTGATGATGACGTCGATGCTGAGGTAATTTTAATTTTAAAATTTAAAATTAAATTTTAAATATTAAAATTTAAACCAAATATTCAAAATTGAATATCTCCATCTCCGGGGCACCTTTTTCGATGAAACGAAAAGCCAACCCAGGTTTTAAGAAAAACCCATTTCAAATATGCCATCCATGGTTTTAAATAAAACCTTTTATTTTACCTACCTTGGTTTTCACAAAAACCCTGTATATATCCATGCTCTCCAAAATATGAATGCTTTGGTCATCAAAACTCAATGTTACCTTGTGACATTAATGTGACATCAATGACAACATAAAACAACTCAAATTTCCAACAATCTCCCCTTTGTCATTGATGGCAACACCTCTAAAGCAAAAACCACAATCACTACAAAAACCATCTCTGAGAATCAAAGTTGCTCCCCCTGACTCAATAATCTCTTTGGAGGCTGCTCCCCTAACTCAATGCTCTCTTTGGAGGCTGCTCCCCCTAACTCAATACTCTCTTTGGAGGCTGCTCCCCCTAACTCAATGCTCTCCCCCTTACTCAAATCTCTCCCCCTTTGACATCAATGGCAAAAGGGACACCTATGGGGCTAAAATATATGACTCTTAAGCATAGCCCCCTCACCACCTTCTCTCTTGAGGTGATTAATTTTGGGGTGGGAGTACCTTTACTCCCATATTACATTGATTCTTTCCTCTATCAACTTCCTTCCATGTTTTTATGATATCCTTCTCTTGATGAATTACTTGATCTTCTTGTCTAGAACCTGTTTGACCTTCTTGCCTTGAACCTATTTGACCTTCTTGCCTTGAACCTATTTGGAATTGAGTCCTACACCATATTGCAATATGCCCAAAGTTATTGCAATTAAAACACTTGATATTGTAGCCTTTGGATGGTGCCCATATCCTGAATTCTTTCTTGAAGTAATTTCCATATCCATTCCTTTCCTGAACCCTGTATTGTGAAGCTCTATTTTCATGACCATTATTACCATGACTTCTAAATTGTGTAGCTCTAAAACCAAAACCATGTTGCTCATTTCCTTTGCACTAAAAAGCTTTATGACCAATCCTGTTACATGAGAAGCAATGTCCCTAAAAATCATACCTTCTTCCTTTGAAGTTTCTTCTAGAAAAATCAAACTTCTTTGATCCATAGACCCTGCAATGTATAGCCCTGTGTCCAAATCCATTACAAGAAAAGCAATGTCCTTGAAAAGCCCTTTGTTCATGCCTTGGTTCCTCATCCTTTTCTTGACCATTATCCCTATGATCATCTTCAACTTGTTCATTGCATCCTTGAACCTTCTTTGTAGCATCTAAATCTTCTTCCTTAATTTCTTCCTTGCTTTTCTCTTCAAGAGTTTCTTTTCCTTTTGAACTTGATTCACCTATCTCAAAACAAGATCCAAACTGAATATTTGGAGCCATATGAACTTTGGAACTTTCCTCACAAATCTTAGGTGCTTCTTTGCTTTCATATTTTAGAACTTCCTTTCCTTTTGAGTGTGATTCCCCAAACCTGAAATATGGGACCTTTGGTGCTTTGGAATCTTCCTCTTCTTTCTCTTCATTTGTGTCAAGTAGCAACTTGGCATCCATATCTATAGCCTCTAAAATACATGTTTCCTTCTTAGTACAAATATCTTGACCTTTTGAGTCATGTGATGGATCAAACTTCTCATGTAGGGAACATCTCAATTCTTTTAGATTCTCCTTAACCTCTTGTAGTTGCTCATGGATAACATTGAAGTCTTCCTTTAGATCAACTGAGACATTATCCTCTTGTTTAACTTCTTCTATTTGGAGTGAATGTTCTTCTTCTACTTCTCTTATTCCATAGAAAAACCCTTCTTCATATTCACTATCACTAAGATCATTATAATCTTCTATAGCAAACAAACTCTCAAGATTTCTTTGACCATGCATGTTTCCTTGATGTGTCATCTCATCTTCACTATCACTGAAACCATTGCAATATCCTGATCTGTGATCTCTTTGACCACACACAAAACATTGTTCTCTTTCACCTTCTATTCCTAGGAATAGATGTTCTTCCTTTTCATCATCTGATTTGTCTCTATCACTATGATCTGAGCTATCACTTGCTTCTACAATGTAGTAAGATTTCTTTGCCTTAACAAAAATTTTCTTCTTCTCATACCTATTTTGCTTGAATCTGTCATCTTTGTCATGCTTATGCTTTCCATCTTCTTTTCTTCTTTGACCCTATTTTTCATCATCACTATTTTCTTCATGTGGACACTTGTATGCATAGTGACCAAGATCACCACACTTGTAGCATCTAACTTTCCTTATATCCCTGAAATTCCTTGAGTCCTTATTCCTTTTGATGAAGTTAGCTTCCTCATCATTTTCTATAACTCTATCTATTTCTGAAACTTTCCCTTTCTCTTTCTCTGAAGCCTTGAATGCAATCTCTTTTATTGGAGCCTGATGCTTACTTACCCTCATCTCATAAGCTGTGAGAGTACCTTGCAATTCTTCCATTGTTAGCTTGTTGATATCCATTGTCTCTTCTATTGTTGAAACCTTAGAATCATATTTCATGGGAAGTGATCTCAAAACCTTTTGAGTAACTTCTGATTCTTTCATCTCAAAACCTAGGCCTCTCATGGTGTTAGTAATCTCATCAACTCGAAGTAAAAACTTTGCAATATCTTCAGAATCTTCCATTTTCAATTCCTCAAATATTTTTCTATGAGTTTGTAGTTTTGCCAACTTTACCTTGGAATCTCCTTCATAAGTATTCCGCAACTTGGTCCACATCTCATTAGCTGAAGTACATACCATGACCTTTGCAAAATCTATCTCACGAAGCCCACTCAAGATACAATTCATTGCTCTTGCATTTATCTCAACCAATTTCCTGGTAGTCTTATCTTCCTCGGGATCACCTTCAACCCTATACTCTTTTTCAACCATCTGCCATACCTCATATCCTTGTGATATCAAGTAGTTCTTCATCCTCATGCTCCAGAAAGCATAATTGTTACCATCAAACAATGGAGCCTTATTTGAAGATAATCCATTCTGTGAAGCCATCTGTGTTCTTGTAGAATCTGCCCTCAAGTTGTTAGCCTTTTCGAAGGAACCCGCTCTGATACCAATTGAAGAACACAAGCTTATACTGAGAGGGGGGTGAACAAGTATAAGACCACTTTTTACTTTCTTTCCAAACCAATATCAATTAATGTCCTTAATTGCAATAACCAAATATAGCAGTGTGCATTAATAACTCAGATAGCAGTAGTAAGCAAGAGCACAAGTCACCACACAATTGAGACACAACAATTTACGTGGTTCACCCAATGTGGGCTACTCCACGGAGAAAATATTTTACTAAAACTTTCTCAATCAATCTCTTTGGGAATCACTCCCAATTACAATGTTTATGGATCTCTATCCAAAGGAGAACTCTTTCCCCTTCTGCTCTGGCTATGTGATCTTCTAGAAGACTATGTCTCTCTATTGCACTTACTCCACTTGAAGACTCCTCACTCAGATCTATCTTCAACTATGTTGGCTATTGGATCTCTATCCACTGAGACTCTATCCTCTATACTCTATCACCTCCAAAGCTCTATCAATAGGCTCACTAAGAACCTGCTCAATAGGTTCACACAGAACCTACTTAACAAGCTCACACAGAACTTGTCCAATTCTGAATAACAAGCTTCACCCCAAATAAATAACAAGCTCACACAAAACCTATCCAATGTTGAATAACAAGCTCACACAAAACCTATCCAAATCTACTAACAAGCTCACCAAGAACTTGCCCAAATCTATCCCAACACTATCCTCAAATCTATCCCAAAGGCCTTCTCAAAGGCTCAATCAATCATGCTCAAGTAGTACTCAAAATGAACTCAACAATGAATGGCAATCTCAACTCAAATCAACTTCATAGAAGCATAAAGAGAATTTGTTAGAGACTCAATATGTTCTAATCTCACTCTCAACCCAAATCAATCTCAACTCAACTCATAGAAGCATAAAGAGAATTGTTAGAGACTCAATATGTTCTAATATCACTCTCAACTCAAATCAACCTCAACTCAATTCAAGTCAACCTCAACTCAACTCAAGTCTTATAGAACCATAAAGAGAATTGTTAGAGACTCAATATGTTCTAACCTCAATCTCAACTCAACATAGAATGATGGAATAGTTTATTTCATAGAACTTGAACAATCACTTCACACATCACTTGACTAGGCTCAATCAACTCAACTCAACCAATCATCACAAGGGACAACTCTCTCTCACACAACCCTAGTCCAAGTATGTATCAACCAACTCAAATGTTTCCAATAATGCTCAACCACAAATCTCACATAACAATGATACTCATGTTCTTTTCTAACTCAAGTTCTTTCACAACCAATGGGCTTCAACCACTATGCTTATAACACAAGGTTTTAAACACAACTCTCAATTCAGAAAACCTTGATGCATTCAACCAACCACTTTCGAAAAGGAAACCACAAACAATCCTTTTCCCTCCAATGATATTTTAGAAATCAACCACCATAAACAATCAATAGGAGAATGTGCCCATACCTTTTATGAAGTGAAGAAACCCCTTTGGAAATCTGCCACACTCAACACACTTTGAAAAAGAGCACAACAATCTTCACTTTTGAAACCCTTTAAAAAAATAGAAATATCTCTCTACATACACCTTATTTCTCCTTCTAAATGAGTTAGTCAAATAGCCCTCGAAATAAGCTTTCCAACGATATATAATATGATATACTTTTATAAAAGGAAAATACCAAAAATATCTTCTTTTCTAAAAGTGCTTTTAAACTTGCCTTCCAATAAAAAAATCAAATCAACCCTCATCACCTTATTCCTCCAACATTAGGCAATAATAAAAAATTTATTAATAAAAATGTTACTTGCCTCTTAGAGGGAATCGAACCCTCGTCTCTGCCCAAACAATCCTCAACCGTGGCGCCAAAGACCACGCGAGCTACATGCTCGCATAGGACGAAGAGCGCAGAATGCGCTTTTGTCCTTCTCCCCTTGCTCACGTCAAAAAAAATGTGGGCCAATTCTCTTGCTCGAAACTCTAACCCATGGGAATCGAACCTCATCTCTTTCACAAGAAAAAACCTTTGCACTCCCCTCGCTCGTCGTTGGACCACGCTACCACACGAAGATTTCGGCGCTTTTCGTCTTATCTCCTCTGCATTCGATTCCAAGGCTTTTGAAATAAAAGCCTTTGCATTTATATGCAACTTCCCTTTAATTTTGCAAACGTCGGTGGCGCTTTTAAATTAATTTCTTTTTGATGATGACGTCGGCGCTGAGGTAATTTTAATTTTAAAATTTAAAATTAAATTTTAAATATTAAAATTTAAACCAAATATTCAAAATTGAATATCTCCATCTCCGGGGCACCTTTTTCGATGAAACGAAAAGCCAACCTGGGTTTTAAGAAAAACCCATTTCAAATATGCCATCCATGGTTTTAAATAAAACCTTTTATTTTACCTACCTTGGTTTTCACAAAAACCCTGTATATATCCATGCTCTCCGAAATATGAATGCTTTGGTCATCAAAACTCAATGTTACCTTGTGACATTAATGTGACATCAATGACAACATAAAACAACTCAAATTGCCAATACAACTTAGAAAATTTAATCCCTAGCATTATAATAGGTTCTTGAATTGATTCCACTAATACATAGAGATAAAATATATTCATATTATTTAAAAATTGAGCTCAAAATATTTAAGTATGCAAACGTTATCGCTTACAAAAGTTTTGCTCTAATAAAACTCAAAAAATATAAAAAAATAAAGTCCCTAAACCTTAAATAAGTAGTAACCAATAGAGCAAGAGCACTTGTGTCCACTAGTTTTTTACTTTTTCAACACATCTAACATTTGCCTCCACTATATTGGTTGATGAAGTATATATATAGTGAAAAAAATATCATGGTGAAGAGTACCACCATGTTGGATGCCACATTGATCTATTTTTCAATTATTTTGAATATGTGAAAATTATAAAATATCTTATTTACTTATATAATTAGTTAGTAATCTTCCTTAAATTAAATGATTATACATATATTTATATTTTTATAGTGGATAATAATGAAAGTTAAAAGATAAATATTGAGTGGTATATTTGTTATAAAAAGATATTATGAAGAAATTTTGATTAGCACAAGTTCATTTGTGCTTTTGTCATTAAATAAAAGTTAAAGCAATATTAATATTCGTGACTACGAATTTTTATTCGTGCAAAATACAATTTTATGAACGTGTAAACTTTAGCAATCCATAAGTATTATAGATATTATAATTTTTCATCCATGAAGTGGGAGATACCATGAAACACTTTAAGGGAGTTTGGACTCTCTATCTCGAGAACGTGGAAGTCGTGGTCTTCATCTTTGAACATAAGAAATTCAATCTTATCCTTGTCACATTTTTTGAGAAACTCACAATACTGCAGCAGTCTGTCTCTCAGAATGTTGCAGCCTGCAACCACAAAAATCATGGGAAGAAAGATGAGGTCGCCAACGCCATGCGATCGGGGGAAGTTACAAAAGGGATGGTCCCTATCACTTCTTGCAGGTAGTGCGATCCTCCATATGGCATCTGACTGTTCCAAATTGAATACCCATTGTCCGTAAGGGATCTCTGATGTCGTGCGCTCTTCACCCCCGAAGTAGGGGTACAACAGAATCATTCCTCTAACTCACAAAGGTTCTATGTCTGATTCAAATTCCTTTGTGATGACCTAGTGTAGACACCAAATTACAGCCATTAATCCTCCATCCTAACCATCCCACCACCCACTTGTCCACCATACACCTTTCCCGCCATCCATTTAGCCAATTTTCCCGCCTTCAAAAGGCCCACTTTAGCCCTTTCTCGCCATTTCCTAACCCAATTGGGCTTATTTTAATATTATTTTATATTATTTTATATTTAATATAATATTTTATATTATATTATAATATATTTATTATAAAATATATATTTATAAACTCAATTAACCACAGCCATCCGATCCAATCTAATCTCCACCGTCCATCTTCATTAATCCATGCCACATCTAAAAAGTAATCTCAACCTTAGGATCTAATTTAATCTTAGCCACACGATCAAAAGTGTAAGGCTAAAACCCTAAGAAAACCCTAGGTTGGATTATAAATAAGGGCATTTGCAAATGCTCAAACCCTAGAATCAAACCTTATAAGAATTTGCATCTTGAAGAGATCATTGGTGAAGCCCCCGAAGGAAGCAAAAAGAGATAGAGCCCTAAAAATCCAAAGCCCTAGCTAGCCAATAGGACTTCTATTATTCTAGCCATCCCCCATATCCATCCTTTCCACCTCACCCTACTCCATTGTCATCATCGCCACTTTCGCCCATCCACCGCATTCATCGCATCCCCCATGATCTGCTTCTATAGATCCACCCTTATCCATAGGTGCCCTCCCGAGCTTGCGAAGCTCACTACAGAAGCTTGCCAGGTGCCCACCAGAGCCTACCATTCAGTAGGTGCACACTAGAGCCTATGAAGCTCGCGCTAGAGCCTACCAAGTGCACGCCCGAGCCTACTATTATCACCGAAATGTGAGTCAGAGTCTGTTGCATCATGCCATCTACTGTCAAAACTGCAACAACAAAACAAGGTATCATCACAAGCAAGGTATATCATTATTTGTTTTATTCTGTTACATGATCTGTATATTTAGCATGCCATTTGATCTATTTTTGGTTAGGGTTTATTGATATCTGAGGGTCTCACACTGTGGAGCCCTCACAGGTGTTATTAATCTCTTTCTTTGTTTGTGTGCATGCAGGTCTGCAGATTCTATTTATTGTTGAATGGTTGTTGAAGCTGGAGTGGTCCGGCATCGGATACCTGAAGCCCACTCATTCCGTTGGAAGCGAGGATACACTATTTGAAGACACTTCATTATTGTAGCTAGGGTTTCGAAGAACCCTAGCGTATTGTAAATATTTGTATCAAAGGCTCACTGAGTACAAATTGTATCAAAAGGAGTTTATTAGCTCCCCCCATTTATTGAATAAATTTATCTATTTGTGCAATCTTGTGTTTCCTTGGGTTATTTGATTTCTTTATTATTTAAGTGTCGTGTTCTTGTCTTCACAAATGGCGATCACGGTGGGACCCCACAAGGGTTTCATTATTTAATAGATCTACCTTGCTAACTTAATTTTACTTCTATTTGTTGCAAAATTTTTAGAAGCACAAAAGTCATCGATTTCGTCGCTAGGGTTTCTGAAGTAGTCTACAGCACTTTCAGAGATTACGCAAGTGTTCGACAACATCTGTAGACAACCATAGGTGCTCTCCTATGCCTACACAAGTGCTCTGTTGTGCCTACATAGGTGCCCAACCATGACTGGCATTGATTTGGAGTAGAGCTAAGGCTTCCAAGTAGGTCCCATAACCCTGGTTTACCATTTAGCGATTTACGTATTCTGTATTCTGCTATTGTTTTTCATTGTTTTTGGGTTTAACACTAAGTAATCTGGGAAAGAATCCTTAGCAAATTACATTTAGGGTTTGTGTGTATTTAGTTACACAAAATTCATTTCTTGTTCTAAAGTTGTAGATCTAGGTGATTGTTTGCATTTTGAGTGCATATGAAACATAAAAGCATCCTAGATTTTGCATTTTAGAGTTAAAGATCACTTTAATTTTGCATATCTAAATAGGAACAACATCTTGACGCATAAAGTAATCCTGCCCTAGGTTGGCCCCTTTGGCAGAGAGGTGGACGAACCCTCCGGTTGCTCTTGTGATTTTAATCACTTGTAGGTAGGGGATTTTAAGGGTGTACTCTGCACTCTTTAGGTGAAATTTGTGTCTTTGTGTTGGCTTCTAATTTAGATTAGTAAAGTTAGTAATCTTTAATATTGTTTGCACACCATAGAGAATAAGAGATCTAATAAAATTAATCACACACACTTGCACGGTTCACATTTTTAATAGTAGTGGCTGGATTTCATCACCAACCATTGCTTGAGATCTGGTGACGGTGGCAGTGATTTCCATCCACCAATATCTACCCTAGAAACCATAGGACTACCCCTGAGCAAACTTGTTGGAGGTCATTACCAACAAGAATCTCGTTGCCCTAGCCAACCTTAGTTTTTACCTTTGTTTTCTTTAAACAAGATTAAGTTACATCAAAACACACAAGCCAACAATTCTAAAAAGAATCTCATATTAACGAAAGAAAATAATTAATGAACAAGGTAAGCCACACACGGTGAAACCTAGGATTGATTGTTTTCTTTACTTTAAATTCTGAAAAAATTTTAGTTTGTGTGATTTAGATTAAACTTTGAATCTTTGGTTTAATTACTTTATGGTACTAACGAGACAACAAAATAAAATAATAAACCAAAGTAGTTTAATGGAAAACATTTCCCATGCTCCCGCTACTTCGGTAGCCCCATCCAGTATGGTTCAGACTACTTTGTCTGGATCATCACATCCATCCCTATCTCAAGTAGGAACCCCTTCACACAATGTGGAGACAACCACCACCTACATAGACATGGATAAAGTGAAGGCTATCTACAAGTCTTCTAACTATGTCTTAGAGCCCCTTAGCCAAGAGGGTTTTGAAGAACCCGAATTGGCTACCTCCTACCATACCCAAGGATATCATAATTCGGGTTATGAATATGGTATGCCTTCTTCCATGAGCCAACCGCAACAAAGCCCAAGTGTTCCAAACACTTACCTCACATCCACCTATTCCAACCCATTGTATGAGGAGTATGTCAATGTTGCCTCACAAATCCCTAACCACCAAGTTGTCACATCAAATGCAACTTGCACCATACCCATGTCTTCTCATCCATCATCATCCACCCCTCCATCATCTCACTTAGCCACCATACCCATGTCTTCTCATCCATCATCATCCACCTTCCCATCATCTCATCCAACCACAACCCCATCCTTTGATACATGGTCAAATCAAGAACTTACGGACACATTAGGGCTCATAAATAGGTTGCTTTCACAATGAACAAAAGGAAAACAACCGGTTAACATAGACCCTATGACCCAAGTAGTTCCAAATCAACCTCCACTCACCAATAAAAATCTAGCATGGGTTCCCCAACCTTCCATAGTGTCCATCCCTAATCCACCATCAATCCACACATCAACCATACCAATTACCATTGCTACCAACCAACCACACAACTCATTCTTCCATCAACATCCTCATCAATCATCCCCATCCTTCAACCATCAATCTTCACCACACACCCATCCCAACTCATTTCACAATACCATGTTGGTCACACCCCAACATCTACCATCCAACCCATCAACCAACCACCACATAATCCAAGGTCCTCACATTCCAGTAGAAGATCTTAGATTCCAGGCAATACAAAAGCAAATTGATCAGTTGATGCAAAATTCACCAGGAATAATGAGTCAAAATCTCACATTAAGCCAACTGATCCATCAACCAATCCACCCTTCGATACCATCACCGCCATATCCAAAAGATTTTATGGTACCAAAATTTGACAAGTTCAGGGGAACTGAGGATCCTAAGGAGCATGTGAGTTCATTTGTCCATGTATGTTTTTGGATTAGCGATGATAATGCTCTTATGCTCCGAACGTTTCCTCAAACATTAGGGGGAGATGCCATTGAATGGTACAATCAATTGCCTACACATAGTATTTATACTTTTGATCAATTGATAGATCTATTCTTGGAACGCTTCACCCTTAATATTAGAAAGAAGGTGTCCTTATCGGATATATATTATTTGAAACAATGGGATGAGGAACCTATCTATGATTTTGGAAACCGTTGGAGGGCAGTCATAACAAAGTTGCCATTCTCCCTCCCAATGGAAGAAATTATCAAACTTTTTACCAAGAGTTGCTTAAAACCCATCTCTTGGATGCTACAACTCAATACTTATAGAACATTTGAGGAGGCTTTAGCACAGGCTAGTGTCATTGAGGAGATAAAAATCCAAGAGGGTGTCATTAAGCCTAAGAAGAAAGAGTGGCAAAATAGGGGCCAATACCAAAATAATCAAACTGGCCAAACCAAATCAACACAAGCCTCAATGGCTAACACAACTAATCAAGTCAATCAAGTGGTCATGAGCCAGCCCGTAATGGCTCAAAAACTAGTGCAACAACAAATTACCTATCATGCGGTCCCATCAGTAACCCAAGCACCAATGGTACAAAACATAGCGCCAACTATGGAACAACCTACCCATCGCCAATTCAATCGGCCCCAACGTCAATACACTCCTTTAGCGGAATCATATTCATCCATATTTCGAAGGTTGTATGAGACCAATAAATTAGCCTTGCCAAACATTAGGCCCGATGATCCCACCAAAAGGCCTAAAAATTATAGAGAGCACTTGTTTTTCCCATACCATCGACAAAATGGGCATGATATCAATTCCTGCCATATGTTCAAAAACATAGTGCAAGACCTCATAGACCTAGGGGCCATTAACGTGGATAACCCCTTAGCTCCACAAAATAAAAATTTGGGCATATATCAGACACCTCTACCTAACCATGGGGAGGTCCAACATAATGTAGGAGGTAACAATCAACAACCACCTCCTAATCAAGTAAATCATGTCCAACAATACCAAAACTTTGTAGGAGCAATCCATGTGGTCACTAGAGGGCAAAGGCAAAATCAAAAAAATCCTCAACAACCTTCGAACCCACCTCCCATCCAAACATCACCAAATCCATCTCCACCAATAAATCTATCCAATCCATCCAATCAGCCCATCCTTCATCCAATAAGGCCAATGGTAACTTTAACCAGCCGGTTAACCACTAGTTTGAAAATGGCATCAACCAAAATTTCTGTGTATGAGCTTATCCAACAATCCCCTAGGCATAGAGAAGCTTTAATGGAAATACTCAAGTCAATTGAGTTAGAATCCCAAGACTCTAATGCCTTCAACAACTTTGTAGGGAGTGTTAGAACGTGCATGGAGCCATCAATTACCTTTTATGACTTTGAGGTAAAATCAATGAGTTCAGAATCAGTAGACCCTCCATTGCACATAATGGCCCTAATAGACAGAAATCCATTCAAAAGAGTCCTTATTGATACCGGCTCATCAATCAATATCATTACTACCGCTGCCCTTATCCACCTCAAATTACCTCCATCCCACATTTCCAAATCATCATTCACCCTCAAAGCATTTAACGATGCTTTGTGTACCATAGTTGGCACTGTTGTTTTACCTATAGAAGTAGGGGCCAGAACATTGCACACCATGTTTCACATCTTGGAAGGAGCCATGGCGTATAATATACTCCTTGGTAGACCTTGGATGAGGGAAATGAAATGTGTTCCTTCAATTCTCCACCAATGCTTGAAATATGTTCATGATGGACAAGTCCATTGCATCCCTACGGATGTCGAACCTTTTAAGTATTGTAATTTCATTTCAAATCCTTATGAATCCATGTTACCTTCCACCCATTTATTCTTGGCACCATCATCAAATTCATCCACATCATCCCTTAATCCACCTTCTTCCAATCCATCTACATCTTCTTCTAAAGCTCCCATCTTAGAGGAGCTACCCATCACATCACCTCCTCAAACATCCATTTCTTCTTGTACATGTGGTCACAGTCAGTCTACTATTAGCACATCGTACATCACATCTACCCCTTCTTCTACAACCACTTCTTCTATTTCATCATTACCCCATCCTCCATATTCTAATTCCACACCGCCATCCAATCCCACTCCATCGGTCGATGTTTCACAAGTCAAACTCTCAGATTGTGACATATTTAATTCACCACCATCCATAACCAATCCAGAGCCATCTGAGTCCCCACCATCAACCATGCCAGCCCAAGTCAAAGTCCACATCACCAATCCTGGTATAGGTGAATATGTGGTCCAAGACGTCACCATCACACCCCTAGCCATTCCAATAGCCAAATATTTTGGACGTCCTCGAGACCGTTCTTTATCCATAGGCATTATTTATGACATGAGTGCAGCTCCAAATAACATTAAATTTGTTTATGGAGGGTTGGATTGCTCAACTGGGGCAAACCCACCCGAAGAACCACAAGAGCCTAGGCATGCCAATATACCTAACATAGAGGATTTTCCAGCTCGCTACTTTAACATGTTCAATTGGCAAGGTCAAGGTCTAGGTTACCATGAGCAAGGGATGCATGATATTTTAGAGGTCCCATATAGAGGCACCCATGATCATTCTGGTTTAGGCTATACCCCATTGTCTTCCACCGCTTCTCTTGAGCAAGCCTTTAAAAAGCTTAGCCTCAATGATGAAGATCACCCCATCCACCCATTACCCTCAACATCTTCTCTCGAACAGGCCCTTCAAGAACTTTGCATTGACGAAGTAGATGAAGATGATCCCATCAACTTCTCCTATCCTGCCTTTGATTCCGACGATGAAAGTTATGAAGAATTTGAAGTCATGTCAAATGCTTCTGACGATTCTGAAGAGGAGTCACATCCCATTGTCCCCATCACCCAACAGGAAGAGTTTTACCTCTGAATGTTCCCCATCCATCATCCCATATTCCATTTGCTTCTTCCACAAGAGCAAGCGGACCCACCAAGAAATCCACCTTGAGCCCCACACATAAGCCAAGAAATGTAACATATGTACATATTTCAAAAAAAAAAACAAAAACAAAAACAAAACAAAACCAAAAAAAAAATGTGTTGCTCATGTTAATGCCATGTCTATTACAGGGATAACACCATTCGACATCGGTTCAGCTCCAACCATCCCACCATCCATTCATCCATCCAAGCCACCCTTCCTTCCACTAAGTCAATATAAATCCTATTGACTTATTCACCCCGCTCCGTAATCCATACGATCTGGCTAGGCCAATTCCAATTGACATTAGCCTTATTGACTTGGACCGGATTTCCTCCCCACCCTCCTTTTCGGAGCTCATCCTATCCGAGGAATTGCTAAGGGCTTCGGCCAACTACATTCCTCCTTCACCACCACCTTCACCTCCATCACCTTCCACTAAAGGTCCCGAGGTCTTTCAGGCAGAGTTAGGCAATGATAAGTAAGAAGAATTAGATGACACCCTAGACTATCTCGATTGGCTCTCAAGACTAGTACCCATTCGTAAGCTTAATGGAGCAATACACATTTGCATTGATTTTTGAGACCAATCTTAGCTCTTCCTTGTCTGGGGGTCCTCTTCTATGCATGACTATATATATATATATATACATGGCTTTTCAAAAATAAAAATAAATAAATAAATCATTCACATAGGCATTCCCACATTGCATACATTCCATTTGCATTTACATTTAAGCATTTGACATGCATCTTCACTTTTTGCATTCATACATTGTTTCATTCACATACATTAAATCATACATATTCCATGGCATTGTACAATTTCCATTTACATATCAATACTCCATTACATTAGGCATATACATTTGCATTCATCTCATCCCATGTTCAATGATTTGACATAGTAATGATGATATGGTCATAAACAAAAAGTCAAGTTATAACAATTGGGGGTACCTAGTTTAAAGAAACCATGCAATCCTCACAAAATTCATATGTCAACCACATCGCATGCCAAAATCACAAAAGCCTAGATTTTCAGTCACTCAACCATTACTAGTATAGCAAGCAACCTCCAAATGGATGTCCGATTTTCTTTGGGACCAATAACACACTTTACACACTAAGAAAGTCTTGAGCATTGCCGATCGATCACGAATACAATCTTGAACCAATCACATTCCATCACATCTTAAAAACATTATGAGATAGGGGGGGCTAGTACCATCCTTGGGTAGTACCTCATGGCAAAAAGGAGATATCCCTCACTTGTCCCATCATGCAACATAGTCTAAAAATAGTGGTTTTCACCACTACCAACATTGCTCCAAACATAAACATAAAAACATAGAGTAGTAAGGATAGGGTCAAAATTCTCATCACACCTCGGTTGAGAATCTGATTCCCCAAAGCTCTATACAAAATTAACAAATAAAATCCCAAACACCCTTGATCCCTAAAGTCGTAAGGATTCATACTACACGCCCCTAACAAGGATGGGTAGTCATCCCCAAGGCCTAAAAGATCAATCCCATTGGACTATGGAGTGAATCTCCACCGGGGCTATAGATGCTTGACTGGCAGTGGAGTAAGCTCATGCGAGGCGACATGTCTCTCCTCCAAAAATGGAGACCTCTGAATGCACATAAGGATAGGCTAGCCTCAGGTCATCTCCATAACAGGTCATGCCTAAAACCAATCATAATGGGTTAATGAACTTCACATGCACACACATTGGTACTTGATTGGATAGGGTCATTGTCTTGCTCAAGACTTGGTAATTGAACATCACTCGCACACACATTTGGTTCTAAAGAAAGTTAGACAACCTAGTGAGTTTGGTTGATGACACTAGTATGTTTGAGTCTTTGAAAATATCTTAGTTTTCCATATCAACATTCATGTCTTCTTCCATATCAACATCCATGTCATCTTCCATACATTCTTCCATATCAACATCCATGCCTTCATTACAAGTTCAAATTGCATAAAGCCACTAAATTGGGTACCTCCAACTGGAAAACAATGGACAAATAACAATGGCCAATAAAACTTTTGAACTATAAAAAGATCATTCGAACACCATGCATTCCCCTCATATAGTTTAGATTCATTATACATTTACTTGCATTTATCATCAATAGCACATCATATAGCTTGCATGAAACATCCATATAAAGCATTATGCATATACATCATTATTAGCTGGCATTCATAAAGCATTCCATCAAAACATTTTTCATAAAACATGCATAAACCATTCATAAAATAAATATTGCATACACACAAAATGTAACACAAAAATAAAAGCCATGTATATATATGTATAAATATCGCATATACAATAAATGCCAAAAAGGCTACAAGGGAGCACCAAGGCTCATATACAAAATAGTGCATCTAAGCACTAAGCTAATGTCCATGAGAGGACCCCTGAGACCTAGTAGGAGCCCTCGGCCTAGTACTCTACCTAGACTCAGTATGCCTAGATGACTCAGCTATAGAAGAGGAAGGAGGATCCGACAATGTAATATGGTTTTGCATACACACATCCTCCAAGGAATGTGCATATGCCTCACTAGCCCGCAGACATCGTAAGTCCATCTGATGTTGACGCTCCTTCACCAACATCTCTGCCTGAAGCCGTGTGACCGTCGCCTGATCACTAGCCACAGTTATCGCCCGCTCCACCTCCAACCGAGCTATAGTAGCCAATGACTCCCTATGAGTCTCGAGCATAACCTCATGCTCCTCATGAAGCTGCTCCAGCTCCACCCGCAACCTCACCACCTTAGAGATCTCACCCAACCCCTCATCATCCTCCCTCTCATCATCCGCCAACCCCATATCTGGAGTCTACTGAGCCGATCCCCTCGACCGTCTTTGACTCATCGATCGTTGAGCCCTCATCCTCTTTGGAGTCACCCCCAACCCCATAGCTACCGCCTCATCACCTGCAATCTTTGGTACCCATACTGGTTGGGCACCAAACCACTCCACATACTCTGGAGTCACCCCGACATCATCTACGTTGGGGACCTCCATCTCCTCATCATCCTCAACCACCACCCACCATGGCTCTGCACAAGGGAGCCCCACCTCCGCCCACCATCGCCGATACAACACCGACTCATTAGGCACATCCTGAGGCAACCCAAACTGCCTCAACACCCATGAGTACTGAAAGTACTCCACCTCCTCATCTCACCGCCCAATCAACCATCGAGCCTGCCTCACCCGATGTAGCTACTCCCCATCACCATCCCATCGAGCTCCACGCCATGGCCTCCATATCACATCCACCCGAGTCAACCCCGACCACATATCCCGATACCACTAGCCGGTATGAACCTCTCGACTCGGCTGAACTTCCTCCACCACCGCCCATCGCCTAGCGTAGGGCTCCCCCATTTTCCATGACTCACATGGCAACCCCTCGGGCCGAGCCACAGCAAAATGCTCCCAAGCCCAACACTGTAGAAGGAAGCTGCATCCAATCCCCTTCCTCTCCCTCTGAATCACCTCATATAACTCCCGGTACAACTGCATCAATAAGGTAGGTGCCCATGCATACTCTCGAGGATCCATCAACAGATCACTCACCAACCCCAATAGGTTCCAAGGGAACCTACAACTAGTGCTATTAGGTAGCACTATGTTTTCTAGCACAAACATGATCAAGGTGGGGAGCGCATCCAGCTCCTTCACCTTGTACATGCTTAGATAGCATATACCCCCATCCCCCATCTGTGCCTCTTGCCATCGGTCCCTGAACATCCACTCCATCTCCACCTTCTTATCATGACCAACTACCACCCTCTCCCCTTCTATTGGCACCTTGAGAATGTGGTATACATCCTCAAGCGTAACAGTAGCCTCCCTAGTCGGTAGCTGGAACGTCCCCCTATCAGGGTCCCATCTCTCTATCAATGATGAGAGATATCCCTCATTCTCCCTCACCACATCTAGCCTAGCTACACCCTCCAGGCCCACCTTCCCCAACAACTCCCAGTCATCAATCATCAGCTTCTTCCTCATCCTAGGAATGAGAGGAGAAAATCGATGTCGAGGCTCTATGTCCCTCAACTGCAACAACAAACAATTTCATTAATACTATTACAAAAAAACAACAAAAAAATGCACAAGAGATAAAGTGTTTTTAAACATTACTAGGGCAAATGGTGCCTCAGCTCCGCTAGCAGCATTCGATCCCTCCACCGCCATAGCTTCCATGCAAATTCTCACTAGCCTCACTAAGCTCACAAACCCACTCCACTCCTCATACGCAGCTTCTCAAAGTCTGAAATGCACAAGTGAGCCTCACGATTCACTTAGAAAGCTATTTATAGCTTTCCCTAGCGCATTCAGGTGCAGGTCTGCGCCTACAAATTTGTAGGCTCTCCTGAGCACCTGCGGGCACACCTAGGCGCATCTGCGCGCCTTCGAGACACCATAGGTGCAGCCGTGTGCCTAGCAAAAAAATGGCACAAAGACAAAATCGATCAAAATGGTAGCTTACCTCCTCCAAATTTCACCAAATTTCATCCACACATCATGCACATCCTAAAATCGGGTTTTGTAAAAACAAAAATCATTTTGCAAGCATAATTTTTGAGAATAAACCAAATATTCAAAATACGCTAATTGAGGCACAAAATGCAGCAAAACAATCCAAATTTTCACAAAACTCACATCTGATCATTTTGCATTATATTCTTCATCATCACATACAATTGTGCAAAAATCAAAGTTAAACGAACCTCGTATCTAGTAGGTTATTCTATAAACTTGGCGATTGCAGTGATGGTCATCCATGCAATTCGGTAAGATGAATAATCTACAATAAGGACACTTGACAATGATCATCATCCATTATCACATCATCAAAGATCACAATCACATTTGGCACCTCACATTTTGAGTACAGCTTTGCCAAGAACAATTTGCTCAAAGGCGGTCATTGATGCCCTTTTTCGTGGGGCACAAAAACACGGATAATCAAAATCACAAACACTCATTCATTTGACAACATTCACCATACAGGGCATACCGCACACTTACATCATCATAAATACCTTTATCTGTTAAGGGTAAAGAACATACATCTTATTTTTCTCATCAAAAATCCCCTTCATCTGTTAGGACAAAAGCAGACATACATTTCAAAATCTCCATCTATTAGGGAAAAAATAGATACACTCATCACATATTTCAAATTACAAAAATTCCTTCATCTATTAGGACAAAAATAGATCACACTTACATTTAACATCGTCTATTCATTTATCATTATGCAACATTCACAAATGAACCTTGTATCTAGTAATTTATCCTACTTAACATGGTGGTTGAAGTGACTGGTTATCCATGCAATCTGGTAGGATGTATAGATCACCATAAGGACACTTACATCATCAAAAACCCCTTTATCTATTAATGGCAACGAACAGACACAATCATTTTATTGTTCATCATAAAAAATCCCTTTATCTATTAAGGGCAATGAACAGACACAAATCATTTCATTTTCATCATCAAAAACCCTTTTATTTGTTAAGGGCAAAGAACAGACACAATCATTTTAGTTTACATCATCAAAAATCCCTTTTATCTATTAAGGGCAACGAACAGACACAATAATTTCATTGTTCACCATCAAAAATCCCTTTATCTGCTAAGGGTAATGAACAGACACAAATCATTTCATTTCAAAAACCCCTTCATCTGTTAGGGTAAAAATAGATACATTCATCACATGCTCACATTTCAAAATCCCCTTCATCTGTTAGGGAAAAAATAGATACATTTCATCACATTTCCAAATGGCAAAAATCCCTTCATATGTTGGGGCAAAAATAGAATCAATCATTGAATCCACATACATTGCATCCATCAACACATTTCTCATCACCATGTTTTCATGTCACCACCCATAAAATACATCAATCATTTCATCCATAATTTGTCCAGTTCATTCAAGCAAACCTTGTATCTAGTCATCTATTCTATCTCCTTGGCGATTGTAGTGATTTGCATCCATGTAATTCGGTAAGATGAAAAAAACACCATAAGGACACTTCACCATGATCATCCTAACTTATCTCCTTGATCGATATCTCAATCATATTTGGCACCTCACATTTTGAGTGCAACCTTACCAAGAATAATTTGCTCAAAAGTAGTCATTGATGTCCTTTTATGTGGGGCAGAAAAACAGATAATTATAATCACAATTACTTATTAATTTGACCATAGTCACCAGACAAGGAAAAGCCTGATAGGTTGATTGATTCCATGTGGGAATTATTGAGACAATCACCACCCGACCCCTTATGTTGCCTATGGCATAATACATCTTTCATACCTTGCATACTCAATGAAGCCTATAGGGCATTTTCTTCAACAACATTGAATCATACCAAAATCTGGAGCAACCACAATATTGATTTTTATCCTCCCACAAGGGGATAACATCTTACATGATCATGACATCATGACATTGGACAAAACCCCCTTTCAACCGTTGGGGCAAAAATGATATCACATGTTACATAATTCATATCATCCACAATCACATGGTATTTTACACCAACCCCCTTTCCACCATTGGGGCAAAAATGGTATCACATTTTACATCATTCATATCATCCACAATCACATTGCATTTCACACCATTCATTCATCAATTGCACAAATTCACTACATCATTAATTATTTGCACAAAATTTTTCAATTGGCTTGTGAGATACATTCATAACTCATTCACCAATTGAGGGGGTAAGCTACAAAAATTCCAAATATTCTTTATTCTTTGGTCTTCAACATCAGTGCTCAAATCCAACAACAGAGAGAAGCTACTTTTGTGCCCATAGCCCAAGCAGGTGTCTTGTATTTTTGAACCATATTGTGTTTCACGCAACATGGTACAAAAAGGGGTATCTGTAGACACCAAATTGCAGCCATTAATCCTCCATCCTAACCATCCCACCATCCACTTGTCCACCATACACCTTTCTCACCAATTATTTGGCCCAATTACACCTTTCTCGCCAATTATTTGGCCCAATTCCACCTTTCCTGCCATTTCCTAACCCAATTGGGTTTATTTTAATATTATTTTATATTTAATATAATATTTTATATTATATTATAATATATTTATTATAAAATATATATTTATAAACCCAATTAACCACAACCATCCGATCTAATCTAATATATGTCATCCATCTTCATTAATCCATGCCACACTTAAAGTATAATATCAGCCCTAGGATGTGATTTAATCTTAGCCACACGATCTAAAGTGTTGAGCTAAAACCCTAAGAAACACTAAGGTTGGATTATAAGTAAGGGAATTTGCAAATGCCCAAACCCTGAAACCCTAGACCCCTAATATTAGAATTTGCATCTTGAAGAGATCATTGGCAAAGCCCTAATGAATAATAAAGAGATAAAGCCCTAAAAATCCAAAGCCCTGGCTAGCCAATAGGACTTCTGCTATTCCAGCCATCCCTCATATCCATCCTTTCCACCTCACCCTACTCCATTGTCGTCATTGCCACTTCCGCCCATACGTCGCATTCATTGCATCCCCCACGATTTGCCTTTGCACATCCACCCTTATCTGCAAGCGTCCTCCCGAGCTCGTGAAGCTCGTTGCAGAATCTTGCCAAGCACCAACCAAAGCCTGCCATTCAGTAGGTGCACACTAGATCCTACAAAGCTCATACCAAATCCTGCCAAGTATATGCTTGAGCCTGCTATTATTATTTAAATGTGAATCAGAGTCTGCTGCATCATGTCATCTACTGTCAGAACTACAACAACGAAACAAGGTATCATCACAAGCAAGGTATATCATTATTTGTTTTATTTTGTTATAGGATCTGTATAGTTAGCATGCCATTTGATCTATTTTTGGTTAGGATTTATTGATATATGAGGGTCTCACACTATGGAGCTCTCACAAATGTTATTAATCTCTTTCTTTGCTTATGTGCATGCAGATCTACAGATTCTATTTATTGTTGAACAACTATTGAAGCTGGAGTGGTCCGACATCGGATACCTGAAGCCCACTCATTCCATTGGAAGTGAGGATACACTATTTGAAGACACTTCATTGTTGTAGCTAGGGTTTTGGAGAACCCTGGTGTATTGTAAATATTTGTATCAAAGGCTCACTGAGTACAGATTGTATCAAAAGGAGTTTATTAACTCCATTCATCTTTTAAATAAAATTACATTTTTGTGCAATCTTGTGTTTCCTTGAGTTATTTGATTTCTTTATTATTTAAGTGACGTGTCTTGTCTTCACACCCAGGTTACCACGTGATGCGCGATGTTCCCTCTTATGCTTTCGTCAGCTAAAAATACCCTTGAAAAGTCTGCATGGGAATCGAGCCAGAGATCAACTTTTGCTTCGCATTTTTCTCTGGATTGGGAGCGAAGCCAGTGTAGTGCTACAATAGAATCTTCGTAGGCCGTGGGAATGTGGTGCTCTAGAGCCATCTTGTAGTCGACAGACATGATGATGGCACCAATTACGGATGCCCACATGAGGCACAACCGGTGGAAGGTCAAATATGCAGGGCTGAAGTAGCAAAAATCGTCGTCATGGAAGAAGACTACCCACAATAAAGCTCAAAAAAAATTGTACTCACTTTTTTCATTTTTGATAAATTATAATTTTTTAAAATTTAATAGTACAAATTTAATTTTTTTTTTTAAATTTGGTTATTGTAAGAAACTTTTATGACCAGCGCACAGGGTTGAGAAGTCTCCTCCCAACCATGACCCCTCGTAAAGTCGAGAGCTATACTTATCAATAGAGAATTTAACACAAAGCCACCACACACCCACCCCTCACACACTCGCCCAAGCCGCGGTTTGAACCTTGGACCTCCTAAAATTTCTAAAATTTTATTTTAATTGGATTATTATAGTTAGATATTTATATATTTTTTCATAAAATGTTTGAATTTTTTATTTTCATTTTTTAGATCTTCTTCATTTTTTTTTAAATATAAATATTTCATAATTCAACATCCTTCTTGACATTCTTCTATATCAACCTTCACAATATCAAAACTTCACCTCTATTGTCTAAGTAGTGCATCTTAATAAAGTAATATTTTCAAAACTTTGCATTATCGTAATTTGCTTTAAGAGCTTTAAATTGTTAGTTTCCTCCCTAAAGCATAATTACAACCACAAAAACTATAACATATATATATAAGTATTCTCATTCATTACTTTTCAATATATATTACACGAATAGGCATGATTTTAATAGACACACATTTAAAACTTTTCATAAAGTTATATTAATTATTAATTAATAATAACTAATTATTAATTAATAATAATTAACTACTAACTAATTATTAGTTAATAATAGTTAACTATTAATGTCTGAGGTGTTGACCAATTGGCTCTCCCAAACCCCGTAAGGGGGACGGAGGTCGAAGGTTTAAATATTGGGTCTCATCGGACTAAACGCTTGTCCCTTTCCTAGTGATTTCAATGGCATAAAAGGTTTAAAATGATCGTGGCATGGTGGTTATAGGGGAAGACTGCACAAAGATCTGTGTGGCAGTTTCTAGGGCAAACAATGCAGAATACTATGGCAGCCATAAAAATCCAGATAGCCTACCCGGATTCGTAGCGGCTACTAATTCCACCATGTAAAATAATAAAAATTAGTTAACTATTAGTTACTAACTAATTAATATTTTAATTTAATATTTAATTGAATGAGGAATCTTATTCCTCATGATTAGCCTCTTTATATTCAACTTTATTTTCTTGAGACTATATTTGGGGAGTTTCACCACCATAATTTCACATTGTAACCTGAAAATGAACTAGGAGAGAATATAACTTTTCAATTGTAAGTATTTTGAGGCTCCAACAACATTGAAATCATATGAACCATGAGATTCAACATCTAAAAGGAGGTGGATATATTAGCAAGTACAACCTTAATGCATTTTGTATCATCTTTCTTTTTACTTCCAAAAGATGCAATATCTACCCTTAATGCCTTGAATCTCAAAACACAATCCTCAATGTTACCAAACTTAGCTAGCTTAAGAGAAGAAAGATTCAATTCCAAGTGACTTACTTTAATAGTATTGATCTTTCCAAAGTTCATTCAACTTTGACCATACCTTGATAAGGTCACTCTCCTCTTTGATATGGCAAATTAACTCTAATTCAATCAATAAGGAAAACAAACCTAGAGCCTCCTCTGACTTTTGGTGCTAAGCTTCATCATCAAGAATAATTGTTTTATCCTCCTAAAGATGAACCATAGGTTCTTACTTTATAGCAGGACAATCATTTTAGTTGACAAAATATTATAATTTCACCAATTAAGGTAGGTAACTAGGGCTTTGTGTCTATCTTATACAATCTAGCTCCAACGACTATAGCAGGTCTATAAATTGATGTCACTAGTGCATAGAGCTTGAAAAACCATACAATTTTTAAAAATGGCTCAACATGCTTTCATATGCAAAAGTTATGGCCTCTAAAATATTTTTCCTAATGGAACCTAAGAAATTAAAAATTAAATCCCCAAACCTTAGTGTAGAAGCATCTAAATATTTACTACTAGTTGATGTAGAATTATTTGTTGGTGTTCTCCACTTATATCCTTCCACCTCAACATCCCTATTATAAATGAATTGTAACAAGTGGTGCTTTGACATTATTTAAGAAGATGCATAAAAAAAATAGTAGTGAGGTACCCAAAGATGCCAAGTCAGTAACCATATCATCCTCAAAGTTTTTGCAATAACCCTTCTTTAAAAAAACACTCACAAGGTTTGAATATTTGACACTGTAATGTCCCCTTCCTAACCAATCAGTGTTATCGCATGGGACTAGCCTACTCACAGGTTCTCGTAGGCTATGACAGATGAATGGGAGCCCATTGGAGTTTGTAGAGATTTCTTCTAGATAGGCTAAGCTTCTAGTTGATATATTTTGGGGCCATTTCGGACAACAAAGCATGGACTTACTATTTTTAGTAAGTTAGTTATCAAGGTTTTCAGTGATGTCAAAAAGTGTAGTGATATTCTTTGGTGAAATGGCTGTCTGATTCTACCTCGATTTTGTGGATTAGATAACCAAAGGTTTGAGATTTTAATGAGCGAAGTTTTTATTATATTAAATTTAATATGGTTATAACTTTATTTTATAAAATGGGGGCATAAGGATAATGTAAGTCACTTAAGTTTTAATTTTACTTCATAAAAGTGACGTATGAAAGGGCCGATATTGGATTCCACATTCATAAAGTGGCAATTTAAAATATTTTAATGTTATAAAATGTATTTGTGATAGCCAAAAGGGGCCAACCACTTTGGAGGAGGATGTAAAAGGACTTGAAATGCTTCATTTCATTCATTCTTGGATATTGTTATTTGGAGATATTATGTAAGGATACTTGCAGAGCATTTGTAGGGTTTTCTAAGCTTGTTGGAGATGAAATCCTCCTACAGGGACATCAACTTAAAGATTGAAATACATCCTCGGGTTGATTGGATCATTTCCAACATAGTGAATGCATTGGATCTGATAAGGATTGCATTTTTAGAGATATTTATCAAGTTTGGGCAAGTATTTTTAGGGGTTTCAAGATCTGAATTCATACTTCAGTTTGGATACTAATGTCGATTGTAGCGCACCACCTGGAAATAATTCACAGATCCATTTTTTTGAGGAAATAAGCTAGGGTTTGGTATTGATATCAAATTTTCTGGGTTAGAGGAGTAAGTCGACCAATATTGAAGACTATTTTCTATTGCTACACATTTTTCCAAGGCTACCATACCAATTTCCTACCTAACCGTACAGCTAGAGCTTGTATTGAAATTCATAGAAATTGTAAATCTACTTTTTTTGGCAATTTTTGGGTCTAAACCTGGTCACTTGGCTCTTAGGAGCAATTGGTACAGATTTCTAGGCAAAGAGAACATTGTATTTGAATTTTGAAATAAAAATTCAAGTTACCGGGGTACCAGGGTTGTTGATCAAAGTCTAAACACTCATTTCCATATTTGCATAGATACCTGGTACATTGTTATTTTCCAATTTCCTTTAATGAGTTGGTAGCTCTATATATTTATTATCTAGATACCAATTTTCAAAGCTTTTGGATAAGTAGTTTGAAAGTTATTGCTTGTCAAAGTTTGTTGTTTATGTAATTTTTGTACATTTTTAACATCTAAAAAAATACAAAGAAAAACTAGAATGCATAAATTAAAAAAAATAGATTGCAAAATCCATTCTCAGACTAGGGTAGGACATTATAGTGGTATCAGAGCTCAACTCTTCCTGCCATCCTAAGGGGTTGAATGCATTCGGGTAGTCATCAATATTATTTAAGGAGAAACATATTAAACCCTAATATTGAGGGTCCACTTGATTTGTTTGAAGGAGTAGAGAGGGTAGAAGTACCAATGGATTATCAGGATAGCATATAACAAAGAGAACCGAGAGAACCCACCAACAAGGAGACACTCACAGACTTAAGCAAATAACATCGTTATTTGCAGTAGAGCATGACACAATTAATAGAATTAATGACTCTACAGGTCATGGGTAACAATGCCAATAATAACAACAACAATGGTGGGAAAAATGGGAATCACATAAATAATGGAAATGGCGATGGATCTGTAAATAATAGGGCTACTAATAAGAATTTTAGAGCTAGAACAAATAACATAGAAAAACTTTGTTTCACATGTCAAGAGGTTTGGACTTTTGGTCATATATGTGGAGACAACAAAGAAAATGACATTCTGCAGCCAAACATAGAAGAGGAAAACAGTAAAGTTGAGGATTTTTCTCTTGGGCATGGTGCTGACCTAGTTGATGAGTCGATCAAAAATTAGATTGTAATCATGCCTTCTATTCAGGAACTTGCATGGAAGAATAGAAAGTCAAAATTGGTGAAGATGAAGTAAATTCATCATTTACTTCAACAAATGCAGAAGTATGCAATGGTCTTCACGAAGATGGTGAGCATGTTTATTATGATGTTGTCAAATTAGCAGTTAATGGTAACACTCATGTAGTTGTTGATTCTGAGATTGAGTACAGTTATGTTCTAACTTTAGAGCATGAAGTTGGTGAATGCAGTATTGTGAGGGGGGCTGATTTGGGTCTTTGTGCATGGGATAGAAAATCTAAAAAAATTTTGTATAATGTTGATTCCAATTCAATGCAAAGTTGGATAAAGCAGTTGCAGGTTATAGAGGAGAAAATTGTACAAACATTAACTCACCTGGATAGCACACACGAGTTTGTTGAGTACCTCTTTCAAGCAGCCCAGCTTGGTGAGAGAAAAAAATTGACAGTTGGAGCTACTATTACAGATTTGTAGGCTATCAAGTAGGTATTAGAGGTGATAAAAATAGATTACTTGAAGTTGCTATCCGATAGGGATCATACCTTTCAAATTGCAGATAAGACTTCCAGAGAGCTCACCAGGAAAGAGAAGGTGATTTATGAACTTTACCTTGAGTTGAGTTTAGGTCATTACTCTCTTTACAAATAAGAAAATCAGATATCTGGGGCAACCACTTCCCAAGATTCAAAGACTAATTCAGATACCATGGTGGTCAGACAGTTGATTGAGGGGATCAATGAGATTGGAAATGAGGAAGGATTTCTCAATAATAATGATGATTCCTCAATCACTCAGGTGGAGCAGTATGAGTATGATCGGGGTGATGATATGACTTCTGTTGTGAATGTTCATTCATAATTTGGTGTTGTGGATGATGATACATATTTTGAAATTGGTCCTGATGATGATGAGAATCATAATTCAGAGGATTTTTTGGAGCTTCACAAGGGTCTAGTTGGTGAAGTTATTTTGAATTGCATTGTGAGGTATGTTGATAGTTTTTCTTTCAGCCCACATGTTAATGATTTGATCATGATAGATATGAGTGAGAGGAAATATTGTTATAACAGGTTGTATAGTTCACTTGGATATGAGATGCTTCCTTCATCAGAAAGGAAGCCGATCTTTTGCTAGGATGATTGTTTTCTACATCAAGGTGGATTTAATGTATGGACAACGTTGTGGCTAATCAATATTCCACTTGTGCAAAGATTAACCGAACAATATTCTTCAGTTAGTGGGAAAGTCAATTTCCCTATGAGGTCTAGTTGTCTAGGAGGGTCTATACGGGATTGGGAGACACTCGTTGGTTCAAGGAGTAGTGCTAATGACAGAATATGGATATGGGATCCGGGTGAGATACACCTTGGTATGAAAATATTTAGTTTATTATCATCCATGCATGAAAGGGATCATCAACCCATCAAACAGGTGTATAGCAGCAAACCTCGAAGGATTAGGATACATCATGTTAGTGATGGTGATGTTATCACTTGGTATGATCATCATTCAAAGCTGACTAATGGTGATTGGTTGAGCAGATTGGTTTTTCTATTGCCCAAGATCATGATTGATGGAGAGATTATAGATGTGGATCTCACTAAGGTACTTTGGTAGGAGATCTTTCGTGATATAGTTTCCAACCCTCGTAGGTATTTTAGTTTGAATTTTGATGATGGTTACATTATTGGGTTACAGGAGAGGAGAGTACAACTTTGGCATGATGGATTCTCAATTATAATAAGAGTGGCACAACGTCAACATGATGGGTTTTTTTTAAGATTAATTTGGGACCCTAGGATCACATTTGGCTTCAGTTTGGCTCAGTCAGGTGATGTTGAGGTTGTGTTAGCATTGCTTGAGGAAAAGAAATCTTTGGGGAGGGCAGACTATAATGTCCCCTTCCTAACTAGTCAGTGTTATCGCATGGGACTAGCCTACTCACGGGTTCCCGTAGGCTATGACATATGTGTGGGAGCCAATTGGAGGTTGTAGAGTTGTCGTCTAGACGTGTTAAGCTTTCAGTTCCTAGATTTTGGGGCCATTTCAGACAATGAAGCATTGACTTACTATTTTTAGTAATTTAGTTGTCAAGTTTTTTGATGATTTCAGATAGTGTAGTGAGATTATTTGGCAAAATGGGTATCTGATTCTACCTCCCATTCATGGATTGGATAACTAGAGGTTTGAGATTTTAATGAGCGAAGTTTTAATTATATTAAATTAAATTAAATATTTAATTTAATATGGTTATAACTTTATTTTATAAAATGGGGACATAAGGATTTTACTTCATAAAAGTGATGTATGAAAGGGTCAATATTGGATACCACATTCATAAAGTGGCAATTTAAAATATTTTAATGTTATAAAATGTATTTGTGATAGCCAAAAAGGGCCGACCACTTTGGAGGAGGATATAAAAGGACTTGAAATGCTTCATTTCATTCATTCTTGGCTATTGTTATTTGGAGATATTGTGTAAGGAGACTTGCAGAGCATTTGCAGGGTTTTTTAAGCTTGTTGGAGATGAAATCCTCCTACGAGGACATCAACTTCAGGATTGAAAGACATCCTCAAGTTGATTGGAGCATTTCCAACACAGGGAATGCATTGGAGTTGATAAGGATTGCATTTTCAGAGATATTTATCAAGTTTGGGCAAGTATTTTTAGGGGTTTCAAGAGCTGATTTCATACTTCAGTTTGGATGCCATTGTCGGTTCTAGCACACCACCTGGAAATCATTCACAGAGCCATTTGTTGAGGAAATAAGCTAAATTGACCAATATTGAAGACTATTTTTTGTTGCTACACATTTTTCCAAGGCTACCGTACCAATTTCCTACCTAGTCGTACTTCTAAAGCTTGTATTGGAATTCGTGCAAAATGTAAATCTACTTTTTTGGAATTTTTTTGGTCTGAACCTAGTTGCTTGGCTCTTAGGAGAAATTGGTACTGATTTCTAGGCAAATAGAACATTGTATTTGAAGTTTGAAATGAAGATTCAAGTTATCAGGGTACCGGTATTACTGATCAGAGTTTGAACAGTCATTTCTATATTTGCATAGATACCTGGTACATTGTTATTTTATAATGGGTTGCTAGCTCTATATATTTATTATCTAGTACAAATTTTTAGAGCTTCTAGATAAGTAGTTTGAAAGTTATTGCTTGTCAAAGTTTGTTGTTTATGCAATTTCTGTACATTTTCATCATCTGAAAAAACACAGAAAAATTAGAATGCATAAATTAAAAAAATTAGATTGCAAACTCCATTCTCAGACCAAGGTAGGACATTACAGACACCTCCAAAATAATATTGCTCTAGCCAATGTATTCCCATTACACTTGTATAAGGAAAGGGTCATTTCAAGCAATGTTCTTTTGATGCCTAGAGAGAGATCAAAATATGTCATGTATAGATTAAAACAAGGTTCCAAATAGGTATCAATACCCTAGAAGTTATATGCTCACTAATAATACAAGGTAATTGAGCTAACAAAAAAATCATAGCTTTGTGAATCTTTGTGAGTATAATACCAACCCAAAGAACCTTATCTCCTATACATATATTGACTTACTATCCCATGTCTTATTTTGCAAAAGGGTATTGTAATGGATTTGAACATCCAACCCCTCCTATCAAAATCCTTAATTTCTCATTGTATAATTGCTAGAGTAGTGCCACTAGTTGTTTCCTTTCTTCAAGTGTTTTGATGTTGAAGTTACCCCATGCTATTGACCTTATGAATGCACGATGGAATCACACATACAAAAATGGACGCACACATGCTAGCATTCCTTGAAAATTCAAAAGTATTTTGTGCCAAAAGAGTAGTCAACAAAATTGAAAAAATGTATAGATAAAAGAGGTTACCTTGCAAATTTTGTAGTCAAAGAATGTCATAATTCTTGGAATAGATTTTTTTTATATAGAAAAATATTATGAATATTTGAAGGATAATTCATCCTTGAATTTAAATAAGAATTGCAAGCACCAAGTTATCTTTTTGGGTGACCAAGTGATGCTTCTCAATACCTGCTCTAATACCATGTTGGAATTTACAATGCTTTCTAGAAGTAAGTAGAAGCAAAACATACATTCAAATCTTATGTAAAAAGTGAAAGAGATAAAAAAACTTGAGGTAATCATAGGAACAATAAATAATCACTATCCATAGATAATATGGACATGACACTTCAATAAGAAATGAGGCATGTAAGGGGATATTTATAACAATACCAAAAGTTGTAATTACATCATAGAGTTTAACTTAAACTAACATAATAAGTGGAATTTAGGTTAATTACAAATAATAATTAGCTTTTAACCATAACAAGGTTAATCAAGACTAAATGAGCTTATATAGTAAAATATTACATAACAATAAATACATTGCATAATGAAATTACCTTAGGCCTATCCAATACATTGTACAATATCAACCCTTGGCCATGAAGCAAATTATAATTTCAAAAAGTTGTATGGTTATGAACCTACCATTGAATATAAGAAAGAAAAGATAATATGTGGCCAATGTTCTTTGCTAGTAAAAATGAAGAGATTGTTATTATCAATGTTATTTATAGTTTCTTTCCTCGGTGGCTTTCATAGCTTTGTGAGGAATGACATTCTTGCAATTCATGATGCGGATGCCAGGGTTAGGCATAAGCGCAAAATATCGTAAATTACCTCTATTTAGGTTTTTTAAAAGTTTGAAAAGGCTAGTTTTATATCCTTTTACTGGGGGCCATTCGCCTAAAATTTATGGGGTGGAATTTTTTTTGGGGTAAATTTTCCCGTCATTGATAATCATGAACCTAACTTTATTTTAATTCACCGACCTAAAATTACATATGATTTTGATTTTCCTGCCTAATTCATCTTCAAATTATAAATGATTTTATATTTCCTGCCCAATTCGCCTTCAAATTAAAAATGATTTTATTTTTCCCGTCCAAATCGCCTCATATACTACCCATATATACTGTACTGGATACCGATAAAAATACATCAAAAATACTCTAACTCGAAAATAGCTCTAAAACAACAAAAAACTTGAGAAGGTTGTAGAGGAGTGACTATCGAAATAAACCGATCGGTTGTAGAGGAGTCTCCATCGGTGCAATATGATCAGTTGTAGAGCCATGTCTGTTAGTATAAGTCGATCAGTTGTAGAGTCGTGTTTGTCGGTATAAGTCGATCGGTTGTAGAGTCGTGTCTATTGGTGTAATTTGATCGGTTGTAGAGCCATGTCTATCGATGTAAACTAATAAGTTGCAGAGTCGTGCTTGTCGATATAAGCTAATCGATTACAGATTCATGTATGTTGATATAAGTCGATCGATTGCAAAGTCGTGTTTGTCGATATAAGTCGATCGATTGTAGAGTCATGTATATCGATATAAGCTGATCGGTTGTAGAGCTATGTCTATCGACATAAGCGGATCAGTTGTAGAGTTGTGTCTATCGACATAAGAAATCGATCATCATACCTACAGCTAATTGTCATACCTACAGTCGATCATCACACTTGCAGTTTATCATCATGCCTAAGCTGATCGGCATTCTTGTAGTCGATCATCATGCCTATAATAGATCATCATACCTATAGCTGCTCATCATGATTGTAGTCGATTGGCATGTCTGTAATTACTCAGTATTCCTGCAGTCGATCGTCATGCCTAAAATCGATCGACATGCCTACAACCGATCGGCATGCCTACAGCCAATCGACATGCTTGTAGTCGATCATCATGCTTATAGCCGATCGGTATTCCTACATCCTATCGGCATGCCTGCATCCGATCGGCATGCCTACAGCCGATCGTCATACTATCGATCGTCATGTTGGCCTAAGGTATTTCATATCGACCTAATGCTTTTAAGTATACCGTAAATTTTTTAGATTTTGCAAATCGATATTCATATTCCCCAACACAAAAAAAATCGCCACGATTTGAAAATTTTTGGAGACAAATTAACAAAAATTACCATGGTTTGAAAATTTTTGAAAATAAATAAATGCAATTTGACATGTATCCTTCTACAAATATCGTCAGGATTCTAAGATAATTCACCTTGATTTTATAAATAGATTTTGGGGCCAACCCCTTATGCATAACCCTGGCGGAGGCAAGTCCCCTATTCATTTTATTATTCTCTTGTGTTGATAGGGTCCTTATCATTCCATAGAATTAGAACCAGAGTTTATCCTATAGCCTTTCTCCTACCTTTATTTGTAGAAGTCTATTTTCACACAGGCCTGCCTTATTGCAAAAAATTATGGATATGTTGCATAACAGACAGAGAACCAAACATCGTAGCACCCCTATTGTGTTGAAGCTAGTCAACTTTGAGTTCACTAAAATATTATGTATTAAAGAAATGGTTTTTAATCCTTTGTTTGATGCTTGTGTCGTAGATCAAAAATTACCACCTTTTGGCAAAGGAATTATATGTTGGGAAAATAGTAAGTATTTGAGGGACTTACATTGCAAAATTAAAATCTTTTATTTTTCATCACATTCAATCTCAACCGTTCAAGCAAAATAATGCTAGTCGTTGGTGCAACTCTATGCTAGTTGTTGATGCAGTCAAATACTTTGTTTAAAACACGACAGCCCATGCAAAATTATTTTTTAATTATTTTTTCAATTTTAATTTTGGGGTTTTGTTAGGTCCGAGGTGTAGACCAATTGGTTCATCCAAACCCCATAAGGCGGGCGGAGGTCCAAGGTTATTTTAGCGACGTAAAAGGTTTAAAATGATTGTGGCATGGTGGTTATAGGGGCGAACTGCACGAAGATCTATGTGGCAACTTCTAGGGTGAACAACGTAGAATATTGTGGTGGCCATAAAAGCTGGACAGCCTGCCTAGATTCATGGCGGCTACCGATTCCACCATGTAAATTAAAAATAAAAATAAAAATAATTGGGGTTTTGTGCAAATTTAATTATTGTAATAAATAACAAGTGGCTATCATTGTCCACATTTTGGTCATATCCCACTTTCTTATATTTTTTACTCTTAGAAGGATGTGTAGCTACCCATGTAATATTTAATTTTTAGAATTCTACGTATTTTAAAATTTTAAAATTTTGTGCAGTTTTAATTATTGTAATTAATAACTAGTGGCTATCATTGTCCAACTTTTGAATATATCCCACTTTGTTATTCTTTGTGACACTTAAAAAAATATTTAGTGGCTATTTTAGCAGATCTTGGATATCATTACCATTTATTATTGGCATATCCCTAGATCACGCTTCCATAAGCATACTTGGTTTCTGCCAAGTGGCATGACCGATGGTCTCCACGTGAGAACGAAATCATTTTTATACACAAGTGTGGTTGTAAACAATTTTATCAGTCGTACTAATGAGCACATAGGTGCAAAAAATGTTTACGGAGCATTTTGAGTTTTTGCAATCGTGCTTGTAAAGTTTTTTTTGTGTATACCATTATGTTAAAATTTATTTTTTGATAAAAAAAATTTGTGCTAATTTTCTCTCCTTCCGTATACCAATGTACTACTATGATTTGTTTTTTCATTTCTTCGCCTTAAAAGGGTCCTCAATCTTCCAAGGTCAAAAATAGTATTTTACAAGAATTACATGCTTCACCATTGGCAAGGTATTTTGGGTTTTTGAAAACTTATTAATGGGTGAAGTAGTCATTTTATTGGAAACCAATGGAAGCCAATGCCAATCCATTGGTGGATGAATGTGAAATATGTCAAATAAATAAAGGTGAAATAGCTAAATTTCCTAGCTTGTTGCAACATCAATTGCTAATGGAAGCACATCTCCAAGGATTTTATCAATGAAATTCTTAAATTAGATGTAAAAACAATGATTTTGTTGTGGTGGATTACCTTTTGAAGTATTAATCATTTATATGCCTTGTAAAACCCTTTCATTGCCAACAAGCTATCTAAGGTGTTTCTTGACTTTTCTTTCAAACTAAATGATATGCCTAAGTCCATTATCAATGATCATGATCTAATATTCACTAGCAACTTTTAGAAGGAGTTATTAACTCTCAATGGTACTTAGTTGAATGTGACTTTTTATCACCCTCGTGTTGATAGCCAAATAGAGATATTATGGATAAATTTTTGGATACTTAGATGATTTTCGAAGATAAATAATATCAATGGGTTAAATGCCTTCCTTTAGTCCAATGGTAATATAATACTTTTTATCATCCCTTGAGATGTCTCCAATTGAGATATTATATGGTCAAAAAACACCATTTATGGTTGATTATGTTCTAGGCTCCTCCAAGGTGACCAAGGTAGATGATTTACTTACATAATATTAGATTGTTCTATAACACCTCAAGGATAATAGTTGTCATTCACAAAACTATTTTAAGCAACAATAAGATTTGCATTGTTTAAAGTGGTAATGTATTATACATGGCATGTTTTATTTTATGGATCTAAACTTATAAATAATTATCCTTGAAGACCAAGTCCAATCAAAAGATCACAACTTAATTATATGGTATTATTTAAAATGGTAATGTATTATACATGACATGTTTTCTTTTATAGATTTAGACTTATAAATAATTATTCCTCAAGACCAAGTCCAATCAAAATATCACAACTTAGTTCTATGATTCGTCAAATTAAAAATAATAGTATATGAGTTGAAACTTCCTCTTCTAAAAACCATGATATCTTTCATGTTTCTTGTCTTAAAAAAAATATATATATTAGCCAAAAGGTATAGTTTCATAGAGAGCTAGATTGACCTCTAGCTTGAAGCAGTCTTATAATCGTGAGTTTGATCCCAATATAGGTCCATCTTCCGTGCATGTTTCAAAGATGTTCGTCTAAACAAGAAAGTATCTACGTGTTTTGTTGTTTATTAAAAAAAACTATTAAAAACAATCTTACAGAAAATCTGATTTACAGCCTTCAAATTTGGCTCATTGCACGCATCTTAGTTGTCCTCCACGAGTCTTAATACTCTTCTAATTCGATGCTTATTCACTGGGAAAATAACGTGGGCAGCTAACTTCATATATTTTTTAAGTTGTGGTAATACATTCACAAGAAAAACTTGAAACCCTAACTAATACGCTCTCCAGCGTAATATAGAGGCTAACTTTTATTCATGTTGCATAAAGATTTTACTTCATGAAATCCGAGATGCAGAAGAGGACTTCACCTGTGTTTGGACTCTCCGTTTCCAGCACAGTGAAGCCGTGGTCTTCATCTTCAAAAAAACGCACTTCAATCTCATGTTTCCCACACTTTTTCAGAACCTCGCAATACTGCAGCACTCTGTCTCTTAGAATGTCGCGGCCTGCGACCACAAAAAGCATTGGAAGAAAGACGAGAGAGCCAACGTCATGCGACAGGGGACCTACCGGGTTACAAAACGGGTGGTCCCTATCGCTTCCCGGGGGCAGCGCAAGCCTCCACATGACGTCCGACTGCTCCAAATTGAACACTCCCTGTCCGCCAGGGGTCTCCGATGCCGTGCGCTCTTCACCCCCAAAGTAGGGGTACAACAGAATCATTCCCTTCACCCTCAAAGAGTCCATTTCCGATTGAGATTCCGTTGCAGCGGCCCAGATGCCGACGTGGTGCGCGACGTTGCCACCCGCGCTTTCGCCGGCGAGAAATACCCTCGAAAAGTCGGCGTGGGAACTGAACCAGGGATCGACTTCCACTCCGTCTTTTCCTTGAGATTGGGAGCCAAGCCACCGCAGTGCAGCGATGGAGTCCTCGTAGGCCGCGGGAAGGCGGTGCTCCGGAGCCAACCTGTAATTGACGGAGACAACGATGGCGCCCAGCGTGGATGCCCACATGAGGCATTGGTGGTGGGTGCCGAGGCTCGCGGGGCTGAAGAGGCAGAATCCGCCGCCGTGGAAGTAGATTACCACCGGCAAGCGCTGGGGTTGTGGCCGGGGCGGGAGATAGAGGCGCGCCCATAATCCATTCTTTTCATCGAAGACGATGTCTTTGTATAAGACGCGTGCGTAGTCATCGCGCAACGAAGGAAGGGGTGGCCATAGAGGTGGCTCCTGTGTGCGGACAACGGATCCGTCGCTGTAGAGCTTGATTAAGCCGTAAAGGTCCTCCACAAGGCATGGCTCCCCCTGAGGATCTGACATTTTTTCCCCTCCCTGACCTCTCCTTAAGATGTGAATACAATCAAGCAACTCTATGATTATGCTTTTATTGTGATATGTCGGGAAAATAATCGGTGTTATGTTTTATAAAGTGCCTTGGACGACCAGTGATTGGGAAAAGCGACAAATGCAACAGCGAGGAGCTATAGAAAGCCATGTGCACAGAGAAGTCTTAGCGAAACAAATCAATTGCACAAGTAACCAAATCACATAAAAGTTTAAATTTTGGACATGTTTAATAAAGATATAAGTAGTAGTTTGAGTTGATTGTCTAAACAATTTTGAGCTTTTAAGGATTTTTTTCGGTCACCTTTACCAAAGAGAAGTACAAGACAGTTTGAAGACAAAAACCTTAAAAATATATATTTCCCATACTAATTATTAAAAATAAAAAGATATTACAAATTCACATAATATAAAAAAATGGTCATAATCCCTTATTTATTTTATATATCATATATGTTATTTTGGAATGGTGTATTTTAGGGATTGACATGTTGTATTATAATATAACAACACTATCATGAGTTGTCTTTTGTAGGAAGCCTATATCCCTAGATGTAATCTAGGGATTGACATGCTCTATTATAATATAACTACACTTAACACTATCATGATTTGTCTTATGTAGGGAGCGTATATTTGAAGATGTAATCTAGGGATTGACATGTTGTATTATAATATAACAACACTATTAGTTGTCTTATGTAGGGAGCATATATTTGAAGGTCTAAACCTAGGTCAAATGGTCTTTTTTTAAAGATGTAATTTAGGATTGACCTATTGTATTATAATATAATAACATTATCATATTTGAAGATTTAAACATTGGTCCTACATTATTTTGGAATGGTATTTTTTAAAATATATAATCTAGGGATTGACATGTTGTATTATAATATAACAACATTATCATGAGTTGTCTATCCCTAGATGTAATCTAGGGATTGACATGCTCTATTATAATATAACAACACTTAACACTATCATGAGTTGTCTTATGTAGGGAGCTTATATTTGAAGATGTAATCTAGGGATTGACATGTTGTATTATAATATAACACCACTATCATTAGTTGTCTTATGTAGGGAGAATATATTTGAAGGTTTAAACCTAGGTCAAATGGTCTTTTTTAAAGATGTAATTTAGGATTGACATATTGTATTATAATATAATAAAACTATCATGAGTTATCTTTTGTAGGAAGTGTATATTTGAAGATTTAAACCTTGGTCCTACATTAATTGATAATTATTTTGGAATGGTTTTTTTTAAATATGTAATATAGGGATTGACATGTTGTATTATAATATAACAACACGAGTTGTCTTATGTGAGTTGTCTTGTCTTATGTAGGGAGCTTATATTTGAAGTTTTAAACCTTGGTCCTACATTAATAGATGCACCTTATTTTAATCTTTTGTTTATGAAAATTTGTTTTGGTTATAAGATTATTGTGAATTATAATATTTTGCATAGTGATATTTAAATTATATATATTGAATAATATTTTTTATAAAGATTTGTTGTGGGAATTGAACCTGGGTCAACTTACCAATAATATAAGTGAAATTCTTGACCCTAATAATGCAAGTGGCATCCTTGCCGGTAAACCACACTCACAAGTATAAATTATATATATTTCATTTGAGTAATACTTTTTATACACATTCGTCGTGGGGATTGAACCCGGGTCACATCATCGACAATGTAAGTGGCGTCCTTGCCAGTAGACCACATCACATGGATATAAATTTTATATTTAATAAGTATATAAAAGTGAAATAGATCTCACTTATATTACATAATTATTATGACATTTCAATTAACTATATATATGCATCTTATTTTTAATATTTTATTTATGAGAAATTATTTTGGCTATAATATTATTGTAAAGTAGTTTATATATATATTTATATATATATATTTGAATAATATTTCTTATAAACATTTGTCGTGGGAATTGAACCTCGGGTCACATTATCGATAATGCAAGTGGTGTCTTTAAACTAAGGTCACATCACCGATAATGCAAGTGGAATCCTTGTGGGAAGACCACACTAACAAGTATAAATTATATTTTTAATAAGTATATAAAAGTAAAATGGATCTCACATAATTATCATATTATTATGACATTTCAATTAACTATATATATAACCAAAAATAATGTGGATGTAACCAACTCATATATATATATATATATATATATATATATATATATATATATATATATATATATATATATATACACACGAATGAGTTGGTTACATCCACATTATTTTTAGTAATTTTCAAGTGCAAGGTTCAAATCACATGGACTACCCCTAACGAAAGAGGACCATCAAGAACCTAGGTCTCTTCTGGGTAAGTTCCTGGCTAGATAGATAATTACCAATCCACCTAGACCTTGGGGGTACTATAATGATATTATATTATATTGATGGAAATATTTGAACCTCTATTTATCCATTGGAAACCTATTTTTTTAAGTACTTTCTCTAATACAATTTTGTAAATGTTAAGGTTCATCCATGGATTCAAACCTTGGTTAAAAAGTGAAACTTATTATTATAATAAACCCCGTGAGATTTTAATGTATAGCTTACATATTTAAAATTAATTTTATTCTTATAAAATTAATTTTAAATAATAATAAATATAACTTTAAAAAATTAATTAGTATTTAATATAATATAAGATGTAGATTGTAAATTAAACATCATACCTACCCACGTGTTGTAGGTGATTTGGATAAGGTAGGGCAATCCTCCAGGAGAGGTCTTTGGTTCGAATATCCACCCTACCAAATGCACATCGGGTACCCAAAATCTAGTTGATAATGTTGGTGCAATCAAGGCTGGGCGTGACTCCTGGGTGATTTTAACTGTGTAGAACCTCCTGGTCATGGTTTCTCACACCAAAGTGGCCCCACAAGAAATTTTTTGCTAAAATTTAAAAAAACATCATACCAACCATAAAGTGAGCATTTAATTGCCTACATAGTAAGAGTTTGGAATATTTGTATTCAAACATAAAATTGAAGAACGTTTAGAAAATGAAAATTAAGAAGTTAGACTTCTTATGAAGAATGATGTACGTATTTAGCTATCGCAACTCAATTGAGATGAGAATTGAGTCCATTTATAAATTCTCAAGCTTTAAATTAGAGAGTTGTGATTTGTCAAGGGTGGGGGACATTAGTACAACCTCTTATTCTCCAACAAAAGAAAAGAAAAGAAATTTTTTTTTGCAATAAAAACTAAATATAAACACCCTTGTAATATTTATATGATATATGTGACTTCTATTGAGGTCACTCCCATCAAAACATTACATTTATTGTTATATCAATTAGGCCATATTTAACTTGTTTTGTCCTCCTAAAAACTACTATGATTTCTCTATCAATTCCTTGACATTATTTTCATTAAGAGATAAAATATCCCTTACTAGTTACTTTAAAAAAAAATGAATATTGTTAAAACAAAGATTAACACTATGATTGAATAAGCTATATGGTACCATGTTTCCTTATCTATAGATATGCTAATATTTCTAATATACTTCCTCCAATAATAGTTTATGGACATAAAAATTATTTTATTGTTGATCCAATCCTTATGTTATTTTTTCTTGATGTGATTAAAAATAATCTAATAATCCTTTACAATTGAAATATGTCTCCATATTTTTTCAATGGCAGTATTAATCCTTATAATAAGTGGCCTAGCGTTTGCATAGTTGGAAGTTAACGTTCCATATGATTTAGATTAAGTTACTTTTTAAGAAAAATAATTGGGAGTAGGAAATTCTTATTGTTCTAAATTCTTATATTTCAATTTAACTCAATATTCATCATCTCTTGATATAGTCTGAACTAACCTATTTTTTAACATTCAGTATAACTTTTGTAGCATAATTTAAAGTTCATTCACTCTTTGTTTGAGGTCCTTTTTCTTAACTAGGTTACTAATATAAATCCATGATATTAAATTATTTGGTTACATCAATATAATGTTTTACCTCTAGACCTCTACAAGGTAAATATATCGAAGCCAATTTAAATTTTTTTCTATTAGGAATAATAAAAAAGAAATTCAACCAAACATCAAACAAAAAAATTATAAAATTATTATCATTGATTAACCACTTAATATGTTTATTGACCAATTGTAAAATACTTGATATGACCTTCCATTTTTTGAGCCCCTAAGTAGAGTTTATTTTCTAAACAATTTTGTTGCATCAATAAAACTATTGGGATTCACACTTATTCACAAAAATGAAGAGAAGCATTCTATCCACTCAAATATTATATAGAAAGTGTAAATGGATAAAATAAATATAAAGAAGCACAAAAATAAATGGGCACTCTTAGGCACCATAAATAATCATGATATTATTGGTGGATAATAATTGCAACACCCCAATATAATGGGTGGAGTGATGGGATATTTATACCAATACCAAAACCTTAACTACAAAAATGAGTTTAACCTAATCTTACATAATAAGAGGGATTTAAAGTTAATTACAAGTTATAAGGTATGTCTAACCATAACAAAATTAATCATGACCCATAGGGATTACATAATAAAATATTATAATAAATTAGTTGCAATTGTATAATAAATTTCAATAGGCCTATACAATATCATATCATTCAATGTTGCTTGGGTCATAAGTCATATTACACTTTCAACATCCCCTCATAATCTACAATAAGGAGCCAAGGAGAGAAGAAATTAGTGACAATAATATCGTACCCCCATAATGGATGCTTTAGTGGACCTTGACTTTTGAAGAAGATCCTTTTGAATTCCCCTCATTATCTGGAAGACATCCATTCATCTTCAAAAACTCAACTTCAATACTTTGTAATTTCAATAGGGAAATTTTCATTGGATGTCCTTCCTTCTTCCAATATCCACAAATTATCTTTGACTTCTTTGAAGACTTAGCTTGGCCCTTAGGCCCTTGGGTCTTAGCCTCATTAGGTTTGAATTCCTTTGCATGAGCCTATACTTGTGAATTACCACCATAATTCCTCATTGCTACCTAAAATGAACTAGGAGAGAAAAATAGATCAAGAGTAAGAGTATTTTTGTGTTTCCAACAACATGAGAATTACATGAACCATGTGGTTCAACATTTGAAGGGAAAGAGAGAGATTAGGAATGATACTTTTTACACATTCTATATCATCTTTCTTTTTACCTCTAGAAGATGCAATTTCTACTCTCAATGCCTTTAATCTTGTAATATACTCCTCAAAGTTATAAAACTCATCCAATGTGAGAGAGCAAAGCTCTAATTCCAAGTGACTTTAATTATATTTACTTTTTTAAATAATTAATGTAATTTTGACTATACCTTCATGAATATGTTCTCTTCTTTTATATTGAAAAGCAATTTTGCTTTAATCAATGCAAAGAATAGGGCAAGAGCATCGTCTTCTTGCTTATGCTTGTGAGCTTCTTCTCTCTTGAAAGATACACCACAAGTTCTTACCATATAACAAGCTGGTTATTTGAGTTGATCAAATGCTATAATTTTATCCATTGAAATGAGTAACATAGGCTTGAAGATCCAACTTAGAGAATTTGACCCCTAGCATTATAATAGATTCTTGAATTGATTCCATCAATACATAAAGATAAAATATATTCATATAATATTAAAAATGAACTCAAAATGTTTAAATATACAAAAATTATTGCTTACAAAAATTTTACTCTAATAAAAATCAAAAAAATAAATAAATAAATAAAACCCTAAACCTTAGAGAAATAATAACCAATAGAGCGAACACCACTTTGCATTCTTTTGATTCACTTGTGTCCACTAATTTTTTACCTTTTCAACCCATCTAACATTTGCCTCAACTATATTGGTTGATGAAGTATATATAGTGAAAAAAATATCATGGTGAAGAGTACCACCATGTTGAATGCCACATCTCTCTATTTTTTCAATTATTTTGAATATGCGAGAATTATAAAATATCATATTTACTTACATAATTAGTTAGTGATCTTCCTTAAATTAAATGATTATACATATATTTATATTTTTATAATGGAGAATAATGGCTGTTTTAATTGCAAATTTAAAAGATGAATATTGAGTAGTATATTTGCTATAAAAAATATTCTGAAGAAATTTTGATTAGCACGAGTTCATTGGTGCTTTTGTCATTAAATAAAAGTTAAAGCAATTTTAAGATTCGAACTTGGCGACTACAGATTTTTATTCGTGCAAAATACAATTTTATGGACGTGCAAACTTTAGCAATCCATTAGCATTATGGATATTCTAATTTTTCGTCCATGAAGTGGGAGATACCATGAAACACTTTAAGGGAGTTTGGACTCTCTATCTCGAGAACGTGGAAGCCGTGTTCTTCCTCTTCGAACATAAGCAATTCAATCTTATCCTTGTCACATTTTTTCAGAAACTCGCAATACTGCAGCAGTCTGTCTCCTAGAATGTCGCGGCCTGCGACCACAAAAAGCATGGGAAGAAAGACGAGGTCGCCAACGCCATGCGACCGGGGGCTTAGCGGGTTACAAAAGGGATGGTCCCTATCGCTTCCCGGGGGCAGTGCGAGCCTCCACATGGCGTCTGACTGTTCCAAATTGAATAACCGCTGTCCGCCAGGGGTCTCTGATGCCGTGCGTTCTTCACCCCCGAAGTAGGGGTACAACAGAATCATTCCTCTCACTTGTAAAGGTTCTATGTCCGATTCAAATTTCTTTGCGACGGCCCAGGTTCCCACGTGGTGCGCGATGTTCCCTCCTGCGCTTTCGCCGGCCAAAAATACCCTCGAAAAGTCCGCGTGGGAATCGAGCCAGGGATCGACTTCTGCTTCACCTTTTCTTCTGGATTGGGAGCGAAGCCAGTGCAGTGCTGCAATGGAATCTTCATAGGCCGCGAGAAGGCGGTGCTCTGGAGCCAGCCTGTAACCGACAGACACGATTATGGCGCCGAGCGTGGATGCCCACACGAGGCACAGCCGGTGGAAGGTCGGAGATGCAGGGCTGAAGTAGCAGAAACCGCCGCCGTGGAAGAAGACTACCACTGGCAGTCGTTCAGTTTGTGTTTGGGGCGGGAGGTAGAGGCGCGCCCATAATCCATGCTCTGGATCGAAGACGATGTCTCTGTACGAGACCTTCTCATAGTTTTCGTTCAACGGAGGAAGGAGATAAGATGGGTACCCTGAACGAACAACGGATCCATCGCTGTAGAGTTTGATAAAGCCGTCGAGATCCTCCACAAGACATGGCTCCGCCTTCGGATCTGACATTATCTTCCCTCCCTGACCTCCCCTGAAAATGTGGATCATGATGTGCAGCTCAGCGCCTGTATAAGAGGTGTTTGTCGCGTCTGCAAGTCAAAAAATCAAAGCACATGTCTAATCGTCTCTTGAATCAGAATCTTCAAATCAGGTCGAGAAAGACCAGTTGTTGAAGAAAAAAAATGAAATGACTTCCTAGGGATCCATGAATTGCACGGATATCCCCACTTTTACAAACGACCATCATTTTTCAATTAACTGATTTTAATCCTTCAACAATATCATTTAACATGGTTTTCCAAAGGATTGATTAGACAAGTAGCTTACTAATACCTCTTATTAAGAATAGACATGTTTAAAATTCTTGGTTTTGGTTAATATATTTTTTAAATGAAAAAAAATTATATTGATTAAAATTAATCATATAAAAAAGGCGGTGGAATTAGCACACCTCGCAAACTGTCAAAGTTGTTATGCGAAGTAAATTACACCTTCTTAATAAAAATAGAGTCCAAAAAACATTATTATATAATGCCACGAGCAATCACTACATAGATATCCCAAGACATAGTCAGTAAACAAAGATCAAGGAGCGGGACAGAAGTTATCTTCTTTGTTAACACAGTGCCATCCGCCATCCAAAGAGACTGGAGCAGTCCATCCTTCATCTGCATTACTGCCAATCAGAGTCCATTGAGGACCTTGGCTGACTCAACCTGGAATGTTTGGTAGAATAAATGTTGCTCGTAAGCTGCGACCTCTTCTGCCCCTAGGATAGCTCCTCCTTTCCCAGGCAAATGCTTGGTAGAATACATGTTGCGCGTAAGTTGCGGCCTCTATTGCCTCTAATAGTCAGACCTGAACAAACTCTATGCTTCAAGCATTTTTCATTAGCACAATTCGCATGAGGACTTGTTAGGATTCATAATATCCATGACATCCTCGAAATCACCTAGGCCCCGAAGCGAACTGAAGGAATTAGCACCTCCATTGAAATTACCCTCACTTGAGGACATTTGGCAATGCTTGTCAAAGCTCAGGCCCAAGTTGTCCCTCGAGGGGCTTCGAGAACGATGAAATTTAAAAGCTTGTTCCTCCACAGTTGTGGAGTATGTAGGTGTTGGTGATGAAAAAGCTAGCATGGTAGTGGGACGAGCCTTTGCAACAATCAAGGCCCAAAGAGAAGCTAAAAAAGGTGGTGATTGAGTAACTACAAGGGCGGCCAAAGTAGCATTCAGAACCCCTACAACTTGCATGATGGGCTGCATGTTAACGACAGTCGACGTGATGGCGTTAGAATACTGCACAAAGCTAGTGGGGGCTTGCATAACCTAGGTATCAACGAGCCTGGTCTGAGTAGGCTTCACAGAGGGATTTGCCTACTTAAAGTGCTTCGAAGCACGATTGTTTTGGGTAGTAACCATTTTCCAGTCACCTTGGCATTCCTGGGCCTTGTTATACTGAGCTACCGAGGCAGTCGAAGGGGGTTGGGTATGTTTGAACTTCCTCTCCATCAGTGGGCAATCTCAAATCTTGTGAGTAGCAGACTAGTAACGATAACAAGTATTCGATAAATTGATATAGGCGACAGGTTGCCTAATGGAGGTATCACCAATTTGGATATCTATGAAATCCGATAGGTCTTTGGTGAGGTCGACTTTGACACAAGCCCGCTTGGTAGGGCAAGCTGAGAAAAACCCTTCAGATTCAATACATACAAACTTGCCAAGGTAAGAGGCAAGCATTTGCAAAAAACCCCAAAAGGGGACAGGTAAACCCGAGAACTCAATCCACATGGGAACTTTCAGCTCAATTTTGTCATTGGCTATGAATTCACGAGTGTAAGATTGTAAAATTAACAAGGAATTTCTCATTGTCCAAGGACCTTTGGCTAACACTTTTTAAGCTTGAGCAGGATCAGGGAATCAAAAAGGAAATAACCCTTGGTGAGATTTTGAACATTCTCAACTATCACACCATGCGGACCCCAAACTTGTTGCACCTAGGACCTAATGAGGGTATCATTGGGAATTCTACCCAGGAAATACCCGACAAGGGTATGTGACTCAAACTAATGGCAAGCATTATGAAACTCATGCAAGGGAATGGAAACAACAGGGATAGTACTCTTACCTTGTGAAACACTTTCGGGATAAACTTTCTCGGGTGCTTCCTTGGCGCCATTGCTCTCCCCAACCGGCTCAGTAGCAATTGAGCTAGCCATTTACGAATGACGGCAAACCCAAACCCTAGCAAAGCAATTTTTCCTCATCAAACCCTAGTAGAGCTTGGAATTTTTCTTTGGTCAATATTTTTTATAATAAAGTTAAAAAAAATTGTACTCACTTCTCTTAGTTTTGATAAATTATAATTTTTTTAGATTTAACAGTTTACAAAGTTTACAAACCAATTTAATTATCATTTCAATTGGATTATTATAGTTAGATATTTATATCTTTTTTTATAAAAAGTTTAAATATTTTATTTTCATTTTTTAGATCTTCTTCATTTTTTTAAATATAAATATTCCATAATTCAGCATCCTTCTTGAAATTCTTCTACATCAACCTTCACAATATCAAAACTCCACCTCTATTGTCTAAGTAGTGCATCTTAATAGAGTAATATTTTCAAAACTTTGCATTACCGTAATTTGCTTTACCAGCTTTGAATTGTTAGTTTCCTTCCTAAAGCATAATTACAACCACAAACTATAATAAATAGTTTAGCAATCTTAAAAAGTTGAAAGTTCATGTTTAAATATTATCAAGGGATATATGCATATTAACTAAACTATGGGTCATTATATAATACAAGCATAACTCACTTTAATCCCTGATAATAAATAGTTTAGCAGTCTCAACAAGTTGAAAGTTCCAACCATACTTTATCTCATAGTCCAACCAACAACTCAAATAATCCATTTAGCCATTAAATCCATCTACTATCGTCTTCTTCTACCTCAACATACAAAACTTTTACTCGTTTCACAAAATCATAGTCCACTTTTAGTTTACTCCAATGCATTGATCTATAAATGGATCCCCTGACACATTTTGTAATCCTATGGAACATTATTTAGAATTTGCTCCTTTAAAATTTTTCTTGTTAGCTTCAGCTAATCATACTACATCCCCTAACCATGCAAAAGAAAAGTTAACTTCATGATCCTCTATCAAAACTCCTCTATTGGCTAACCTATCTAGGTATTTGTTCCCTTCCTTTAATGTATGTGTAAACCTTATTTTTTCAAACTCTATAGAAAGGTCATGTATTTCTACAATGATCTCTTGTATGTTCCTTGGAGACATTTTTTGAATAGGTTGAAAAGTTGAGGGCACATCAGGCACAACCCTTCTCATGAATTGAAATTGGGTCTCCACTAGGACAACCAAATACCTTTTGCCATTGACGTGTCCTGTCGAGACTATAAGAAACATTAAATTTTGTTTATTAGGATAAAAAGGGGTTTTATGATCCCCAAACTTGTACATCAAGTTGTGTAAGATAGTAAAATATGCTACAATAGCCTTACAACTATAGCTACCACCCAATAATAACAAAAACAATAGTCCAAAACTATTAAGGTTGTTATTGAGTTCATATTCGATAGGCCTTTTGATTGTTTTTCTTCTATAGCATAGGTTCTTCTTCCTTTAGAGTGGTAAGATCTGAGAATGCATTTTTACACTTCAAGCTCCTGAGGTAATATCTAGTTGTAACACATTCTTTATGATCTTCATTTTTAGAAAATTATTTCTCATCGATTGTTTCATAATTAGCTTCAAGAATACTATATAAGGTGCTAATATTTTCCATGGAACTGACTAGATGGTCTTTAGTAACCATTTGGTTTTTATCAATGATCTGATTTGAATTCTTCTTTTGGAATTGACTCTTATGTTGACACAGCTAGAGGATGAGCTTCTTCCTTGTGAACTGGGTTGTTTGAAGGTTTAGGATCATTCATGTGTAGGGACTTCTCCACCAAGGAGGAATTAAAGCATGATCATATGACTAAGCATTTCTTCTTCAAGTGGACATATTGTTGACAACCATAACATTTTAGGGAGAAATTTTCATATTCAATATTTTGGATCCATTCCCCTTTGCTTGAGGAGATATTAATGGATTGAGGTCAAGGAACTGAAACATCCATCTAAATAGCCAATATTGATTTACTCATATTAATTTTATTGGACAAAATTTTCTCTATTTGGGCATCTGTATACTGGAATGCACCAATGGCATTACCAATTTTGGTGAATATCTTCTCTCCCCAAAACTCCATAGGGAGAGCATATAGATTCATCCATACTAGGAAGCCATAAACTTCTTTTGTAAGGGGTTTGAAACCAGGTGTTCAAGATTATATATAGACACCCATTTGTTTGAAAAACCAATTTTATATATAAAATATTACCCTATCTCTATCCAGTAAATCAAAAAAGAAATACAAAATAAGTAGCAGAGTTACTTGGAATTTACTGGACCACCAAAATTTTAAGTATCCTTTGAGTTCCTCCAGGCTTGGTCTTTTTCCCTTGAGTGTATAGATAATGGTTCAGGATTCATGATCAATCAGATCTTAACCCAAATTCATCCTCCAAAATCTTGATAGAGGGTAGAGGTTCATCAAGAAGATCCACCTACAAACCCAAATATCCCTGAGAGACATTTCTTCTAACCAAAGAGGCTTTCTCATAGATTGAAGAGTGACTAATATCCTCCTAAGTATAATGAGTGGTCTACAAACAACCCTCTTTTTGCAATGTTTGACTGCAACTAGGTTTTACACCCCTTTTACTTCATTCCATCCTCTGCATTCCATCCTCATGTCCTCTTAAGTACAACAAGTGGATTGTGAACAACCCTCTTCCTGCAACACTTGACTACACATAGGGTTTGCAGCCCTTTAGCTTTGTTCCATTCTCATGTCCTCCTAAGTACAATGAGTATTTTTAAAGCTTTTTTTGACCATATGTTCCATGGAGCCTTTCCTTTCATTAAAATTGCATATATTACTATTACTAAATCATATTTCATCCATACTTTGTTCTATTTCATTTGTCTACATATTGCAATACTTCTAGATGCACCCAAGCTTCAACTTCATTATTTATTTTAAATCCACTATTGAAAGTGTAATGTAACAAAAAATCATCTTGTTGGTCTTGAATTTCCTTTAAATACCAAATAAAGTTCAATTTGACCAACTTTGCTTTCAGTGGTTTCCACTTTATAGTTTTTTCCTTCCTTTTGTTTCTATTTTACCCACCATCATAATTCCAACTGATGAATTGACTTCATCTATCAAGGCTCTATTATTCCAGATAAGAGATAGAGAGAGTTGTCAGGGTTGGTTTAAACTCCTATATGGCTAAACAAATCTTCATTTTCATTACCTCTAAATTGCTTTTCTTTTCTACAAATATTTTTTTATTCCTTTCTAGCCATATAGTCCAAAATATTGTGTCTTTCAATGTATCCCAGATTGTCTATAACACCTTACTTTTAAAAGTATTTTGTCATTACTTTAATCTTTCTTCAATTCTACCATTCCTCATCTTGTATTTACCAATCATATTAAGAATCCATTACCATAGTTTCTACAGTATTGAGTAGTGTCCCAAGAGATGGTTTATACTCTCCTCCTCATTTTTACATAAACTACATTGTGAGGGGCCATGAAAACCCATTTTCATTAGGTTATCCTAGGCTAGAATTTTCCTATGACCTACTAGACATACAAACATTTTGACTTTTGGAATGCTTCGGCTATCCTAAATATCTTCTCTTATTCTTACGGTATTCCTATTTTTTGGGTGCTTTACATTTTATCCACTTCTTTTTTTGTATTATCCTAATCTATTCAACCCCAAAATCAACTTATCCTTGGTTCCCCTCAAAATAATCATTGTTGTTACCTTTCTGTTCAACTGTCTCCTAGAAACATTGTTTGATATACTCGTAAAAAAATCTTCTTTCCATTTGTATCTTCCTTCTTGATCCTTGTACATAATGTTTTAAACCCTATCACCATATTTATCTTAAAGTTTTTTTATCAATGATTTCAAAATTAGATCTAAGATGAGTGGTCTTTTATCACACCAAGTATCCATCAAAATAGATTTTTTTCTCCACTTTCCAACACCCATCTTAGACCGTTAATCACTAGATCAATTAATTTTTTAAAATCATTCCATAATGCAAAATTATCTAGTGGTGATATTGCATTAAATATTAAACTTAGGTTACTGGGCCAAATGTACTTAGAAGAATTATTTTCCATTATCTTTGACTCTTTTGTGGGTGCCAAGCTTGGATGCCCATACGAGGCACATCCGATGGAAGGTTGGAGATGTAGGGCTAAAGTAGCAAAATTTATCATCATGGAATAAGACTACCACTTGCACTCATTTAGTTTGTGCTTCGGGTGGGAGGTAGATATGAGTCCATAATACATGATCTGGATCGAAGTTGATGTACCTGTACGAGACTTGTTCATATTTTTTGTTCAATGGAGAGAGGAGATAAGATGGCTCCCTTGAACGAACAACAGATCTACCACTGTAGAGTTTGATAAAGTCATAGAGGTCCTCCACATCTCATGGCTCTACCATTAGATCTGAAATTATCTTCCCTCCCCAACCTCACCTAAATATGTGGTTCTAGAGTTTGATAAATTCATAGAGGTCTTCCATAAGGCACGACTCCACCTTTAGATTTATCATTATCTTCCCTCCCTAACTTCCCCTAAATATGTGGATCATAATGTGTATTTAAGTGCTTGTATAAGAGGTGTTTATCATTTTTACAAGTCAAAAATTCAAAGTGCATATCTAATAATTTCTTAACATCGAGTTTGGGCATCTATGTGGGGGCTTAGCCCTCTTGCTTTATAACCAGTTAATATGATGATGCAATTCTAGTGGTATATTCCATGATTGGGATTTCATTCCATTGAATCAGAGTCTTAAAATTGGATCAAGAAAGATGAGTTATTGGAGAAAAGAGAGATGAAATGACTTTAAAAGATGAAGGAAGACTCCAAGAAAGAGATGTTTGGGGAATCTTGGGAATGAGGTTGGTAATACAAGTCTCTAGAGATATATGAATTGCACGGATATATCAACCATTATTCTTCAATTGACTGATTTTAATCCTTCAACAATATCATTTTACATGGTTTTTTGAAGGATTAGACAATTAGCTTACTAATACCTCTTATTAAGAATGGATATGTTGACAATTCTTGGTTTTGGTCAATATTTTTTTAATAAAGTTTAAAAAAAAGTACTCACTTCCCTCACTTTTGACAATTTACAACTTTTTTAATGGGTTTACAAAGTTTACAAACAAATTCACTTATCATTTCAATTGGATTATTATAGTTAGATACCTATGTCTTTTTTCATAAAAATTTTGAATTTTTTATTTTCATTTTCTAGATCTTCTTCAATTTTCTTTGTAAATTAAAATATTTCATAATTCAGCATCCTTCTTGATATTTTCCTAATTTAACCTCTATTGTATAATCACTGCATATTAATAGAGTAATATTTCCAAAACTTTGCATTACCATAATTTGCTTTACCAAATTTGAATTGTTTTTTTGAAAAATAATTTGAAAAAACTTGTATTAAAACAAAGATCATTTACAAGTTGGGATGAGACTTCTCCCAGCCTTAGCCAAAGAGAACACATGTTTACAACAATAAAAGAAGATTTGTATTGGATCCAAATATCTTAAACCATATTTCTACAATGGTTGTTCACCTTTTTACAACTATAAAAGAAGATCTACATTGGAGCACAAATCTCCTAAACCATATTTCTGGAATGGTTGTCCAAATTAGCTAAACACTGGATTTACTCACCAACTTGCCTAATCATATCATCCTCAATAGCCATATCACTATGCCACTGAACCCCTACCTCCTTCTCAGTGCCCATATTAGCCAGGAAGTCTACCACTTTATTTATATCTCTACTCACATAAACTAGAATCACATCATCTAATTCCCTCCTCAATTCTTTAATTTGAGTGACAAGAATCCTCAACCTCCATGTCTTCAAATTAAAGTTCCTCATTCAATCTAGAGCTCCAACCATTATTTGAGAATCTAATTCTACGATTATCCTCCCATAACCTTGTTTTACTACCTACACAGAAGCAGATTTGATAGCTAAGGCTTTCACTTCATTGTTTGTGGCTCTTCCCAAGCCTTCCAGATCCCAATAGAGCACTATTCCAACATGATTATGGCAAACCACTCCAATTCTAGCTCTACTCGAATTGCCTTTTGCAGCTCCATCAGTATTAATTTTAATCCAACCTTCTAGGGTGGTTTCCAACTAGGTCTATCCTGCCCCTCTTGCACTTCAACTTCCATATCCATTGCTCCTATAACAAACTGAGTTTCCTCTTTAACATACACTGCCATAGTTTCTGTGACTTTGCTCCAAATGATCTACCAAAGTCCATCTAAAGAAGAAAAGGTTTCTCTAAAAATTTTGCCATTTCTCTCCAACCACACTTGCCACCAAATGAAGTTTAATCCAAGATCCAACCGATACAAAGAGCTTTAGATTTAAATCTACCCCTCTTTCATATTTCCCAAATATTAATTTGATTCAAATCACCATTAACTCGAATTTTATAATATAAAAACCATCTCTCCCAGATCTGGCATGTGAATGGGTACTCAAACATCAAGTGATCAATTGTTTCCTCACTCTTGTAGCATAAAACACATTGATATGGACCAATGATTCCCCTACATCTGATATTATCAAAAGTAAGAATTCCATTATGTATGAACTACCAAGTAAAAAAGTTTACTTTCGACCAACCCTTGGACTGCCAAATCTTTCTCCAATCCTCAACCTGATATGCATGAGGAGGAGGCTCTGAAAGGATCTTATCATATCCATACTTCACTGTGTAGACACAAAGGCTCCCATAGCCCCAATATAATTCATCCTCCTCATATCTACCTGTAAAAAATATTTCTACCAAGATTTTAGTCATGATGGGTGTCAAATATGGAGGGATTAAAATTTGCCACTCATCCAACTTCTTAAATTGCTTAAAATTATAATCCCCCAGCTGACTAGTGTTGAAATAAATTTCAATTTGGACCCAATCCCTGGTTTCCATGGCTATTTTTATTGGTTGTAGTTCAGGAAATTCAACAATGATAGGTGGGTATTGATACCATGAATCTGTCCAAAATCATGCCTTCTCCCCTCTTCCCACTTTTCAAAATAATCCATATTTTACTACCTGAGATCCTAACTTAAGAGCCTACCACACTAAGTATCCATTACCATCCAAAGGGAAATTACCCATCTCATTTGGATTTACCTGTCCCAAATATTTACTAGTTAATATTCTACTGAATAAAGAAGTTGGTTGGGAAATCCACCTCCAATAAAGCTTTCCATCCAAAGTTTTATTATTTAACTTTGATCTTCTTAGTCCCAAACCTCCTTTTACCTTGGATTGGCTTACTTTATCCCAACCTACTAAGGACCATTTCTCTCTCCTTTTACTTCTTCCCATAAAAAAATTCTAGCCATCTTGTCCAACTCTTTCCATATGGTATGAGGGGCAGCAAGGATAGAAAATTTATATATTGGCATGGTCTGAATGAATGATTGTAAAAAAGTTAATCTACCCCCATAGCTTAACCATTTATGATGCCAATGATTAATTCTTTCCTTGATATAGTCCAAAATATTCCTCCAGATATCTATTTTTTAGTTTTTTTAAATGCAAAGGGACCCCCAAGTATACCACTGGGAGAGAAGTCCTTGTGAATCCCAATATCTCTAAAATTTTGTCTTGAAGCCTTTGATCAAGATTGAAAAAGATAACTTTGGTTTTTTTATCATTGATGACTTGGTTTGTAGCCCTAAGGTAGACATTAAGTGTATCTCTAATCATTATTGCTTCCCTGAAGTTGGCCACTCCCACCAATCTTGTGTTATCTACAAAATGAGGTGAGCCAAAACTTCCTCACACACCTTGATGCCTGTTAGCAAACCTTGTTGTCTTCTCCTCAATATGATTCTACCCAAGCATTAAAATAATATGAGAAAAATATAAGGGGAACAAGGATCTCCTTGATGAAGGCCTTGAGGAGCTCTAAATGGTTGCGAGGGAAGACCCTTGATTAACACTGATTATGTCAAAGTAGAAACACAGCTCATGACCCATTCTATCCAATCCTGAGAGAAACCAAAGGCTGCCATCATCTTTGATAAGAAGCTCCACTCCACCCTATCATAATCCTTTGACATATCCAATTTTATGAACATTCCTCTATTACCAGATGTTTGCATTGAATGGATTGCCTGCTGAGCTAAAACCGCACCATCCAATATTTGCCTACCCTTTACAAAACCCCCTTGCTCAAAGGAGATAATGATATGTAGAAGAGGTTTTAGAAACTCAGCCATTACCTTTGTGATTATTTTATATATGACGTTGCATAAGTCAATAGGTCTATTATCTGAAATATGCACGCCCTCCTCCCCTTTTGGAATTAAGGCAATGTAAGTATGATTTAATGCTTTAAGAATTCTTTTACTACCTTTGGACTCCTCTATAAGAACCATGAAATCCTCCTCCAAGTTGTCCTAGAAATCCTGAAAAACTCAATTGGAAAACCAACTGAACCTAGTGTTTTTTCAGTGCTCATTCCAAAGACTACATTCTTTAGTTCCTCTCTATCAATGGGTTTAAGTAGGGCCTAATTTTCTTCTTTGGAGATAACAGAGGGTATGACAACAAGAACTTCTTTTTTAGCCTCTTCATCTTGCACCATACTTTCCTTAAATAGTTTAGAAAAATAATCTATTGAATGGAAATGCATACCTAGAATTGTATCAAAGGAGTGTCTGTTCTCATATTGAAGAGCTTCCATGTTGTTCATTTGTCTCCTAGCACAAGCAACCTAATGGAAAATTTTGGTATTTTTATCACCTTCTAATAACCAAGTGGTTCTTGCTCTCTGTTTCCAGTAGGTCTCCTCTTAGTTGTCAATATCCTCAACCACTTTACGTAATGCATCATCCTCTTCTTTGAGCTGCTCTATAATTGTTCCTTTTGTAAAGTGTTTTTGAACCTCATCCCATCTGGCCACCAATGGAGCTCTTTGGACCTAGAATTTTGTCTTGTTAGATCACCTCCATTGTTTCAGTTGATCTTTGACATAATGAAGTTGTTTGTGGAATCTAAACATTGTTGTCCCATATTTTGGGTGGCCTTCTTCCCACCACTATGGAATTTTCTTTCGAAGTTCCTCTTTTTGTAACCAAAAGTTTTCAAATCTAAATGGTTTGTGATGCTACACTATCTTGATCCCCCATTCCAAAAAAATGGGAAAGTGATATGAAATTGGACCCTCCAAAATTTGAAATTTTATATTCCATTTTACAAATGCCTCCTCTGAAACCAAAAAATATTCTAACTTCACCTTCCCACTATGTGGCTCCCTCCTCTTATTATTCCAAGTATAGCTGGTTCTAGGGCATTTAATATCCACCAAGTGTAATGCCTGGACTTGGGCAATCATAAGTCGATCCCTTGGGTCTATATTTGGGGTTACCCCTTCCTGATCTCTAGAGGATAATTTAGCATTAAAATCCCCAGCAATAATCCAGTCTAACTCTTCTCTTGAGACTCTCATGTTATGCACATATTTCCATTGATGCATCCGACCATCTAGGTTTTTATCTCCATAAAAATTTGTGATTAAAACATGATCAGTTGTGACATTATTCCTAAAATGTGATGTGAGAACACCCTCCAAGCTATATGTTCTATTGTAGTTCATTCAAGAGAGTTTCAAAAAGTAACTATCCCCCCTGAGACCCCTTGGGTAGCCACTTCCATATGACTAGCACCCCTCCAAATTCTATTTATGGTTTTACACATGCATAATACATGAATGATTAAGGCTATTTACATTCATATTTTAGCATATAAATGAATGTTATTTGATTTATTATAAGCCTTGATATACATATTAATTTGCTCATACATTTCTTTGTGAAATGGATTCAAACCCTAGGTGCAATCAAGCATTGAAGGAAGAGGTTTGTTCGTAGACTATCTCTTTAGTCTATGAGAAAGCCTCTTCGATCAAAAAAATCTCTTAGGGATATTTGTGTTTATGGGTGGATGAACCTTATCCCTCTATTAAGATTTTAGAGAAATAACTTGGGTTGGATTTAATTGATAATGAAGCCCAAACAATTATTTGTAAACTTAAGGGTAAAATACCAGGCTTGGAAGAGCTTGAAGGGTACATTAAATATTGGTGGACCAGTACCGAATTCCAAGTAATTATCCTACCCAAAAAAATATTTTATGTTTATTTTTTTAATTTAGTGGATAGAGATATGGTAATGGATTATAGATATGATTGGTTTTTCAAACAAAGGGGTGTCTATATAATATCTTAGGCTCCTAGTTTCAATTTCTTTACAAAAGAAGTTCATGGCTTCCCAGTTCGGGTGAATATTTATGCTCTCCCTATGGAATTTTAGGGAGAGAATATATTCACCAAAATTGATAATGTCAATGGTGTATTCTAGTATATGGATGGCCAAACAAAAGAAAATTTATCTAGTAAAATTAAAATGAGTAAAGCAAGATTGGCTATTTGTATGGATGTTTCAATTCTTGGACCTCAATCTATTACTATCTCCTCAAGAAAAGGGGAATGGATCCAAAATATTGAATATGAAAACTTCTCTCTAAGATGTTATGGTTATCAGCAATATGGCAACTTGAAGAAGATATACCCAAACATATGATTATTCTTTTATTCCTCCTTGGTGGAGAAGAAGGTCCTGCATGTGAATGATTCAAAATCTTCAAATGTCCTAGTTCAAAATAAAGAAGCCCATCTTCTAGATGCACCAATTGTTCAGTAGGAATCATGCAAGCAACAAAATATTCAACCCCAAAAGGAAACTTTGAGTTAGATTATTCATAAAATCCAAATAGTTACTAAAGACCATCCAGACTATTCCATGGAAAATATTAGCACCTCACATGGTATTCTTGAATCTAATTGTGAAACAATCGGTGATGGTCAATTTTTTTAAAATGAAGATCCTACAAAATGTATTACAACTAGATATTACCTTAGGAGCTTGAAGTTCAAAATGCATTCTCAAATCTTGCTGCTCTAAAGGAGGAAGAACCTCTACTACAAAATAAAAATAATCGAACTAATTTCCTCTTTGATGGGTGACTATTATATTTGTTTTCATTCTATATGTTGGAGTTATGTGTCGCGTAAGAGTTGTTCTTGTTATTAGTTCCTTCGAAAAAAAAGGTGTTGATTATGGAAACTTAGAAGTTTGAGGAAGATGGAGAATATATTTGATAGAAAGACAAATATGGGTATGCTTTAATTAATTTGTTATAAATGTAATGAGAGCAATGTAATATTTAATTTTTGTAATGGGAGTGGCCCCCAATAGAAGCCACACATAGCTTATTAAAAAAATATAAATAATAATTTAATTATATTTTTAATGTATTATATGGAAATGAAATGGGTTCCATTTATCTTACATAATCACTATCTTATCATGGTATTTCAATCAATTACAACGGTATTATATTTATAAAAATATTTGAACTTCATTTTCTCCTTTGAAAACTCATTTTTCAATCACTTTATCTAATACAATTTTGTAAATGTTAAAGTTTACCTATGGATTCAAACCTTGGTTAAAAAAGTGAATTTTTGTGTTGTAATAAACCCCATGAGTTTTTAATGTATAGCTTTATTTAAAATGTATATTACATATTTAAAAGTAATTTTTATTCTTATAAAATATTATAATAACTTCAAAACTTTAATTAGTATTTAATATAATGTAAGATAAGATATAGATTGTAAGATTAAATATCATACCCACCATAAAGTGTGTATTTAATTGGCTACATAATAAGAGTTTACAATTAAGACTAAATATAAACACCCTCCTTATTTTTTAATAGGACATATGTGGCTTCTATTGGTGGTCATCCCATCAAAATATCAAAATATTACATTTATGGTTAGGTCAATTAGGCCATATCCAACTTGTTTTTCTATCAAATATGTTATTCATCTTTCTCAAACTACTATATTTTATCTTTTAATTCCTTTGTATCATTTTCATTAAGAGATCAAATATCTCTTAGCAGGTTACTTTCTAAAATTTGAATGTTGCTAAGATGAATATTAACACTATGATCGGATAAAATATCTGGTACCATGTTTCCTTATCTATAAATATGGTAACATTTCTAAGATACTTCCTCCAACAATAGTTGATGGACATAAAAATAAAGCTATTATTGATCCAATTTCCACATTCATTTTTCTTGATGTGATTAATAACAATTTAAGAATCCCTTACAATTGAAATATATCTCCATACTTTTCCAATGGAAATCCTAATCTCTATAAGAAGTGAGCTAGCCTTTATATAGTTGAAAGTTAATGTTCCATATGATTTAGAGTAAGTGAGGAAAATTTTACCATTATTATTTTAAAAAACACCACCTTTGTCAGCTTTTCTTGGACTTCATTTGGAAGCACCATCAAATTATTTTTAACAAATATAACTATTAGACATTTTATTTTACCATGGACATATGTAGATCATATTTTTAACTCCATTTTCATACATTACCCTTGCATGCATATTCAAATATTTTAACCAATATGCAAAAACCTGCTTTTCCACACTTGAAAACTACCCATGATAAGCACCTTGCCTCTAGAAATTTTTCAAAGAAGGCAATAATATGACTCCACACTTAGTCATGTTTTGGAGACTTGTTTTTAAAAAAATTATTATTCCTTTCAAGCCATAGATTGCAAAAAAATAATGGAAGGGTCATTCCTCTATAGAATGCATAATGCTTTCACTTTGAAATAAATGGAAAATAAAGAAGTAAATGATTTGATATTTTTATATCCTTCTTATATAGGGCACACTTAAAAGGTCCACGATATCCTTTTCTTTATAGACACTCACTTGTAATAATTTTACTTTAGAATTCTAACAAAAAAAAATGTTGTGGCTTTAGAGTACTTAAAGTCACCAAACATTATTCTAAGGGAAATAATTGGGAGTAGAAAATTCTAATTGTTCTAAATTATTATATCTCAATTTAACCCAACATTGATCACCTTTTGATAGATTCTAAACTAATGCATCTTTTTACATAAAAGCAAGAAAGTAGAACTCTTGTAGCAAAATTTAAAGCTCATTCACTATTTTTTTAATGTTCTTTTCCTTAACTAGGTTGCTAATATAAATTCATAATCTTAAATTATTTAGTCACATCAATATAATATTTTTCCCTTGGACCTTTACAAGATAAATATTCCCAAGCCAATTGTTACTATTTAGATTAAGAATAATAAAAAAACGATTCAATAAGACATCAAACAATTTTTTTATAAAATTCCCCTTATTGGCTAACTACCTAATTTGTTTATGGATCAATTATAAAAACTTTGATATGAAGTTCAATTTTGTTGATCTTCCTAAGTAGAGTTAATTTTCTAAATGATTTTATTGCATCAATAGAACTATTGAGATTCATACCTATTCCAATAAATGAATATAAGCATTCCATCCAATCAAATATTATATATAAAGCGTAAAAGGACAAAAAAAATGTAAAGAGACAAAAATAAATGAACACCCTTAGTCGTCATAAATAATCACTATATTATTGGTGGATAAGAATTGCAACACTCTAAAATAATGGATGGAGTGATAGAGTATTTATACCAACAAAAAAATCCTAATTACATAAATGAGTTTAACCCAAGCCTACATAACAAAAGGGCTTTAAAGTTATTTACAAGTTATAAGGTGGGTCTAAACAAACAAAATTAATTATAACCCAAAGGTATTACATAATAAAATATTATAATAAATTAATTACAATTGTATAATAATTTCCCATAGGCCTATACAATATCATATCATACAATGTTGTCTAGGCTATAAGTCAAATTACACTTTCAACATCCCCTCATTATATGAATTGAGGGGTCAAGGAGAGAAAACAATGGTGACAATAATATCTTACCGTCATAATGGATGCTTAGGTGGGTCTCTACGGTTTAAGAAGATCCTTTTGAATTCTCCTCGTCATTTAGAAGATATCCACCCATCTTCAAAAACTCAACTTCAATCCTTTATAATTTCAACAGGTAATTTTTGGTTGGATGTCCTTCCTTCTTGCAGTAGCCACAAGTGGTCTTCAACTTCTTTGAAGATTTATCTTGTGCCTTGAACCCTTAGGTCTTGGTCTCCTTAGGCGTGAGTTCCTTTACATAAGCCTATACTTGCAAAATACCACCATAATTCCTTATTACTACCTAAAAATAAACTAGGAGAGAAAAAAGCTGATCAAGAGTAAGAGTTTTTTATGTTTCCAAGAACATAGGAATTACATGAACCATGAGGTTCAACATTTGAAAGGAAGGAGAGAGATTAGAAAGACACTTTCCAAATATTTTCTATCATCTTTCTTTTTACCTCTTAGAGATGCAATTTCTACTTGCAATACCTTGAATCTTGCAATAGAGTCATTAATGTCATAAAACTCAAACAATCTAAGAGATAAAAGGTCTATTTCCAAGTGATTTAGTTTAATTATGTTTACTTTTCTAATTAATTGATGTAATTTTGATGATACCTTGATAGGTATGTTCTCTTCTTTATATATAAAAGCAATTATGGTCCAATAAATAGGGAGAATAGAGCAAGAGCTTCTTCTTGCTTATGTTTGTGAGCTTCTTCATCAAGGGTTCTCCTAAAATATGCACCATAGGTTTTTATAGCATAACAAGATCATTTGAGTTGATCAAATCTTGTAATTTTACCCATTGAGGCAAGTGACATAGGTTTGGGGATCAACTTACATAATTTTACACCTAGCATTGTAATAGATTATTGAATTGATTCCACTAATGGATAGAAATAATATATATTTATGTGATTTTAAAATGAGCTCAAAATACTTCCATATGCAATAGTTATGGCCTATAGAAGGTTTGCTCTAATGGACCTCAAAAAATAAAAAATAAAGCTCCAAACCTTAGAGAAGTAGTAAGTAATACTGCGATAACACTTGGCATTCTCTGATTCACGAGTATCCTTTATTTTTTTGCTATTTTAATACCTCTAAACTCCTACAATTGTGATACTTGCCTCAACAAGATTGGTTGATGAGATATGTATAGTGTAAAATATATGTCATGGTGTAGAGTACCACCATGTTGGTTACCACATCACTCTATGTTTCCAATCATTTTAGATATGCCAACTCTTTCTTTTGTGAGGTGTTTCCTTAATGGATTTAGAATGAATAAAGAAATCAATATCAATGTGAAGGATGTGTGACAAATTTCGACTTCCGCTTTACCTTCCCCTCTGGATTGGGAGAGAAGCCAGTGCAGTGCAGCAATGGAATTTTCGTAGGCCGCGGGAAGGCGGTGCTCTGGAACCAGCCTGTAGTCAACCGACACGATGATGGCGCCGAGCTTGGATGCCCAGACGACGCCCAGGCGGTGGAACATCGGAGATGCGGGCTTCAAGTAGCAGAATCCGCCGCCGTAAAAGAAGACTACCACTGGCACTCGTTCAGTTTGTGTTTGGGGAGGGAGGTAGAGGCGCGCCGTTAATCCATGGTCTGGATCGAAGACGATGTCTCTGTACGAGACCTGCTCGTAGTTTTCGTTCAACGGAGGGAGGAGTGAAGATGGCTCCTCTGAGCGAACAACCGATCCGTCGCTGTAGAGTTTGATAAAACCGTCGAGGTCCTCCACAAAGGCATGGCTCCGCCTTCGGATCTGACATTATCTCCCCTCCCTGACCTCCCCTGAAGAAGTGAATAATGTGCTGCTCAGCGCCTGTATATGAGGTGTTTGTGGTGTCTGCAAGTCAAAGCACATGGCTGTGGATTATGTATAAAAAAAATCAAAGCACAAGTCTAATCTGTATTGCATATTATTGGGAGAAGTTAAGTTTGTCGTCTGTTGAATGAAAATCTTAAAATAGGGTCGAGAAAGACGAGGAGTCGGTGGAGAAAAGACCGATGAAATGACTTTTAAACAAAAAGAAAGACTCCGAGAAAGCGATGTTCCGTAAATCTTGGGCATGAAGTTGCTAAGACAAGTCTTCAGAGATATGTCAACTGCAAAAATATCCTCACTCTTGACAATCGACCATTATTCTTTAAAATCCTTCAACAATATTATTCATCATGGATTTTTAAAGGATTGGAGAAGTATTCTATTAACACCTCTTTTTAAGAGTAGAGACAATCATTAAAATTACTGGTCAGGACTTTACTTTTTTAAGTTTTTAATTTTATTTTTCTAGAGAAAAGGTGTGTTTAGGTGTTTATTTTTCATAAATTATAATTTTTTTTTAGAGTTTGAGAGTTTATAAACAGATTCAATTTTTATCTCATAAATTGTTATAGTTAGATACCTATATTTTTTTATAAAAAGTTTAAATTTTTTATTTTCATGTTTTGAATTTTTTTTATTTTTTTGTAAATAAAAATATTCTAGAATTCAACATCTTTGATATTTTTATGCACAATCTTCACAATATCAAAACTCCACCTTTATTGTCTACACAGTGCATAATATTTCCAAAACTTTGCATTATCATAGTCTACCAGTTTACCATCTCTCGATTGTTAGTTTTCTTCGTAAAGCTTAAATGTAACCACGAGAATTATAAGCAATAGTTTAATAGTCTCAAAAAGTTGAAATTTCATGTTTAAATATTAAAAACCAAGCGGACTACATTGTGTCGGTTGATGGCGTCGAGCTTGGATGCTTGGACAATTAGTTAAGAATACAAGTGGAATTCATTTTAATCTCAAATGACTAATTAAAAAACATTTTATCATTTTAATGATTTATGAAATGAATATTATTCATATTATAACAACATTTTAATAAATCATAATAGTATTATTTTAATAAATAGTTCAACAATCTTAATAAGTTGAAAATTCCAATCCATACTTTGTCCCATAATCTAACCAACAACTCAAATAATCCATTCAACCATGAAGTCCATCTAATATCATCTTCTTTTGCCTTAGCATACAAAACTTCTATTCACTTCACAAAGTCATAGTCCGCTTTACCAAATCTAGACTATTAGTTTCCTCCCAAGGTTATGCATATCGGTGAATCATCGTTAATTCACGAATATTAGGATTTCTAAAATTTGAAATTAGCGAATATGGGGACCCTTTATGAGGGACCATTTGCCAAAAATTTCTAGGTCCAAAAAAATTTTGTGGGTCAGCTCACCACACGTTGATAATACTTTCACCATTTTTATTTTAAATTGCCAAAACTCTTTGTCTAAATCATGCACCTTTTTGTCTTGAAAGTATAAAGAAATTATTTATCCCACCAATATATATACCTAACACGACAACAATACTCATACATCTAAAACATTCAAACTCCTCAAAAAAGGACCTGTAGTAGAAAAAATTGATACACAAAACCTGATACAATTAGTTGTAGAGAAAAAATCAGGTGATCGATTGTAAAGGATCAATCTATCAATAGATATAAAGGACTATTAGTTGAGGAAAATAATTATCAATTATAGAGGAGCAATGGATCGACAAAAGAGTTGATCAACTACGGAGAAGCAGCCGATCCAAAGAAAAGTTGATTAGTTGCAAAGGAGCAGTTAATCCATAGAGGAGTCAATTGATTGCTCCTCTACAACTGATCGATACTTCAGGACTATGAGTTAAGAAAAATAATAATTGGTTGTAGAGGAGCAATGGATCAATAAAAGAGTCCATTAGTTGTAGAGGAGAAGTCGATCCAAATAAGAGTCAATTGATTGTAAAGGAGCAGTCGTTCCAAAGAAGAATCAATTGATTGCCCCTTTGCAATCAATCGATACTTATTTCAATCAATTGCAGAAGAGAAAACAATCAACATAAGGGCTACTCCTCTACAATTGATTGACACTTCTATCGATCAGTTGCAAAGGAGCATCCAGTTGACAAAAGGGTTGCTCCTTTACTATTGATCAATAGAAGTATTGATTGTTTGCAAAGAAGCTCTTTTTACGAAGAACCTTCTAGGAGGAATAACTTTTGATCTAGAGCTTTATTTTCAATTTATTTTGAAACCACCTAGCTCCATGAGATCTATGATTTAAATTTATCAATGATCATTTTGGAACTTGGTAAAATCCTCAAAAAACTCTCTAGAGACCTCCAAAATGAGCTCTAAAATTGCTAAAGTATGATACCTAAAAAAAAACAAGTAGAGATCTAGTAAGGGTAATCTGTAGAAACTCCCAAAGGATACTAGATCTCGACAACCTAAAATGATGGATTTGGTAAATATTTTTGTATTATCTTAAAAATATATGAAAACAAGTGGTAGCAAAATTTTGTAATTGATTCACCCCATTTTTATAATTTTTGCAATAAAAATTTGCAATTTGCCATTTCGACATGAGTTTGGATATTATTCACCTCGATTTCAAAATCGATTCACCCCATTTTTATAAATACAATTTGGGTCTAACCCCTTAAGCATAACTTTGTTTCCTCCCATTCATTGATCTATAAATGGATCCCCTAAAACATTTTATAATCCTCTAGAACATTATTTTGAATTTGATTCTTTCAAATTTTTCTTGTCGGCTTTAGCTAAACTTACTACTTCCTCTAACCATGGAAAATAAAATTTAAATTCACAATCCTCTCTTAAAAACCCTCTATTGGCTAGCCTGTCTGCACATTTGTTCCCTTCCCTTCACGTATGTGTAAAATTATTTATTTAAAATTTTGTAGCAAGGTCTTATATTTCCACAATGATCTCTTGTATCTTCCATGGAGCCTTTGTTTTCCTCAAAATTGTATTTATTTCTAATATTGAATCGCCTTCCATCCATACTATATTCCATTTTATTTGTTTGCATATTTTTAATCCTTCCAAAACCGCCCAAGATTCAACTTCATTATTTGTCTTAAATCCACTACTAAAAGTGTAATGTGACAAAATCTCACCCCTATTATTTATTATTATTCCTCCTCTTATTGATCTTGGATTTCCTTTAAATGCTCCATCAAAATTCAATTTGACCAACTCTACTTCCACTAGATTTCACTTTATATTACTTTTCTTCCTTTTGTTTCTCTTGTGGCCACCATCATAATTTCAATTAATGATTTGACTCCATCTATCAAGGCTCTTTACTTCAAGATTAGCAATAGGGTGAGCTGATAAGGTTGATTTAGAATCCTTTATGGCTAAACAAATTTTTCTTTTCATTACCTCTAAATTGCTTGTCTTTTCTTTAAATATTTTTTTGCTCCTTTCAACCATACAATCCAAATCATTGTATCTTTCAATGTATCCCATATTTTATGTAACGAATCACTTTTAAGAGTGTTTTGCCATTGCTTTAACCATTCTTCAATTTTTCCATTCATCACCATGCATTTACTAAACATATGAATAATATATTGCCATAATTCCCAGACTATTGAGCAGTATTCCATGACATGATCCATACTTTCCTCCTTTTTACATAGAACATATTGTGAGGATCTATGAAAACCCTTTCTCATTAGGTTATCCTAAGATAAAAAAAAAACTGACCTACTAGCCATACAAACATTTTGATTTTTGTAATGCTCAGTCTATCCCAAATATCTCTCCATATTCTCGTGGTATTCCTATGTTGTTGATGATTTACATTATATCCACTTATTGCTATGTAATCTCCTAAGCTATTCAATTACCAAATTAACGTATTCTTGGATCTCCTAGAAATAATCATTGTTGTTATCTTTTTGCTCAACTACAACAATGTTCAGTATACTTGTAAAAAATATATTTTCCATGTGTATCTGTCTTCCTAATCCTTATACATAATGTTTGAAACCCTATCATCATATTTATCTTGAAGTAATCTTATCCATAGTTTCAAAATTGGATCTAGATTGAGTGGTCTTTTATCACACCAAGTATCCATCCAAATAGATCTATTTTATCTAGTTTGCACCATTCATATTAGACCTTTAATCACTAGAACAAATGTTTTTTTTAATGTTCCATAATGCAAAATTGTCTAGTAATGAGAATGCAATAAATATTAAGCTTGGGTGATTAGGCTCAACGTACTTAGAAGAATTCTTGCCCATTATCTTTGACTCTCTTTGTACAGTATCCAGATTACTTTTCCCCTTATATCTAAGTTTGCATTTGTAAGAACTTTTAAACCAAGACCTCTCATAGTTTTATCATCACACACCTTGCTCCATTTTATCAAAGGAAATTTCCTTTTATCATGTAATCCTAGCCACAAAAATGACCCATAATATATATTAAACTATTTTGTACTTATTTTGACATAATATACAAGGACATATAATATATTAGAATGACCTATAAGACTGGTTTAGTTAGTTGCATTCTTGATTTAGTTAGTTGCATTCTTCCTGCTATTGATAAACATCTACCTATTCATGATGGTAGTTTATTTTAAACTTTACTTATAACTGGGTTCCATAATTCTATCCCCATTATCCCCTTAAATAAGGGCATCCTTAAATAGGTTACTGGAAAATTTACTTTCTCTATTTGAAGTAACTTGCATATACTTTCCCTGATTCTAGTTGGAGTGTTTAGGAAGTAAATTTTGAATTTTTTCCTCTTAAATTTTTACCTAGATACTATTTCACATTCCTTTAATAAGTTATTCAAAGATATAGTCTCATTTTTCCTTGCTCTTCCAAAAGGATCGTATCATCTACAAATTGTTGTTGGATGATGTTGTCGATGTTATTACTAGTCTTAAATCTGCTTGTTAGCCCATATTTGTATACCTTCTTTAGGTTCCTTCTCAATACCTCTACCATAATAATGAACATATATGGTGACAAAGGATCTCCTTTTATAAGACCCCTATTGGCTTTGAATGATTTTATTACTAGTCCATTGACCAATACTGAATATAATATTGTAGAGACAAGTTTTAATCCATCTGACCCATTTCTTCCCAAATCCAAACTTTTCTAATACTACAAAAAGAAAATATCATTGAACTCTATCATAGAGTTTATTCATATCATGTTTTAAAATCATTGCTCTCTCTTTTCTACATCTTGCTAAGTGCATTATTTCATGAGCTACTGTTATCCCGTATAATATTTGTCTCCCTTTTACAAATCCTCCTTGCTCTTCTAAAATAATTTTATCTAGTAGTGGTCTAAACAAATATGCCATTATTTTTGGAGATGGTCTTATATGCCATATTACATAAGCTTATGGGCATGAATGAATCAAATAATTTTGCATCCTTATTTTTTGGAATTAGGGTAAGATATGTTGCATTTATTTTATAAGGTATGTACTATTTTACCCTAGATTGTTCCACTACCACCAATAAAGAATCCTTCACTATTTCCTAGTTATGCTAATAGAATATTGTAGAGAGTCCATCTAAACCTAGGGATTTATCTTTATCAAAATATAAAATAGTTGGATGAACTTCCATAATAATAAGCTCCATTAGTTTGCTATTGTCTTCATCTATTATAATTGAAGGTACTTCTTGCAATAGCTTATCATTAAGAACTTCAATCTCCTCCAATCCTAGAATATTTTGGTAAAAAACCTTACCTCCTTTCTGATTTTGCTTTGGTCTTAAATCCAAACCCCTTCTACTAATTCTAGATGTTGCTTTATGTAATATTTGTCATCCTATGAAAAAATTAATTTTTTAACTCCTTTTAACCAAGTCTATCTCGATTCTAATCCCCAATATTTCTCTTTCTTATTCAAAATATTATAATATTTACTAAGAAAATTCCTTTCCTTTGAGCTTGGATTATTATGCTCATATTTTTAGAATTTTGAAAGTTTCTCTTTTAATTCTTCTTTCTTCTCAAAAATATTTCTAAAAAATTTCTTGTTTCATTCTTTTAATCTAGATGTCATTGATTTAATTTTTTTTGGAAATGTATACAACCCATCATTTTATGATGAATCATATCAATAAATTTAGGATGGTCTTTCCACATTTTCTCATATTTAAAATATGACCTTTTTTGAATTCACTTACCACCATTTTGACTCTTATTCATCAGTGATCTAAACCAATCCTTATCAAGGGATTAATTTAGCACAAGTCCCTTCATCTAGCCAATGATATAAGAATATGCATATATCCAAATTTTATTCTATCAAGTTATGGCCTATCCTGTTATTGGTCCATGTATAACTATCCTCTTCAAACTCAACCTCCAATAGATTATTGTTTTGACTGAAATTTAAAAAATCTCTCATACTTTGGATTATTTTCCTAATTTCTCTAAATTTTCATTTAGCTTGGTTATGGCATTAAAATATCCTTTGATCATGAAGTGTGTTTCTTGATCTTTACTTCTCATAAAGGTTTAAATCCCACTCCATACTTCTAATTTTCCTCACTAAATTGTAGGTCCATAGACATTGATAAGGATGAAATGAATATCTACAAAATAGCATGTGATTAATGAGGTTATACAATATCTGGTTTTATAAATAGTTGTATAGGAGGTCCTCCTATTGCTCCTTCTAAATCCATAGCATCCCATTCACATCTTGTCCATCTTGCTTTCATAGTTTTGGAAACTTCTTCCTTTGACATTTTAGTTTAAAAAATACAAATAATATTAAGCTTATTACTTAAATAGAGGTCCTTGATAGACCTTTTATTTGAGGAGGTATTAACACCCCTTATATTCCATGAGATGGTAATCATGTCTCATTAGAGGCTGCTAGCCCCTCCTTCGAATTACCAATATTATTTTGTTGTTTGGTAAAGAGAAGTTCAACCAACTTAGATTGTGTTTTTTTCTTTATGTTTGCTCTTGCTTCCCTAGCTCTTGCTTGATAATTTGAAGGTTTTTCTCTTTTTGTCTTGTCATTATCATTGGTAGGTCTTATTATTCTATTTCTTATAACATTCATTTTCATTAGATGTAACCTCTCCTAACTTTGCTAAGGAAACTTTTGACATATCCTGCTCATTTTTTGGTATTTCCTTGTTAATGGTAGAGGTATTAACATCTAACATTATTTTTTCTCTATCTATTCCCTTCTCATGAATTGTGTATGGTACTTGAAGAGGGTCTTCAAAATATGATGAGGCACATTACTTAGGTTCAATAGGAATGTTCATCTCTAAATTGGGATTAAACTGAGTAGATGGTTCCTTGTTAATATTTTTATATTGTTGTACAAATTCCTCTAAGCTCTAATTTGTATTTTTTCATACACTAAAGCCTTAAAATAATTGGTGTATATTCCAATATCCTTAATTATTGGTCTCCACTATTTATTTACTTTCATCTATCTAGACCTGTTTTTTTTAAGTTAAAAATCATCCTTGTCCATATCCATTTGTAATTTTCTCTTGCAGTTGTCTACATTTGTTTCTGCTAGACTCTTCTTAGTGAATGATTTCTAAATATGCCCCATCTAATGATATCTTCTACATTTAAAAAATATATTTTCATAATCCATGGTTTGGATCCACAAATTATCCCTATACTTAAGAATGATTGATTTTGGTAAAGTTTTATTGATATCAGTCATGACCAACATCTAGTTATAAATAGCCAAGACTATGTCTTTTGTAGTGTTTTAAATTTGAAGGAATTATCCCAAAATGTTGCCTATTACCTTAAAGGTAACCATTTACTAGAATTCAATAGGAAACCCATACATCTTTTTTTTTGGTAAGCTGTTTTTTATATTTATAAGTGGGTTTTTTAAGAGGAACCCAAAACCTTATAACAGTATAGGTCGTGGCCTTTAACACTAGAGTGAGCCTCCTGGGCTGTTACAGTAAAAAATTTCATAATACTTACCAAAATATCAAAGAAGGCCTCGTGGGCTATAGGGGACTCCATCCCATAGATGGAATGGTACGAGCTATAACAAAAAAATAATAGAAAAAGCCATTTAAGGCCTAACACGGACATACTAAACTCAAAAACGATACACTTCCAAGGTTCCTTCATCATGCTTCAGGTTCCTCCTGGTCCTCCTGGGCCTACCGCCCCTTGTAGCATTTTAGGATCCTTACCATCTCATTTGTGGCCGCCAATATGTTAGTTGTCATATCCAGAAGAAGCTAAGAAGACAAATCTTTCGCTTCACTCTCTATATCCAAACTAATTTGCTACGATGGGTTCTCTTTCTCGATCTTGACCTTCTTCAAGCATTGATAGGCCTAGGCAGGAATAGGAATATCCCTAGTTGCCCCACGCTTGGTTGTTTAGCTACGAGAGGGCCCTTTGAAAGGAGACTACTTATCATCTCCTGGAGAAGAGTTCTAGGATGGGCTGGAAATCCGCTCCTCATGCCCAACTAAAGGGTTATCCAGGGCCTGGCCTGTTAGAGGTTGCACCACCTGGGGGGAGGACGATTTGCAAGGACATGATGGTAAATCACAACCATCAAACCCTGGTGAATGGGCATGCAAGATGACTTCCTACTCTTTTCTATAGCCAAACCCAAGGAATATGCCAGGTAATCAGGGATACAAACATGCTTGGTATCTCTGAGGTGGTTTACAAAGCTAATAGGGAAACTTCAGAGAGGTTTTTCAGGATCGTCACAGGTTATACACTACAAAATAGGAATCATGGTGAGGTTCCAAGGCTCTGAAATATTTGACCGAAATAGGGTAGACTTATCCCAACCCAAATTTTACCCTTTGTCTGGGAATTGGTCCAATTCCTCAACCTAGTTATGGTTGTCATGTCGAATGATGCGATCAGTGGCTGCCATACCCATGACCTCGCAGAGAAGTTCGACGAAGATTTGAAAGTGTAATCCCTGGACAATGACTTCACCTTTATTCCAGGTATCAATAAAGGCTTGGGTAATTTCTTCCTCGGGTCCTTGGAATTTCTCAAGAAAAGGAACTAGACCCTTGGCTTTCATAAAGGTCAATGCTTCATTACACAAGGAGAGCTTGGTTGGTTCAATGAAGGGAGTGGCCATGGTAACAAAAAGGTTAGGCAGAGCCCCCGATGAAAGGAAAGGATGACGCACCAGATACAAAGTATTGAGAACATAGACACCAGCAGTGAAAAAGACCCTATGACAAGGGCAATTAAAAGGACCCTAGCCTTGGACGCTCGACGAGGACACACGTGATGGTATGCAGAGCAGCCCATAATTGTCCAAGGTGATAATAAAACTAAAAAGATGGCAGAGGAAAAGGCTGAATGGCACTCTTCTCATGTCGTTGCCACGTGTGCCCATAATCACTATACCCATTGATGATCTCACGCACAGGCTATTGAAAAAGTGGAATCGAAGCCACCTTCCAATAGCCCCAGAGACCTAACCAATGAGAAGCCTCCCTTGGGTGAGAAAAATCTGCTCGAGAATGCATAAAGATTTACAATCGAGCTTATGACAATTCCTTTTACACCACATTTGGGGATATCATTTATAAAAGGGTTGGGTCATCCATCGATGAACCTTGGGACACGTGTGTCATTATCGCCCTTACTTGACTCAACCTCACAAAGGCATCCAGTTGTAGATAAGATAGGTGGCATGGGGTGAGCTTTGCCATCTCTGATCGCCATAAATTTCCTCCTAGGTGGCTTCATGAACACAATATTGATTAGCGGCCCTCTCCATGTCCGCTGGGAAATTTTGACGTCAAACGATGAGACAGGTGGACAAAAGCCCTTTGTTCGCCATGTGGTCAGCAAGACCGTTACCCTCCCTGAAATTGTGTTGGACATAAAAGAGGTTGCACCGAAGGAGGAGGTTCCTAGCCTCAGAGATGACATTGGCCACTTTCCAGGATGGACTTTTGGAGTTAAGCATGTAATTTATAATATTCATCGATTCTCCTTCAATCACCAGAGGACGAGGATCCTCCAAGATGAGCTTAAGACCCCGTAGGATCCCCCTAGCTTTCGCAAAATGATTGGTCTAAGTCCCCAAGGCTTCACAATAGGCAAGGATTAGTCTCCCACTATGATCTCTTACAACATCGTCTGCTCCCGCTAGTCCTGGATTGCCTCTGGCAGCTCCGTCAAAATTTAGCTTTAACCATCCTCTAGGAGGCCTGACCCATCTAACCTCCTTCCTAGATGAAATCGGATCCTCCTAAGGATCAGGATCCCCATCAAGATTAAAATTCCTAAAGATATTTGCCTTAAGACCACATTTAGGAGTCAAACTGAGGATAAGCTTGGAGTTTTTGATAGCAAAGGCCATGGCTCTGTGGGCAATGGAGGGAGGATCCCTAGGAGGACTTCCAAACACCCGACCATTTCACTCCAACAAAATCTGCCATATGAAATGGTGAAAACAAGCAATCCATAGGAAATGAAGCTTCAGGTTTCGGAAGGGATTGGTCCATTGGAAAAAGACCTCCTTAATAGACTTGGGAGGAATCCATTGAATCTGAAAGGTGGAAATAATGATGCCAATGACATAACTTGTGAAGGAGCATTGCAGGAAAAGGTGGTCAGAATACTCACAGGCTGACTTACACATGTAACACCTATTTGGGATGGCAAAGCCCCTTTTATGGAGGTTATCAATAGTGAGGGCTTTGTTTTGGAAAGTGATCCAAGAGAAAAAATTTACCTTGGAGATCAAATTTTTTCTCCAGACCAGCTTGCAAGGGAAATTTGCCTTAGGACCAGTATGCAAGAATCGTAAGCAGACTTGATCGAGAAAGCTCCACTATCCGTTCCTCTCCAAATCATACAATCAGGTCCTCCATTGGAAGGGATGATAGTCACTTTGAGGAGAGATGAGAGAGCTGTGACCTCCTCAATATGCCCACCAACATCGATGCTCCTCTACTACGGGGATCCATTCCTCCAAATAATGTAGTCAATCACCTTCTGCTCGCAGTTGGGATCCATCTGGGCTCTAAGACGACCCAGATCTACCTTCTGAATAAAAGGGTCCTCCGAGATCCATCTGTCCATCCAAAAATTTATACTTTGACCATCTCCAAAGATCCACCTGCCACCGTCCATAATCAACTGTCGCATTTGGATCACGATCTTCCAGAAAGCCGACCCTACCATGGGAATACCATCATCGAGGATATAAAGGTTGATCAGGTATTTCTTGTTGACAATTTTGATCCAATTTGTCGTGTCATTAGTCATGATCCTCCAATCATTCTTGGCAACCAGTGTGAGGTTCATCATCCCCATCCTTCTTAGGCCAAGACCACCTTGTTCTTTGCTTTTGCACACTATTTCCCAGGCCACCAGGGGGATTATGGACTTGTCATCATTTCCTGACCATAGAAATGTCCTCTGAATCTATTCAATCTTACGGAGGACAAATGTTGGCAGCCTAAAAACATACATGAAATAGGTTGGGATTCCTTGGAGGCAAGCCTTGGTGAGGGTAACCTTACCAGCTTGGAACAAAAACTTACCTTTCTAGGTGGATACTTTTTTATGGATCCGTTCCATCATCATGTTCCACATACCCTCCTTGGTCCAACCACAAAATAGGGGGAGGTCGAGATAGGTTGTAGGAAGAGAATCGATAGAGCAACCCAGGATCCTGGCTATCTGAACTTGGCGCCTCATCGGGGTGTTGATGAAAAAATCTTACTTTTAATGTAGTTCACCTTCTGACTGACCGCTCGTTTGTAGAGGGAGAGGATCCTCTTGATGTATCTATCTTGAGCTACTGAAGCACTGGTGGACAGGAGAGTATCATCCACAAACTGATGGTGGGTAATCACTTTAATCCCCGAAGTGGGGAGGATGCCAGTTACCTTTCACCACCGAAGCACCTCCTTGAGAGCTATCCCTAGGGTCTTTGCCAGAATGATGAAAAGACTAGGGGACAAGGGGTCTCCTTGATGAAGGCCCCTGTCTCTTAGGAAATATTCGGCTGGGGATCCATTAACCAGGACGAAGAAACAGGGGGTGGAGATGCAGCTATGGATGAGGTCAACCCATAGAAGGTGAAAACCAAACTTCAGGAGAATCGCATAGAGGAACTCTATATCTACTATGTCAAAGGCTTTATTCATATCGAGCTTGAGGAACAAAGCAGCCTTTTTAGCCATGGAGCCCGAGTGAAGGGTCTCATGAATCGTAATAACCCCATCTAGGATGTTCTTGCCTTTCATCGAACTGCCTTGGCAAGGATCAATGAGAAGAGGGAGGATGGGCTTAAACCTATTAGCCATGGCCTTGGTTAGAAATTTATAGAAAACATTACAGAGGCTTATGGGTCTATAGTCATAAAAGGTTCTACAAATAGAGGATTTCAGAATGAGATCCAGAAAGGTGGAATTGAAACTACGATGGACAGCTCTAGCCGATTGAATCTCTCTAATGGCTTTACACACGTCCTCCCCTACTACATCCCACATGGTTTGGTAAAAATGAGGTGGAAACCCATCTAGCCTCGGGGCTTTGTCAGGTTTCATGGAGAAGAGGGCTTCCTTAATCTCCTCAAAGGAGAAAGGTTCCATAATTTTGGTATTAGCCTCTTGAGAGACACTGCTTGGAATGTTGGCCAGAAGCCGAGCTTGGGCAAGTCGATCACTTTTGGGAGGGTTTCCTAGTAAATTTTGGAAGAAATTCACCACCTCGGCCCTTATCTCTACAATATCCTTTGTGGTGGAACCATTACTGCAGTCAACCTCTCTAATTTTGTTGTATCCTCTATGCCACATGGTGGAGGCATGGAAGAATCTGGTGTTAGAGTCACCTTCCTTGATCCAAAGATCCCTGGACTTCTACCTCCAGAAGGTTTCTTCCCTTGCAATGATGTTATGATACTCTGCCAGGATGTTCCTCTCTTCTTCACTGGTGGCCGCATAGTGATCTCCAGCTTCGATTATTTTTTCTCTCTTTAAGATGTTTCAAAATGGAATTTTTGCATTCAAAGATGTTCCCGAAGACTTCTTTATTCTAGACTTTCAAATTTTCTTTTACTGTCTTGAGCTTTTGGGCAAGTTGCAGCGACATTGATCCACCACCCTTCTTCTACTGCCACCAGGAAGTGACTTGACCTTTGAAATCCTTGTGGAGGATCCACATGGATTTGAACCTGAAGGGAATTTTGAAAGAGGGAGCCTTATCTGATTCAAGGATGATGGGGTTGTGATCCGATCTAATCATGGGCAAGGCACACAGCGTTGCATCTCCAAAAAATGGAATAGCTTCTTGAGAAATGAAAAATCTATCTAGCTTCACCTGAATGAGCCCGTTGCCAATCCTCCTATTGCTCCAAGTGAAAAAGTACCCTTTGAGCTTGATGTCCATGAGCTCGTTGGTGTTAACAAAGTTCTTGAAATTGTCCATGCTTATATTGCACATATCTAGTCCTCCTTTCTTTTCATATGGGTGCAGACAACAGTTGAAATCCCCGTCAATAATCCATGAAATGGTACTGAAATTACCCCTCATTTGAGTTACAATTTCCCACATCCAGCTTGCTCTACAGGGGCGTTTGGAGTGTAGATTTTGGAGAGGATCCACGACTGATTGCTAATCTTGAAGTGGAATAAAATGTTAAGGATTTTGTTTGAGGAAGACAATAATCTTCCTTCAACTAGGGTAGGATCCCAAAGGCACATGATCCCACCTGATGTACCTTGAGCAGGACTGAAGAGAGCCTCCCCTTTGGCCCAAATGGCCTTAGCTACCTTATTGGAGGAGAAATCGTCACTTTTGGTTTCTTGAATGACAAAAATGGAGGGATTTGTCCTTTTCTTAAGGTCAGTAGCCACCCTCTGTTTGGTTGCTCCATTAAGTCCTCTCACATTCCATGAGAGGACTTTCATCTCAAAGGTTTAGGGTTTTTCTTGCCTCCCTTTGCTATCTGGAAGGGGGGTTTGGATCCTTGTTTGTCATCCTTCTAAGTGTCGGACTCATCAAAAAATAGTGTTAGCTAAGTTTCGTTGGTGAAATTCTCCACCGCTTCCTTATTTCTCTGATCATTACCAGAGAGTTCCTCTTTTTCATTCACTACCATAGTCGATAGCTTGCTTTTTGCTTCTGGTGTTCTTAGGGCTTAGTCACCCATATAGAGAAGGACCTCCTTTTTCATACTCTAGAGCAGGGTTATGCATAAGGGGTTGGACTCAAAATATACTTGTAAAAAAATGGCAAATCCTAATCAAAATCAAGGTGAATCATGTAGAATCCTAATAAAATCAAATCAAGCATCTTCATACCAAAATTTGGGGTATTTGAAGCCCTAAAATATAAGTTCATCTTTGGGGTCACTTTTGACCTATTAAATAATCTTATAACTTCATAAAAATACTACCATTATATCAGGCTTGAAACGAGCTTTCCAACGAGTACAAATATGCCTATGTTTGGATATATATTATGGCAAATTGACCCTAAGAAAAAAATGATCTTGAAAATTTTAAGCAAATAGGCCGACGTCGAGGGTCCTCATATTCGCAAATTTCTAATTTTGAAAATCCTAATATTTGCCCAATTTGTGAATATTCTCCACTATGCATAACCCTACTCTAGAGATAAGGATGACTCACCCCTCTCCACGTGGGGTGGGGATTTCCTATTGCCTGCAAGATATTCCTCCAAGACGGAGTTCGAGGCACCAAAATCAGGGAAGGTGTGAACCTGAGTAATAGGATCCTCTGCATGAGGACCGATTTGAGGTGAGGATTTTGAGGGAATCTCTTGCTGCTTCTGGATCGGTGAAAGAACTCCTTCTTATTCATAATCTTGCTCAGGCTGAGTCGAAGGTCCTTCTAGGCCCTCCTCTTGGGCTACCTAAAGGGCAGGGTTTCGCATGATGTACCTAAGACCCGTCGATAGTTGCTTTTTGAGTGGAGGTTTCCCTTGGTTTTGCTGGAGTCCTTTATTCTGTCCTTCCACTCTTTGATTCAGAGCCTTCAAGGTCAGACATTGGGTCTGGAGGTGTCCCTGAGTGCGATAATGAGTATAGAACGCCAACTTGTTCTCATACTCAATAACTTGCCTCGTGATGAGGGTTGATCCTTTGTACAAATTAATGGCAGTAGGGAGCTTGGTTTTCAGGTTGGCGGATACGCAAAACCTGGCTTGGACCATCCTAGAACAAACTTTGGTGGATGAATTAATGGTAACCAAGTCCCCAATGGAGCGAGTTATCCCTTTAATGACATTCGCATGCCAGCACTAGAAAGGAAGGTTCAAAAACCTTACCCAGATCGGAGCTATATTTATGTTTTGAGTCTCCAGGTTGAAATCCTCTCCCCATATCTGAATAAAAAGGCTTCTGCGCCTTAGAAACCAGGGTCCCTCAACCAAAATGTTATAGAAATCCTCTTGAGTGTTTAGTCGGATGGCAAAAACCCCCGAGAGAGCACCACAATCTCCATGTTGTCATTAGTTCTCCATTTGACAAAGGCCCATTTTTGGATGGTCTCCATGTCTGGTCGTCCTCCTAGGAACTTGCCAATCAGAGTAAAATTTTTGAGCTCAAGGAAACTCTCCATGAGGTCTTCAGGGATGACAAGGTCTTCGCTTGAAGGGATTAGCTCCTGGTTGAGGTGACTATCTAGGGTTCCTAGCCTCACCACATGAGCATAGGAACATTTTAGGGTTGCAGCTCCTAAAGAAACCCCTTTATCAGGAGGATCTTTCCCTTGCCCACTATGCCCACGCTCCTGGACCCCTACAGCATCAAAGTTTGCCTCACCTGCACTGGTTCCACCTGAGCCCTCACCCATCACAGTCGCCTTCGTCCTACCGCCTCCTGTCGCTCGCTCACCTGCTTCCCACTTCCCATCCTTGCCTGCCTTCCCACCTCCCATCCTTCCACCCTCCAACCTCGAAAACCCATACATATTGAGCCATACTAGCTAGGGATAGTTTTATGTTTGTAGGTGCAAAACCTTCATATCAATGGGTAAGGAAGAGTCATTTTCTTCCCATAAACCAAGGACCCCATTCAATATTCTATTGTATTTCTTCCTAGAATAGAAAATTTATAGGAAGAAACCTTTGAAAAGAAATAATAGACTCTCTCCTAGAGATTTCCATCTCCTATCAATCTATTTTCTTAGAGTCAACACCCCTGGCCAAGACTCATTAAATTTACCAATCACTACCTTATCTTTGAGAAGTGAGGATCATTGCTCTATGAGGTCCTCCATAACCTCTACTACTAGGGATGATTCTAAGGATTTAGTTATAAATGAGCCCATGGGAAGGAAACTATAAATAAATATCTACTAAAGTTTACTAGTATATCCTATAGCACTCATATTTTTTGAAAATAAACCTACAATAATCTACATGTAAAACTTCAAAGATAATGAAGGTATAAATAAAAATTAGTTGAAAAAAATCTATGCCTATATGGAATGTCCTACCTCATTGATTCCCTAGCCCTTCATTGCTCCTCCCATCATCCAAACCCTAGCTGACAAATAATTGCACTTTTCTTTCTTGTAACTAGAAAAATCATCACTGGCCTTGTTTTAAATGGATGAATTCATAGGGTTATATATCCCTTGTTACTTATTATATTCCTAAATATGACCACTCATTTTTTATAGATTCAAATTTTGCACAAATTGGTCCAAGAATCATCTGAATCAAACAACCCTTTGCAAAGATATGACTCCTAAAAAATGAGACCTTTTCTTGGGAAAAATTTCTCCTAATGTTGTTCTTGTTCCGAATGGTTGTTTTCACATGGGCATATCTCCTTCAATTCTACTTGGATTCTTTTGTATGACCACTCATTTCAAAACTCTTCAAGTTTCACACAGGATGGTGTAAGAATCATCTAAAATAGTCAACTCTATGCAAAGATATGTCTCCTAAAAATGATATTGTTTTTTCCAAAAAACTATACCCTAATTGCAATGAAGGGAGCTAGCAGTTTCCCCTTAATTAATTTTTTTTTTCCTTTTTTACAAAGTTGTTTTAAAGTATGGTTGAGAGTATAATCAATATGTGGGTAAAAAAAAATAAAAGAGGGTAAAAGAACAATCAGGTACCACAACAATCCATAATATACCACATCATCACTTTATGACATCATTGAAATAGTATGGAACCAAAAAGGAGAAGCCTATTGTTGTTTTGTAGACTTTAAGAAAGGGTTTTACACAATTTCTAGAATTAAACAATGGAATAGAATGAAAGACTTAAGCATACCAAAAACATGTAAGAAAATAGTTCATAAACTCTATGAGAAGTTTTGAGGTAAAACTAGAACATAAGAAAGCCTTATAGAATGCTTTGGAAGTGACATAAGGGTTAAAAAAAAGATGTCCACTATCCCCTATCTTATTTGGTTTATATATTGATAAATCAAAAGAATGGTAAATCTGACTGAAGGGGATGGTATTCGTTTGGGAAGATATGTGGTGAGGCTTCTTTTGTATGTAGATGATCTCGTTTTAATTGGAAGGTTAGCATAGGATTTGAGAGAGCATTTAAAATCCTTGGGTGATGCACCAACAAGATACTAAACAAGCTTTTTATTAATCATATAATTTATGTGTACAATATTATCTAGTTGCTTTTAGTAACCGCTTATCAATAGATGTAATTCCAAAGTAGAAATTCTAACTAACCTATCGAATAATGTAATATCTCTAACATTAGAGTAGTTTTGCAACAATGCAGACATGCAAGTAAACACTGTGAAAACCAAGATCATGATCTTCTTCAATCAATTTTTATTTTGAAGGTGGTCTATTGTAAGAAGTGATGGAGTAAAAATATCTTGGGTTAGAATTGAATAATAAGCTCGATTGGGAAACATGCCTAATAAATAAAACATCAGTAGGATAGAGAGATTTTTGCATAATAAAATAGAAGTAGAGAGGTTGAATTATGGATTGAATCACTATATAGGCTTTATTTTGGATATCAATGGTACCCATGATGGTGTATGGGTGTAAAGTATGTGCCAGAAACACGTCAAACTCAAAGTGGAGGAAAATAGATAGGACTAAAAAAATGTATGATTACAAATAAATTCAAAATAAAAGAGTTAGTTCCAATTGGGAACAAGTTTGTATTAAGAGTTTTTATTATTATCAATAAAGTGCTATTTTGTGCAATATTGGTGTTGTGATTATTTACAAGAGATTTTATGATCCTGAAAATTGGACTTGTGAGAATAATACTTGAGTGCCTGTAACATTTCTTCACTATCCTCATTAAATGCATTCTTAACAATCTCTTCCATGATATGCAAAAAGATGTTAAGAATATATTTCCTTTGATGTAGACTACCTTATGTCTCCCTAGGTTTTAAATAATTTCAAAGTTTCTAAATTATAAAACCTATGAAGTAGAATTCCTTATGTCTCCCTATTATTTAGAAACTAGAAAATGAACTTTGCAAAATTAATTTTTCTAGATTTGAAGTAGACTTCCTTTTCTCTCCAAAATTAATTAATTTGCAAATATTCTATAAACTTTGAATTTCAAAAAACTATTAGAAATAAACTTCAAACCAAAAACTTATAACTCCAAAAGAAATAACTATTAATCAAACCTATATACTTATCACTCCTATCTTAACTTTAATAATAAGGTTTTAAATTATGACTTCTTTCTTATTTCTTCATCTTGATAAATAATTTAATTGCAACCCTAATTATCACTCCAAACTAATACCTTATTACTCCCAATGCTTAAAGCTAACCTTTATAAAAACTCAAATAATAAACTTATCTTATCTCTCCAACTTGCAAAACCCTAAAATAATACCTTGGTTATTAATTCCTTGCTCGGTGATATTTTCTAGTCGATTTCATCCTGGGCAACTCATTGAGAATCTTTGAATGTTTCACTTTTTGATCTTCCTTGAAATGTGGTTCAATCCACTCATGCGTAGATCTATTTGAGCACTCCTTTTCAGATGTTTCAGTGCTAAATGCATTGAATATTTCACCTTACCAACTCTGCCCTTGAGACATGGCATGAATGTTACTTGGATGCCTTCCAAAATTATTGGTGTGGATGATAATTAGAATGCTACCTTTGAGTTGTCATTTATCTTGACTTCTTCTTGGTGTTTCATTTCACATGCTTGTCCTTTGGTGTTTGATTAACCTTGGCTCATCCTTTTTCTTTATTTTTTATTAACCTTGGCTTGTCCTTTGGCTAGCGCTTCATTTGGTTTACCTTTGGCTCATCCTTTGGTTGGCACTTTATTGATGTTTGACTTGTTTCTCCTTTGAGCACTACATTTTCTTTTGGAAGCTTACCCACTCTCGACATTCCAACTACTCCCTATGTTGCTTTGTTCTAGCATGCATGCCACTTTACCTACGTAGCCAATATTTGCATGTACTTGGTAAGTTTTTACCTATGGTATCACCGCTTTTATGGCCTTCTAATATTTGTCTAATGTGTTGTATTTTGGTGTAAGTTCAAGTGGCTTCAAGTAGATGTTCCTTTAAAGAAAACTCAAATTTTCCTTAGACACTCTCCTTACACTTTGCTTGATGGCTAATAACTTTCTCACTATCGGATTTCTTGAATGTATTCTCTTGATGACCAAATATTTTCTTTTGCTCATTCCATCAATGACTTTCTCACTAATAGTTTTTTATGGATTTATCTAACAATGCTTTAGCTTAGGTGACTCCCAAAAATGCAACACTACCTTCAAATGACTACCTTCTTCAACGTTCTCAAACCTTCTATTGTTTTTTTGGTTATTTTCCCACATGCTATCAATCTTTAGATATCTACATATTTTCCTTTAGCTACCTGAGTCCTCTTTTGATGCCTTTAAGTCTAAGTTTCTTTATGTTTCCCTTAACTTTACCTTAAAGGATCTATTCCTTTAATTGTAGTCTCTTTCAATTTCTTGTCATGAGCCTATATCATGTGACTTTCGTCTTCAATAACCTTCCATTCTATCTAAATCTTCTTCATGCAGGCTTCTTTGCTCTTATCTTTGGATCGTACAAATCTTCTTTCTCTGATTCACTAATCACATAGAAAAACTTTATTCAAGACCTCTTCTCGATTTCATCAATAAGGGACTCGTACCTTTTCTCTAAATGTTTCAATCCTTGACCTCTTTTCTTGGACCAATTATCAAGGTCAATATGTCTTGAAACTTTAATATAGCTGATTTTTTTTTGTCAAGGCCTTTTTCTTCAAGACCTAAATTCACTATATCATTATCAAGGTCTGTCTTCAAGACCTGATTTTTTTTGTCAAGGTCTACCTTCAAGGCCTGAATCAATCTCATAAACTACCTTTTATTTTGAATAGAATCTTAGAAAAGGTAAACTTGATATATCTTGTATATGTCAAGGTCTCTTCTTTAAGACCTGAAACTATAATAACCTGCAACTCAAATCAGTCCCTACTTGATGAAAGCTTTCTATCTTCTTGTTGCATTTGAAGATGAAAGTCTTCTCTATCTGCTATAGGAAGCTTCTCACTTCTTTGAAGATCAATCTCTGCTACAACAATGTCATAGGTTGATCCTAATAACTCCAATAATGAATATCCTCCTTAATAAAGAACCCAATAAGGTGACTATAAACATTCCTAAGTATCTACACAAGGTAGCTTGATTGTACGAACTTCAACTTTCTTGATAGAAACTAGTTGCCAAGAATTTTTCTCTGTCCCTAAAAATACTTTATCAATGTTAGGATTGGCTATTTTCCTGAATAATCAACTATCTTCAAGTTGATTCACCCAAATATGGGTCATCTTCTTCACTGGTTATCCTTCAACCTAGTGGAAAGACCTTAGCTTTAACTTTTCAAATTCTATTGTGAAGTTCTAGTCTTCACTAGCTATTCCTATAGCTATAGAAAGACTCTATCCTTCTTATCACACTGAATAAAACTCAATTTCTTATGTAGCTAATTTAAAATAACCATTGCAAGAACCTTCTTGCTTGTAGTTTTGATACCACTAATGATTTGAAGCCTTACTATTAATGTAAACTCATAGGATAATTTATCACAGGATCAAATATATGATAGCCACAATATAATATGATCAAAATAATAATGTAACAGAGATAATATGAGACAACTAATATGTAAATATCAAGGCTAATAATATATCAAATAACATTCATTAATAAGCTAAAATATGAATGTAATATGAATCATACAATATAGAAAGACTTACAATATTAGTTCCTCAAATGTATACGATTTGTATTACTCCTTTTTTGTTACAATTGTATCATAAAACTCTCATACAATGATAATCATAATACTCACTACGTAGGCTATGAAGGCTATGTAAGCTATGTAGGCGATATCTTTGTGCCTCTTTATGGAGTAATATATAGCCATTGTAGGATGACTCTTTGGTTACTTGACTCTTCCTTTCCTTATGCCAAGTCTCATGACTCTTGGTTTCTCTACTTGACACTTGCATACACATGACTTTATCTTGTATGCACACTTGGACATGACTCTTCACATAACACTTCCTAACCTAAAGACACATGTACACACTTACATATGATACACTTGTGCACATTTACACACATTACACTTGCACAATTATTTAAATGATACTTGTGCATTTTTTGCACATTATTACATTACATAGAATATTTACTCACACTCTAATCTAGGACACAATCCTAATCTAATATTTAGAAGGTTGCACCAAAGAGATACATTGGCATGTGCCAAATAATGTAATATTCTCTAACAATTACTACCTTAGGTTTCCCATCATTTTGGAGAGTTATAAAACTTCACAAATACCTAATTAAGACCTCTAGAACCCTAAAATGTTGCTAAATAAAAATTAAGGACTGATTAGCTATAAAGAGACAAATTGTCTCATTGGAGCAACCTACTACCTTGATGGAGCAATTGGCTTCTAGGATAAAATTATTAGCATACTAGATTGATTTGCTCACTTCCTAGAGTAAGTCACTCATGGACAAACAATGAGGTAAAAATAGATGTACATATCTCAAGGAATATTTTTTGAAATAAAAAATTTTGGATGTAGTGGCACCATAAATTATTCAAGAGACCTACTAACACATTTAGGAGTGTGATCAATGACACGTAATGTTTGGAGGTGCATAATTTTGTTAAGATGCCCCCAAATCTTTGCTTTTACTAGGAATAAAAATTTCTCACCCAAGGTAACTTAGGGGTAAATTCTTTCTATAAGTAGGATCCATGTGCACCATTGAAAACATCTATTGGCCTTGAGGAATTTAGATATACACTATATGAGACCCATATTATGCTTTTTATTCATGATATTGATGATAAATTGATGAGTCTTTTGCTTTCCATCATTACCACTACATTTCTAGACTACGAAAAGTGCAACAGTTGTGGCACTACCCTTTTGTATATTTAGTCATTCTTCTCATAATAACATTCTATATGAATGACAATATATTGTTGTTATTCAATTTTCTTATATGTTGATTGATCACACACTCTCCTTGCTATAGTTATGACCATATTACATTCAATATCTTGTACCCTAAACTTCATAATTTACTTCCATACGTTTTAATTTTTGTATTTATTTTTTCACTTTATTTTATAAAATTAGATTACATTATTATAGGTTTTAGTAAGGATAATAAGAAGTAATCCTAACTTTGGAGGTTGGAAGAGGCAATATACCTTCCAACCAATATTGTTGAAAGTAGAATTGAGGCCTAAAAATAAATAAAGCAATTCTCAAATTCAATAGTATCATAAATTATTTTCTAAGACTTCCACAAATGAGTTCGTATAGGGATGTAGGGTGAGAATGTCATCTAAGTAGACTACCATATATGAGTTGGTATAGAAATTTAGGATGTTACCTAAGTATATTACCCTTGTATGCCTCTCTCAATATCTTGAATTTTAAGAGATCCATTTCCTCTCAAATGTACCATTAAATCCCACTATGGTCCTTGAGGTTCCAATATCTTTCAACATCTCAAATATATGGTTTTATTGCAATGAAATGGAAAGCAACAATATAATCTTGATCAAATTGATCTTTACCTTGATATAATTATTTCCATCACATGCATTGGTCTTCATAAACTCACATGGGATAATATTCTTCTTTGACAAACTTCATGAAATAATCCCATGCGGTCCGCGAGGGCTAGGTGGATTGGTAAGTTCTTGGGCACTTACCAAGAGGAGACCTAGGTTCAAACCTCGCGGGCATGCCCAACTTAGCATAGGAAGTAGTCTGATCTGAATCCTCTGAGTGTGCGTCAGATCAACGACGACGGTACGAACCCTATGTAACCGACAGTCCCCATATCATGCCGGGTCAATGTTAATGAGATGGATAGGTTTGTTGGGAGCAGTCCCTGTGGTTTGAACCCTGCACTGATCAGTTACTAAAAATAGTGGTTGTAACCAACTCTCCTATGTACCAAAAAAAGAAGAAGAAATAATCCCATGCGAACACTACTTCATATTAATTCTACTTTATAACCCTATTACAATATGCCTCCCCTCAATTTCAAATAGGCAATGAAACTTTCAAGAGTGCAAAAGTGATATTCTCACTATCAAAGAAATTATTTACAAAGAAGTATGAAGATAATTGATCCAATCAGTTTTCTAGGACATCAAAATTAATTTTTCTTTCAAAAGTAGGAATATCAAAATTCACTTGCATTTTAAAATGTGTGGGTGTATTTAATGGTGCTAAGGTAGTGATAGATTGTATGAAGAAGTTTACACATAGAGTCATTGAAGAATTAGAGCAAATCGAACCATCATCTCATTCATCTATTTAATGAGAGATTCATTTAACACCCCCTTGAATGGATTGATTATAATGATGCCATTCATTCTCATTCCCACTTAAGACCATTTGGAATAATAAGGGAGGTTGTCATGACCCTCCCCCTTGACAAGCTTTGTTATATGATGTACTTATGAATTGCTACATTGTTTTGAATATGGACTAAATGGTATTATATTGAATAATTGAAAAATATGGTTGGTTTATTGGGAAATATGGTACTACTGATAGTTTGATTTAGTCTATATGATTGCAGGAACAAGTATCCTTTGGATATAATGGATGAGGGAATCACTCCTAAGAATGAGAAAGAAGGAAAAAATGGACGAATGTCCATATTGGTCCTAATAAGGATTTAATTGTAAAATTGTGATTAGTTTTTTTTTGTTATACAGGAAAGTTGGTACAACCACTATTTTTAGTAACTGGCCAGAGCAGGGTTCAAACCACAGGGACTGCACACAACAAACCTATCCATCTCGTTATTGTTAACCCATCATGAGATGGGGACCGTCAGTCGCTCGAGGTTCATACCGTCATCATCGGTCTGACGCGCACTCAGAGAATTCAGAACATACTACTACCTTTGCTAACTGGCACCACCAAGGTTTGATGACTTGTCTTACCTATTTATCTTGTTTACTTTTGAAAAGAAAAGAGGATAAATGTTTATTTTCTTTGGGTCAAAATTTTACTTGTCCTCACCTTAGAAGAACAATTAATTTTTTTTTTTCGGTTACATAGGAGAGTTGGTCACAACCACACTATTTTTAGTAACTGACAAGTGAAGGGTTCAAACCACATGGGTTGCTACCACTAAACCTATTTCGCCTCGTTATTGTTAATTTGGTGTGAAGGGGACGAACGATCGCTCGGGATTCGTACCATCATCGTCAATCTACCGTGCACTCATAAGATTTATAGCAAACTAAAAAAAATGAACCCTTGTTTTTCCCTTAACCTTTATGACTTATAAAGGAGAATTGGTTATTTCAAAAATAGGGCATCTCTCTTGGTGAAGAAGGGGGAACCCATCATCTTAAAATCGAACCCTGTTTTTCCCTTAACCTTTATGACTTATAAAGAGGAATTGATTATTTCAAAAATAGGGCATCTTTCTTGGTCAAGAAGGGGGAACCCTAATTTGACGAGGGGTGGAAAAAGGGCAAAACCCTAAGGAAGGGGAGAACACGAGGAACCCTAATTTGACGAGGGGTGGAAAAAGGGAAAAACCCTAAGGGGAGGACAGGAGGGAGAGAGCATTAGGGATGGAGGAGGACTAGGAGGTTGAGAGGACGAGTCTTGGAGGTAACTTTGGATTCTAGGAGAAGGCTATGATCCAGGTTGGAATTCGTCACCTTTGATTTGATTTTAAAAGGTAGATTTTGACCTGGTGTTCAATCTCCCCTGTTTGTAGTTCCTGTTCTTTCTTAATCTTTGGTTTGGGATTATTTAAAACCCAGTGTTGTCACCAACCCCTCTTCCTTTGGATTAATCTTGGGAAAGGCATTAATTTAGTGTTTACCCCTCCTTAAATCTCCCTGGTCACTAGGTTTAAATATTAAGAATTTTTTAATTATAATCGGTCTTTGCAACTCGATGTTGTATCTTCAATTTATGAAATAGTCCCTATGATAGCATATATCTTATTAATACTTTAATCTACTTACTTAAGCCTTCTCTGCTGTATGGATTCAGATTTTGTGCTTTGATTTGTTGGCTTCTACGGCTATAAACTCTCTGTGAGCAAGTTTAAGATTGGGATTCTCCGCCCTGCATATCCAGACTTCGAAGTCGTCGATTGTTACCATTTCGGCAGGCTTGGTTTGAGTTTTAGAAGGAGGCTTACACTTCTTAGTCCATCCATAACCTAGCAAAACAATGGTACTGTGGAACCCCTGTTTCTATCGCCGGTTCAGATCGCTGATAGACGTCCCTCTGTGATAGACATTCCTCTGTCACTGTGACTGCAACCAAGAACAGACGGTCGAGCATTTCAATTTAATACTCCGCCAAGAATTTATACCTGTAGTTACCAAGTGTTTTAGATCTCGTTGATGGCATATGGGGGTTTTCCGTGTGCCCATTTTGTTGTTAAAGGTCTCTGTGAAACGCTCCGCCTCACCAAACGTTGCCGCAGCCAAAATTTTCAGCCTACCTAAGGTTTGGTTAATGTCCTTTAATAGTAGTTTTAGAATTAAATGTTTCTAATTCACTATGCACTCTGCCCGGTTAAATTTGAGCTCTGACCTCAAATCTAAATGTAATAAGCTCTTCAAAAAGTATTTTATAGTTTACATTGGAGTGACAGTCAAGACGTGTTTACGCTTTTAGAAGCCATGAATCAGAAATAGTATTGATCGTCTATGTTGGTTAAGATAATTGAAGCTTTGATTATTAATATTATTTATGCCATCAAATGTTTTTAAAACAAAGTTAGTATAAATAGATCGGCTAAAGACTATCTATAAACATTGGATAAGGGTGGGATAACAGAGTTAGGTAACTTGGTAAGTGTTAGTGTGGCTGGGTACTTATCAAGAAGAGACATGGGTTTAAATTTTGGTGATACCATTTAGCAAAGGCAGTCTGTTCTGAATCCTCTGGGTTGACTGGTGGTCCCTATCTCATACGGATCAACAACAATAAGACAAATAAATTTATTGGAAGCAGTTTATGTTATTTAAACCCTCAACTGATCATTACTAAAAAATAGTAACTATAACTAACTCTCCTATATTAGAAAAAAAACACTGCATAACAAGAAATCTAACAATTTATTAATGAACAATCAATTGCTATCAATAAATCTATTCAACCGTATGTGATGTGTGTTCAGAGAATCTTTTATTCTAGTATTCTAATTCTCTAAGTTTGTGCACTGACGACACAACGCGTGCACGCATTATTAATCTGTTTCTCCATCTTTTGCCATTAAGTTGGACATATGTAGCTTGATTTATAATGAAATATTTGGCTTCTGCGATCGAAATTCAGTTCAATTGGAAATGGAGAAGTGGAAGAAAATTATTATCGACACCGACCTTGGAGTCGATAATGAAATTAATTTCCCTTCATCCTTAAAATTAAGTGGAGGCGAATTTTATTTATTTTATTTAATTATTTCTGCAACGATTCAATTCCTGTTACTTTTATGATTTGGATTTGGTAATTTAGGTAAATAAGGCCATTTTATATCAATCTTTGTAGCTTTCCGGCCGCTTATTTGAAAATGATAATAGGCAAGGTAATTTAGATTTGGTTTTAAAGAGAACTTATACAATTGAGAGCATGACATATCATTTTTTTTATTTTTTTATTTTTAGCTTTTTTTGGTCTTCATATCATTTTTGTAGCTTGTTGGTTTTAATTGGAAAAGATAAAAAGGGATGTGGTTACCCATGTGTTGTAGGTGAGTTGGAGAGGAGAGGGCAATCCTCCAAGGGAGGTCCTAGGTTCGAATCTCCACCCTACCAAAAAGTTGAATTGGGTATCCAAAATCCAATTGATAATGTTGGTGCGGGTAGGGTCGGGTGCGACTCCCGTGTGACTTTGACGGTATAGAACCCCTTGTTCGTGGTCTCTCAGACCAAAGTGGCTCTGCAAGGGGTTTTTTTGCTTAAAAAAAAAAAAAAAAAGGATGTGGTTGTGTTGATGAATAATGACCTTTTAGATTTTGTGTATTTTTTTTCCTTTAACTTAATCTTAAATAATTTAAAACAAAACTGAGTTAGACAATATAAAGTTGTGTTGATGAATAATGAGTATGGGGAATAATACTTTTAAAGAAGAATCATGGGCGCATGCTTTGTGTTGGCTGTAACGTCCATTTGTTGCAAATAATCGTAAATGCAAGTAGACCATTGTCAATCAAAAAGTTTTTAATTTGAAATATATACATCAGAATGATTCACAAGTAAGTGCGTAAAAGGTTTCGGCCATGATTCATAGGTATAGTTAGCAGTGAAGTGTGCGGTCGAGATTTTTACACACAGCAGCACAATTTTAATATGTTTTTTTTATCGTCTTTGGAATGTGTTTTTGGAAAATCAAAAAATTATTAACGAGCTTGGAGAGCCATTTGCCAGTGATTTTTTTTTAAAAAAGAAGAGATACTATTGTGTTAATTTTTAGAGTTTTACCTTAGAAATTGAGATTTTAAAATCAACTACGTGAGGTGATTATCCTTCCATCAGTGAACATCAAAGATTTGTGAAAAAAAAATTAGGGCACTCTTGTGCTATTTAAGGGTTTTTACCCATCTTTGGAGTTTGCGGAAGGTTGTGCATCTTATAAGTATTAGAGTGAAGAATTGGGACAATCATCGTCATTCGACGACAAGCTCAACTTTGTAGTGGAGAAGTACAGAAAAATAGTTCGCACGGGATGTGAGGTTTTTATGATGGAAGAAACTCCATCCCTCAATGATATTGAATCTTAGGTTCCCTTGACTCCCATTGGGAACCTTGAAAACAATTCCATGGAGAAGCCTACAAATTCGGAGAGCGAGAGGAGCTTACCAGAGGGCTACATTGTTGATCCATCAAACCCTAATCCAACAACATCTCAACCACATGCAGAGCAAGGTAAGTCCATTTCAGTTGTTCTTCTCGATTCATTTGCTGAAGTTGTTACTGACTTGTCTGAATGTACTGTTATTTTATTTTTTTTACGCGGGATACCACCTGAGGTTGAATTTCTCAAATGGGTTAGGGGGATTGGGAAAATACTAGAGGTTGGATAGTTAAGGCTATTCGAGGGTTGGGAAGGGGGTACATAGCAGTCTCCTTTGCGAATTTTGAAAATGCCAAAAAAACCCTCCAATATAGAACTTGGGTTATCTGCGGGCAAACTTGTTATCTTCAAGGTTGGTCTTTGGATTTTCATCCAGAGGGTCCCTCTAGAGAAAAATACCCTTTGTGGATAGAGTTGCCCTTTTTATCTCTGTCATGTCGTCCATTTCTCAATAAAATTGTTGTTGTTCTTGGTAAGGTTTTGTGGTCTCACCCAATGTGAGAAAAACTGTCTAATTATAGTTGCCCTTTGTGGTCTCACCCAATATCAGAAAATTTGTCTAAACTATATCCCATGGAGGAGCAGATCCAGTAAACACCTTTTTGCATCTGTACTTCCAAATGTGCTTGAGAAGGATGAGTCTACAAACATCCCAGAGTTTGGGGCATTGATCCAGCTGAGAAAAACCAAGCAGAGAAAGCTTCCAAGATCTAGTGAAAGAGGGAAAAAGAAAAGAGTAGAAGATATCCCAAAACTGTTTAGCCATGCCACAAAACCAAAACAAGTGAATAAGAGTTTCTAAAGCATTACAAAAATTGCATTGAGGGGGAATGTGTAAAATCACAGCCAAACTTTCAGTTGTTGGCAATTTTTGATGCAAAATCCGCCAACCAAGAAGTTGAGTTTTTGATTCAACAGGAGCTTTCCAAATTTGAGTAGCAAGAAACTGCCATTGGGCATTGGTAAAATTCACTTGCCACTTGACATTGAGCTTAGAGTCTAAAGAAGGTGGACACAAAAGATTTTTGTATAACCAACTAGAAGTAATGGAAGAGATTCTATGACCATTAAGCCATCTCCAGTCATTCCAAATATTATGGGCAGTTGTTCCCAACTTCATAAGGACCTCACAAGGGATGGAAGCCACAATTAAACCATAAGACTCTTTGAACCTAGAGGGAAGGGAGCAATTATTGTAGATCTGGTTCCAGGTAAGAATTGAGCAGCTACCCGGATCCCAGATATCTCTAATTCTATTAATTCCTTTCTTCAAAAAAGCTAGCCCATGAATAGCATTGCATAAAGCTAAAGGTTTATCATTATGGAGTATAAGTTTATTCCACCAAAGACTGTTTAGACCGATGCTCAGACCATGTCTCAAGGAGTCAGACTTCCAAGCCAATAAATGAGAAACTGATTGCCAAGCTTTCCAGTTTTGGGTAACTGGAATAGAACCTTTAACTGTAAAATAAGGTGCATTAAGGACCTTATCCTCCCAAGGGGTTTCTTTCCATTTACCTTTGTGAGTAGCTAGAGAGATTCTGTACCGAAATAGGTGTTTCCAATTTTCATCACCAATAATGGCTCTAGCAACCCATTTTGCAACCAAACTTTTGCTCTGGGTAAGAGGATCAATGATGCCTAGACCTCCTAAAGCCTTAGGTTGAGTACAAAGTTTCCAAGAGATGGGTGTCATACCCACCTCTCCATCCCATTTAGTCCATAAAAATTTACGAATGGCCTGAGTTAATTTATTATAGGCTACCTTGGGGGCCATCCAACAAGAGGAGTAATAAACATGAGAGGCTGCCATAATTTTATTCGCAACTTGAATTCTTCCTGCTAAGGAAAGAAACCGAGCTGGCCAAGCATTAAATTTTTTTGAAGTCTTTCCATAACCCAGTTCCACATATCCTTAGGAGAGATATTAATCCCAAAGGGAATTCCCAAATAATGCACAATCATACCATGAGGGATGATCTTCCACTCAATTAAGGAGTTGCATCCACGAGGAGAGGAAGAGGTATAGAAGACTTCAATTTTAGAATCATTAATACGAGAACCAGAGACATCACAAAACAATTGAACAATCTCTTTAGCCGTTTCCACCTCTTGTTGGGTATTTTGAAGAAAAAGAAGGGAATCATCAACAAAATGAGAGTTAAGAGCATGCTTATCCCCAGGAAGCTTAATACCCTGAAGGAGGCCATCAGAATGAGCCTTATGAAGAAGATAACCAAGAGCATCGACAACCAAAACATACAAAAAAGGAGCAAGGGGGCAACCTTGTCTGATAGACCGTTGAAGAGGGAAGGAGGGGGAAAGAGCTCCATTAACCTGAACACAAGCTGAAGCATCACCAAAGAGCATACCAATTTGATTACAGAATTTTGGACCAAAACCAAGCCAAGAAAGCATACTCAGAATAAAATCCCATCTGATTCTATCATAAGCTTTGTCAAAATCTAACTTAACCAAGAGGGCATCTTGATTAGAATCGATAGCCCATTGCGAAGTTTCCCAAGCCATCATAAGATTATCTAAAATATAACGACCTTTAAGAAAAGCAGATTGTTCAGGGCGAACAATCGCTTGAGCAACAATTTTGATTTTTAAAGCTATAGCTTTAGCTATGATCTTGTAAGAAACATTGAGGAGGGTAATAGGTCTCCAATTGGAGATTTGGTTACGAGTCGTACCTTTAGGAATAAGCTTGATAAGCCCTGCATTGATATAAGCTCCAAGGGAACTATTATGAAGAGCTTCCAGGTAAACGTGATGAAGATCAGAGGAAAGAATATGCCAATTTTTTTATAAAACTCCACTGGAAGACCATCCAAGCCAGGAGCTTTGTCATTCTTCATAGAAAAAAGAGCAGTTTGCAGATCATTCACAGAAAGAGGATATTCAAGTTGATCTCGAATAATGGGATCAACTAAGGTGGGAATATGTTCCTGCACGTATTCCATTAAGATACATTGGATTTCATCCCTTGGCTCCATTGTAAAAAGTTGAGAGAAATGAGCTACAAAACAATTCATGATCTCTTTAGAGTCAAAAATAAAATGACCTGAAGGGTCCTCCAACTCAGTGATCCTTTCCAAAATATTCTTATGTCTGAGGTAGTTAAAAAAAAATTAGTTCCCTTGTCTCCCTAGGAGATCCAATTGAGGCGAGACCTAACATGTGCCCCTCTAGCACGGTAAGACTCGTAAACTCTAGCCTGATTTTCAACATTAGCTAGATCGCATTGAATAACAGTGTTAGTAGGGTCTTTCATAAGCATGGAGCGAAGATGAGAGATCTCCTTATGAAGGTGACTCTCTTGAATCTTCTTCCTCCTGGCAACAGAGCGCCCATACCATCTAAGGGATGAAACCGTATTGGAAATCATTGTTTCAAACCATTTGATCCAACTAGTATTACCAGTTGGTCTAGGAAATCTATTCCAGACATGCTCTACAAGGCGACAACAGGCAGGATTGTCAAGGTGGGACACATTTAATTTGAAAGGAAGCGGCATGGAATTAAGAGAGATTGAGGAAGTTTGGATAGAAGACAAGATAGGAAGGTGATCAGACAAAGTAGTGTGAGACAGGATGCGAACTTGCTCATGGATAGAGAATTTATCCAGGAAATAATTACTGAAATAAAATCTGTCCAGACGAACAAGCTTCCTAGCAGAACCTTGACGATAGTTGGACCACGTAAACCAATTATCTCTATGAGAGGAGGCTTTACCAAAGAGAGGGTCATGCACACCTAAATGATTACGACAAAACAACCAACTACCAAATTCAGCATTAGAAAGGGGTCTACTACCAGTCCAACTTTTGTCACTAGGATTCTCAATCATATTAAAGTCACCTCCAAGGATCCATTCTGCAGGAGGGAGAGAAACAACTAACCATTCCCAAAGGGTTATACGACTAGGAGGGTCATTAGGGGCATAGATAGAACAAAATCCAATAACCTGAGAGTTAAGAGCCAATCTAACCCATACACAACGATGAGCAGGGTCTTCACCATGGTCTAGAATAGCATAACAAAGAGACTTGGCTATGGAAAGGGCAACACCTCCTTTACCATTAACATGAGAAGTAGTAAAGGCAGATGCATACCCACCACCAATGATATCCATACAATGGGTGAGAGTGTGACCAGTGACTTTCAATTCTTGAAGGAAAAGAACAGAAATATGATTTTCAGCAACAACTTTTCGAACTTGAAACTTACGGTAAGGGAGGGAGAGACCCCTAACATTCCAGGATAGAAGATTTAAATTCATGAGGGGTGATTTAGAGGTTGCTCGACCTCATGATTTAGAGCCTGGAAAATGTTTTCACTGATTGGCAACAATTGCGTGTTGTCCAGATGAGTTTGTTGAGCATGAACCTTATTTTGAGACACTTGAGAGAAGGATCTAGCAAGATCTTTGACAGAGGGTTTTTTTCCTTTGAATGGATGGAGTGATCTTGGGGGGTTGACGAACGTTGTCGCTTGCCTACCACTCTCCACCCATCTGTCATAAGACTATCTTTCAAGAGTTGTGGTGAAGGAACGAGAGCTAACTCAAGATTCGTGGTTGAAATTAGCGGGGCTTGAGGATTAACAGGAGTATCTGAGTACTTAGTCTGAGCCATGGAAGAGGCAAGAGGGTTCTTGGGAGGAACAACCTGAGAAGTTGAAGTTTTTTCAGGAACAAGGGAGTGTTGAGGGCCATCGGTAGGGAATTTCTTGGCTAAATTTTCATTAACAACTTCCATATGAGGGCCATTAGTTGGGATTTTTTTTGCAATTTTTTTAGCAGTTGCTTCCATTTGTTCCTTTTTAGCTATTTTTTCGGATAATTTCTGATCAAATGCCCAACTTCTCTACAGTAAAAACATGCATTAGGTAAGTTTAGATAGACAAGAGGCTGACTTACTTGGAAACCTGGCCCATTGAGTTCCAGGGAGGGGGGCAACGACTTGGATATGTCCATTTCTACACAAATACGAGGGTGCACTCTATAATTAGATAGTTTTTTTGACATTGGGTGAGACCACAAAACCTTACCAAGAACAACAACAATTTTATTGAGAAATGGGCGACATGACAGAGATAAAAAGGGCAACTCTATCCACAAAGGGTATTTTTCCCTAGAGGGACCCTCTGGATGAAAATCCAAAGACCAACCTTGCAGATAACAAGTTTACCCGTAGATAACCCAAGTTCCATATTGGAGGGCTTTTTTGGCATGTTCGAAATTCGCAAAGGAGACTGCTATGTACCCCCTTCCCAACCCTCGAATAGCCTCAACTATCCAACCTCTAGTATTTTCCCAAACCCCCCTGACCCATTTGAGAAATTCAGCCTCAGGTGGTATCCCGCGTAAAAAAATAAAATAACAGTACGTTCAGACAAGTCATTAACAACTTCAACAAAGGAATCAGGAAGAACAACTGAAAGGGGCTTACCTTGCTCTGCATGTGGTTGAGATGTTGCTGGATTAGGGTTTGATGGATCAACAGTGTAGCCCTCTGGTAAGCTCCTCTCGCTCTTCGAATTTGTAGGCTTCTCCATGGAATTGTTTTCAAGGTTCCCAAGGGGAGTCAAGGGAACCTGAGATTCAAGATCATTGAGGGATGGAGTTTCTTCCATCATAGAAACCTCACATCCCGTGCGAACTATTTTTTTGTACTTCTCCACTGCAAAGTTGGGCTTGTCGTCGGATGGCGACGATTGTCCCAATTCTTCACTCTAATCCCTATAAGATGCACAACCTTCCGCAAACTCCAAAGATGGGTAAAAACCCTAAAATAGCATAAGAGTGCCCTAATTTTTTTTTCACAAATCTTTGATGTTCACTGATGGAAGGATAATCACCTCACGTAGTTGATTTTAAAATCTCAATTTCTAAGGTAAAACCCTAAAAATTAACATAGTAGTGCCTTTTTTTTTTATCTTTGAAAAAATCACTGGCGAATGGCCTCTCCAAGCTCGTTAATAATTTTTTTTTCCAAAAGCACATTCCAAGGACGATAAAAAAACCTGTGAAAATCGTGTTGCTGCGTGTGAAAATCTTGGCCATGCACTTCACTGCTAACTATGCCTGTGAATCGTGGTCGAAACCCTTTGCGCACTTGCCTGTGAATCGTTTTGATGTATACATTTCAAATTGAAAATGTTTTGATTGACGATGTGCTACTTGCATTTACTCTCAGATTATCTACAATGAAGGAACGGTACAGCCAACACAAAGCATGCGCCCATGATTCTTCTTTAAAAGTATTATTCCCTATACTCATTATTCATCAACACAACTTTATACTGTCCAACTCGGTTTTAAATGCTTATTGATGTTTTGAATTATTTAAGATTAAGTTAAGGGAAAAAAGCTACACAAAATCTAAAAGCCCATTTTTGGAGCTTATAGATTTTTTGGTCTTATTTGAAAAATTTTCTAAGAAGAGATGTGAAGCTATATCATTACATTCCTTACTCATGTTTTTTATAGTCAATGGTGCATCTCTCTTTATTCAATATTTGGTGTGTTGGAAATCCACCATATTGAATATGAAAGGTCACTGTTATGGAAATGTGGTGGTTCACCTTATATGAGTTAGAAGGTCACCCATATGGAAATATGATGATTCGCTTCCATGAGTTACAATGTGTATATTAAATGAAAATTACATATGAATTTTCCTTTTGTGTTTTATCTTGTACTAATATGTCAACATGGCTAGAGATGCATTTTGGCTATGAAAGTCTAAAAATAAAAAGTCATTATTTTTAGTAAATCTCTTGTTTTGCATTTTAAGAGCCTTCAAATCATTTTTTCATAAAATTGTGAACATCTTTGTTTGCAAAAAGATTTACCTATTGACATTTTTGTTTTCCCTCTAATCTTCACAATGCTTTTTAATTGGATTAGAATAGAGTCTTGAGCACAAGGCTATGCCCCTAATAGTATGGTTAATATTTTAGAAAAATAAAGCATTTTCAAGCATAAAGCAATGCCCCATAAAGGTCACATGCATGGATCACATATGTCTATAGGGAAGGTACTTGTTTCTGCTATGAGATTCTCACATTAAACTAACTCTTTTATTTTGTATTTGTTTATAATCATACATTTTGGAATCCTCTCTATTTTCCTTGAATTTGAGTTTGATGTGTTGCTAGCCCACACTTCACACCCATATGACATCCTTGGTACCAATCATAGCCCAAATAAAACATTTGTAGTCCTCTAGTACCAGAATTTAACCTCTTTGCTATTATTTTATACTGAAAAATGCTCTCCATATTTTCAATATTATTTTTATTCTACATGTTTTCTAATTGAGCTTATTATTCGAGTATATCCCAAGATATTTGTACTCTATTACTTCTAGACAGTCCTATTCAAAATAAAAATGAACTTTTTTTTCCTTTTACATTGAAGAAGATCATGATCTTGGTTTTCCTAGTATTCACTTGCATGCCTACTCCATTGCAAAAGTGCTCTAATGTTAGATATATTACATCATCTAGTAGTTTAGTTAAATTTCTACTCAACAGCTATATCCATTGGTAAGTAGTTATGAATATAAACTATATAATCATGTATATATAAGTTATTTGATTAATTAAAAAATTGCCTAGCATCCTACCAGTTCATAGGTAGAACCATGCCTTATGGAGGACCTCAATGACTTTATCAATATCTACAACAATGGATCTATTGTTCACTCAAGAGAGTTATCTTCACCCCTATCTCTATTGAATAGAAAATATGAGCAGGTCTCATACAGAGGCATTGCCTTTGATCTAGTGAATGGAGTATAGGTGTTCCTCTACCTCTTGTCCCAAACATTATTTTAATGAGTGCAAGTGGTAGTCTACTTCCTTGACATTGGGATTTGCTATTTCAGCCCCCACATCTATGTATTTCTCTTCCAAGGCCTTATGTCACACCTGATGCCATCATTGTTTCCATAGGCTCTAGGTTGACACCAAAACATTGCTTTCCCATGGCATAGAAATATACCATCATAGTTCTTTGGGGTGAAGAGCACACAACATGGGAAACTCATGGAAGACAATGGGTGTTCAATTTGGAGAAGTCGATCACCATGTGGAAGGTTGTGCTACCCCTAGGAAGCAATAGGGACCATCCCTTTTGTAACCTACGAAGACTTTGGTCACATGATGTTGGCTCTCTCATATTTCTTTTGAAACTTTTTGTGGTCATGGTCCATAATATACTAAGAGACAAACTACTATTGTATTGTAAGATTTTGAAAAGGTGTGAGAAGGATAATATTCAAGTGCTTGTGTTCAAAGAGTAAGACTATAATTTTAATATTATTGAGATGGAGAGTCCAAACTTAAAGTCTATTGTATCTCTCATTTTATGGAAGAAAACATCAAGAAAAATTACAATATCCATAATACATATGGATTATAAATGTCCATAAAATTGCATTTGCATTTCCAGTATGGTATGAGATGCATCTCATAAATGAAAAATATTAGTAGTTGCTAATTTTAAAATGTAATGGGATTTTAATTTTTATTTAATAATAGTAAAGTTGTTTTGGAAGTACCATTGAATTCATGTTGATCAAAAGGTTGATGTAGATTAGGTATGGAAAGCATATGAGTTTAACACAATTGCTCCTTCAACCTCTCAAATATTCTCTATTGTGCATCTCTCCAATAGAACTTTGATTTGAAACCTCACTTGGTGTAGTGGCCAAGCAATGTGTGAGAACCTTAATATAAATCTTAAATATAAAATGGAAATATCCAAAAAAACATGAAGCTAAGTTAGAGTCTTTAGGATAGGCAAATCCCTAATGACTTCAATATTTGTAGAATTAACATGGACTCCCTGTTTGTCAATAATATCCTCGAGGTATTGAATGTTTGTCATGCCAAATGAACACTTCTCCAAATTAGCATATAGATTGTATCAAAAAAGAGTCTAAAGTACATGTCAAACATGCTATACATGTTTCTTCCATGTCTTACTATAAATGAGAATGTCATCTAAGTGGATTACAACAAATGAATTAGTGTAGGGACATAGTATGTCATCTATCATCCTCATGAATGTGGCAGATGCATTGGTCAATTCAAAAGGTATAACCAACCACTCAAATAAATCCTCTTTCGATTTGAATGTAGAATATTATATGTGAATGGGGTCTATAGGTATTTGACGATAGTCAGATTTGAGATCAATTTTGGTGAATAACTTTGAACCACAAACCTGGACCAACAAGTTATCTATTTAAGGGAGTGGATAGCAGTTTTTTATAATGATTTTATTCAAACATCTATAAGAAATACAAAGTCTCCACATTCCATATTTCTTTGGATCCAAAACAATTGGAATGACACATGGTGAATCACTTGGTTTGATGTGCCTTTTTTGGATCAATTCTTAGACTTACCTCTTGATTTCATCTGATTTAAGGACTGGTCTAAGATAAACATGTGCATTAGAAAAAGGAGAACTAGAAACTGAATGAATGGAATGCTTTACCTCACAATAAAACGGAACCCCAATTGGTGACTTAACATCTTCTTCTATTATGTATAACTTGTTATAGATGTAGCAATAGTCATCCTTCTATTTTGCGGCTTAATCATGGATATAATGAATTTTCTTGTTTTAGCTATCATCTGCTAGCATTGTTTAATAATTATAGAGGAAATAGAGGTAGGATTAGATACCTCTAGTATCCTAAAGCATTGAATACATATAGTGATGATGACACTTCAAGGCCTAGACTCAGAAACACCATTACCTCTTTCACATAAATGGTTATCTCAAAATCACATCATGCACATCTAGGGGCATAGTATAATTAGAAACTAAATCAATAGAATGATTTACCTCACAATAAAATGGAACCCCAATTGGTGACTTAAACAAGTTATTATATTTTGATACAATCTATTCAATCTTCATTTGTTGTGTAGAAGTTGTGATAGATTTAGAACAATCATCCTTCTACTTTGTGGATTAATCATGAAAAAAATAAAATTCCTTGTTTTAGCTATCATCTTCTAGCATTGTTTAACACTAATAAAGGAAACATAGATAGGAATAAATACCTCTAGTATCCTAAAGCACTGATTTCAAATAACGATGATGACACTCCAAGTCCTAAACTTATAAACACCCAAGTCCTAGACTCAAACACCATACTTCTTTCACATAGTTAGTTGTCTCAAAATCATATCATATACATCTAGGGGTATTCATCACATAAAACTTTATCTCTAAAGGGTTTGGTGGCACAATAGAGAAGATATAATTGAGTGACATGAATGTCTTTCCCCTATTGTCACCATCCAACATTATATACTTTGTGTATGGTATGACAAGTAGATTCAAATCATTCATCGTTTAAGTAGAAATTAGATTCAATTGACTCTCATTATTAACAATAAAATATAATTGCTTAACCTTGATCCAAATTTCTGATTGAAACAAGCATTCCTCCTCTTGTGATTCTTCATGTGACTTATCTGGTGCAACATGTGTGGTGGGAATAGTCATATTTCATTGGACTTCCATAATTGAATTCCCTTTATCAACTTATGGATATGTAGGCAATGGTGTAGTGGATATATAGGGTTGCAACTCAATAAAAAATGACTAAATTGCTCAACAATCCTCTCTTGAATACGAGTTGCTCTTGTGATACCATTTGCTAGTCTTAGTCATTGGGGAATTCTTTTCTTAGGTGTCTTTTTTGCTTTCAATTCTAATTTTAGGGCTAAATCCCTTTGTATTGATTCTCTAGGGAGTGACTCTTTTCTTTATTTGGTTGGTACTTAGTGTTCTAGTTTTTGTTATTTTTCTTTCTCTTCTATCTTTGTTTTTGTGCTTCTACTTTAATTTGGTTATAATATGCTTCCCACCAATTTGAAACATGTAATAAAGCTTTGAAGAGTCCAAAAGTGATTTTCTCAATGTTAATGAAAGTATTTAGAAAGAAATATGAAGATAATTGATCCAACTAATTTTCTAGGGCATTAAAATTAATTTCTCCTTTAAAAGTAGGAATATCAAAATTTGCATGCACCTTAAAAGGTATGGGACCAATAAAGGCTTTTAGGGTAGCAAGAGGTTGTGTGGAGGAGGTTGCAAAACTTATAGCAAACAATCATTGAAGAATTTAAGCAAATTGGTACATCATCTCATTCCTCTGTTTCAGGAGGGCTTCATTCAACATCTCTTTGAAAGGATCAAATGTCTCTATGTTATCCATTCTAGTTCCCACCTAAAGTTGTTTGAAACGATGAGGGAAGTAATGAAGATTGATCTCTCATTTGATACCTATTCCTTTGATATCGTGATCTTGTGTTCATGGACATACACTCAAAAGATAGATTGCTCTAATACCACTAATCCAAAACTTAAAATTTTGAGTTAAAGAGGATCAAGATAGAGTGATATTTAAAAATAATAGAATATAACAAAGTAGAACACAAAAATATATAAGAAAAATAACATGATGGTTTTATTGCTCAAAAAAATATAGTGCAATGCAAGCAATCTCTAAGAAGAGATGTTAGGGTATAACATTGCATGATAACTCATGTTTTTTACATTCAAAGATGCATCTCTCTTTATATAGTAATGTGTGTGTTGGAAATCCATTGTATTGAATATGGAATGTCGCCCTTATGGAAATGTGGTGGTTCACCTTTCATGAGTTAGAAGGTCATCCATATGAAAATGTGGTGATTCACCTTCCATGGGTTACAAAGTGCATATTAAATGAAAATTACATATATATGACTTTTCATTTTGTCTTTTGTATCATGTTCATATCTGAACATGGCTAGAGATGTGTTTTGGGTGTAAAAATCTAAAAACAAAAAATTACTATTTTTAACTAATATTTTGTTTTGATGTTTCAAGGGCCTTTAGAACTTTTATTTTCCCACAAAGTTATGGGAAACTCTATTTATTAAAAAAATGTGTTCTCCATCTAATCTTTTCAATGCTTCTTAAATGGATCAAAACAGAGTTGTCGGTGGAAAGTCATATCCCTGAAAGTTAGTTAGGATCAAAAAATAGATTTTTAGTCATTTTTTGGGCAGAGTCATGCCCCAAAAAGTTTATATGCATAGATAATATATATCATAGAAGAAAAACCATGGTGGTTGCCTTTATAGGGAATGTATCTATTTTTGCTAGAAGATTCTCATAAGGAACTAACTATTTATTTTAAATTTATTTGTAATCATACATTTTTGAGTCCTGTCTATTTTTCTCCACTTTGAGTTTTGATGTGTTTCTAGCCCAAACTTTACACCCATACACCATCACGGGTACCATTCATATCCCAAATAAATCCTATATAGTTCTCCAATCCCACAATTCAACCTCTATACTTCTATTATATTAAGCAAAAATCTCTCCAACCTCATGATGTTTTCTTCATTCTATGTATTTCCCAATTGAGCTTATAATTCAATTCTATCCCAAGATTACTCTATCACTTCTTTCAAAAGACCACCTTCAAAATAAAATTTTACTAATTAATTTTTATTCTAATTATAGAAGATCATGATCTTGGTTTTCCTAGTGTTTACATGCATGCCTACATTGTTGCAAAACTACTCTAATGTTAGAGATATTCCATTTTTTTATTAGGTAGATGAAGGGGTATTGAAAGGGTCCTCGAACCTTTACAAAGGGGTTTTGGAAGGGACTCCAAACCATTACAACGCCAAATAGTATTTAATAAGCTCAAAATAAATACATCAATGGGATTGAATCCAACTTCTGACAAGAGGATCTGACATCAAATAAATAATGAATCTAGTAATCCCGCCTTAACTCCAATTTAAAATTCAAATTTGAAAAAGAGCGCCAGAAGAGAAAACCATTGTGAGTTTTGAGGCACTCGAGAAAGATTGGGTAAACTCAAACAAAATTTCCACCAAAGATTGAAGATGAAAATATCTTGCCCAACGAGAGTTTGACGAATCAACGATCCATGACCAGCCACCAACAAATTGCAAATAAGGCACAAAGAGAAACAATCAGATAATGAGGATGAGGCGCTGACAAATACTGACAAGAGAGATAAAACAAAAAATTTCGCTTGAAATATGAAATTCCTCTATTCACTCGATGGATAGAAGAGAAAAAGGAATTAAATAATTTTTTTTGGCTTGCTATGAAGCCTAGAATCACACCCAAAATTTAAATCTCATCTGAACACAACCCCATCTTTACAACAGTCCATGAAGAACAGGGGCCTTCAAAAAAATCCATCAAAAAATAGAGCTTTGAAATCTTGGGGTCCCACAACCAAAGAAGCTGGATTTGTCAGTTGGCCCACCCTGAGCAACCCAACGGAACTAGGAGACCCTACTAGACGAAGGGGCCAATAGAAAACTCCTTCCTCAACATCCATTGAGCACAAGGTCTCCCCCTAGAATCTGGTCATGGAAGGGGCAAGACAAAAAAGAACTGCAAAGAAGGACCCCTTTGATCAGCACCCACATCCAACAATAGCTCCCAAAAATCCATTAGATTAAAAGACCACACACTCACCAGTCGGAGTGACCAGACACACAAGCATGTATCCACTAGCATTGAAGGCATAAGGTATCCCCCTATAAATGAACTAGAGAAGGGGTAAGACCAAAGAATTTTGTAGAGAGAAATTTGATTGTCCATCACTAGCAACCAGTAGCAAGGACTCAAGAGGGCAAAAAACCAACCAAACCAGAGAATTCTGCAACCTAGAACAAATGAAACCAGCCAATCTCCCATATTCACGGCTAGTCGAAGCGGATCCAACAGTTGCCCAACCTCCCCCCCCAACCCCCCAACTAGGGTTTTAGCTGATCCAACCTTCCTCCGGGTTGCAGATTGACAAGTGAAAGTAGGGCCATCTGCCAAAGTCATTCTCTTCCCAAAAGAGCATCCACCACGCTGTAGAGTCCCATTTCCAAAAATACAGGCTCAAGCCCTCTTGGGCCCTCTCTACCATGGTGAGGCTCATGCCCTCTCAAGTTCTCTCTGCCATGGTGAGGCTCAGGCCCTCTCAGACTCTCTCTGCCATGGTGAGGTGCAAGCCCTCTTTGGGTAATTGTTAGAGATATTACATTATTTGATAGGTTAGTTACAATTTCTACTTTGTAATTACACCTATTGATAAGTGTATTAAAAATGACATAATCTTGTACATATAAATTATATAATTAATAAAAAACGTGTCCAATACCCTGTTGGTGCATCATCCAAGGATTTTAAATGATCTCTCAAACCCTATGCTAATCTTCAAATTAGAATGAGATAGTCTACATACAAAATAACCCTCACCACACATCTTCCCAAATGAATACCATCTCTTTCACTCAGATTTAACATTCTTCTACTTTGTCAATATATAAACCAAATAAGGTAGCGATAATGGACATCCTTTTTTAACCCCTACACCACTTTTAAAGCATTCTATAAGATTTGCTTATGTTCTAATTTTACCTCAAACCTCCTCATAGAGTTTATGAAGTATTTTTCTTTATTTTTTGGTATGCCTAAGTATTTCATTTTACTTCATTGTTTACTTTTAGGATTTGTGTTAAAACATTTCTTGAAGTCTACAAAAGAACAATAGGCTTTTTCATTTTGATTCCATTTTTCAATCGCATGTCTCAAAGTGACGATGTGGTCTATTATAGATTGTTTTGTTACCTACTTGTTCTTTTTCCCTCTTTCCTTTTTCTTTTATCCACATACTAATTAGACTCTATACCATGCTTCGAAACAACTTTACAAATAGGAAAAAATAAAAATAAACTTATTTCAATTGAGGGGGAATTGCTAGCTAGCTCCCTTCATCACAACTATCACAACTAGCGCAAATTTTTCTAGTAAAATATCTCATCTTTCAAGAGCAATATATTTACATAGAGTTGCTCAATTTAGACTATTATTGCATCATTTTGTTCAAAATTTTAAGATCTTTGAAATGAGTGGTCATATGAAACCATTCATAAAACTAGGCATTGGATAGCCTCATTAGACACATGCTACTTTGTAGATATTCATTTCATCCTTATCAATGTGTGTGGACCTACAACTCAGCTAGACAAAGTAAAAGTATGGAGGTGGATTGAAGCCTTTATAAGAAGTAAAGACCAAAAAACTTGATTCATGATTATAGTAGATCTTAATGCGATAACCAAGCTGGGTGAAAAATTTGGGGGAATTAAGAATATAACCTAAAGAATGAGAGATTTCTCAACTTTCATTCAAAATAATAATCTAGGGGGGTTGAATATGAAAAGGACAACTATACATGGACCAACAACAAGATGGGCCAAAACCTAATAACAAAAAAAATGAATAGATGCATATAACGATTGGTTCCAATCATTGGCCAATAATACCTTAACAACGATTGATTCAAATCATTGGCCAATAAGAGTTTAATTGGTTGTAAGTGAATTCAAAATTGATCACATTTTAAATATGAGCAAATGTAGGAAGACCATCCTCAATTTGTTGATATGATAGTGCGAACATAAAATTCCTCCAAAAATGGTGAGTTGTATATGCTTCCAAAACAAATGAACTCAATGTCATCTAGGTTAAAAGAATGAAAAAAACACTTTCAAAACATTTTTGAGAAGAAAGAAGAACTAAAAGAGAAACTTTCAAATTTTCAAAAAAGATGAGCGCAACAATCCAAGCTTGGAGGAAAGGGAGTTGCTTAGTGAATATCCTAATGCTTTGAGTAAGAAGAGAAATTTTGGAGATTAAAGTTGAGACAAACTTGACTAAAAGAGAGATAAAAACACATATTTTTCATAGTATGCCAATAATACATAGATAAACATCTAGAATTTGTATAATTAAATTAGTAGAATGAGTTTGGATTGAAGACTAGAGCAAAAATAGAAAGGAGGTAAAGACTTATTTACTAGAATATTATAGGATCAAAGGATATTAAAGTTCTTAATAATAAGCTACTACAAGAAGTACCTTAATTTATAACAAACAAAGACAATAACAAATTGATGGTGACTATTACTCTAGAAAAAATTCATTCAACTCTTTTCTCTTTTAATAAGGATAAATCCCAAGGTTTGGATGGACTCTCTACAACATTCTATCAACATAACTAGAAAATAGTGAAGGATTCTTTATTGGGTGTAAGTGGAATAGTCTAGGGTAAAAAATTATACACCTTATAATATACATGCAACATATCTTACCTTAGTTCCAAAAAAGAAGGATGCATAATTGTTTGGTTCATTGAAGCACATAAGCCTATGTAATATGGCATATAAGATAATCTCCAAAGTAATGGAAGATTGATTACGATCAATATTAGACAAAATTATTTTAAAAGAGCAAAGAGGATTTGTGAAAGGGAGATAAATTTTGGACAATATCATAGTAGTCATTAAGTAATGAATTCAACAACTTCTAGAAAAGAGAGAGCAATGATCTTAAATCTTGATATGAATAAAGCCTATCATAGGATTACATGGGATTTGTTTTTTGCAAAATTAGAAAAAATTGGATTTGGAAAGAAATGGATTAGACGAATTAAAGATTTTGTCTTTATAGTATCATATTCAATGTTGGTCAATGGACTAGTAACATAATCATTTTAAAGCTAAGAGGGGTCTTAAACAAGGAGATCATTTGCCATCATATTTGTTCATTATTATGGCAGAGGTATTAAGAAGGAACCTGAAGAAGACATGCAAATATGGACTAATAAGTGGACTTAAGGCTAGTAAGAACATCGACAACATCACTCATCAATAACTTGTAGATGATACAACCTTTTTTGGGAGTGTAAGAAAAAACAAGACTAGAGCTTTGAATAACTTATTAAAGGAATATGAAAGAGCATATGAGAAGAAATTTAACAGGACAAAATCCAAAATTTACTTATTGAACACTCTAGCTAGAATTTGAGCAAGGATATGCAAGTTACTTTAAATGGAGGAGGCAACTTTGTTAATAACATATCTAGGGATGCTCTTATTTTAGGGGAGAACAAGGACATAATTATGGAATCCAATTATAAGTAAAGTTTAACATAAACTACCAATATGGAAAGGTAGATGGTTATCACTAGCAGGAAGATTGCAACTAATTAAATCAGTCTTGCAGGCCATTCCAAAATATTATATATCCTTGTATATTATGCCAAAATTTGTAGAAAAAATTGTAATATATATTATAGGGTCATTTTTGTGGTCAAAATTACATGATAAAAGAAATTTTCCTTTGGTTAAATAGAGCAAGGTATGTGATGATAAACCTAGGGGAGGTTTTCGTTTAAGAGTTCTTATGGATGCAAACTTAAATCTAAGGGGAAAAGTAATTTGAAGATTTTACAAAGAGAATCAAAGACATTGGACAATAATTCTTCTAAGTACGTGAGCCTAATGACCCAAGCTTAATCTTTACTACATTTTCACTATTAGACGGTTTTGTATTATAGAATGGTTTAAAAAAATTAATTGATCTAGTGATTATCGGTCTAAGATGGGTGGTGGAAACCGGAGAAATAAACATCTATTTTAATGGATACTTGGTTTGATAAAAGACCACTCAGTCTAAATCCAATTTTGAAACCATGGATAAGATTACTTCATGGCAAATATGGTGATAGGGTGTCAAACATTATGTATAAGGATCAAGAAGGAAGATAAAACTGGAAAGAAGATTTTTTTACAAGTATATCAGACATGTGAGGGGAGTTGAGGATAAGCTAATTTGGGAGTTGCATAGCTTAGGACAATACAAAACAAGAAGTGGATATAATGTAAAACACGAACAAAATATAAATACCACAAGAATTTGGAGAAATATTTGGGATAGCTTGAGCATTTTAAAAGTCGAAATGTTTGTATGGGTAGTAGATCATAGGAAAAGTTTATCCGAAGACAACCTAATGAAAAGGAATTTTCATGGCCTCTCACAATTTGTTCTATGTAAAAAGGAGTGTATAGACCATCTCTTGGGACACTGCTCAATAGTCTAAGAACTATGGCAACAAATTTTTAATATTTTTGGTATATGCATGGTGAGGAATGAAAAAACTGAAGAATGGTTAAAGCAATGATAGAGCACTTTTAAAAGTGAGGTGTTACAAACAATATGGGATATATTGAAAGATACAATACTTTGTCTTGTATGGCTAGAAAGGAATACAAGAATAAGCGGATTAGAGATAATGAAAAGGAAGATTTGTTTAGGTATAGAGGAACCAACCTTATCAACTCACCCAATCCTTAATCTTGAAGGAGAGAGCCTCGATAGAAGGAGACAAGTCATCAATTGGATTTATGATGGTGGGTATAAGAGAAACAAAAAGAAGAAGAAATATATATAAAGTGAAAACCACAAGCAAAGATGGTCAAATTGAATTTGGTGGAACATCTAAAGGAAATCCAAGACCAATAAGAGGAGGAATAATAAAAAATAATAGGGGTGAGATTTTGTCACACTACATTTTAATACTGGACTTAAGATAAATAATGAAGTTGAAGCTTGAATGACTTTGAAAGAATAAAAAATATGGAGACAAATTAAATGGAACATAGTATAAATGGAAGGTGATTATTTAATACTAATAAATGCAATTTTGAGGAAAACAAAGGCTCCATGGAACATACTAGAGATCATTGTGGAAAGGAAATACAAGATGGTGCTACATAGTTTGAAAAAATAAGTTTTATACATATGTAAGGGAACCAATGTCCAAATAGGCTAGCAAATAAAGTGGTTTTAAGAGAGGATTGTTAAGTTAAATTTTCTTTTCCATGATTAAAAGAAATAGTAAGTGTAGGTGAAGGTGATAATTTTTTTTTAAAAGAATAAATTTAAAATAATGTTCTAAAATTACAAAATATTTTAAAAATCAATGAAAAAAACTAACCATCTATATTTAATAAAGTGAACTGTTTTTTAGTAAAATGAGTAAAAGTTTTATATATTGAAGTAGATAAGCCACACGAGCAAAACTGACATGTGTTTTGACTTTTTGACTTTCAGGCAGGACTATAGGACAATCTCATATATAGCAAGGAGCTTGGAGGAAACTACCAGTCGTAAAGTAGACTATGATTTAGACTATGATTTTGAGTCAAACAGATTAGACTATGATTTTGTAAAGCGGATAAAAGTTTTATATGTGGAAGTAGGTAAGCCACATGAGCCAAACAGATTAGACTATGATTTTGTAAAGCGGATAGAAGTTTTATATGTTGAAGTAGGTGAGCCACATGAGCCAAACAGATTAGACTATGATTTTGTAAAGCGGATAGAAGTTTTATATGTTGAAGTAGGTGAGCCACATGAGCCAAACAGATTAGACATGTGCTTTGATTTTTTGATTTGCAGATAGGACAAACACCTCATATACAGGAGCTCCACATTATTCACATCTTCAGGGGAGCTCAGGGAGAGGAGATAATGTCAGATCCGAAGGCGGAGCCATGCCTTGTGGAGGACATCGACGGCTTTATCAAACTCTACAGCGACGGATCCGTTGTTCGCTCAGGGGAGCCATCTTTTCCCCTCCCTCCGTTGAACGAAAACTATGAGAAGGTCTCGTTCAGAGACATCATCTTCGATGCAGAGCATGGATTATGGGCGCGACTCTACCTCCCGCCCCAAACACAAACTGAACGAGTGCCAGTGGTAGTCTACTTCCACGGCGGCGGATTCTGCCACTTCAGCCCCACATCTCCGGCAATCCACCGCCTGGGCCTCGTGTGGGCATCCACGCTCGGCGCCATAATCGTGTCGATCGGCTACAGGCTGGCTCCAGAGCACCGCCTTCCCGTGGCCTACGAAGATTCAATTGCTGCACTGCACTGGCTTCGCTCCCAATCCAGAGGAAAAGAGGAAACAGAAGTCCATCCCTGGCTAGATTCCCACGCGGACTTTTCGAGGGTATTTTTGGCCGGCGAAAGCGCAGGAGGGAACATCGCGCACCACGTGGGAACGGGGGCCGTTGCAATGGAATTTGAATCGGAAAGTGAATCTTTTCGAGTGAGAGGAATGATTCTGTTGTACCCCCACTTCGGGGGTGAAGAGCGCACGTCATCCGAGACCAGTGGCGGACAGCGGATGTTCAATTTGGAGCAGTCGGACGCCTTGTGGAGGCTTGCGCTGCCCCCGGGAAGCGATATGGACCATCCATTTTGTAACCCGCTAAGCCCCGGGTCGCATGACGTTGGCTCTCGCGTCTTTCTTCCGATGCTTTTTGTGGTCGCAGGCCGCGATATTCTGAGAGACAGAGTGCTGCAGTATTGCGAGGTTCTGAAAAAGTGCGACAAGGAGGATAAGATTGAAGTGCTTGTGTTCGAAGAGGAAGACCACGCCTTCACTGTTGTGAACATAGAGAGTCCAAACTCCGTTAAAGTCCTTCGTCGTATCTCCGGCTTCCTGAACCAAAAATAAGAGTATCCATAATATCTATGGATTGAATTTACTCTATTGCTTTCTCCATGATATCTATGGATTGCATTGACTACTCTATTGCTTTCTCCATTACACATGGTGATGGTGATGTTCCGTGATGAGAAGTGAAACTTTTGTTAGGTGATGCCAAGTATAGCTAATGTTCTCCAATACTTGATTTTTGGGTTTTAGAGAGCACTAACTATATGATAGACTTTCCTTTAATTATCATTTTCCAATGGTCTTACTCGAGACTTCGTTATCTCATTTATGTGTTGGTCACTAAATTTGGCTTTAATAATAATCTATTAGTAGGTGAAGATAGCCTTGAAATTTGCCATATATCTTTCATATTAATAGGATATAAAATACAAGTTTTTATCATCTTATTTTTTTAGATTATTAAAAATTATATATGTATTTTATTATTATCACAATTATTTATTTGTTAGATTCTTAAAATTTATGCTGAAAATTATTATAAATAAAAGATAATATGTAATTAGTATAATCTATTATATCAAAAATGTTAGTTAGCTAATCATATAAGTAACTTATGTTTTATAATTTTAAAGTACTTATTTAATGATGCTTATCATTTAGAAGAAACTATAAGATTCATTTTCAAATGTCAAATACATCAAAATAGATATCAAATTCTAGACTTGGTTAAAGATCGTCATCTTGAGGTTTTGACAAACTTTATCTTTGTCTAATCATTTAAGAGGAAACCATATTTATATTAAAATTGATTTCTTAATTCATTGCAAATCCATTAGTTTGAACCTCACTAAAGGAAGATTTGACATGATTGAAAACTTAGGTTGACATGAAAATCAACATGGTGGTACTCTACACCACAACATATATTCTTTTTTTGAGGTAAGTGTTGCAATTGTAGGAGTTCATAGGTGTTGAAATGAAAAAAAATTAGTGGACATTAGCAAATTAGAGAATGTCAAAGAATATTGCACAATTGGTTAGTACTTCTCTAATGTTTAGGGCTTAGTTTTTTAGGTCCGACAAAACTTCTTTATGACATAACCTTTGCATGCGAAAGTATTTTAAGCACATTTTTAAAATTATATGTTTTTTTAAATATCTACACATTGGTGGCATCATTTCAAGAGACTATTACAATGCTAGGAGCCAAATTCTTAAGTTGGATCCTCAAGCATATGTTACTTGCCTCAATGAAAAAAATCATAGCATTTGGTCAACTCAAATTACCAACTTGCTATGCGGTATGTTAGGACCCCATCCTAACACTATTATGTAATAACCTCCTTTCTAAGATGGGGATCCCCCTTTCTAGTTTGTGGCACTAGAGGTGCTATTTGATATAACTATTATAAAGAATGTAACTATTTTGGTTGGTAGAAGATTCTAGCTCGGGTGACATTTTGCATGTAAGTCAACTCTTGAGCATTAAGTAGGGTTATGAAGAATCTTTAAAAATGTGAAGGGCATAGATGGATGTATCTTTTTGCATATTGAATCAAAGTTCTACTTAGGAGGTTGCCCCCTCGAAGAGGCCAATGATTATGTATTGTGATTTGTGAGATTAATATATATTTTTGCATTTACATTTTGTATTGCAATATTTATTTGAATGTGCTTATTTTAATTAGAAGGTTCTTAACACAGTAGAACCTTTGGTGCATCTTTCAAGAGAGGAAAGTAGCAATCGATGAAGAAGCTCACCAACATAAGCAAGAAGAAGCTCTTGCCCTATTGTCCTTGATTATTGAAACATAATTGCTTTTCACATAAAGAAGAGAATGTACATGTCAAGGTATGGTTGAAATTGCATGAGTTATTTAGAAAAGTAAATTTAAAGTAAGTCACTTGGAATTATAACTTTCATATCTCAAGTTGGTTGAGTTTTATAACATTGAGAAATATATTGCAAGATTCAAGGCATTGAAGGTAGATATTGCATCTTCTAGAGGTAAAAAGAAAAAAAATGCAAAATATGTAAAATTTGTTCTTTCCAATATCTTGCCTTCTTTTCAAATGTTGAACCTCATGGTTCATGTAATTCTTATGTTCTTCGAAACACAAAAAACTCTTACTCTTGATCCACGTTTTCCTCTCCTAGTTCATTTTCAAGTAGGAATGAGTAATTATGGTGGTACTTCACAAGTATAGGCTCATGCAAAAAAATTCAAACCTAAGGACACTAAGACCTAGGGTCCCAAGGTCCAAGATAAGTCTTCAAAGAAGTCGAAGACCATTTGTGGCCACTTCAAGACATCCCTCTAAAAAATTTCTTGTTAAAATTATAAAGGATTGGAGTTGAGTTTTTGAAGATGGGTGGTTGTCTTCTAGATGATGAGGGGGGTTCAAAAAGATCTTCTTCAATTGTAGAGGCCCACTAAAGCATCCATTATGGGGGTGAGATATTATTGTCACTAATTCTTCTCTCCATGGAGCCTCAATTTCAATTATGAGGGGATGTTGAAAGTGTATTTGAACTAATGGCCTAGACAACATTGTATGATATAATATTGTATATGCTTGTGGAAAATTATTATACAACTATGATTAATTAATTATAATATTTTATTATGTAATCTATATGGGTCATGATTAACTTTGTTATAATGAGACCCACCTTATAACTTGTAATTAACCTTAAATCCTTCTTGTTATGTTAGCTTAGGTTAAACTAATTTATGTTATTAGGGTTTTGGAATTGGTATACATACCCCCATAACTCCATCCATTGCATTTGATTATTATGATTTTTATCCACCAATAATACATTGATCATTTATGGTGTTTAAGGGTGCCCATTAATTTTTGTGCCTCTTTACATGTCATTTGTCGTTTTACACCTTCTATATAAGATTTGAGTTGATGGAATGCTTCTATTCATTTATAGAAATATGTGAGTCCTAATAGTTCTATTGATGCAAAAAAATCATTTAGGAAATGAATCATACTTACAAGGATCAACAAAATGGAACTTCATATCAAAATTTTTATAATTGATCAATAAACATTTATGTGGTTAGCCAATGAGTGGAATTCTGCCAATTTTTAGTTTGATGCTTGGTTGAATTCTTTTTTATTATTCCTAATATAAACGATAACAATTGCCTTGGGCATTTTTAGCTTGTAGAGGTTCAAAGGTAAAACATTATATGGATGTGACCAAATATTATAAGATCATGGATTTATGTTACTAACTTAGTTAAGGAAAAGGACATCAAACAAATAGTGAATGAGCCTTAAATTATGATACAAGAGTTCTACTTTCTTGCTTTTATGTAAAAAGATATGTTGGTTTATAATATATCACAAGATTATTGATGTTAGTTAAATTAAGATATAAGACTTTAGAGCAACGAGAATTTTCTACTCCTAAGTATTTTCCTTATAATAATGTATGGTCACTTGAGGCACTCTCTAAAGCCACAATATGTTTTTGGTTAGCATTCTAAATTAAAACTATTATAGGCGAGTGTATATAAAGAAGAGGATATCATGGACCTTTTAGGTGTGCCCAATATAAGAATGATATAGAAACATCAAATCATTTAATTGTTTATTGTCCATTTATTTCAAAGTTAAAGCATTATGCATTATATAGAGGATTGGTCTTTCCATTATTATTTTGTAATATATGGCTTAAAAGAAATAATAGAATTTTTAAAAACAAATATCACAATCATGACTAAGTTTGGATTCATATTGTTGCTTTCCTTGCAAAATGTCTAGAAGCATGGTACTTATCATAGGTTGTTTCCAAGTGTGGAAAAAGAGGTTTTTACCTCTTGGATATAATATTTGAATATACATACAAGGGTTATCTATAACAATGGAGTTAAAACAAAGGATCTACATATGTCCATAGTAAAATAAAAGTGTCTAATAGTTGTATTTGTTAATATTAGTTTTGATTGTGGTTCTAAATGAAGTCTAGGAAAAGTTGACAGAGGTGGTGTTTTTTGAAATAATGAAGGCAAAATTTTCCTCACTTTAAATCATATGGAATATTAACTTCCACCTATACAAAGGCTAGGTCACTTCTTACAGGGATAATATTATCATTGAAAAAGTATGGGTATATATATCAATTGTAAGGGATTCTTAAATTATTATTAATCACATCAAGAAAAATGGATGTGGGAATTGGATCAACAATAGCATTATTTTTATGTCCATCAACTATTGTTGGAGGAAGTATTTTGGAAATTTTACCATATCTATAAATAATGAATCATGGTATCAGATAGTTTATACAATCATAGTGTTAATATTTGTCTTAGCAACATTCAAATTTTAGAAAGTAACTGGCTAAGGGATATTTTATCTCTTAATGAAAATGATATCAAAGAACGGATAGAGAAAACATAGTAGCTTGAGGAGGATGAAGAATATCTTTGAATTGGATATGGCCTAATTGATCTAACAACAAATGCAATATTTTGATATTATGATGGGAGTGACCCCAACAAAAGCCATATATAACCTATTTAAAATTAAGGAGGGTGTTTATATTTAGTATTTATTGCAAACTTTTGTTATATAGTCAATTAAATACCCAAATTATTGTGGGTGTGATATTTAATATTATAATCTAATCTCTAATATTATATTAATACTAATTAAAATTTTGAGTTATTTTTATTACAATATTTTATAAGAAAAAAATTATTTTAAAATATGTAATATACATTTTAAATAAATTTATATATTAAAATTCCATAGGATTTAATACAACACAAAGTTTCATATCTTTAACCAAGGTTCAAATCCATGGGTGAACTTTAACATTTACAAAAGTGTATTAGATCAAGTGGTTGAAAAATGGGTTTCCAATGGAGCAACCTAGGTTCAAATCTTACCATCAATATAATATCATTGTGATTGATTGAAATATCATGGTAACATGGTGATTCTGTAATATAAGTGGGGACCATTTCATTCCTTATAACCAATTAACAAAATATAATTTAAAAATCATTATACAAAGCATTATGATGTACAATAATCCTATAATAAACTTGGATTATAGCACATCAAGCACATAAAAATTATTAAATTATTGGATTTCCAAGTAGTCAAGCACATCACAACATGTAGCAAGGCTCAGCTCCTACAAATCAAAAAATTCCTCAACAAGGTTCATAGTATCTGCATTCATTCTTAAACATGCAACCTCCTCCAAATCAACAATGGGATTATCAAAATCCACCACCTCCATATTTCCATATGCCAAGTTCTCATTATCATTCACATTATTATCCTCCTTACCAATATACTTAGTATCCTCCATATCCACCTTAGGGCCATGTGGTATATCCTTATCCGCCACCACAACAACAATGTGGTCAACCTTCTCCAGCGTAGAAAAATCTAACTCATCCCCACCAAGGCCTCACAACTAACTTCTTGGACCTATCAAGGACCATTGAACCTATGGCGTATTCCTATTCCTTTTATTTCTATGAAATTCTTACCTACATTTAACATAAGAAAGAATAAGATAACACTAGATCACCTTAGCGAGTTGTCTATACTCAAGTCAATTCACATATCTAGAAGGAGAAAATTATGGTAATTGCTAATTTACTCTCTATGTAATAAATTTATATTGTGGTATATGGGTTTCTCTAAAAATTTTATTTCTAGTTGGGCATAAATTGTAGAACCATTCATGTGTAGATTTGGTAGTATGCATGATGATTATTCTATTTTGTTCTAATTAAATACAATACAAATCCACACCACTTACAATATTATAACAAAATCATGCACCTCCAAATTTTGCACGTCTCCAATAGCCTTAGAAGACTTCTAAAATGAATTAGTGCACCACTAAATTCTAGAATGCCTCTCTCAAAAGATTCTACTTAGGAGTTGTACCTTAATTTTAACCCTCCACTAGTTAGAGATTACTTTTTTCTAGAAAGCAAGAAAATCACTCAACTTTGCTATGGAATTGCTAATTGACCTTAAGTTGTTTACTTCTTTGAGCCAATTGGATCCTATTGTAAGTGAGTTGATCCTAAACCAATTAACATCATTGCTGGACTTAGACAAATTTTAGAGTGTTTTGTAAACCTATCAAAATTATTTTCTCCTAATATCATTTTCTCTGGGAGTAGTCCCAATAGGTTTTGCCACTCTTCATTACCTGGCAACTAGATGGAGGCAAGGTCTCAACTTCTCCTATAAGATCTTTAAAGGGGTTCTTTGACAAATCTTCCTAGTTCACATGGAGTTCTTATATTTTGGTGTATGCTGGCTCCAAATTCTTATACTTCTCAATTGCATTCCCCTCGTTGACATGATCATTTTCTCCTTCAAACATAACATCATTGATATCATCATCTAGGATATTCATCTACAATTCAAATATGCCAAACAATCTAAAAACAACTTATACTTAAATTTCTTTGATCATTTTTTATCTAGGGTCCTTAGAGATGCTATAGTGTTCTTGCAACATCCATAATCTTCTTTAATTTTTGACTAAGTTTTTTTGGTCTATCCTAATTTGATTTTCTTGTGATGCCAACATAGTAGACAAAACCTTTAGACTTTCCTAGTATTATTCCCTAACATATAACTTTTCTTTCAATTGTTCAATGGTTTCTATCACTTTGTTCATGCTATGCTCTATGTAGGCTATGAAGAAGAAGTATTACACATATTCACCTCTCCCTTGATTATGTCCTAAAGGGATTTGACCTATTCAATTATTAAAGCCTTCTTGGGATCTATTTGTCATGAACCTCCCTGGATGGCTTTTGGACATTAAAAACTATGCTTTTGGACATTAAAAACTATGTATTGACTAATGATGTTTTAAGGCTTAGTTTTGTGCAAATGACTAGTTGTGCGATGTTTAGTTTGATTTTTGGAATAACATGGTATTGCTAACATATTTTTAATATACAGGATCAAGTACACTTGTGGGTGGAAGACGTAGAATCATCCACCAGAAACAAGGTACTTGAGGTTGGGGAAGTGATGACTATGGCAACTCGGGGGTGACATGGATGGATACCCTCATATAGGCATGCATTATCGGTTATGGGATAATCGTCAATAGCGAGCCACCTAAAGCCTCAGTAGATAGCCTAGTAGCTATCGTAAACTCTCCGACTGAGACGGGTTATTGGGTTGATGGAAAAATCCCTCTTTGTTTGTTGCATATATTTGGTCGTCTTTTGCTTCATCACTTTGCTGCATCACTGGTTTTGAGAAAATATGCATAAGTTGGTTTCCTTTAAAACTCCTTGTGTTGCTTAGATCTTTTAAAGAATAGCATGATGTTAATGATTGGTAAAAGAACCCTTTATGCTTATATGTATTAATTCAAATGATAATAGAATTTCATTTAAAAACCTTAATTTAAATAATAATAGAATTTCATTTAAATAAATAATAAAAAAAGGAATTTGTTTAAATGATAATAGAATTTCATTTAAGTGATAGAAACTTTAAATAAAGAAAATAAGGAATACATTTAAACCTTGTGAGTGAAATCTTATTAAAAGAGCCTTACACGTTCATATGACTTTATGTCTATAAAGCTTTTGTAAGAAACTTCTCCTTTGAATATTCAAGTAAGAAAGATTAAAATATAAGGGTAAAGGCTTCCTGTCGATTTCATAAAAGAAGAGAGAGATAACTTCCTTAATGGAAAAGTTTTGAAGTAAGGGAAGAACAATTTTAAAACTCGAAATATCTAGCTATTGTTGTTGGGAGGATGAAAAAGTAATGGTGAACATATAGGGAGTAATGAGGAAGTATGGTTGTTGATGTAAGCAAGCGAACTCAACTCCTTATGGGGAGGAGCAAAGTAGAGAAGGGGTATGGAGGAATTAAAGAAAAAATGAAAAAATGAACAAAAGGATCAAGAGAGGACTGGACTGCGATAAAAGGCAATGACAAAGACTGATCCAAACTTGAGCAAGGAGTTATAGGTTGGTATATGTAAGCTTATACCTTCTAAACATGGTAACGAAGGAAATTTAGACTATTTAAATGATTATGAGATGGACGATGTCCATACATATGCTTCAACATGGTCTTCTGTTACCTTTGTCTATGTTGGGTTGCTTTCTTTCTAGTAGTTGTTGTGGGTTGTTTTTCCCTAAACCAGAGCCCTTTCACCGTCATGCCGACTGTGTATATCTCTGAGTCACCCTGGGTGTTATGTAAGAGCTAGTAGCTCATAAATCCTTCAAACAAATTCCCCTTGTAGTCGGTAGTTTGTTGTTATCACGCTCGTGGATGACCACCTATTTTCAAATGTGAGATCATGAACCTAAAGGGGACCACCGTGTATGCATATCATTTGTAGTAGACGCTCTTAAGTGAACCCTATATTTGGTAGCTCTTGTAGCCAATGCTTGTTGTTGTTGAGGTGTTGCAACTGATGTGTGCTATTGCACCTTATTGTGGTTGCCCTTCTATTCTTTGATTAGAAGGGGAGGATGGACTAGTTTCATTTTTGAAATTTTTTGGTTGACTATGAGCCTCTCTTCGATTTCAAACTAAACACTGCCCTCACCACCAAACCCTTGTTTGTTTGGTTAAACATTTAAACCTCTCTTTTGCATCAATGTTCATCCTTGTTTTAAGGGCAAAATTTGTCATAGAACCATGTTTGGCCACTGTTAGCTAACATGCAGTCACCATAGGTAACTCTTGGTCCCTCACCTCATTTCTCTAGTCGTCATAGTCGTAATGTCTCCTTGTTCAAAATAATTGCCCAAATGTGAGTCGGATCCCTCGATGTCATCCATTGCTGCAAGGAATGGAACTCAGGACCTTCTAGGTGTTTGATTTATTCATTCCTTAACTTTGGAAAATGCTCTATAGGCTTGTTTGTATGCGTTTTGGTAAACTCATTTTATGTGAGGAGGAGTGCTTAGTCTAATAATTTATATCTTAAGTTCATGAGGGAATTGTGTATTAAGAAATGAATGACTTATTGAACTATTTGATTATTAATTTTAATATATAGTTTATAGATTATTGATTGATTTAAGAAAATGAAACTTTAAGTCAATCTAGTTTTGTAGTTTATGAATTATTTTATTTAATTTCAGAAATGGGGCTTAAGTTATTTCAAAATATAGTTTATTTAAATGATTAAAGGTATGAGACTTTAATTATGTTGAATAAAGGAATCATAATTTATTTAAATGATTAAAGGTATGAGACTTTAATTATGTTGAATAAAAGAATCATAGTTTATTTAAATGATTAAAGGTATGGGACTTTAATTATGTTGAATAAAGGTAACCTAGTTTATCTAAAGGTATGAGACTTTAATTATGTTGAATAAAATAATCATAGTTTATTTAAATGATTAAAGGTACGTGGCTTTACTTATGCTGAATAAAGGTTTTAAAATGTTTTGATTAAAGTAAGACTTATGATCTAGCTGTATATTATGAAACGACTCTCTTCAGTAAATGAGAGGTGGGAATAAAAATGAGGATATTTTTATGATTCAACTAAACAGTATATAAATGAATACTTCATTAAAATTTGTATAGTTGAAATTTGGCAAAGTAATCTGTAAATGCACTAGTTTCATGTTACTAGTAGATGCATTTAGATGCATGCCTTCCATAGAACCATGAGTTGCCCTGATCCCCTATTGCCCTAAAAAAAACAATGGAAAGACAAAGAGGATCATGGAGGTAGATGGAATCCAATGCACTGGTTTGAATTATATTTGCAATAGTTTATTTATGTTCAAATAGACTAGACTTGTAGGGAGGAATCCCTAAATGAGAATTGATGTATTACTTTATTCTTTCAAGAGTATGGAGGTTTTACCATACTTGGATATATGTAATAATTTATTGAATGAATGGGAAATGTATCTTTAACTTACTGTTTTGATTTATCTATGCTTTGTATCTAGTTTTCCCTTTGATTTATGGTTATCTTTATTTAAATGTTGCTTCATTTTTTAGTACTTGTATGCTTTTTGAATTTTGCTCTTTAGTTGGTTAAGTAGATAGAGCTATTCTTATCTTCTTGATAAACATAAAAGAAACCTAAGAAAATGAAACCTTAGGGTGAATATAGAATAGACTTATGAGATTTAAACCTCTCAGGGAAAATGTAGGAAATACCTAAGGGATTGAGATCCCCTTGGGGAGAATGCTAGCTAAGTAAACTAAAATATGACATATGAGTTAAGATAGCTTGTCGTGAAAATAAGATGGATAGCTTAACTTGTAATACATGTAGCATACCTACATAGATAGTTTTGTGTATGGTATGGTGATGGTCGTATACCTTCGATCATACTGAAGGTGATAAGTTTAGCTCATCAAGAATGATGAGATGGATAAGCTTATTTGTGGTAACACCAAGAACGCCTACACAGACGAATTTGTGTAGGGTATTGAATGAGATGTAACTCTTGGGTAAGTTGGGAAACTTAGTAAGCTAAACTGTAGTAACGAAGTGTTGGATAGGGGTTATGAATCCCTCTCCTTAGTTTTAAAAACAAATTATTTTATTTTCTTGTGTTTTCTTGTAGCTAGTTTTTGGGGTCATTACATTTGGTATCAGAGCTCTAGGTACGAGGGTATAGAGCTTCTTAATGCATTTTAAGGATTTAGATGTATTTCTATGAAGGCTTGCTTAAGTTTTAAGCTAAAGTCAAAAGGACTTAGAATCGCCTGCTTGCTAGAATCTAATGGGGATTAACCCCAAGGGGTGATTGGAATGTTATGACACCTTACTTATAAGTATGAATTTTTACATTGAAGTTACATCATAACATTGGAGCACTAGCCTAATTAGATTACTTATGTTTTAGCAAAAAAAAATTGTATTTGGCTTGTATTAGTATTTTAGTTCAGGGTGAATTTGAAAAACTAATCCTCTTTATTGGTTGGCATCAAGTTAGATGACACCTAAGATGAGGGGAGAAAATATTGCTTCCCAAAATAGGCAACACTGTAAGGATAATGCTAAGGAAAGGACCCAGGAAAGGGGTTCAAGAGACTTAAGCAAAGAGGTGGAAAACCTTATCACCATCACTAATGTTACAAGAAAAAATAGAATAGCAGAGGGAGCTAATAGACCAATAAAGAGAACAAATACTACAACATAAGCAACTGAATGATTCCTATTTTGTAGAGTTGACAAAGAAATACCCACAAGCCCAAGGAAAAAGGGAAAGTGCTGGTTATTTAAAGTGGAGAGGTCAACAGAAAGGAAGCATAAGCCAACTCAAACCCACCCAACTGAAGAAATGTATAACCAAACCAGGTTATGGGAAAGGTCAAAGTCAACTAAAGGCATACCAAGTGGAACAAGTTGCAAAACAAATTTAGGAAGACCATGAAGGTCCCAAACAAGGTTGCCACATATGTGGAGGGCCACACTATGCAATCAAATACCCCAATAAAATAGAATTGAGTAAGTGGACAAAAGGACCGAAAGAAGAACGCATAGAATAAGCTCAAATAAGAAAATTGGGAAAAAACAACACCCCAAGGGAGGGTTCTACCGGTGTGGAGACCCTCATTATGTGATCAATTGCTCAAGCAAAGCAAGATCAAGCATTCAGGCCAAAGAGACAAACCTTTAAATACGGGTGGTAGCAAGAAATCAACATTGAAATCGAGCATCCATGCCATTGATATGGGAATGTAAATACTCTTATCCCCTCTAAGAAATATTTTAACTTTAGTTAGAATTATTTTCTCAGTTTTATTTCTAGTTTAGCAAGGGATATGCCAAAAAGGCTAGGATATTTGGCCCAAGTATGGAAGGTTGAGTACGGTTTCTGGGTAAACCTACTCAGTAAACCAATGTTTTCCAATGGCAGAGATTACTCTAACTAGTGGTACCATTGAAAGCTATTTGTATGTAGCTAAACTTCATACCTTTGATGTGATATTAGGGATGGATTGATTATAGGCCCATAAGACCTTGATAAATTTCCAAGAGATATGGATGGATTATTCGAAAAAAGGTAAGGAAATATTGAGGATTCATAGCGAGTAGGGGGTATTCAAATCCCAATTGTTGTTAGCTATGCAGTCAATGAAATCCATAAAGAAGGGATGGGTAGTCTATGTTGTAAAACTCAATAAAGTTGGAGAAGATCAGAAGAAAAAAGTGTTAGAGAAACACCTAATTTTGTAGGACTTTAAGGATGTGTTTCTTGAGGTTCTACCTAGACTTCCCCCTGTGTGATAATTAGATTTTACCATTGAAATTATGCTAGGAGAAGAACCTATCCATAGATATCCATATATGATGAATCCTATTGAGATGCAAGAATTAAAGGTACAAATGCAAGGGCTATTAGAAAAGGGATTAATAAAACCAAGTGTGTCACCTTGGGGTGCACTGGTTTTATTTGTGAAAAAGAAAGATGGTTTATTAAGGTTACGTATTGATTACAATATGCTTAATAAGGCTACAATCAAGATCCAATATCCTTTACCTAGAATAAAATATTTGTTCAACCAAATAAGATATGCCACAATATTTACAAATATTGATTTAAGATCAAGGTTTCATCAATTAAGAATACGTGAGGACACTCACAAAATGACATTCAAAACTAGGTATGGGCATTATGAGTTTACAATCCTACCCTTTGGACTAACTAATGCCCCAACTGCATTTATGAATCTAATGAATAGTGTGTTCAGGAGGCATCTAGATCAATTTGTCCTCGTATTTTTAGATGATATCTTAATATACTCTCGAGACGAGGAGCATGGTAAACATCTCAAGATCATGTTAGAGTTGCTAAGGGAGAATCAACTCTATGAAAATCTAGCAAAAAGTGATTTCTATGTCTCGAAGGTATGATATCTTGGGCATATTATATCCACAGAAGGAATTGTTGTAGATCTAGAGAAAATTGAAACCATTTTGAACTGGCCACCCCCTACTAATGTGATAGAAGTACAAAGCTTCATGGGGATGATGGGCTACTATAGACTTTATATAAAGGATTATTATAAGATTACAACATAAATAACTAACATCTAGAAGAAGGGAAAGGAATTTAAATGGTCAAAAAAGTGTGAAGTTGCCTTTACATTGCTAAAACATAAACTCACTACACACCTATATTGAGAATTTTGGACCCTTAAGAGAATTTTTCGTTAAGCATTAATGCATCACTAGAAGGGTTAGGAGGAGTACTCTCTCAAGATGAGTTAGTAGTAGCATATACTTCAAGGAAGTTTAAGAAGCATGAAATTTATTATGATATGCATGATTTAGAGCTAGCTGCAGTGGTGCACACTCTAAAAGTCTAGTGCCACTACTTGGTAGGAAGGCCCTTTGAGTTGAAAACTGACCATCAAAGTCTGAGGTATATATTCACCTAGCCTATACTCAATGTGAGATAGAGAATATGGGTCGAGTTTCTCACTAAATACAATTTTGATATTGAGTATATAAAGGGTAAATAGAATAAGATTGTTGATGCCTTAAGCAGAAGGAAGCACATAGAAACCATATCCAGAAGTCACGTGAATCTAATTGATCAAGTGATGGAGGAGCAATATCAAGATGAGTATTGATGCAGAAGCCTATTTTTAGAGGGTTTTTTTAAAAGAAGTTTTAAAGTAATTTTATATTACTCAAAATGAAATTATTTGACGCAAAATATAATTAGCCAAAAATGGTAATTACTAAAAAAGGTAATTTTTTATGAAAAAATAATTTACCAAAAATAATATTTTTATTTTTTATTTAGGGTTTCTTTGGGGATATATATTTCCTTGGTATTGCATTGTAAAAGGGAAGTGAATCTAGGAATGAGAAAATAAATTATTTATTGGTTTATTTCCATATATTGTAGTTTTTATGTGAATGGAGGGTTTTATCGATTATTTCCATTTATTGCAGTTTTTATGTAAATGGAGGGTTTTACATATAATTTTCATTTACTATAGTTTTTATGTAATGAGAGGTATTTTGCTTTGATCTCCTGTAGTTGGATTTATATCATTTGGTATCAGAGCAAGTTGGATCTTGTTGGGAGGAGAAAAGAGAAGAGAAGAAAAGAGAAAAAGAGAGGTGAGCAAAGAGGCTCAAAAAAAAAAAAAATTGGCACTTTGTGCAGTGCTTGCAGAAGGTTTGTAAAACCTTGGAGACAGAAATTGGCACTTTGTGTAAGTGCTTGCAAGAGGTTTTTTTTATGTAAAAGCCTTAGAGAAAGAGATTGGCACTTTGTGTAGTGCTTACAAAAGGTTTGTAAAACCTTGGAGAAAGAAATTGACACTCTGTGTAAGTGCTTGCAGGAGGTTTTTTTATATAAAACCTCAGGAGGAATTGACACTTTGTGTAGTGCTTGTAGAAGGTTTGTAAAACCTTAAAGAAATAAATTGGCACTCTATGTAGTGCTTGTAGGAGGTTTTTTTCATTAAAAAACTCAGAGGGAAGAATTGACACTTTGTGTAGTGCTTGCAGGAGGTTTGCTATTTTAAAACCTCGAAGGAATAAATTGGCACTATGTGTAGTGCTTGCAGGAGGTTTGAGATATAAAACCTCGGAAGAAGATTGGTACTTTAAGGAGTACTTGCAGATGTGTGACACTCTATGGAGAGCGATTATGAGTTTGATCAGAGGAACTCGTAGGAGCAAAGTTCTTTTCAACCAAAGGAGAATGATGTAGGAGCCTATTTTTAGAGGGTTTTTTTAAAAGAATTTTTAAAGTAATTTTATATTACTCAAAATGGAATTATTTGACGCAAAATATAATTTACCGAAAATGGTAATTACTAAATTTTTTTTTTTTATGAAAAAATAATTTGTCGAAAATAGTGATTTTTTTATTTTTAGGGTTTTAAGCTTTAGGGTTTTCTTTTAGTGTTTCTTTGGGGATATATATTCCCTTGGTATTACATTGTAAAAGGGAAGTGAATCTAGGAATGAGAAAATAAATTATTTACTGATTTATTTCCATGTACTGTAGTTTTTATGTGAATGGAGGGTTTTACCGATTATTTTCATTTATTGCAGTTTTTATGTAAATGGAGGGTTTTACATATTATTTTCATTTATCGTAGTTTTTATGTAATGGGAGGTATTTTGTTTTGACCTCCTACAGCTAGATCTCCATCAAGTATTACAAGGAAATTTGATCTAAGTTGAGTAGAGATCCTGAGGGTAATAAGGAATTTAGCATGAATGATAAAATTTTTTGCTACAAAGGTATAATCATCATACCAAAAATGGGTGATTGAAGGAAGTTAATAATGTAAGAAGCCCATAGATTCCCTTATTCTACTCACCTTGGAGGGGCCAAAATGAGGGAAACCATGAAAAGAACCTTCTGTTGGGCAAGAATGAAGAAGGATATCACTGATGTTATCACTCGATGTCTTGAATATCAAAAAGTTAAGGCTAAATGCAAGCATCCTATAGGATAATAGTATCCACATGATGTACCTACCAAAAAATGGTAGGTTATATATATGGATTTTATAGTAGGTTTACCCAAGACCAAATATCAACATGATACAATCCTTGTAATAGTCGATAGATTAACTAAGGTTGCACATTTCATACTAGGTAATATCAAGGATTATTCTCAAGTAGCTAATCGATTTTCCAAAGAGGTATTTCAATTGCATGGGTTTCCTGAAATAATCATTTAAGATAGGGATTCCATATTTACTTATGAATTCTAAAAAGTCCTCCATCGTGCAATTGGTAAAAAATTGAATATGAGCTCAGTATACCATCTTGAGGCAGATGGTCAAACAAAAAGGATAAACCAAGTACTTGAGGACATGCTACACATGTACTGCATGGATCAAAAGTGTCATTGGGAAGAATATCTTCTTCTTGCGGAGTTCACCTACAATAATGGATATCACTCCTCTCTAGGAATGGCTCCTTTCAATGCCTTATATGGACAAAAGTATATAATACCATTATATTGAGATAACCTAGAATATTAGGTTGTAATTGGACCAGATATGGTCAGAGAAATGGAGGATCAGTTGAAGGTAATCGGGTAAAGGCTAAAAGAAGTCGTTGATCAACAAAAAAGTTATGTTGATCTGAAAAGGACTCCAAGAGAATACTCTATAGGAGATAAAGTGTTCTTAAGGGTTAAGCCAAAGAAAAGTGCTATCAAATCCATAAAGTTAGATCCTTGGTTTGTGGGACCCTTTGAGATCACTGAGAAGATTAGCCCGATTGCATACCGATTTTCTTTACCACCTAACTTGTCAAAAATCCATGATACCTTCCACATATCCCTACTTAGAAAATATGTTCCTGATCTTGAACATGTGTGGGATGTTTCTAAATTGCAGATGGCAAACCCAAAGGCTATTGAAGTGATGAAGATAAAAATTCTTGAGTTTCGTTCCAAGTCTGTGGAAACGAACTCTTGAACAATGTAAGGTCCAATGGAACAATTTCTCTAAAAGAAATGCCACATGGGAAAAGTGGAAGAAATGCAAAATTTTTTCTCTTTTTGTTTGAAAATAGAATGTAATAATTTTTATTTTTTAAAATTGGAAACACCCGGAATGGTGTTTAGTCCTAGGGGGTAGGATCTCATGATCCTCCCTGGATGGCTTTTGGACATGAAAAACAATGTATTGACTAATGATATTTTAATGCTAGTTTAGTGCAAATGACCATCTATGTGATGTTTAGTTTGATTTTTGGAAGAACATGGTACTACTGACATATTGTTAATATGTAGGATCAGGTACACTCATGGGTGGAAGAGGTAGAATCGTCCAATAGAAATGGGGTATTTGAGGTTGGGGAAGTGATGACTATGGAAAATCGAGGGTAACATGGATGGATACCCTCATATAGGCATGTATTATTGATTATGGGATAATCGTCAATAACTAACCACCTAGAGCCTCAATAGATAGCCTAGTAGCTATCATAAATTCTCTAGCTAAAATGGGTGACTAGGTTGATGGAAAGACTCACTCTTTGATTATTGCATATATTTGGTTGTCTTTTACTTCATTACTTTACTACATCACTGGTTTTGAGAAAATGTGCATAAGTTGGTTGCCTTTAAAACTCCTTGTGTTGCTTAGATCTTTTAAAGAATAACAATGATGTTAATGATTGGTAAAAGAACTCTTTGTGCTTATATATGTATATAAGGTATTAATTTCAATGATAATAGAATTGTAGACAATAGTTCTAAGCAAGACAAATCCTAGAATTGGCTGGAATAATGTTGTCCACCAATTTTGATTGTACATAGCAATTTTGGAATATATATGTTGCATGTGATTTTGTAAAATCAGCCAATGAAAAGGAAGGCTTGATTGTAAATGTGCAGGACACTAGATGACAAAACAAGCCGCCATTGTTAATGGGCTAACTAGTGTGTTAGACGTCTAGTTAGACGTCCATGGTTAGACGTCTAGTTGTTAGACGTCCAGGATTAGTTAGCGTCTAAAATATGTTAAGGCAAGACGGTTGGGGTAGTTGAGAGCGAAGTAGTTGCAGTAACTACTTCGCCTCCCTATTTATACCCCCCTCTTCAAACATTGTAAAGATATCATCATGATCACATTTTGCTACGAATGCCAATGCTCTTGTACGGAAGTTTTGTTCTGTGTATGGTGATGTTGTGAGTTTATGAGATTGCAGGTTGTATTGCACTGACTTGTGAGTTGCAGGTTTCCATCTTGATAAGCATTGCAGGTTGATTGTTGCAGCAAGGATGAGGTCGAGTGAGGTTTATTGCAGGTACAAGGTGTAAATGGAAACTTGTAGATGTCTAGCATTTGACATCTAGGCAACCATTATATGACTAGTCATCTAAACCACCTATGACGTCTAGCTAGCCTGTGACGTCAAGCACCTATGACGTCTAGCTGGCCTGTGACATCAAGCACCTTTGAAGTCTAGTTGGCCTATGACATCAAGCACCTGTGATGTCTAGCTGACATGTGTGATGTCAAGCACCTATGATGTCTGGTTGCTTGTGACGTCAAGCCTCTGTGACGTCTAGTCTTAGACGTCTATCTACTACATCTAGACACTTGATCCTTTGACGTCCATAACCAGTCTATAGGAGTATACATTGTATAAGCTTGAAACCTGACTGTCCTGATTGTCATCACCCCTATCCCGGGAATGTACTCACCCCTGTCTACATTTGGCATCGTTGCCTAAGTGAACTCAGAGTCTAGCGACATAAGTGATAGGTGTAAAAGGTGAATGACTGATTCTAGGTCACAAAGCAAAAATCAAATACCGGTAAGAAGAAGTGCACGACTGGTGAACTTAAGGACACAAGAGGCAACAGAAGTCTCTCACCCAAAAGTGGAGAGAGTCTAGAACCTAGAAGACGAGGATAATCCAAGCATTGAAACATTGTTGGTGACTACAGAAAATGAGGAAGAACAAATAGTTGAGGAAGAGCCCATCATTGAGAACTGGATGGCAACACCAGAACCAGTGAGGGAGAGTTGGCCAGAGGATACTGAAGGAGAGAACCTTGTATCAGGGCAACTACGCGGAGGTTCATGGGGAGGAAGACCAGAGCCATGTTTGGTATATTTACAGAGGAGGTCATGAAGTAGAGACCAATTGGAGTCGGGTAGAAGGCTATTTGAGTACAATTTTGCACCACCAACAACAGACAGACAACTAAATCGAACTCCACAACCACCAACACCAGGGAATACGAACAATAGAACAAATACTATGGTGGCAAATCTCGCCAATAGAACAATACAACAGAAATGCCCACCTTTTTTAGGTGAAGGAAAGGAGGACCCATCTCGGCATGTGGGAACTTGCATTACCATTTGGGGAGCAAATGGGGTCACACAAGACACACAATGGTTGCAACTATTCCCAACCACATTGCGAGGCATGGCGATAGACTGGTACTTGAAAAGACAAAGTACACAAGCATTTACACAATGGGAGGATTTGAAGACTGCATTCATAGAAGAATTTTGACCCCTGAGGGATGACATTGACATCATCACAGAAATATGCATCACTAAGAAAAAATCGGATGAGGATGTCAAAAGCTACAATAGAAGATTGAAACAATTGACAGATAAAATGGAGATGACACCTACCGACGGTATGATAAAGCGGTGGTTTTTGGATGGGTTACTACCAAAATTCAAGAAGAAAATGAAGGCAGTACCATCCTCAACATATGTGAAAGCACTGGAGAAGGCTAAAAACTTTGAAAGTGAAGGTAAACAAACGACCGCAGGTATCAAAGGTTACTTAAAGCATAACGATGATTCAGACAGTGAAGCAGAAGATAAAGTTTAGAGCACAATTCACACCTTTCGGAGAGAATTTGACAAAATTCTAAAGGAAGTGAAAGGAGAAGGCCGCAAGGATCGAAAAGAGATTTGGTGCTCAGACTGCAAGACAGAAGGACATTCAAATGTAAACTATCCAAAGAACGCATACTGTAACATATGTGAGATAGCGGGACATCCTGTAGCCGATTGTCCATTCAACCTGAAAAGCAAGAGGCATCAGACATTGGCTATACAACAGGAGGAGCAGCCAAATATGCCAAGGAATGGACAAGGAGCCACTAGCGGAGGATATAGGAATAGTCATCGAGGAGGAAGACAAGGAGGCCAGAGTCGACTACAATACGACTCTGAGGGTCGGCCGATTATTCAATGTCGGAATTGTCAAGAATGGGGCCATTTTGCGAAGAATTGTTCCAAACCCCAGAATGCAGGTAACAATAGTGGTAACAACACTACCCAAATGTGTAAATGGTGTGGTCCGGGAAACCACAAGGAAGCTAATTGTCCGAAGAAGGCAAGTACCAGTGGAACTCAGAATATCAACCTCATTGGCATTGGAGAGGTGACAGAGGTAGACAAAGAAGTCTTGGCTGTAACAAGAGCATAGACCAAGAAAACGGAACAGTACCCAAACCCTACCAAGGAGAAAGAACGATGGCAGGAAGCCCAAGAATTAATCAAAATAGAACTAGCAAAGGAGAAGCAGGATCAACTAGTTCTAGAGAAAGTATTGAAGAGATCGAAGATCACCAAGAAGGCATCAGTAGAAGGCTTGGTAACAGAGGTACTAAACACGAAGGTGGAAATGAAGGTAGCCAACCTATTTAGTATAGTACCTGAGTTGTATGCTACGATCGGGGAAGCCATCAAGAGGAAGGATGAAACTCGACAGGTAGCAACCATCAAGCAAGGACAATTCATCGATCCGACAATCCTGATGATTGAAGCCGGGAGAAGGCCAACTATAGTCCAGATGGAAGTTTTGGACCATAGACTGAATCAGGTGATTGTAGATGGAGGGTCTAGTGTGAACGTGATGCCAGAGAAGACATGGCGGATTCTAGGGCAACCCGCCTTACGGTCTCCAAATTTCAAACTATATGGCGCTAATCAATATGGCATTGAAACAATAGGTATTTTGATGAATCAGAAGGTACGCATAGCAGAGCAAGACTTCATCTTGGATTTTGTTGTCATTGCTATGCAGAAACCCACATATGATGCACTGCTAGGATGAGGATGGTTGAGAACAACAAAAGTCAACCACAATTGGGAGAAAGAACGTCTATCCTTCAAGCAAGGGCAACACAAGTATATAATCAATCTGAAGAATCAAACTGTGAGTCAAGACATAGCCACTTTAGATGATTCGGGATCCTCTTCATCAGATGGTGAGATAGGATATGAACCAGATGAGGAAGGAGTGTTGCACCTTGAAGACTGCACGGAAGATGAGTATGATCAGGACAAGGGTCTATTACACTGGCAGTTGGAAGACTACGAGATATTCTCTCCCCAATGTTTTTGCATCGATGCGGAGAAGGAGATTCAAAAGGATGAGATACAAGAACCTAAAAAGGGAACTAGCAATAGAAGACAAACAACAACAGAGAAGGACAAGGAAAGGGAGAAGTGGACATTTCCCAAGAATTTTGCAGAATTCACAATGGGGGAGGCAGTTATTGAAGATAAACCAGCCCACCCCATTGCTGCACTAAAAGCAACAAATGACCCTGAATCCATCAAATATGAAGGTCCTAAAATGATTCAGGTAAACTTGGGAGAAAATGGTGAGGAGAAGATGATCAAATGTGGAGATGATTGGGATCCAATATTGAAAACAGCAACATTTAAGATTTTTTTGGACTATAAGGATGTTTTTGCTTGGACATATAAGGACTTGAAGGGAGTACCACTAGAACTCTATGTACACAAGATTCCTCTGATTGAAGGTGCACAACCTGTAAGAAGGCGACCTTACAGAATGAATCCCAAATACACAGCAAGGGTGAATGCCGAAATTGAGAAAATGTTGGATGCAGGCATTATCTTCAAAGTTACGACAAGCGAATGGGTTTCACCGATTGTGATTACTCTAAAAAGAGAAGTAGATAAAATCTGAATCTGTGTGGATTTTAGAAGTTTGAATGTCGTAACCATAAAGGATCCCTTCCCGATCCCTTTCACAGACTCCATACTAGAAGAAGTAGCCGACCATGAGATATATTCATTTTTGGATGGATTCTCGGGCTATAACCAGATTAGCATAGCGGAAGAAGACAAGTTGAAGACCACTTTTGTTGTGGAAAATGGAATATATGCATATAACCGCATGCCATTTGGACTATGCAATGCACCAACTACTTTTCAGAGGATCATATTGTACATTTTTGATAAGATGTCCATAGGAAACTTCAAAGCTTTCCTAGATGATTGGTCATTGTATGGCAGGACACAAGAACATTTAAAAGCCTTGGAAGAATGTATGGGATTGTGCAGGAAAGCACGAATATCATTGAATCCAAATAAATATGTCTTATTGGTGCCATACGGAAAGCTGTTGGGGCATATAGTATGCCAAGAGGGTTTGAAACCCGACCCAGATAAGATATGGGTAATATTGCTAATGGAGGAGCCACATGATGTGAGCTCAGTCAGAACCTTTTTAGGGACAGTCGGATATTACAGGAGGTTTATCCGGAACTATGCACTGACATCTCATCCACTAGACGCACTTACACGAAAGGGTGTTCCATTCAAATGGACAGAGGAGCACCAGGGAGCATTTGAGGGATTGAAAGGACACTTGGTGAAAGCACCTATCCTAGTTTACCCAGACTGGGAGAAGGAATTCCATGTGCATGTGGATGCCTCAAACTTCGCCATTGGATGTGCATTGGCACAAGAAGGCCAATTCGGGTTAGATCAGCCCATATACTTTGCAAGTCGGCTATTGTCCAGAGCCGAGAAGAATTACAGCACAATAGAGTGAGAAGCACTGGGAATGGTGTATGCGGTGCAGAAGTATAGACACTATTTACTAGCAAACCCCTTTGCTTTCTATGTGGATCATCAGGCCCTGTTGTACTTAATCAATAAACCAACAATCTATGGATGAGTGAGTCGATGGCTCATCACCCTACAAGAATTTGTGTTTAGAGTGGTAGTAAGACCAGGAAAGAAACACGTAATAGCGGATCAATTGTCAAGGATTCGCTCCGGAGAACCTGCAGAGGGAGGAATACCAGACGAATTCCCCGATGCCCAGTTGTTTATGATTAGTGCAATACCAGGATGGTACAAGCATATAGGGGAATATTTGTCGACAGGAGAGCTGCCAAAGGAACTAACGACAGCCGAACGGAGAAAAGTGATTACGAAATCGACACCTTTCACCTTGATTGCAGGATTGCTCTACAAGATGGGGGAGGACCACATATTGCGAAGATGCATAATGGAGGATGAAGTACAACAAACCTTGAAAGAGACACATGAGGGATTGGTAGGAGGACACATGGGACCAGATGCGACAGCCAGGAAAGTACTATTGGTAGGTCTATGGTGGCCCACCCTCTTTCACGATGCAAAGAATTTTGTGACAGCATGTGATACGTGTCAAAGAATAGGGAAACCATTGAAAAGAGACTTCATGCCATTACATCCATCCCAGCCTCAGGAACTCTTTGAGAGATGGGGACTGGATTTTGTAGGTCCTTTAAAAACAAGTCGAAGGAGGAAATGCCGATATATCGTAGTTGCTATGGAGTACCTTACAAAATGGGTAGAAGCAAGAGCTTTACCGGACAACTCGACAAAAAGTATGGCTCACTTTTTGTACGAACAAGTGATTACAAGGTTCGGGATACCTCTACAATTGACAAGTGACAGAGGAGGCCATTTTGTAAATGCAATTATCCAGAACTTGATGGAAGAATTCAGAAATTTTCACTCCTTGTCAAGTCCGTATTACCCTAGAGCAAATGGGCAGGTGGAAGCGACAAATAAAATTTTGGTTTCAATCATGTATAAGACATGCAGAGTAGAAGGAGCTGACTGGGAGGAATGGTTACCAATAGTGTTATGGGTATACAGAACCACTTTCAAGCCCACTATGAATCACACACCCTTTCAACTGATGTACAAGAAAGAGGCAGTAGTACCAGTTGAATTCCTTGTACCAATCTTAAGGGTGGTAGTCGACAATCGGTTGAATGATGAAGATAGCATGAAAGAGCGATTGACAACTTTGGTACAGTTGGATGAAAAGAGGGTAATGGCACAATGGGCTATGGAGATCACACAGAAGAGGAGGAAATTCTGGCATGATAAGCATCTCCGAAAAATGGATCTCAAAGCTGGTGAATTAGTTCTCAAATACAATGGTAAGAGAGAACTCAAGCCAGGAAAATTAAAAACCCTATGGCTTGGACCCTTCTAGGTAGAAGAAGTACTAGAGAATGGGGTAGTGAAACTAAGAAAACTAGATGGAACACTATGCCCTGAGGTAATTAATGGTTCTAAGTTGAAGGTATACAAGCCACATGCTCAGGTAAATATGATCAACTTGGAGCAATCAGGAACTTCCGGAACAAGGACAGGAGAAGTAGATCCAGGAACACAATCTCTTGAAAATGACGAGCAGAGTAATGCTGTTCGAGAGGAGGAAACACATAACCTGGATTGGTTATTTGGGACTGAAGGAGGATCAGCAATTGAACGAAGGGAAGGAGAGCAGCAAAGGTTGCAGTTACATGTTCAATTTCCAAATAACAATGAGGAAGACCGACTCCAAGCTCTGATGGAGGTCACTCTACAAGAAGTTTTGGAAGAAGAAGAAGAAGAAGAAGAAGAAGATGAAGAAGAGGGAGCTAGAATTTTGCAATGAATGCGATTGGAGACACAAAGGTTGCAAGAAGAATATGAAATGCTAAGACAATACAATAATCAGCTGTGGGAACAGGTGATTCAGGAGTTGGACACAACCATGCAATGAGTGAATGAAAGACATGAAGCACGTCAAGCGGAATGGGTAGAATTAGAACAAGGGGAACTAAGAGGAAGTGCAACAGGTAACTCTTCAGAAAGCAGTTTATTTTCCTTGGAGGAAGAACAGGAAGATACTGTAAGCCCAGTGGAAAATAGAAGAGGAAAAGCAATAGCAATAGGTGCACATTCTAGGAGTTCTTCTTCAGCCACATTAAAAATCATGCTTAATTCAGAAGAGTCCTCAAGCTCGAAGTCAGTGAACCATCAAGAGATGAGAGAATCTCCAGAAAGACCCAGGATATGGGAAGCAGGACAAAGCTCGACTACCAAACATCAGATAAGCAGGGAGGAAATGGCAGCCATCATATGGAAGGATATCGAGATGGTACCAAAAAAACCAAAAACCAGAAGTTGGTGGGAGGAGTCAAGTAGCGACGAAAACCTACCACAAATTCTTGATATACCATATGCCAGTCCTAACCTAGATCGTAGGAGACAAAGGGATGAAGATCGCAATCGACAAGTAGGTGTCATATTTATAGAAATTGCACACATAATCGAAGATGATGCTTCACTAAGCCCACAAGATGAGTACAATGGAGGATTGAATGAGGACATGATGCCAGAAGTACCACCACCTCGTGCATGGAGAACACCATATGTTGGAGCCATGAGACATCCAACTGAACGGGAAGAGGTAGCCAGGTATCGGATGGCTGCACTTGACTTACGACAACATAGAAGGGAAGTAAGAAGATTGCAGAATGGCCAATGAACATGATAGGAGAAGGGAATGACTCCAACATTGATTCAGTATTTTCAGAAGAGTATTAGGAGAACTTAACTCATTGTGCCATGCAATGACACTTTGAGGAAAGTAGATGGAGATGAAGACTGATAAGGGTCGATAGGAGACTGAGGATCTTGCACCAACTAACACCTGCGCATTTACACCATCCACCAGAGACAAGAGCACAATTGATAAATGAAGCCCATTTGAGGTTGGAACCACACCACAGGATTGATGACCAACCACGATCATCAAACCGGTCCGATTGACACCATACGAGCGAGCCCCAACAACCTTGACCCATGGAGCACAGAACACAGCTTGGATTCACTCCCGATATTCCAACAGCTTTTAAGGAGCCCATTGACACAGCTTCGGTTAACACCACAGCCTATAGGACAACCAGAGATAACTTAGGTACTCTCAGAATACCTCCAAGAATTCTGAGAGCACTCGACCAAGGGAGGAGCATGGTTGACCTCCATCTCGATAGCTCAAGAGGAAGAAATTTCCCTTCGATTACCAATAGGTTGACTGGTTCTCAGTTTGGATTGCAAAGACCATTTGAGAACTTAGTCCAAGCCAACCCATTACTACGTGCTCTTGAGAACATATCAATAGGTCAGTCTCAGTGAGCTTGTAGGAACCGAAGATGTCATCAGGAACGACTAAGGGATCGACTGAATCTCGGGTAGTTGGGAGTTCGACAACCCAACACTAGGGAGATTCGATCAGAAGGGGACTCAAGGATGAACGAGACAACTTGTGGATACAACTCCAAGAGTATACGAAGGTATTCTAGGCTGCCAATCCACAAAGTTAAACACCCATGGATGCTGGAACCCCTTCAGTGGAATGGAGAAAGTCACTGAGGACATCGACTTCTTCGAAGGGGAGGATAGATATAGACATCAGTTCTAAGAAAGAAAAATTCTAGAATTAGCTGGAATAATGTTGTCCACCAATTTTGATTGTACATAGCAATTTTAGAATATATATGTTGCATGTGATTTTGTAAAATCAGCCAATGAAAAGGAAGGCTTGATTGTAAACGTACAGGACACTAGATGACAAAACTAGCCATCATTGTTAATGGGCTAACTAGTGTGTTAGACGTCTAGTTAGACATCCAGGATTAGTTAGCATCTAAAATATGTTAAAGCAATATGGTTGGAGTAGTTGAGAGCAAAGTAGTTGTAGTAACTACTTCACCTTCCTATTTATACCCCTCTCTTCAAACATTGTATAGGAGATATCATTATGATCACATTTTGCTATGAATGCCAATGCTCTTGTACAAAAGTTTTGTTCTGTGTATGGTGATGTTGTGAGTTTATGAGATTGCAGGTTGTATTATACTAACTTGTGAGTTGCAGGGTTTTATCTTGATAAGTATTGTAGGTTGATGGTTGCAGCAAGGACAAGGTCAGGTGAGGTTTATTGCAAAAACTAGGCGTAAATGGAAACTTGTAGACGTCTAGCCTTTAACGTCTGGGCAACCATCAGATGACTAGTTTTCTAAACCACCTGTGACATCTAGCTGGCCTGTGACATCAAAAACCTGTGACGTCTAGCTAGCCTATGACATCAAGCACCTATGACATCTAGCTGGTTTGTGATGTCTATCTGACCCGTGTGACATCAAGCACCTGTGATGTCTGGTTGCTTGTGATGTCAAGACTCTGTGACGTCTAGTCTTAGACATCTATAAACACTTGATCCTTTGACATCCATAACCACTCCATAAGAGTATACATTGTATAACATTAAAACCTAACTATCCTAATTATCATCACCCTTATATCGAGAATGTACTCACCCTTGTCTATAAGAATTTTATTTAAATAAATAAATAAAAAAAATACTTTGTTGAAATGATAATAGAATTTCATTTAAAAAATAATAACTTTACTCAAATGATAATAGAATTTCATTTAAGTAATAGAAACTTTATTTTAAATAAAAAAAATAAGGAATTCATTTGAACCTTGGGAGTGAAATCTTATTAACAAGAGCCTTACACACTCATATGACTTTATGTCTATAAAGATTTTGTAAGAAGCTTCTCCTTTGAATATTTAGGTAAGAAAGATTAAAATATAAGGGCAGAGGCTTCCTACCGACTTCATAAAACAAGAGAGAGAACTTCCTTAATGGAAAAGTTTCAAATGGAAGAACAATTTTAAAACTCGAAAGATCTAGCTACCATCGTTGGGAGGATGAGAAAGTAATGGCAAACGAATAGGGAGTAATGAGGAAGGATGGTTACTGATGTAAGCAAGTTGACTCGACTCCTTATGGGGAGGAGCAAGGAAGAGAAGGGGGAAGGAGGGAGGAATTAAAGAGAAAGGAAAAAATGAATGAAAGTATTGGGAGAGGACTAGGTTGTGATAAGGCAACAACAAAGGTCGAGCCGAACCTAAGCAAGGAGTTACAGATTGATATATGTAAGCTTATGCCTTCTAAAAACAATAATGAAGGAAGTTTAGACTATTTAAATTATTATGGGATGGACGATATCCATATATATGCTTCAACATGGTATTCTATTAGCTTTGACTGTGTTGGGTTTCTTTCTTTCTAGTAGTTGCAATGGGTTGTTTTCCCCTAAACCAGAGCCCTTTCACCCTCATGTTGACTGTGTATATGTTAGGACCCCATCCTAACACTTGATGTAACAGTCCTTGTAGAATGTGGGTAGTACCCATGTTAATATTTTGTAATGTTTTATTATAGTTTTGGATTAAGAAGCACCTATGCCAAATGGCACCCTTCTGTGTAACCATTTTTTCAAGAATGTAACTGAATGTAGGTAGGAGATTCTATCCTGAGTGGCACATTACAAATAAGACAACCTTGGGAGTTAGGTGCTAGAGGAATTTCTTAAATATATGAGAGGCAATATTGTATGTATCGTTTTGCATTATTGAATGAAGTATTGAAGGAGGTTGCCCCCTTGAAGAGGCTTGCAATTCATACTATTGTGAGATTGTTATTTTTTTGCAATTTAGTTTTATAATGTGCAATGTTATTTCTAAGTGTGTTGTGAGTTTATATGTTTATTTTCAATATTTGTGTGAGAGTGTTTATTTTTATTATTAGGTTCCTAATAAGTGGTATCAGAGCACTTTCCAAGGCTGTGTTCTATTGCGACTACAATGGATTCTGCCAATTCGATTGTTATGTATTAGATTTTCAAGTTTAGTTTTTTCATTTGCAAATTTTCCTTATTAAAAAAATTAAAAAAAATACATATCCAAAAAAATGTCAAAAAAATTACAGTATTTTTTATAGTAGTTGAGTAGGTTAGAAACCCTATTCTCAGGGTTTTAAAATATCACGAAGGAGCTATCATTATTGGCTAAGCTAGATAGCCCATAAAGCATCTAGTGAAGTGAGGGGCGATCAGGCTCCAATACCTAGGCCTCAGACAACACTTGCACACGAAATTGAGCTTCCACACATCTTTGGGTGTATCGGGGGACCATCTAGAATTTAACAAAAATTTATCCCTAGAAATATTTTTTGGCCTTGTATTGTCCATAATACATGGGATACATCTCAAAAGACTACCCTCCCGTACTGTTAGAGAGGTAGATAGTGTGCTCAAGGGTATGTGTGGAATTCTCCTTGAGTAGTGGCTTGAAATATTGGTCTGAGCACTACCTACACCCTTACCTAGCGTACCATGGTTTTGTTTAAACTTGCAAACAAAGTTTGTTTTCCAAGTCTTTCTATTCTACTTAACCTGCAACCAAAAAATCCAAACTTGTTACCATATCCTTTATAGAAGTTGAGCATACAAAGAAGACATCCCTATTCCAAAATTCTTGCACGCAAAACAAAAATACAAAATCATCAAAAAATAATAGGCAGACAGGAAATTTTAGAGTCTAAAATAGGAGAAATAGGGAGTTAGAGTCAGTTACAGTCAAGAAACTGTCATCAATAACCATCAATATAGGGTGGTCAAAATAGTTACCTGTAATAGTCATAATAGTCGAGGAATATCTGTGAGAGTCAGAATCAGATAGAGAATAAAACAGTGTCAGGAATCAAAAAGTGGTTAGTTTGAAAAGGAAACAAAATAGTTTCAAGAGTCAGAAAGTGGTCAGTAATAAGAACATACAGTGCGGAGACAGTTGACACAATTCTTGGAACCAATATTCGAAGGTAAAACTGACCCACTAGTAAAAAAAAGGCATTGATTTTTTACAAAAATAGGATATATCTTCACTCAGAGCTCAGATTGACTCAAAAATTTATCAAACAGTTCTACATTCTATTCCAGATAAAATTGTCCTTAGCAGCTCCTGGTCAAATTTTGCTCCGATTTTTCAAAATTTGCAATTTTTGATTTTTTTTATTAAGGCCATAACTTCTCAATAGTCAATCAAATTGATGCAGAATTTTGGGAATAGAAGATACTTGTTATTCTACACCAAAGACCCTCAAAGAATCACTTGTAAATTTTTAAGTACAAGTTGAAGAAATTACCCCAATATCGACTTGCACCCAACAAGGAGATCACAAAAAGTCAAAGAAATCAATATATCTCCTCATTGAGTGCTCAGATCAAGTGAAGTGGACCCTATTTTTTGGACCCTTACTAAAAAAAGTAACTCCTAAAAGCTAACTATCTATTTTTAGTAAGTCCCACCAAAAACATCCTAACCTTCAATTATGGTTGAGGGAACTCACCAACAAGCAATAGAGAGGAAAATTCAAAACAAAGTGGATAATATGGGTAACCACATATTGGGGGTACTTAACAAAAACTTAGAGGCAATGAAGTTACAACTCCATTCTTTCCAAGAATCTATATCTGATCTCACCCATGCACAAAAAGCAATGAAGGTTGAATTGGAAAGTAGAGTCTCCGCTGATTCCACAACTCAACATGACTAAGAAAAAATTGGTACAAGCCACCACCAATGAGCTATACCCAACCATAATTCGATGAGGTTACCAAAATTAGACTTTCCCAAGTTTGATGGAAAATATCCTGAGGGGTGGATTTGTAAGGCAAAATAATATTTCACTCTTCATAATGTTGATTGTTTCCTCTGGTTCACCATTGCTTTTAATTTTGAATCAGATGCACTCCATTGGTTTTTGTGGCTTTGAAAGGTTGAACCTAACCTTTCATGGTCTGATTTTGGTCAACGCATACTCACTTTCTTTGGTCCTAGTGAGTTTGAAGATTTTATAGGAGCCCTTTATAAAATCAAACAAAATTCAACTATTCGAGAATACCAAACTCAATTTGAAAAACTCGCCAATTGAACAACAAAACTAAGTGATTATTCTTTCCTTATTTGTTCTGTGAGTGGACTGAAGGATGACATTAGGCTGAGGTTAAGTTGTTGCGACCTTAATCACTACCACATGCCAAACAATTGGCCAAATTGGTAGAGGAAAAATTCAAGGCTCTTGGTCGAACTTCTAAATTTCCTCCATATAAGTCATATTTTCTGACCAAGCCAATGCCAATTTCGTTTAATAAATCTCCACCTATAAAAATTTTGAGTCACAAGAAGATGGAGCAGAGAAAGGCACAAGGATTATGTTACAATTATGATGAAAATATACCAAAGGGCATAGGTTTGTGCAACAATTGTACTTGCTAGATATGGATGAAGTTCCCACTTTGGACTCTTTTGAGGATGAGGAGGATCCTCAAGAAACAAAAAATTAAGAACAACCTACCGATCAGGAGGAATCCCAACCATAAATTTTTGTATATGCTCTAGAAAGAGTATCCACACCCCAAACCATGAAGGTGATTGGCCATTTCAAGGGAAAAGGGATCCTCATTTTGATTGACTCTAGTAGCACACATAATTTTATTGATCCATGTGTTGCCAAACAAGGAAAATGTTACATTACCACATACAATTCCTTTGAAGTTATGATTGCTAATGGTGGCACCCTACCATGGAAATGAAAATATCGTAATGTTAAGCTAAAAATTGGGGACTATAAAATCAAGTATGACATGTTTGGTTCACCCTTAGGAGAGTGTGATATGGTTTTGGGAGCACAATGGTTACGAAAGTTAGGACCAATCCTATGGTATTTTGCAGAATTATGGATGAAATTTAGTCAAGATGGGCAGGAATACACCTTCTATGGCACAAAGGCATGAGCAGTTCAATTTATTTCTTTTCATAAGATGGATAAATTGTTAAAGAAATGTTACCATGGTGTGGTAGCTTGACTTTTTTCTATCACCGCTCTCAAGCAAAGGGAGTCTAGTCATCCACAATAATTACAACATATATTAAATAGGTATTCTCATGTATTTGAGGAACCCAAGGGACTTCCTCCTCAATGCTCACATGATCATGCAATACAACTTGTTCCTAGTAGTTTACCTCCTAATGTTCACCTATACCAGTATGCTTATCCTCAAAAAACTGAAATTGATAAAATTATACAAGAACTTCAAGCTTCTGGAATTATCCATTCAAGTGTTAGATCCTATTCTTCACGATTGTTGTTAGTCAGAAAGAAGGATGGCACTTGGCGCTTGTGTGTGGATTATCGAGATATTAAAAAAATTACCATCAAGAATATGTTCCCTATTCCTGTTATTGATGAACTCTTAGATGAGTTGCATGGGGCTCAATACTTTTTCAAGTTGGATTTACAATCGAGTTATCACCAAATTAGTATTAAGAATGAATATATTCCTGAAACAACATTTAGAACTTATGAAGGGCATTATGAATTTTTAGTTATCCCTTTTGGGTTAACCAATGCACCTTCCACCTTCCATAGTTTAATGAATTTTATTTTTTGCCCTCATATTCAAAAATTCATTCTAGTATTCTTTGATAACATACTGATTTATAGTCACACATGGGAGGATCATCTTCACCACTTAGAAGCAACTCTCAAACTTGTTTGACCATCAACTTTATAGAAAGCAATCAAAATGTTCCTCTGGTCAGTAGGAGGTTGAATATTTGGGGCATATAGTCACTAAGGAAGGAGTTCAGATAGACCCTAAGAAAATCTAGGCTGTGCAAGAATGGTCCAAACCTCATACCTTGAAGGGACTTCATGGATTATTGGATCTTACAAGATATTACAGAAAATTTGTAAAAAACTATGGCAAGATAAAAAATCCCCTCATAGACATGTTGTGAAAAAATTATTTTTGTGTGGACTGAATTGATTGAGAAGGCTTTTATTGATTTGAAGTATGTTATGACCACCACCCCTATTTTGGTGATGCCAATTTTTTCTAAACCCTTTGTCATTAAGAATATGCATAAGGTATAGGCATTGGAGCAGTTTTAATGTAGGAGGATCGATCATTGAATTTTACTAACAAGGCACTTTCCCCTCAAAATTTGGGCAAGGTCACATATGAGAAGGAAATTCTTGCCATTTTACATGTGGTCATTCATTGACATCCATATCTCATTGTTTGACATTTTTCCATCAAGATTGATCATCAGAGTCTAAAATATTTTTTAGAGCAACATGTGGCTACTCCTGAACAACAAAAATGGGTCTCCAAATTGTTGGGATATGATTATGACATTTCTTATAAGAAAGGTAAAGAGAATGTGGTGGCTAATGCTTTGTATCACCTCAACAAATATCGGACCATGCTACATGCCATCTCTACTCCTCTGCTGTAATGGCTTCATCAACTTTGTGAAGATCTAGCCAATGATTCATCATTACAAACTCTCCTTTGCTATCTCCAAGAGGATCCTCAATCACACCCTGGTTATGTTTGGGATGGTTAGGATTTATGATTTCATGATCGATTGGTTATTCCATATAATTCTCAAATAAAGGACCTCCTCCTTCATGAAATGCATGCATCCCCCACAACTGGTTATTCGGGTTTTCTCAAAACATATACCTGAGCCAAGTGTACCTTTTTTTGGAAGGGCATGGAAAAATATATCAAAATATTTGTTGCTAAATGTGATCACTACCAACGCATGAAAGGTGAGACTATGTGTTCTCTAGGCACACTTCAACCTTTGCCCATTCTTGAGAAGGTTTGGATAGATATATCTATGGAATTCATTGAAGGGCTACCAAAATTGGGAGGTAAATCAGTTATTCTGGTGATAGTGAATCATCTCTCAAAGTATGCTCACTTTTGTTCCCTATCCCACCCATATACTGCATCCATTGTCGCTCAAATCTTCCTTGACTCCATATTTCACCTCCATGGAATGCTTAAATTAATTATATCTTATTGGGATCCTACCTTCACTAGTTGGTTTTGTGTTCAAGTTGTAGGGGACACAACTCAAGATGAGTTCGACCTACCATCCTCAAACTGATGGCCAAACCAAAATTGTTAATAAATGCTTGGAAAATCTACCTTCATTGCTTCACTTTTGAACATCCTACTCATTGGGCTAAGTGGTTTTATTTGGCCGAATGGTGGTAAAATACCACCTATCAATATGCCACTAAGGTGACTCCATTTGAAGCAGTTTATGGTCAACTTTCTCCAACTCCAACTTATTACATTCTAGGTAGCTCTAAGGTTCAGGCCATGGATTCCACTCTCCGTCAGCATGACTCTATTCTTCACCAACTCAAGATCAATTTGGACATGGCTTAGAACCATATGAAACAACAAGCAGATCAACATCGTACTAAATGCAACTTTGCTATTGGTGACATGGTCTTCCTTCACTTACAACCATACAAACAATCATCTCTCTAGTTGCGTGGTTGTCAAAAACTTGGTCCCAAATACTATGGTCCTTATCATGTGCTTAAGAAGGCTTGGGGTGACGGTGTACAAACTAGCCCTTTCAGCTAGTTCCAAACTTCATCCAGTATTCCATGTTTCCTCTCTCAAGCAAGTTATTGGCAAAAAGATGCAGGTGCAATCTACACTTCCAGAGTTGGACGAGGAAGGGTCCATCATTCTTGAACCTGAATGCATTCTTGATCAAAGATCGTGTACCCTTCATCAAAGAGTTATCACAAATGTCTTGGTCCAGTGGTGTGGCTTACAACCAGAAGATGCGACATGGGAACCACTTCACAAAATCCAACAATAGTTTCCTCACCTTTAGCTTTGAGGAAAAAGCTTTTTGAAGGGTAAGGGCATGTTAGGACCCCATCCTAACACTTGATGTAATAGTCCTTGTAGAACATGGATAGTATCCATGTTAATATTTTGTAATGTTTTATTATAGTTTTGGATTAAGAAGTGCCTATGCCAAATGACGTCCTTCTATGTAATAAGTTTTCAAGAATGTAACCGATTGTAGGTAGGAGATTCTAGCCCGGGTGACATTTTGCATGTAAGCCAACCTTGGGAGTTAGGTGCTAGAGGAATTTCTTAAATTTGTGAGGCAATATTGTATGTATCTTTTTGCATAATTGAATGAAGTATTGAAGAAGGTTGCCCCCTCGAAGAGGCTTGCGATTCAATACTATTGTGAGATTGTTCTTATTATACAATTTACTTTTATAAGGTGCAATGTTATTTCCAAGTGTGTTGTGAGTTTATATGTTTATTTTCAGTATTTGTGTGAGAGTGTTTAATTTTATTAGTAGGTTCCTAAAAATATATCTCTGAGTCACCTTAGGTGTCACATAAGAGCTGGTAGCTCATAAATCTCTCAAACAACTTCCCTTTATAGCCAGTAGTTTTATGTTGGCACACTCATGGATGACCCCCTATTTTTAGTTGTGAGATCACGAACCTGAAGGCGATTGTCATGTATGTACATCATTCACAACATACACTCTTAGGTGGATCCTATATTTGGCAGCTCTTGTAGCTAATGCTTGTTGTTGTTGAGGCACTGCAGCTGATGGGTGCTATGGTTGCTCTTCTATTCTTTGATCAGAAGGGGAGGGTGTACAAGTGCCCTTTTTGAAATGTTTTGATTGACTACGAGCCTCTCTTCAATTTTAGACTAAATGATGTCCTCACCACCAAACTCATGTTTGTTTGGTTAAACCTTTTCACCTCTTTTACGTCGATGTCTACCCCTATTGTAAGGGCAAAAATTGTCATAGAACCATGGCTAATCGCTGTTAGCTAACCCATAGTTGCCATGGGTAACTCTTGGTCCCTCACCTCGTCTCTCCGATCGTCATAGTCGTAACGTCTCCCTATCCGAGATCATTGCCCATATGTCAGTTGGACTCTCCCCTATGTCATCCATTGCTGCCAAGAATGAAACCTGGGACCTTTTGGGTGTTTGATTTATTCATTCCTTAAATTTGGGAAATGATCGACAGGCTTGTTCGTATGCATTTTGGTAAACTCCTTTTATTTGAGGAGTGCTTAGTTTAATAATTTATATCTTAAGTTCATGAGAGAGTCATGTATTAAGAAATGGATGAATTATTAATATCTTTGATTATTAATTTTAATAAATAGCTTATATATTATTTATTGATTTAAGAAAATGAAACTTTAAGTCAATCTAGTTTTGTAGTTTATAAATTATTTGATTCAATTTAAGAAGTGGGGCTTAAGTTATTTCAAAACATAGTTTATTTAAATGATTAAAGGTATGGGACTTTAATTATGTTGAATAAAGGAATCATAGTTTATTTAAATGATTAAAGGTATGGGACTTTAATTATGTTGAATAAAGGAATCATAGTTTATTTAAATGATTAAAGGTATGGGACTTTAATTATGTTGAATAAAGGAATCATAGTTTATTTAAACGAGGACTTTAATTATGTTGAATAAAGTAATCATAGTTTATTTAAATGATTAATGGTATGGGACTTTAATTATGTTGAATAAAGAAAACCTAATTTATTTAAATAATTAAAGATATGGGACTTTAATTATGTTGAATAAAGGCTTTGAAATGTTATGATTAAAGTAAGATTTGTGATCTAGCTATATATGTTGAAATGACTCTCTTGAGTAAATGAGAGGTGAAAATAAAAATGAGGAGATTTTTATGATTCAACTAAACAGTAAATGGATGAATACTTTAATTAAATTTGTATAGTTGCAATTTGGCAAAGTAATCAGTAAATGCACTAGTTTCATGTTACTAGTAGATGCATTTAGATGCATGCCTTCCATAGAACCATGAGTTGCCCTGATTCCCTACTGCTCTCAAATGAACAATAGAAAGACAAAGAGGATCATGGAGGCAAATGGAATCCAATGCACTGGTTTGAATTATATTTGCAATAGTTTATTTATGTTCAAATAGACTAGACTTGTAGGGAGAAATCCCTAAATGAAAATTGATGTATTACTTTATTCTTTTAAGAGTATGGAGGTTTTACCATACTTGGATATATGTAATAATTTATGGAATGAATGGAAAATGTATCTTTAACTTACTGTTTTGATTTATATATGCTTTGTATCTAGTTTTCCCTTTGATTTATGGTTATCTTTATTTAAATGTTGCTTCCTTTTTAAGTACTTATTGTATGCTTTTTGGATTTTGCTCTTTAGTTGGTTAAGTAGATAGAGTTATTCTTGTCTTCTTGATAAACATAAAAGAAACCTAAGAAAATGAAACCTTAGGGTGAACATAGAATAAACCTCTCAAGGTGAATGTAGGAAAGACCTAAGGGATTGAGAGCCTACTGGGAAGAATGCTAGCTAAATAAACTGAAATATGGCATTTGAGTTAAGATAGCTCATCGTGAAGATGAGATGGATAATTTAACTCGCAATACACATAGCACACCTGCACAAATATATTTGTGTATGGTATGGCGATGGGTGTACACTTTCGACTGTACTAAAGGTGATAATTTTAGCTCATCAAGAATGATGAGATGGATAAGCTTATTTGTAGTAACACCAAGAACACCTATACAAAAATATTTGTGTATGGTATTGAGTGATATGTAACTTTTTGGGTAAGTTGGGAAACTTAGTAAGCTAAAATGTAGTAACCAAGTGTTGGATAGGGGTTATGAATCCCTCTCCATAGTTTTAAAAAAAATATTTTATTTTCTTGTAGCTAGTTTTTGGGGTTATTACACTATTGTTACCTAGATTGGTCCTAAACATATCAACTTTACAATTTTCTAATATCTCACATATATTTCCTCCTAAATTTGTTTAAATTGGATTTTCTCTTACACAATTTATTTGTAGATTTCCTCCAGCTATTGTGCACTCTTTTTAGCCTTGGAAAGTTAGGATTTGAGGTCCTCAACATGCTTCTTTAGCTGATATTATCCCAAGGAATATTTGTTTAGGATCTTATTTTCTTTATGGAGTTGGTCCCTCTATACCTTAAGCTATGTCACTTTACCTACAACATTATTTTTATCCATAATGCTTCATTCTCAACTTTCAACATTCCTCTTTAAATACCTTCAAATAGATGTCCATATGGTCCATAACATACTTGGCATAACTAATTATTTTTGAGTGCTTAGGGTAGGTTTTCATAGCATAGACCAAGGCAATGTGCTCCTTGTAGATTATTAGATACATTCTTTCTCCTAATACTATAACAATCCATAGCAATACCATCTAAACATTCTCCTTAAAATGTTCTAACTCCAATAAGATGCTAAAGTTAGCTAGAACTTGGCTTCCTTAGGTATGGAACTAAGATTTTTCTCTAGTAGGTGCTTCTACCTATGTAGTAGAAATCCATTTTTGTTTTGGGGTTGTAAGACACACACATAGTTGGTTCATCTATTGCTTTCAATATTTTCTGGTTATCCCCTTCTAGATATAAAAAGGCTTCTCATTCCATTAAGGGGGCCAAAAAATTCTTCCTAAAGGATTGTACCTTTTAACACATGCCTTGAATAATTTAGGGTAACTCCATACCTAAAGAACCAAGTTCATTGCTAGCCTTCATGTCCAAATCTGACTAATACTCCATAAGCTGTTCTAGGGTCCCAAGTTGAATCTTGTTAATGCTTCTCGCTTGACATGTCCAATTGAACATGTATATCTTCCTTCTTCTATTCTCTAGTAAGGGTCATCAAACAATTGCTTAGGTCTCTTTGAAGGAGGGAAGAACTATTGAGTATGCAAATGACACATTGTCAAGGGAAATCCAACTTACTTAGAACATAAATTTGTTCCCTCTTGAAAAGGAAATATTCCCCCCCAAGGTTATGGTATGTCAGGTCTTAATGGGCATGTATAAACCCAAAGGTTGTTGATAGTTGTTCCTTCAAGGGACCTTTGTTGTTATGACTCACAAAGACAAATTTCCCATACACAATATCCTATAATCAAAATCTTGACTAATTCAGGGTAAATCCATACATAAAACACCAAGTTCATTGCTAGCCTTTATGTCCAAATCTAACTAATACTCTATGAGTTGGTCTAGGGTCCCAAGTTGAACTTTCTTAATGCTTCTATCTTGACATGTCCAATTGAACGTGTATATTTTCCTTATATTCTCTAGTAATAATCATCAAACAATTCCTTAGGTCTCTTTGGAAGAGGGAAGAACTATTGAGTGTGCAAATGACACATTGTTAAGGGAAATCCAACATACTTGGAACATAAATCTATCCCCTCTTGAAAAGAAAATATTTGTTCCACAAGGTTCTGGTATGCCAAGACTTGACAAGCATGGATAAATCTAGAGGTCATTGATAGTTGTTCCTTCAAGGCACCTTTGCTAGTATGAATCACAAAGATAAATTTCCCACACATGTCTTAGAATAAAAATACTTAATTATTTGAAAATAATTTCACTCCATTGATTTTACAATATATATATTTTTGTTAAGTAGCGTTTGTATTTATAGCGGGTTTTAACTAGGATCCCAAAACTTGATTACATAAGAGTTGGTAATAACATGCCGAGAATAAGCCATTACAACAAAATTCTGGGCCCAAGGCACCAATACCCTGAAAATGAAAAATAATCAGAAATCCCACCCAACGAGAACAGGTAAATTTGAACAATCCCGCCCAACGGGAAACCACCAATTTCGAAGGAAGGTAAGTTTGAAGATCCCGCCCAGTGGGGAGCAGCTAAAAATCGCCATCGTGTAAATCCCGCCCAGTAGGAAGCAGCAAAAAACCATTATAATATAAATCCTGCCTAGCGGGAAGCAGTTGAAAAACCACCAAAGAGTGAATTTTGCCCAGTGGGAAGCAACATAAATCCATCCCAATGTAGATCTCGCCCAGCGAAAAGTAGCAAAAACCTCTACCAAGTGAATCCCGCCTCCCGAGAAAACCAACAGGAAATGAGAAAAACCCACCCAATGGGAAACCTAGCGGTTTTGGAGAATCCCGCCCCGCGGGAAACCATCTTGCCCAAAAAAAAAGGGGGAATCCCGCCCAGTAGGAAGCAGCTAAAAACCAGCAAAGAGGATATCCCACCCATCGAGAAGCATCCAGAAAGCACCACCAAGAGAATCTCGCCCCCAGGACAACCAGCAGGAAAAGACAACAGGTTAAGGGACCAGGGATACAGGGACTAGGGATCCCAGGCGGGAAGAGGTAACAACCACAAATATGGGATCCCTAGGAGCCTAGCCTAGGGATCCAGGGTCTGCATGCATAGATTAGATCCCCCCAAGATTTGAAAAATGTAGCAGAACCCAGAGAACCCCAAAAGTAGGGGCCAAGAATCCCATCCATGCATAGGAGAAACTTCAGGGAACTGGGACTGAGGCTGGGAACAGACCAGGCAGAGAAAAAACCCCCCCAAGGCCAAAAAAATGCCCAGGGTGTCCACCAAGGAGCATAACCAGCATGAAGAAGCCTCCAAGCGGGAAATCGAAGAGGGCCCTACCCATAGGGATGGGACCAACAACAGCCACAGGATCCCAGAGAGGATTCACTAGCAAAAAGGGGAAAGAGGCCCCCCCAGACCACCCCCAAAGCAGTAAGGACCTCAAAGGAAACCCCAGGAAGTCGTAAAAAGCCCAATCAATCACCCCCACCACCCAGAGAACTGTAGGGAACCAGATCCATGCCAAAAACCTACAGAAAACCCTAGGGGGAAGCCTGAGGGAAAAAAATGGAAGGGATCCCGAAAATAGCAAGGAACCCTGGGAAGCACCAGGCAAAAAACTCAAACAAGGGAACCCTGACCGATTGGGAGAGGTGCAGAAAGAGGAGAAGGATCTCCCTCAAGGAGATCATCTGCAACAAACAATCCCAGGGAGGGATGCCCTGGGAAGAGCCAGGGACTGGGCAGGAACCAGGGGAGGGGGAGCAGGGAAGGGATCGGGACCCTCCCCTCTCTCCTCCCTCAATTTTAGAATATATGAGTTGAGTAGAATTTAAATATTATAAAATAAAAATGCATTCAAATGGAAACTAATTTATTCCTAATCTAAACAATTTCTAAAGAAAAATAAAGGTTTAAAGGCAAGATAAAATAAAGAAAATAAACAAGTTTATATTGCACTGAACTTTAGTTTTGAGTTAGTAAAGCAACAAATTATTATTTAAAACCAATCCCAGCTTGACCAATATTCACACAGCCTAAGGTCTCAGATGGTGCAATATTCAAAGGAGAGAAACTATGCACAACCACCATCAACATACACAAGTTGAACATAGAAAATTTCAAATCCTTGTATTAATAAATATATTCATGCAGTACATTGTTTCAAATATATCCACTTTGGTGGATTACAAGAACAAAGCTCAGGATGATATCTGACTTGGTTCAAAAAAACCATCCAACAAAAAAGAAAACAAGAAAAAAAAGCTAAATATAAGGAGCCTGCTAATAGTTGGTTTTTGACCTTTGTAACTAGCTAGTGAGCCGATACTTATACAACTTGGTGGATCTTCACCTAACATTACTTTTACAATAAATTATCATTATATTCATTTTCATGGGACATATAAGATCTAAAATTTTATTCTCCTACCCATGACGTGCTTCTTGGGATTGCTTCTACAACACTCAACCATGCCTCATTAATTCTCTACAAAATCTGGGTTGAAAAATAATATCACCACGTCCACCATCCTATACATTTGTACTCATCCCATCAACTTTATAAAAAATCCCATGTCAAGCACCTTTATACTCCAAGCATCTATGATAAATATATTGTGAAAGTAAAAAATGTAGGCATTATAATTTATTACCAATACTATTATTTATTTATTTATTTTTGTTTTTTGTCTTTTATTTAATATTTCTTATATATTATGCTTCTCTCTCCTTTTCATTTTATAAAAAATCTTTTTGGTAAATTTTTCTTGTTGGCAAAGTTTTACAACTTTGGCTTTCTTTTGCATCCTCCAAGAATTTTCCCACTTTTTTTTGTTAAATTTAACATAGTTTAGGTTGTTCAATTGATGAAGTTATGAGCTAGTGGAATTTTTGGTTTTAAATTAACCCATAAGTTTCCACTTATTTGGGAGTTCCAATCTAATGGGTTTAAATTTCCACAATCTCTTCAATTGACGAGACCTTTCAAAAAAATTAATTAGTAAAACCTTTGATTACACCTTTTAAAGCTTTGTCAGAACTTTAACATCTTCCCTTTTATATTTTTTCTTTAAAATCCCTTGGAACTTTTAAAGTGGAACTTTAAAATATTTTCTTAAAACTTTCAACATTTTGCTTGTTGTATCCTCTTAAAAGCTTTTCCTAAGATTTTCTTCAAAACTTATGGTTTTCCGTTTGTCAAATCCTCTTTTTAAAGATTTCCCTAAGTTTTTCTTTAAAACCTCATATTTGACCATGTAAAGTGGAACTTTTAAATCTTTGTTGGAAATTTATTTTAATATTTTTCTTTCAAACCACTTAGTGGAAGTTTTTAAAAACTTTCACTTAAAAACATCATTTTTCACCTTGTAGAGCTAAGCTTTTAAAAATTTCCCTTTAATATTTTCTTAAAACCTTTGACTTTCCATGTGTTGATTTTAATAGCTATATTTTTATTTAATCTCTATTTTAGGTGGTAGATCTTGGCAAGATATATTTTCCCTCAAAACTTCGAATTGTGAGGGTTTCCAATTGGCATTCATCTTTATTTCCCACAGGGCTTCCGATTGACATTTATTTTAATTTTATTTAATTTTTGTTCCCCCTAAGATAAATGACAACTCTAATTAGAATGAAGGACCCTAGGGCTTAAATTACTTTTGCATCTCAATTTTTCTTTGTCATAGCAACTTGGATAGCTTGTAGAAAACAAGCAATTTCGGGCCTTAAATCTCCTTGAAACATGGGCAAATTTATATTCACTGGATAGATATTTCCAAACTGCATCCAATATTGGAGGTGATTTCATGAAAAATTATTAATTATTACAAGATATAGGGCCCAAAAGTGATAGGGATATGATTAGGCAAATATTTATGAGTAATCAAGACAACTAGATAGCTTGCTAAAAATGAGCCCTTTGGGAGGTCAATACTTCTCATAACATAGGTAAATGTATACTTTTTAGAAAGCTATTTTGAAGAGGAATCAATTAAAATGGTTTTATAAAATTTTATTATGTAATAAAGAGATATGTGGTATATTATTGAGACCATCTGTGTTGCGTAGAGGAAAATTTAGGTCTAAAATGCTTGATTTAAGCAATTTTAGGGTGCTAAGGCGAACATAGGCATGTCAATACTTGTTGGAAAACTTATTCTAAGCCCAATATAAAAGGGGAGATAATTTTATATTTGAAAAAAAATTACCATACACAATAGTGAAAATAAGCATAACAACCCCAAAGTAAGCAAAAAATTAGAAACCTATAATTAAAAGCTTTTAGCTAAAAAATGGGTTCTTTGGATGATCAGTTATCACGCACAAGCTCAAGCAAACAAGAGAAAAATCATCAAAATTTTAACAAAGGTGGGTCGCTCATCCATGAAGACTAGGGTGTGTTGTGCTAGTGCAATGATAAGAAATATATTTTTTTCTTTTTTTCTTTTCTTCTTCACCTTGCTTTTTGATGTTTCTACTTCTTTAGAAAGTGTTGGAATTGGAAAAGGTGGAACTAATATGGGTGGGTGGTGGTAGTGGAAGGTGACAAAGAAGGATTGGCTTATGTAATAAAAGGGAATTCAGATGTTGATGAGGTGTCCATGAAATTTAGGAACAAAAAACAATGAAATGCAAATTTTTAAAAATTGTTTTGCTAAGTGTTGGAAATTGAGTGATTCACTCAAAAAGTAGATCAAAATGCTTCTTTAAAGGGTAGTTAGGAAATTTCATAAAACCAAGATGATTTACTCCAAAATGCAAGCAATTTAATTAAAATATTAAGTAATTCACTCATTAGATGACCTTATGATATTTTTGATTGGATGATTTAGAAGAATGGAATGACTCATTTGGAGTGATTCATTCAATTTAACAATATATTCACTAGGTAGGGGACTTAGGAGGATAGGATTGGATTTCCAAGTAGTTCACTTTATTTTTCTAGTGATTTACACAACTCAAATGTCCTTCGTATTTGGGGCTAATGTACTTAAGGACACTAGGTTTACCAAGTGAACCACTTGGCTGTCAAGGATATGTAGGCTAGTTTTGGGCAAATGATGGAGTTGACCATAAAGGAAGTTCATGTGGAACTCAACCTTGATGATGGACTAAAATGGTGAGAGTGCTTAAGGAAGCAATTCACTTCTACCCTATATTATTTAGCTTAGTTATGGAGGTGAGTGTGGTTCATAGGGTACAACAAAATAGGGCTTTTGATGCTTTGGATGATGTGAAGTGCAAGAATGAAGTGAACAAGGAGGAAGGTCCATGTATATTTTTATATCCACCTTGCATGGTATGGGCCTTATACTACCTATGCTTACCCATGTGAAATGTGGGGATGTCTCAAGCAAGTAACTGGCTTGTGAGGGTCTGATTCACTTGTTTAGTTAATTGGATCATGATGCATTAGCCAAGGAAGATGTCTCACTTGTCAAAGGAAGTTATTCACTTGCTATGGTGATCTATTCACTCATTACAAAAAATTATATTTTTAACATCAAACCATAGTGATAAAAGATCAAACTAAGCCCATGATAGGAGGAAATGAAAAATTTGAGAATAAAATAAATGTTTGAAGAAGGAATTAGAATAGAAGGTAAAATAATTGTTAGAAGATAATAGCTACAAAAAATAAGAAATCATAAATACAAATTAACATCTTCTTTTGGCCAATAATTTTGCTAGATTGGACAGAGGTGCTATCCCTTTATGGATATTGGCAACATTATTCTATCCATAGTGACAAGCTTATAGGTGTTTGAATCCATAATATTTATAATTGGAAAGGTCCACTCCAAAGGGAATCAAACTTCTAATGTTCTTCCGATTTTATCCAATATTCATACCACTTGAATACAAAGTATCCTTATTTATATTCCATCTTGGTGGCTATTTTTATGACCTATTGATATTGCAATATCTCTCTACATACCTTATCCCCTTCTTCCTCAATGACCAATAAAGTATTCATCCTATCTTGCATTAGCTTAATATCATGTCTTCTAGTTCTAAATACTATGAAATTTAGAGGGAAAGGATTTGAAATTAATTGATAACACGACCTCCTTTCCATAGACTAGCTTATATGGTGATAACCTAGTATATGTCTTTGGTGTTACTCAATTTTCTTATGGCGCCTTTCTCAATTTTTGTGTTAGTCCTTTTGGGATTCAACAATAGTCCTCTTCATAATCCTTGTTATTTTTTTGTTAGTTGATTTGACCATCTGTCATAACCCATATTTTTCTATCTTAGTTTTTTTTTGTAGGAAAGTCTTATTTACAAGGTAAACCCTCACCTTAATTCTTAAACTTACTCGAGGAACACCCATCCTATATTATGTATATGTCTGGCTACATATATGTATTAGGTGCAAAGTTGTAGTTCACAAGTTATCCCTCTTGCTGGCCACTCAAGCTAACTTATCTTTCCTTTCATTTCGTTGAAAGAAGCACTCTGTAAGAACATCATTTACTTCTCACGTCTATCTGAGAAGGGTTAGAGTGTATAATACTTGACTATCCCTCTCATATAAAATATGAGCTAATTAGTACTTTATTTACCTGGATATTTCATTTTAGTGTAATCTCCCTAGCTTGTTAGGACAAGACATTGTCATCTACTAAGGGTCAATATGAGTAATCAACTTCGTATATGAACTCACTCATCAAATTCCTTTATGATAAGTGTGAACAAACCGTTTGTCTCTTTATAAGTTGAGAACTCTCAACTTGCTACCCAAAGCATACCCATCAAACCCATTTATGATGTGTAGAATGTTTGCCTATTCAACCTTATAATAAACTATTTAAACACTTGTCACCACAAGATTTAATCCTCTTTAAACTAAATCATTATCATTTCTACCTTTAACTCTTTTAAAAATAAGAGCATAATTAAATTGTTCACATCCCTTTAAGTAACTTAGTTCACTCCATTTATCCATAAATATAAGGTTTTGGTTATCAAACACATTAAATTACATAGCACAACTAATACATAAGTTAGGACATTCTTAAAATTCCCATGGAATATATTTTACCAAGAACATAACAAATCCATTTCCTCTACTACCCTTATATATCGATCAACTCGTTAAGAAACTTGCAAAGAAATCCATATCTAATGTAATTAATAAATCAACATTTAAATCAAGTATAACCACACAAACCATAATCAATGCATGATTTATCCTGGGAGAAACCTCATGGGGAAACCCAACCTCAAACATTCCATCATTATTTTATTAATCAATCTATTTATTACATTGCAAATGGACAACCCATATTATTCGAAAAAATTAGCTAAAAGAATTCCTATAACCTTCAAGTTCCCCTTCATGAGGTAATCCATCATCCCATAAATATGTTGTGGTACCTACGTATTAGAAGCATTGTTCCTGTCTCCAAAACTTGTTGTCATTGCAGAGTTGAGTTATGTAGATCCCACTTGATAGACACCAAATGCAGACCAAGAACTCTTACATCCCACCCTAGCATTACCACTTGTCCAACACTTGTCAATTAATTAAAAGTACACCAACTGCAATGGTCGATTGGATAATGTCCTTCAATCAATACCAATACGACGTTACCCAGTTAGGGATCCTTACTCTAACATAGGCACAATCATTTTTCTCCAACCGTGAAAGCCATAACATACACTCTCTTAACTAACCAACCAAAAGTAGAACTATAACAAAAATTTATTTCATTAAATCATTTATGCTCTCAAATCATGAAGAGTCTGGAATGCAACTCTATTTCTTACATTCATCTATGTTGTTCAACATAAAGAATCAGAAACACATATAACCATTTCATAATATCATAAATGCTATCTACCATATAGAAATTTGGGCATAAATCCATTCCTAAAATTCATTTGTGCCATCCACATAGTGAAACCAAATATATATATATATATATATATATATATATATATATATATATATAACCAAAACACATAATCATTAATGTTTCTCTAACATATAGAAATATGGCATATATCCATTCCTAAAATTCATTTGTGCCATCCACATAATGAAACCAAATATAAAACCATTTCACACATTCTTTTATGCTATTTAATCATTTAGAAATCTGGAACGCATATCCACTACCTACAAAACTTTCCAGTATACTAAGTTCTCAAGTAATGTATGGCCATATCATATATTTCCTTCCAAAGCACAAAATGTATTCTAAAATTTAAGAATGAAGGACTCAACCAACGTATAACAATAGCATTGCTCTCTAAAGGTAATTGGTGATTGAAAAGGCGTTTGGCAAGACATAGGGAACTACATCCATATTTGAGAGGAATTACTAAATTAATTGGATTGTGCCCAAAACTAGAGGTACTTCACATCTTTACTTCCCACCTCTATGTACTAATATAAAATTCCACTTATGGCTTCTAAAACTTATCTTAGGGTTGGCAATCTGGCGATAAAGTTAACTCTACACAACATATAGATTGTTTAGATGTATAAGAGTAACATTCTCCAAACTCACAAGAACAACAAAAGAAACACATGCAAGGTTATAGGATGAGTAGCTCACACAGACAACTCCTTGTTAATGTCTAGCATAATGACCATATGAACTAACTGCTACACCTCATGGTGAGTCTTGAAAAGAATAAAGCATATCAACAACTTATTAGTTTGATTGAGCTAACTCCAAGGTTTCTATCCTAATAAATAAGGTATATCTCAGGTCAAGTGCACAACATTTATTGGAACAAGTGCAACAAAGGGAAAAACTATCCCTGTTATAAAAGCTAGCACCCCTAACTGAAGCTTTAAATCTTCTTCCTCAACATTAAGAAGTAAGTCAAGATAATAGTTTACTAAAAACATGCCTACCTACGATCTATGAGACGATTACAGTGAACTTGTCCTTTACTCAATGCCACTTCTTCACTCTTCCCATAGAACATTTGCAACTCTCCTTTTCCTCTGTGCACCCTCCAAGAACCAACAACAATCCAAAATTTCTCCCTCGTTTTCCTTTTTGGGCATCAAGAATGGAACCGTCGTGCCTACACTACTCCACTACTTCATCACCTTGCATTTTGAAAATCTCAATGTGGGCTCCCAACTGGAAAACAACATCAAGTTCTCACCCCTTGCTCCCACGTCTCCACTAGTTTTTGAGTCTTCCAACTTAGCAACATATATATTTTCTTTTAATTAAACATTACTTTAATAAAAGGAAAGAGCCAACCAAAAAGAGATATAGTATTACAATAAAATAATGGAAGCAACTTCATTAATCATGCTTTACCAAAATTCCCCTTCGTTCTCTTTTTAGAAGAGATAAAATTTAAGAACATAATAAGACTTATAACATAACCACTAAAGTTTATGATCAATAATCATGCAAGCAAATTTGATCTATTTTCTTATGTGCAAATTATGCTTAATCACTTATGTGAAAAGAGCGCATCTATCCAGTTGCTCTTGTACCAAGAATTTACCCTTAAAAATAACAACTCAATCTTGCATCAGTACAAATATCTTAGCAACATAATACTTTATCATTAAAACCCATATTTGCAAAAATTGAACCTCAATTTGTCAATCATTCCTTTGGTTATAAAAAGGTATATAGCTACAATAAAATATCCATCATGCATAACCTAACATAAATCCCACCAAAAGAAGTCTACCGAGAGAGGGTCATGACATCCTCCCCTCCATAGGCTTAACACAATCCTCTATGTATTATCATAGTTCTTAGACAATAATCATCATTCAAATTACATTTTCAAACAAAAAAGGAAAATGGTTTTGCATGTCTGCTACTTTTTCCCAAGTAGCATTTCTTTTTGAATAGTGGTCCCATTGGACCTTGCATTGCTCCAAAGTTCCTTTCCTCATCAATTTGGATCAAAACTCAAGGATCCTTATTGGTCGAACCTCTATGGCCTCTGGATTCACCATATGCAAATTGGAAAAGTCCCACACATGATTAGGATTAGTGATGTACTTTCTAAGAAAATAAATATGAAAGGTGTCGTGAATCTTGGATAGATTGGGTCGTAAGATAAGTTGATAAGCCACATGACTAATCTTTTCTATGATTTAAAAGGGTTCAAAAAAGCGGCGGTCCATCTTTGTGGACTTAATAGTGCTCTTCATCGATCTCACCCTTAAAAACACTCTATCACCAAAAACAAACTCGCATGGTGATCTCTTCAGATCGACATAACTCTTTTACTGATCCACAACTTATTTCAACCGTTCCTTGATTGTCCTTAATTGATGTTCCATATCTTTGACCAAGTCTAGACCAAGTACAATCTGATCTTCTGGATTGTCCCATGATAAGGGTGTCCTACACCTCCTTCCATAAAGTGCTTCAAAATGAGCCATACCTAAAGTTGAATGGTAACTGTTATTGTAGGTAAACTCCACCAGATGCAAGTAATCCTCCCAATAGATCTTCTGATCTATACAATACATGCAAAGCATGTCCTCCAAAACTTGGTTCACTCTTTTGGTATGATCGTCAATTTTTTGTTGATAAGATAAACTTATATTCAACCTGGTACCAATGTGATGGGGACACAAAAAAATTGCTCAGCCCAAACTCTCAAAGCTCACATTCATTAAATCTGAATAAGATTATAGAAATGGTAGACTCTGCCAAATAAACTACTTTATCCCGAAAGATAGGTTATTTTCTTATCAGTATTACAACATCTTCCACCCAGGAAGAAAAAAAACTACTTCACTAGCCCGTAGGCGTAGTTTCTCACACAATATCATGGGAATCATTCCCAATTACAATGTTTATGGACCTCTGTCCAAAGGAGATGTTGATCCCCTAAATCTCAAGTTTGCGGTACTTCAACCCTGGAAGGAAAACAGTCTACACAGGTCCAGAATGGCACTCTTGCCTTCACGTCTGCAACTCTGTCTTCGCAGTTCTCCGACTGCAACTCTGCTGTTTTCTGACCCTGAAAGGAAACAACTCAAACAGGTTCAGAATGGTCCTCTTGCCTTCACGTCTACACTCTATCTTAGTAGTATCCAACCCTTCTGCTTGCCTTCTCTTCCCTCTTTTATAATCTCTGGCGTGACACTCCGTTTCCCTTTTATGATGCTTCATTTCATTTCTCGTGCCTCTTCGTTGGCTTGGCTTTCGAAACGTCTTCCTTTTCGACTCTTGATCTTCGTCTACTTTCACTGCACCTTGGTGCCACGTGCTCATCCAATGCTGCCACTATAGACTCTATCCGCCTATCAACCCATGATGACGTTCGGAATACCTGTCACTCGATAATTTACTCTGTAACGGCCCTTGTAACTGCCTGCCGTTTCTCTTCTTTCGTTTGGTCGCGAAAATGTGACATGTCGCGATATTGCGACATTTTTGCTTTACTGCGTTCTTACCCCCTGTCAAGTCACGAAAATGTGACATGTCGCGATATCGCGACACTTTTTGCTTTTCGGCCTTCCTGCCCTTTTCGAGTCATGAAAATGCGACATGTCGCAATATCGTGACACTTTTTCTCTCCTGCGCCTCCTCTCGCCTTTTGGTCATGAAAATGCGACATGTCGCGATATCGCGACATTTTTCTCTCCTGCGCCTTCCTTCGCCTTTTGGTCGTGAAAATGCGACATGTCGCGATATCGTGACATTTTTCTCTCCTGTGCCTTCCTTCGCCTTTTGGTCGTGAAAATGCGACATGTCGTGATATCGCGACATTTTTTTCTCCTCTACGCTTTCCTTCGTACTTTGGTCACGAAAATGTGACATGTCGCGATATCGCAACATCTTTCCTTTCCGGTTCCTCTTTCTCCTTTTCGATCACAAAATCGTGACATGTCACGATATCGCGACATCTTTCCTTTCTGCCTCCTCCTCACCTCTCGGGTCACGAAATCGCGACATGTCGTGATATCGTGACAACTTTGCTCTCTGCCTTCTTTCTCTATTTCGGGTCGCGAAAACGTGACATGTCGCAATATCGCGACAGTTTCCTTCCTTGCCTTCTTTCTGCTCCATCGGTTGCGATTTCGCGACATTTTCTTCTCTGGCCCTTCTGGTCTCCTTTCGGTCGTGATTTCACGACATGTTGCGAAATTGCGACATTTTTGCTCTACGTCTTCTCTTTCCTCCCTAAGTCACGAAAATGCGACATGTCACGATTTCATGACATTTTTGCTCCGTGCTTTCTCTCTCCTTCCTGAGTCACGAAAATGCGACATGTCGCGATATCGCAACACTTCTCTCTCTTGCGCCCTCTCTCGGCTTTTGGTCACGATTTTGCGACATGTCGCGATATCATGACACTTTTTCTACTTGAGCCTTCTCTAGGCCTTTGGTCGTGATTTTGCGACATGTCACGATATCGCGACACTTTTCTCTCTTAAGCCCTCTCTCGGCTTTTGGTCGCGATTCTGCGACATGTCGCGATATCGCGACACTTTTCTCTCTTAAGCCTTCTCTTGGCTTTTGGTCGCGATTCTGCGACATGTCGCGATATCGTGACACTTTTTCTACTTGAGCCTTCTCTTGGCTTTTGGTCACGATTCTGCGACATGTCACGATATTGCGACACTTTTCTTCTTTGCCGACATGTCGCGATATCGTGACACTTTTTCTACTTTGCTGTATTTTGCCTTTCATTGGATGCTCCTGCATTAGACAACCGGGGTGGATGGAGAAGTGACTTTCACTTCTATACTGTTCTGTCCCCTTCTTTTTAACTAGGCCTGTACAAGCTCTCCAAGCTTCAACAAAATCTGCATCTGCAGGGTACAAACCCTTAAGTTCTTCAGATCCCACAACTTCCACTCTCATTGTTGTCAGCAAACTCTTTTTATCCATCTCCTTCAATGGCTTCAACTTGTGACACACTCCACCTTTCATCAGAGAGTAAGTATTCGCATGCCCATCATGCATCACACTTCTGTCAAATTGCCATGGCCTCCCCAACAACAAATGGCAAGCATCCATAGGCAAAACATCACACAGAACCTCATCCTGATAAGTCCCAATATGAAATTTGACTAAACACTGCTCACTGACTAATGCTCTATGATCTTTCTACAACCATGCAATTCGATATGGATGCGGGTGCGCCCTCTTCTCCAGTTTCAACTTAGCAACCATTTCTCCTAAAACCAAATTATCTGTGCTACCATTATCTATGATAACATTACAGACCTTTCCTGAACATTTGCACCTTGTGCGGAACAGGCTCTTCCTATGGTCTGGTCCTTTCTCCTCATTCAACAAGGTTCTCCTTGTGACCATAACTTCTCCTCTCTCTCTTCTCACAAATCTTAACCACAGACCCTGATGTAAACTACCTCACGTCCAGCGATCTGTTTCACACTCAGGCACTTCCGCTCTTCCACAGATCCTGGTGCAAACTGCCTCACTTTTGGCGATCTATTTACATGCTCAGGAACTCCCGCTCTGATACCACTTGATGGGGACACAAAAAAATTTCTCAGCCCAAACTCTCAAAGCTCACATTCATTAAATCCGAATAATATTACAGAAATGGTAGACTGCAAAATAAACTACTTTATCTCAAAAGATAGGTTCTTTTCTTATCAGTATTACAACATCTTTCGCCCAGGAAGAAAAACAACTACTTCACTAGCCCATAGGCGTAGTTTCTCACACAATCTCTTGGGAATCCTTCCCAATTACAATGTTTATGGACCTCTATCCAAAGGAGATGTGGATCCCCTAAATCTCAAGTTTGCGGTACTTCAACCCTGGAAGGAAAACAGTCTACATAGGTCTAGAATGGCACTCTTGCCTTCACATCTGCAACTCTGTCTCTGCAGTTCTTCGACTGCAACTCTGCTATTTTCTGACCCTGGAAGGAAACAACTCAAATAGGTTCAGAATGGTCCTCTTGCCTTCATGTTTGCACTCTGTCTCAGTAGTTTCCAAACCTTCTTCTTGCCTTTGCTTCCCTCTTTTATAATCTTTGGCGTGACGCTCTGTTTCCATTTTCTGACGCTTCATTTCATTTCCCGTGCCTCTTTGTTGGCTTGGCTTTCGAAACGTCTTCCTTTTCGACTCTTGATCTTTGTCCGCTTTCACTGCACCTTGGTGCCACGTGCTCGTCCAGTGTTGTCACTGTAGACTCTATTCGCCTGTCAACCCATGATGACGTTCGAAATACCCGTCGCTCAATAATTTACTCTGTAATGGCCCCTGTAATCGCCTACTATTTCTCTTCTTTCGTTTGGTCGTGAAAATGCGACATGTCGTGATATTGCGACATTTTTGCTTTACTGCCTTCTTGCCCCCTGTCGAGTCACGAAAATGCGACATGTCACGATATCGCGACACTTTTTGCTTTTCGGCCTTCCTGCCCTTTGCGAGTCGTGAAAATGCGACATGTCACGATATCGCGACACTTTTTCTCTCCTATGCCTCCTCTCGCCTTTTGGTCACGAAAATGTGACATGTCGTGATATCACAACATTTTTCTCTCCTGCGCCTTCCTTCGTCTTTTGGTCACAAAAATGCGACATGTCGCGATATCGCGGCATTTTTCTCTCCTGCACCTTCCTTCGCCTTTTGGTCTCGAAAATGCGACACGTCGCGATATCGTGACATTTTTTTCTCCTCTGCGCTTTCCTTCGTCCTTTGGTCGCGAAAATGTGACATGTCGCGATATCACGACATCTTTCCTTTCCGGTTCCTCTTTCTCCTTTTCGATCGTGAAATCGTGACATGTCGCGATATCGTGACATCTTTCCTTTCTGCCTCCTCCTCGCCTCTTGGGTCGCAAAATCGCGACATGTCGCGATATCACGACAACTTTGCTCTCTGCCTTCTTTCTCTGTTTCGGGTCGCGAAAACGCGACATGTCGTGATATCGCGACAGTTTCCTTCCTTGCCTTCTTTCTGCTTCATCGATCGCGATTTCGCGACATGTCATGAAATCGTGACATTTTCTTCTCTGGCCCTTCTGGTCTCCTTTCGATCGCAAAATCGCGACATGTCGCGAAATCGTGACATTTTTGCTCCATGTCTTCTCTTTCCTCCCTGAGTCGCGAAAATGCGACATGTCACGATTTCGTGACATTTTTGCTCCGTGCTTTCTCTCTCCTTCCTGAGTCGTGAAAATGCGACATGTCACGATATCGCGACACTTCTCTCTCTTGCAGCCTCTCTCGGCTTTTGGTCGCGATTCTGCGACATGTCGCGATATCGCGACACTTTTCTCTCTTGAGCCTTCTCTCGGCTTTTGGTCGCGATTCTGCGACATGTCGCGATATCGCGACACTTTTCTCTCTTGAGCCCTCTCTCGGATTTTGGTCATGATTCTACGACATGTCGCGATATCGTGACACTTTTCTCTCTTAAGCCTTCTCTCGGCTTTTGGTCGTGATTCTGCGACATGTCACGATATCGCGACACTTTTTCTACTTGAGCCTTCTCTTGGATTTTGGTCGCGATCCTGCGACATGTCGCGATATCGCGACACTTTTCTTCTTTGCCGACATGTCGCGATATCGTGACACTTTTTCTACTTTGCTGTATTTTGCCTTTCGTTGGATGCTCCTGCATCACAATGGCATGATGCAAAGCTTACTAATACTCAGATGTGAATCTTGAATCCCTATTCGATATGATTACCTTTGAAAACTCTTGAAGCTAAAATATCTCTTTGGAAAATCTATTAGCCATAATCACGACATTATAATTAGTGTTTTTAGGTATAAAATGTACAACCTTGGTCAAAATATCGACCACTAGTAGGATTACATCATGCTGGAATTGATTTTTAGGTAACCCTACAATAAAATCGATTGCAATTATCTACCATTTTTGCATAGGTACATCGTGTGGATACAACAGTCTCACAAGATGTTTACATTCTACTTTAAATTTCTAGCATTTGAGGCAATGAGCAACAAATTCAGTTGTATCTCTCTTCATCCTAGGCTAAAAGAATGTTTTCTTCATGTTCTCTCTCATCTTTGCTCCTCTTGGGTGAGCAGAATATGGCTATCTATACACTTCATTCAAGACCATGTTTCTTAAATAACTAGTTTTAGGGATCACTACCCTATCCTTGAAGCATATGAATCCATATTTGAAGCTAAATTTGTTGTTATCATTAGGATTCCTTCCCATTTTATCCATAATTTGATTATAGTATGCATCTTGTTTTTCATAATCCTGACTTGTTCCATCAAGTCTACATGGACGCGAGACAAAACAATTGTGTCTCCTTCTACTGAGTGCATCTGCAACCTTATTATCCTTTCCTTTAATATACTCAATGCCAAAATCATACTCTATGAGAAATTTCATCCACCTTCTTTGTATAGCATTGAGTAGCAGTTGGGTAAAATTGTATTGCATACTATGATGGTATGTCCTTAGCTCAAATGGCCTTCCTACCAAATATTGTTTCCAACTATTGAGAGTGAAAACTACCGCGGCTAGCTCCAGATCATGGGCCACATAGTTGACCTTATGTCACTTCAGTTTCCTTGATTTGTAGGCTATCACTGCTTCTTCCTAAGTGAGAACCCCACTCAAACCTTCTAGATATGCATAAGTACAAACAAAAACACTTCCTTGGGGGTTAGGTACCTTTAAAATAGGAGGCATAGTAAGCTTTTGCTTAAGCAATTCAAAAGCTAACTCACATTTATCGGTCCACTTGAATTCCTTCCCTTTCCTCTATAGGTTAGTCATTGGAGAGGTTATCTTGGCGTAATATTTACCATAACGCCTATAATATCCAGTCAACCCCAAAAGCTTTAGAACTCTGTCACATTTTTGGGTGGCAACCAATTAAATATAGTTTCTATTTTTTTAGGATCTACTATGATCCCTTCCTCCAAAAAAATGTGTCCTAGGTATTACACTTATAACACATATAAATCACACTTGGATAGATTTCCAAATAGTTGGTTTTTCCTTAGCAGTTCTAGCACAACCCTAAGGTGTTTATTGTGCTTTGCTTTATTCTAGGAATATATCAAGATATCATCCAAGAATACCAACACAAATTTATCCAAATGTTTCCTAAAGATACTATTCATAAAATTCATAAATGCAACTAGAGCATTTGTTAAACCAAAAGGTAAGACAATGAACTCATAATGTTCATAACGAGTTTTAAAGGTTGTCTTGTGAGTATCATCCTCCCAGATCCTCAATTGATGGTACCTAGATTTCAAATTGTTCTTTTAAAATAGTGTGGCATATTTTAGTTGATCGAAGAAGTCTTTGATCCTAGGTAAGGGAAATCTGTTCTTGATAGTTCCCTTGTTTAACATCCTATGACCTATGCATAATCTTAGGGAACCATCCTTTTTATTCATAAATAGCACAAGTGTGCCCCAAGGTGACACACTTGGTCTGATTAATCCTTTCTTCAATAACCCTTGTAGCTACACTTTCAACTTTTGCATTTCTATGGGGTTAATTCTATAAGGAGCTCTATCTAAGGTTTTTGTTTTGGGTTGAAGCTCAATTGTGAAGTCAAACTCCCACTTAGATGGTAATCTAGGTAAATCTTCTAGGAATACATCCCTAAATTATTGCAAAAGTGGGTACCTTCCAAACACCTCTTTCTTCTTCTCATCATCTAGATCATTTAACTTAATGACAAAAACCATAACCCATTTCTTCATGGCTTTATTAAGTTGCATTTCTAAAAGGATCTAGGGTTGGAAAACCTCTTGTAGGCTATACACCCTTTGCACTTTTCCACAACCTTCCACATATTACAACCTTATGCACTTGCAACCAATCCATTCCTAGGATTACATCAAAGACATGCAATGGTTCTACATATAGACAACCTATGGTCATACCACTAGGTAATGAAATTTCTTCCATAGGGTAGCACTGACTCACAGAGTATGTTTATCATGAACCATACTCAACCTTCCACCCATGTGCCAATATTCTAGGTCTTTCGAGTATGTCTTTAAGAATTAAATTAGTGGAAACAAAACTATCCGTGGAACCACTACCAATCAAAATATTAACATTCCTACCAAAGACCTTACCCTTATTCAGTATCGAAGTGGCTTTCCCATCTAGCTCTTGCTTCACTATCATTGTAAAAATCTTGTGCCCTAGTTCCTTGCTTGCAGGTTTCTTGTACATTTGATCCTTTCCCTTCAAACTCATTCTTGCTCTATGCGTATAATGGTTAGCGTAATGCGGTCCACAATAGTCAAAACATCCGATTTTGCATCTTGGATGTGATTTCTATCTCTGTCCTTCAACTACTTTCTCTGTTGTGATGAGAGGACTAGCTTATCCTTGAGAAGATCTGGTGTTGCCATTATTGCGATTGTTTGAGTTGCAGTTCTTTTCCTGAAACCATTTTTTAGATCTCCCATGCTTCCTATAATTCCTTAGATCCTGCCTAGAATAGTCTTTATTTTCTTGCTCTCCTTCCCATTTTATAAAACTTGCACTATTCCTTTTCCTTAGTGCCTCTTTGCCCTGTTCATCTAACATTTCATAGTCAAAATAGGGTTTGAGATAGGTTTAAGCTTTACTAGCCAAACCATAGGCCTTCTGCAGCGTAATAGGTTCTTGCATATCCACCTCCCAACCTATTCTTGTGTCTACTCCTAATATGAACTTATGTGTATTTATTTTCTCATTGTAAGTAGGAATATATTTTAGAAGTTTAATAAATATTTTATGGTATGCCTCCACTGACCTAATTCCTTGTCGAAGTCTAATTAACTCCTCAAATATTTGGGAATAAAAGTATTTTTTGAGGAATCTATCTTTAAAGGCATTCAAAAATGCTTCCCAACTCAAGACAACTACAACCTCAAGTCCTAGTCCTTGGCTATAGTTTTCCCATCAATTCGCATTGTCACCTTGAAAATGCAGAGTGTCGTAGGATGTTTGAGTTCCAAAGGAGTAGTTCTTCAAAACATAATAAGTTTTTATCTCTTTTAGCCAAGATTTGGCTTTGTTGCCATCCTCTTCTCCATTAAACTTGGAATATTTTAAATACTTCATATCTTTGTCCAATTTGGATTCCAAACGAATCCTATCCAGTTGTGCTTCTATAAGAGGTTCATTTTCCTGCTCCATTCTAGAGTTCCTAGTTGTTGTTTCTTGATTTAGCACAATGTCTAATATATATCTCTGTGTTTCTACCTATTCATGAAGTTAGGCTAATGATGCAGTGAGATCCTCTCTTTCCTCACTAGGGTTCTTTGAATCTACATCTAGGGTTCCACCCTCTACATTGGTCTAGCGTGTTTACCTCATCATTGGGACAACACTTCCTCTTCTTATCTTTGGTGGTATTATTCCTACCTAGAAATATAAGAGTCATTAGGAGTCAATTTGATGTAAAAACTATATCCCTAGTAATTCTATTCCAAAGAGCTAAAACCCTACTTAGGTATATCTCCTATCACACTCCATAACTAGCCTTGCACAGTGAGCCTATTCCACTACGAACCTAGGCTCTGATATCAAATATCACAACCTATTTTTCCCTATCTTAATTTTTTTTGTAGGAAAGTCTTAGTTACAAGGTAAACCCCCACCTTAATTATTAAAATTACTCAAGGCACACCCATCCCTACATCATGCATATGTATGGCTACACAAATGTATTAGGTGCAAAGCTATAGTTCACAAGTTATCCCTCTTGTTGGCCACTCAAGCTAACTTGTCTTTCCTTTCATTCCATTGAAAGAAGCACTCTATAAGAACACCATTTACTTCTCATGTCTATCTAAGAAGGGTTAGAGTGTATAATACCTGACTATCCCTCTCATCTAAAATATGAGCTAATCAATACTTTATTTACCTTGATATTTCCTTTTAGTGTAACCTCCCTAGCTTGTTAGGACAAGACACTGTCATCTACTAAGGGTCAAGATGAGTAATCGACTTCCTATCTGAACTTGCTCATCAAATTCCTTTATGATAAGTGCGAAAAAATTGTATCTCTTTATAAGTTGAGAACTCTCAACTTGCTACCCAAAGCATACCCATCAAACCCGTTTATGATGTGTAGAATGTTTGCCTATTCAATATTGATATCAACTATTTAAACACTTGTCACCACAAGATTTAATCCTATTTAAACTAAATCATTATCATTTCTACCTTTAACTCTTTTAAAAATAAGAGCATAATTAAATTGTTCACATCCCTTTAAGTAACTTAGTTCACTCCATTTATCCATCAATATAAGGTTTTGGTTATCAAACACATTAAATTCCTTAGCACAAATAATACATAAGTTAGGACATTCTTAAAATTCCCATGGAATATCTTTTACCAAGAACATAACAAATCCATTTCCTCTACTACCCTTATATATCGATCAACTTGTTAATAAACTTGCAAAGAAATCCATATCTAATGTAATTAATAAATCAACATTTAAATCAAGTATTGTAGACACCAAAATATAGCCACTTGTCATCCATTCATATCCTCAAATTATAGCCATTCATTATATATAAGTATTTATTTAATATATATATATATATAAGTATTAATATTTTTATATTTATATTTATATATTTAATAAATATATATGTATTTATGTGAATAAATTCTAGCCATCCGCCACGACTTAATCTCAGCCACCCATCCATCTTAATCCATGTCACATGCTCAAGTTTAATCTCAACCCTTCCTCATGTTTTAATCTCGACCACCCATTGGTGTTGTCGAAACCCTAACATGATCAAGGACAAATTATAAAAGATGATTTATTTTAATGAATCAAGGTCCTGATTTTTAAGATTGCAAGGTCTTGAATTTGAAATTTTGTCCAATCACAAACCCTTGCCATTTTGCTACCATCTTCCTATTTCACCATCACCATTACACCTTTCATTTCTACCACCGCAAAACCCTCATGAACCATATCTGGTTCTGCATCACTCCCATCCACCCCTGAATGCCTCCCAGAGTTCATAGAATATTGTTGGGTGTTTGTAGTCATCCCCAAATGCTTCTAGGTGTTTCTCACAATTGATTTGCAGTCCGTAATCCCTCGGATGCTTTTGGCCATTTGTGTGATTCTTGAAAACAAAAATAGGAGCATTGATCAACATTGACAAGGTAAGATATTCTTTTGCATTTATTTACATTTTTGTATCTTGTTTATAGTTTAATATTACAATATTATGGTTTGTAGATTGTTATTATTCAGACGATCTCACACAATCGAGCCCTCGCAGGTGATATTAACCCTTTTATGTTTCCTTTTGTTTGCAAGTGTAGGAACCACATTTTTGGAAGCTATTGCAGCTAGGGTATTCCCGTAGGGATACACAAGCCCACCCGCACACTTGTTTGGAGCAAAAAATGACACAAAAGACACCATATGTTCACTTGTGAATAAGGGTTTTGAACCCTAGATTTGTAATCATTGTATCAATATAACATCATATTGTAACATTGGAGATTAAGGCTCCCCCCTATAATCATTGTATCATTGTATCAATATTATTGTCTTCATTTGTGCAATAAGATTTTGTGTTGATTCTGTTATCTATTGCTTTGGTATTATCATTTTTCACTTTACAAAATGGTGATCATGGTGGGACCCCCAAAGGGTTTCTCATTTTGATTTACCTTATCATTGGTTTATGTTTATGTTTCTATTTTGCAGGTTTCTAGAAGTTTGATCGCACAAAAATCACAAAAACTAGGGTTTTGGGAGTTGCAGAGTTCAATCAATGATCGCACAGATGGCCTACACCATTCAAGGGACACCCTGTAGAGTCTAGGAGATGCCTCATAGTGTTTAGGAGACTCTAGTTGACATTTATTTGAGTGGAGAATAAATACGTAGGCTTCCTGGTAAGCCTGGTTCAAATCCTAACTCCATTTTATTTTTTATTTTTTGCTTTTTAAAAGTGAAGTTAAAAGGAAAACATCTATTTTTTGTTTTAAAAAGTAGTTGCATTTTTCATTTTAGGTATTTGCATATTTCATATAGTCTTAATATAAAGTAGAGTTGCATTTATGCATTTTCTGTTGTTGCATCATCACATTTAATTCAAATTTTTGTTGTGTTATGGTGTTTCATTTGTTATTTTGTATGTATTTTACAATTGAAATGATAAAACCATAAAATAACTGCATATTAGAGCTAAAGGATTCCATTTTTTTTTTTCTAATTTGGAACAAGTTCATAATACCTGAGTATACTCCCACTATTGGAATCACTTGATGATTCATGATGAAAGAACTAGGTGAACCCTCCACTATTGGAATCACTTGATGATTCAGGGTGGATCTTAAGCGATGTACCCTAAGTTCTTTTTAGGAACTTGGTGTTAATGTCCTTGGATTCTAGCTTAGACGAGTCAAATAGGGTGTTTCTAGAATTGAGTGAACACCGTAGACAACATAAATTTTAAAAATGAATCGCACACTCTGCACATCACATGTTTAACAACAGTGAGTTAAATTTCATCACCAACCATTGTTCGAGATTGGCGACGGTGGGCTTCATATTCATCCGTCATCTCGTCCCATAGAAATCATAGCAACCCATGAGTAATCTTTCTAGATTTTTTCACCATAAATATTCTCATTTGCCATCCATCCTTCGAGTCGACCTTGCATATTAGCTTAGGTTTGCACAACATAACACACAAAATCACACAAAAAAGAGAATCTATTGTAAAACATAAAATTGAGTTGCTTGTTTGATTTTGTGTGATTTCCATTGCATATTTTTTGCAGATTCCACACACTCACCATCCCCAACCGACTCATTCACTTATGGTTTCAACTCGAGCCAAGAAAATATTTTGAGTCAAGCCTCTATTAGCCAAACCACTTCATCCATGGAGTTTTCCACATATTTACCTGCCACTTATGTGGTTAATCTTGTAAGTGTGATATAGACGAGTTGTTCTAGTTTGTCTATGGTACCGTCACACACTATGCATACCTTAAATACTAATGTGTTGCACAGAGCCATAAATACCCCCATTCAAAAAACTGATCCATCATCCCCTACTAACCCTAACATCACCTACATAGATATGAGTAAAGTTGGAGCTTATCTAAGATCCACTAACCCTGTTCTAGAGTAAATCCATAGCCCACCTAGGCATATTTCTTATTCTCAGTAGGAACTTGCCCACTCACATCCTTCCAACTTCAACCAAGTGTATACTAATCCTCTTTTTGAGACGTCATCTTCACCTTCCCATCACTTGTATCTTCCACAACAATCATGTGGCCAAAATATTTCCATCCCATATTCCTATACCACCACCTATGGTAATCCATTGTATGAAGCACATGTTAATGTTGCTTCACAAATTCCAGTCTCCACTACATCCAATGTCCCCCATTCAGTTGCAATCCCTCCACCCACCTCATCCATATCCACCACACCTACACCATCTGCCTCAGAAGATGCCATACAACAAGCATGGAAACACCTCAAAAAATTGTTCATGGGTCATTAAGATGCTCATTCTTGTCCTAAAAAACAAATACATGTGGTAGATCTTAAATCCCAATCTATTCCAACCCAGCATACCTTCTTTACCTCAAATCCATTAGGGGTATCACAATATTCTATGGTTTTCATTCCCACATCTCCATTAGTCCACACCCATTCCATGCCCACAACTCAACACATTCACAGTCCCCAAACCTCATGTCCATTCCATCAACCATAATCATTCCCTCATCAAGCCCAACATCATCAAATACAATCCAATCCATCAAGCCATCAAAATCTCATCACACCCTAGCATTTGACCACTTCATCTCCGCACAATGACCAAGTAATTTAGGGCTTCCACATACCTAGGGAAGACCCTAGAATTCAGGTAATGCAACAACAGATTGATAGCTTGATACAACACACTCCTGGTATGATGAACCATAAGCCTACTTTAAGACAACTAATTAATCAACCCATTCACTTTTTGGTACTATCACCGCCATATCCAATAGCTTTTGCAGTGCCAAAATTTGATAAATTTAAAGGGACTAAGGACCCTAGAGAGTATGTAAGAACATTTATTCACTCATGCTTCAGAATCCAAGCTCAAGATGCTTTAATGCTCAGAACATTTCCTTAGACATTGGGGGGAGATACCGTGGAGTGGTATAACCATCTACCTCATCATAGTATTTATACATTTGAATAGTTGGTAAACCAATTCCTAGAGAGATTCTCCCTCAATGTTTGTAAAAAAATCATATTGTATGACTTATATAATCTTAAGCAATTTTATGATGAGTCAATCTATGATTTTGGCAACTGTTGGAGGGTCATTATCACAAAAATTCCATTCTCCCTACCAATGGAAGAGTTAACTTGATTGTTCATCAATATTTGCTTAAAACCCATCTTTTGGTTATTATAATTGCAATAATTCAGCTCATTCGAAGAAGCACTTTCCCAGGCTAGCATAATTGAGAAAATAAAGATCCAAGAAGGTGTGCTAAAGCCTAAGAATAAATAATGGCAGAATAAAGGTCAATCAAAAGAAAATTATTTTGGTCAATCTAATCCAAATAAATAAAATCAAGTGAATCAAGTGGTCATGATTCAGTCGGTAATGGCTCAACAACAACAATCAATGAAACAAAAAAAAAGCAACAAACTTCATATCAAGCGGTTCCCCCACCCCAAAAAATTCATAAAAAAATGTCAACTATGGAAAATAGTCAACATCGATAATCTGTTCAACAAAATGACTATTAAACACCCTTGTTTGAGTCATATGCTTTCATATTTCATAGGTTGAATGATACAAATATTCTTGCCTTACCTGAGATTAAACCAGATGATCCTACCAAGCATAGCAAAAGCTATAGGGAACATTTATTTTGCCCTTATCATCGATAAAATGGGCATGACATTAACAACTACTATCAATTCAAAGATAGTACAAAACCTAATTGACCTAGGGGGCATCAATTTTGATAATCTGTTGGCTCAACAAAATTAGAACCTTGGTATTTATCAAACACCACTTCCTCATCATTAGGAAGCACACCAAACAATAGGAGGGTCAAACATCAAGACTCCTTATCAGGTCAACCATGTGCAACAATACCAAGGTTTTGTGGGTGCTAGTCATGTAGTCACCCAAGGTCAACAATGCACCAATCAAAAAATGCACAACAACAGATTATCCAATCTCCCGTAGCACCTCAGGAAAGCATGTCTCCTCAACTTGCCAATTCATCATCATCCATTTAGTTCTCCGCTAATTCTCCCCAACCAATTCACATTCCAATCCATCCATATCCACCAACTCATATTTCCAATTGTCCACAAAGGCCAATCATCTCTCTGAGTAGCCAGATAACCACTAACCTTAAAATGGCTTCAACCAAAATATCTATTTACAAGCTAATACAAGAATCTCCCCACACTGAAAGGCATTAATAGATATTCTAAAATCCATTGAAATCTAATCTTAGGATACCAATGCCTTTAGCAATTTTGTGGGAATATCCGAACATGTGTGGAGCCTTCCATTACATTTTATGATTTTGAAATCAAACCAATATCGTCAGAATCGGTGAACCCTCCATTACACATTATGGCTCAAATTGATAGGAAGCCACTCAAACAAGTTTTGATTGATACCGATTCCTCCATCAATATCATCACCACCTATTCTCTTTAACATCTTAATATTCTACCATCTCATATAAAAAAATCCACCTTCATCTTGAGAGCATTCAATGATGCTCCCTATTCCACAGTTGGCACTATTGTTTTACCCATCGAAGTGGAGGTAAAAAAATTGCATACAATGTTCCACATCTTGGAAGGATCCATGGCATACAATGTACTCATTGGATGCCCCTGGATTAGGGAAATGAGATGTGTCCCCTCTATACTGCATCAATGTATAAAATATGTACATGAGGGAAAAATTCATTGCACACTAGTGGACGTTGAACCATTTAAGTATTGTAAATCTCAAATCCCTATGAATCCACTCTTTCATCCACTCATATTTAATTGACCCCATCAACCACATCATCCACCACACCATCCATCCCTTCATACAAAGCTCCTATTATTGAGGAGTTCCCCATCACTACCCCACATCAAGATTCCACCTTCATACCCCCGTGCTCATCACCATCGACTACATGCACATGTGGGCAAGACCAATACACATTGTCCATATCATCAAATTCAACATCCCCCATCATTATTACCTCCACATCGTTGCCTATTCATCAAACACCTTAGCCAAATACACTTTCATCCACATTAGTTGATGTCTCACAAGTCGAATTAGCGGATAGTGAGATGCCATTTTAGTCCACACCTCCCCAATTATTGGATCCATAAGCCAGTCATGATCCTTCTGCTTCCACCTCCACATCATACCAAGTTGTGGTCCATCTCACTAGTCCTGGCATTGGTGAATATGTAGTCCAAGATATTACTGTTACACTACTTAGCATCCAAACCACTAGAAATTATGGTTACCCATGTGACCCATCCTTGTCCATAGGAGAAATGTACAACATGGGTTCAATGCCTAACAACATCAATTTTATGTATGAGGAGATTGATTCATCGTCCAATACATCTTCCCTAGATGAACCTAAAAAACCAACTCTTGCCAATATACAACACATGTTGGGTTTTCTATCCTGATACTTTCATCGAGTCAATTGGTAAGGATATGGCCTAGGATGACATGAATAGGGAATGAACGAGATCATAAATACTCCATATCGATAAGCACACAACCGTTTAGGTTTACGTTATCATTCTCATTCTTCCACTTCATCTTTTGAACAAGCTTTTCAAAATCTCCATTTGAATTCAGAAGAAGAAATCCATCATTATGAAGAATACGATGTTATATCAATAGCTTCTGATGAATCTAATGAGGAATTGACACCCATCACTCCATTCATTGAGCAGGATGAGTATTAGCTCAAAATATTCCCCATCCATCATCCCATATTTTGTTTGCTCCTACCTAGGGAGTGATTTGAACCAACCGATGAATCACTTCCACTTCATTGATCCACCTCACTCGATAATTTTGTAATACATGTACATTAAAAACATACAAAAATTTAATAATAAAAAAAAATATAAAAATTTGTGCATTGCATGTGCATGAATTTTGTCATTTGTATTTATATGTGTTGCTTGCTGCTATCTAGAGGAACTTATAGGCTTGCCAGTCTAGAGTGAGTCGAAGAGCCCAAACCACTTAACATCATCTACTTGAGATCATTTTATGCTTAATATAATTTATATATATATATATACATGGCTAATACACAAAAACAAAATTTGCATTTTACACATTCCATTGCACACATTGTTGGAATATTTTCAACATTGCCTCCTTAGTCCTAAGTATTAAGTCCTAGTATTTAGTTTTAGTTTAATGTGTTGATTTACATATTTCTAGTTAATTTTATTAGCATACATTGAGGTTTTGGATTGGTTGATCAATGTTTGACCATAGTCCAAGATTAGCATGTTGTTAGGATAAGAGCTATCTTTAAGTTAGTTTGTTGCAATAAGTTTGAGAGGATTTCTCTCAACCACCGTGTCTATTTTTAGTTCTTTCAAGAACTATAAAACTATGTAATGCATTGTTGATCAATAGAACAATTTCACCATTGGTTCTCATTTGGTATTAGAGCAGGTTTGCTTAGATGGATGAAAACCTATGGAGAGTGGCGTGAAAATATCTGAAGCACACACTTTATTACAGAAACTCAAGTGGCCAGCACTCAGCAGAGTTGCAAGGAAGAGCTCAAGTAAATAATTAAAATCTCATGCATACTAAGGTATTTTATTATGAAGTTTTGAGGGTTGTTAGATAATTGTATCAAGAGGATGCTATCAAAATTTCAGGTGATTTGGAGCTAATTTGCGGATTTTATTAGCATTTTGAATTTTTCAATAAAATGGTTGTATAAGGTGGAATACAGGGTATTTGCTTCTTAAATTTTGGGAGCAATATTATTTAGATAAAATAAAAATTTATACAAAATTTTAGGTCATTTGGATCTTTATTTATTGATTTGTGTGAATATTGATTTTTTCTTCAAAAATCCTAGATCCAGAATTGTGATAAAAAAGAAAAAAGTAAATGATCACATATTTTTCACCTTTTCATATTTTCTTCAAAAATTTAGAGGGTTTTCATATTATTGTCTCAAGAATATAGAGTTTAATTTTTAGAAATTTTGGAGCTGTATGGATTGATTTATGTGAAAACATTGAAGTTGTCTCAAAAACACTCTAAGATCTAGAAAGGGCAAAAGTAAATTGATCACATATTTCTCATTTGTGTGAATTTGGATCTGAAATTTAGTGGATTTTCAGATAAGTATATCAGAAGTATACAAAAAAAAATTCAGTTTGTTTCAATCAGTATTGGCCGATTTATGATAAATTGGGTGCTTGAGACTTTGGTAAATAAAAGGAAGCCATGTATGCAGACTTGGCTGTACCAAAATTCAATGGAGATAATTATGCTATTTGGAGCATAATGATGAAGACCTTCTTGAAGGCTAAAGACATATGGGATATAGTTCAATAAGGCTATGAGGAACCCACTTGGATCAAGCTACAAGGTGAGGAGAGAAAAGAGAAGAAGGAGCAGCAATATGCAAATTTCTTAGCTCTTATGGATTTGAGGAGAGGAATGGAAAATAAAGTTTTTCCTCTCATAGTCAATTGTAGATGAGCTATAATGGCATGGAAAGTGTTGAAGGATTCTTATGGGTTTGATGAGGACACCCCTCAATCCATGAATGACAATCATGAAGATTTTTTAAGCAAGGAGGAGCCTTGTTTTCTTGAAGAAATTTTTGAATTAGATCCTTTTGAATGAGCTTTTGAAGAGTATTGTGAAGACTCATATGAAGGTATGTATTTTGTAGAATACATACATTCTTATAATGGAGAATTATTTCTTAAAGAGGAATATATGCTTGAAGAAGAGCTTTGTGTGAAAGAGAGTAAAGAATCCCTTAATGGTGAAGAGGATAACAAAGAGGAGGAGACTTGTACAACTTTCCTTGGAGAGAGTCATTGTGAGACACATATCATTGAAGACATGTCTTGTATAGGCATGTAAAATTGTAATAAACAATTATTTCTTTTAGGAGGAGAAAAAGTTGAAAATAAAAATTGTACTAAAGAATTTTTTGTAGGAATGGTATGCTTTGAAAGCATTCACATTGATAGCAAAGAGGAAGAAGAATTTGAAGATAAAGGAAGAGAAAAACTCACATTGGAGTGTTCCTTGCTTGAAGATCACCAAGGTGAGATGTATGATGAATAATATCTCATGAAGGAGACATATGAAGAAGAGTGTCTTATGGAGAAGACACCAAATCAGCTATTTGTTGAAGAATACTTCATGGAGAATGCACCTACAGTTCTCATGGAGGAGAATAAAGAATATGATGATGGAAAAGCAATGTTCATGGAAGACTATTGGCTTACTTTTGTTGAAGACCATTCACTTAGAATGGATGTGTGCTCTCTTCAAAGAGCAAATGAAGTTACGTGGGATGATTTCCCAAGTGTAGTACACGAAGAAGATATGAAGGGCATAAGTTTTATGCTCCATAATGAAGATTATCTCATGGCTGAGATAATAAAAGGAAAAGGATATTTTGAGAAAGACTATCTCAAGGAGAAGATAGAAAATAGTGATATAGTCATTAATGGAATTCATGACGTAATGGAGGCATCATCAAAGGATATTGATAATTTTCTTGAAGAAGCAATTGTGGATGAATATCACTCACTTGGAGTGACTACATTGCAGAAAGAGAGTTGTATTGAAAAGGCAACAATGTATGATTACTTGAATGAATGGTGTTTCAACACACCAACATGGATTGAACAAAGGAGAACTGATCTTGAAGCACCATATAATGATGGAGAACTGCTACAAAATAGCTTTATGGGAAGCACCAAATCTACTCATACTAAAGATAATGTTTTTATGATTAATGATTTGTTTTTTGTGAGCAGGAATGAAAAGAAAGGTGATGTATCATTGAGACAACTTTGATGAAGAATCTTCTTGGAGAGAATACAATGATGGAGAACTTGGGTCACATAGATCAAAATGATGTGTTTAAAATTCCTTGGGAGAAGGATTCTTGTAAAGTCATTTTTTTGAGAGAATATTTGTGTGAGGAGCAACTTTATGTTGCATATGTAGTTGGTCATTATATGGCCATATTTATTGTGATATTTTGTGTGGAAATATGTGAAAGAGTTGTATGGTATAATCATCTGTGTGAGATGATTAATTGTAAATACTCATGTGGAGTATTGTTTAGTGTTGAAGATGTAAAAGAATATCAAAATGTGAGAGCATGGTTTAAAGACCATAATGATAAATATGTAAAAGAGTGGTTGGTAAAAACCACAAGAGGAGATACTTTTGTTGAAGGGGTATCTAATCAAAAAAAGAAGGCACTCAAGCATTTGCAAGAAATTCCACATGAAGAGTGGAAGGAGTGCCACCGTAAGTATTTTGTAAATTCTTATTTCTTAATTCAAGATTGAAGAAAACGTAAGAGAAATATTTTCTTCCAACTTTGTGATGCTTAAAGAACTCTTGCATGAGTGTCTTTAGCATCAAGGGGGAGAATGTTGGAATATTTTCAACATTGCCTCCTTAGTCCTAAGTATTAAGTCCTAGTATTTAGTTTTAGTTTAATGTTCTGATTTACATATTTCTAGTTAATTTGATTAGCATACGTTGAGGTTTTGGCTTGGTTGATCAATGTTTGACCATAGTACAAGATTATCATGTTGTTAGAATAAGCGCTATCTTTAAGTTAGTTTGTTGTAATAAGTTTTAGAGTATTTATCTCAACCACCGTGTCTATTTTTAGTTCTTTCAAGAACTATAAAACTATGTAATGCATTGTTGATCAATAGAAAAATTTCACCATTGGTTCTCACACATTACATTTCATGAATTACATTTCACAAATTACATTTTATACATTGCATTCACAACCACCTTCACACATTTAATTCATCGTGTGAGGGATTATTTGTTAAGTTTAGACAATAATTGATCCAATAAATTCATGCTGCCTTAATCAGGGGAACCTTCAAATCATCATCCATATCATTGCACCATTCCATAAAATTAAATTTCTATTTGCAAACCACATTTCCATAATCCCTAGGTGTTTTCGATCACTAAGCAACTCCTAGTGTTTCCATCAACTTCCAATACATGTCGAGTTTTCTTTAGGACCAAGACACATTTTCACTAAGGAAATATTAAGTTTTGGGAATTGACTCTAACACCCTTGAAACAAACACAACCACACATCTTAAAAATATCTTGTGTCAAAGAGAGATGATACCATGAATGGGTTGAACCTCAAAGTGAAAAAGTAATCTTTGCTTGTCCCATTATGCACATAGTCCAAAAATAAAAAATAGTGGTTTTCACCACTATCACAATCATTTCCATACAAATGATGAGTATTAAGGATAGGGTAAAATTCTCATCACACTTCAGTTGAGAATCTGATTTCTTAAAGCTCTAACTATTTTACACATCACACACCATAAATACTCAAGTTGTAATGATAGAACTACATTTCCAGTCAAACGATTAGGTAGTATGAATCCCCAAATATTAGAGATTAGATTCTTGTATTATGGATCATGGAGCTAATATCCATTGGGGCTATATATGCTTGATTGGTAGTGGAGTACGCTCATGCATGGTGATACGTCTCTATTGAAGAGACCTATGATCGTACATACATACAAGCTAGCTTCTTGGTCTTCTCCATGATAGGTGTCATCTCAATTTACTCAATATGGGTTAATAAAATCACTTGCACACACATTGGTTCTTGATTACCTCGAGTCATTACCATACTCATGATTTGATAAATGAATTCATTGCACACACATTTGGTCTTAGAGAAAGTAGACATAAGTTAGTGAGTTTGTTTGATATCACTAGTATGTCTGAATCTCTGCAAAACAATCAATTTTACATATCAACATCCATATCAACTTTCCATATCAAAATCCATATTAGTTTTCCATATCAACATCCATATCATTACACGAGTCTTTCATTTTACATGCCACAATGTTGGTGCCCCTGATTAAACAACAATGCTATACATGGTCACGTAAAATCTAAACTATGAATGATCATTAGAGCATTAATTCATTTGCATTCACACATATTATCATTGCATTATCATCCATCACACATATACACATGCATTCAAATAAAAACATTCACACAAAAATAGAACACAAAATTAAAATACATGTATATATAAATATCGCATGTACAATGAATGCACGAAGGCTATATACAATGGAGCACCTAGGATCATATACAAAAAGTGCATATCAACACTAACTAACACCTATAGGAAGATTATTGTGATCTTGATGGTGCCCTAGAACTAGAGCTACTATGCCTAGACTCACTCTACCTAATAGTCCTAGATATGGAGGAAGAGGGTCGATCTGGTAGCCCAATGTTGTGCTACATAAATAAATCCTCCAAATCCTAGATGTATCCCTCTCAAGATTGAAGGTGTAGTACATCATACCTGTGATGAAGGTCCCTCTGTGATAGCTCTACCTGGAGCCTCATGATCCTATCCTCACCTCCACATATAACTATCCATACCTCTATCTCTGCCCACAACTGAGCTATCTCTGCATATCGATTTACCACCATCTATTGGAGCTAATCCTGCTTAGCCTTGAGCCTTGACCACTCCTCAACTCAACCTAGAGGTATCTTAGGAACCTCCTCCATGTCATATCGACCACCACCATCACCTCCAATCTCTAGAGTATGCTCTACTGCATCTCTCACCCGCCTCCCTTGACTGCTAGATCGACAACATCTCTAACATCTAGGAGCCTCATTTGTCTCCTCTACCTCAACCTCGATCTCATCATCATCATTTCTATCCTCATCCATCACCTGACTAGGTATCCATGGTGGCTATGTAGTTAACCATGCATCATAATCAATGGTAGTCCCTGGATCATCCACATCAGGAAGATCTATCTCCTCGTCAGCCTCATAGGTCACCCACCATGCCTCCGCACAAGGTAGATCCGTATCATCCTGATGGTGTCTGTACAACACTGGTGCCTCAAGAATACCCTATTGTAGCCCAAATTACTAGTCCAAATTGCTATAACACATGTGAGAACTGGATTAGCTCCATCTCTGCTCCTACTGTCACATCTGCTCCCTCTATCACCATGGCCTTCACCCCACCACACTCTTTCACTCACTCACTCTCCTTCAGACGTAGCTTTTGGAACTTGTGAATGTAAGAATGAAACAAATTTTACCCCTAAAAATATTTTATATAATATTTTTAGTGCACCCAAACACCCATGGGTATTTTCTTGATGCACCCAAACGCTCACCAAAGTTTGCAGCATGACATACGCTTGCCTGCGTTTATCCAGACATGAATGCTAGCTAACGTTTGGCTTCAAAAATTTGTAAAAGGTGCCAAAATATCCCAAAAATGTAGCTTACCTTCACAAAATCACTCCACATTGCATCCATAAATTCATTCCATCATCATATCATGTTTTTTGAAACTAAAATCCAATCTAGGCACTTAAATTTTGTTTGCGACCAAAAGTCGTAAAATCATATTAAAAATTGCAAAATGTCTCAAAACAATCCAAAATTTCCTAAAAAAACCATATTAATAATTCCAATAATAATTATCATCATTTCATTACTCTTTGTGATAACATGGATTGATTTGAGTGATTAGTTTTTTTTACGACAAAAAAGTTGCAAAAATTGTTCAAAATTTCTTCAAAAACAATGTAAAATTTCACAGAATCATGCAATCCAATCATAAATACATTTTTCATCATCACATCTTCATTTCAACATGACCCAATCCATCAACCATTACATTTGCATCAAATATTTACCAGATTCATTTACAATTCCAAGTGAACCTCGTATTTAGTGGTCTACTCTATCCCCTTGGCGATTGCATCGATTGGTTGTCCATGCAATTTGGTAATATGGTTAGATCAATATAAGGAAAGTTGCCCATCATAATTCAATATCCTCTTGTTTGAATAGAAAATCATTTTTGGTTACTCATTTTTTGAGTGAGACTATGCCCAAGTTAATTTGCTCAAAAAGCTATCATTGATGGCCTTGTTCGTGGGGCTTGAAACACAGACAAAATCACATTTCAAAATTTCTTTTAAATTTATAGTCTTAATGGACACAAGACCTTCCTAGGTTGATTGGTTCCAATTGAGGGAATTATCCTACAGTCACTAGTAGGACCTCCGTGGGATGACTTTTTTTTTTTTCTTTTTGTATTTTCATCAATTTGCATTTCAAAGACGCCAATTGGCATGTTTTTAAATAGCATGGAATCACCCAAAACTTGGGGTAACTAAATTTGACTCTGAGTTCCCACATCAGGATACATAATTCACATCATTCATCATACATCTATATTTGGAAAAAATTCTTTTTCTATTGGGACAAAAAATAGAATTCATTTACATATACACTTGACAAAAACCCTTTTCTCCATTAAGGCAAAACCGACATCAATTTACATCATTCATATCATCCACATTTACATCATTTATATCATTCACATTTACATCATTTATATCATTCACATTTACATCATACACTTGCACTTACACCATTCACCTACATCATTACCCACAATTATGTCAATTGGCTCGTGAGACTTTTTTTCACTCATTCACCAATTGAGGGGGTAATCTACACCAATAAATATCGTCTCCAAGATCTTCTTTGTGCTCCAAGAAAAGAAAGTTGCTTCATCGCACCAAATCTGGTGTCTTGTATTTTTGCACCGCATTATGTTCCACTCAAATCGATATAAAAAGGGGCATTTGTAGACACCAAATATAGCCACTTGTCATCCATTCGTATCCTCAAATCATAGCCATTCATTATATATATGTATTTATTTAAATATATAAGTATTAATACTTTTATATTTATATTTATATATATTTAATAAATATATATGTATTTATGTGAATAAATCCCAACCATCCGCAATGAATTAATCTCAACCACTCATCCATATTAATCCATGTCACATGCTCAAGTTTAATCTCAACCCTTCCTCATGTTTTAATATCGACCACCCGTTGGTGTTGTCAAAATCCTAACATGATCAAGGATAGATTATAAAAGATGATTCATTTTGATGAATCAAGGTCTTTATTTTTAATATTGTAAGGTCTTGAATTTAAAAATTTATCCACTCACAAACCCTAGCCATTTTGCTACCATATTCCTCCTTTGTCGTTGCCATTGCACTTTCTGTTTCTGCCACCGCAAAACCCTTGCAAACCAGATCTGGTTTTGCATCACTCCCATCCACCCTTGAACTCCTCCCAGAGTTCACAGAATGCTGCTGAGCATTTTTTAAATATTTTTGGGCATTTGCAATCATCCCCGAACACTTCTAGAAATTTCTCGTAGCTGATTTGTAGTCCGTAAGTCCATGGATGATTTTGGGCGTTCGTGCAATTATTGAACACAGAAACAAGAGAATTGATAAAAATTGACAAGGTAAGATATTCTTTTGTATTTATTTATGTTTTTGTATATTTTTTACAGTTTAACCTTGCAACATTGGGGTTTGTAGGTTTTTACTATTAAGAGGGTCTCACATAGTGGAGCCTTCGTAGGTGATATTAAACCTTTTATGTTACTTTTTGTTTTTAGGTGCAAGAACCATATTTTTGGAAGTTGTTATAGCTAGGATGGTCTCGTAGGGATACACAAGCCCACCCACACACTTGTTTGGAGCAAAAGATGACGTAAAAGACACCATATGTTCACTTGTGAATAAGGGTTTTTGAATCTTATATTTGTAATCATTGTATCAATACATCATATTGTAACATTGGAGATCAAGGCTCCCCACTATAGTAATATTAATATTAATTTCTTCATTTGTGCAATAAGCTTTTGTGTTGATTCTGTTATCTATTGCTTTGGTGTTGTCATTTTTCACTTTACAAGTATAACCACACAACCCGTAATCAACACATGATTTATCTTGGGAGAAATCCCATGGGGAAACCCAACCGCAAACATTTCACAATTATTTTATTAATCAATCTATTTCTTACATTGCAAATGGACAACCCATATTGTCTAAAAAACTTAGCTAAAAGAATTCCTATCATAACCTTCAAGTTCCCCTTTATGAGTTAATCCATCATCCCATAAAGATGATGTGGTACATACGTCTTGGAAGTCCTGTTACTATCTATAAAATATGTTGTCATGGTAGAGTTGAGTTATGTATATCCCACTCTAGCAGACACTTAAAGTAGATTGGGAAATCTTACATAACACCCGACATTACCACTTGACCAACACTTGTCAATTAATTAAAAGTACACCAGTGACAACGATTGATTGAATATTATCCTTCAAGCAAGACCAATAAGACATTACCTAGTTAGGGATCCTTACTCTAACATAGCACTGCCATTTTTCTCCAACCATGACAACCATAACATATGCTCTCTTAACTAACCAACCAAAAGTAGAACCAAAACAAAAATATGTTTTCATTAAATCGTTTAAGCTCTCAAATCATGAAGAGTGTGTAATGCAACTCTATTTATTACATTCATCTATGATGTCCAACATAAAGAATAGGAAACACATATAACCATTGCATAATATCATAAATGCTATCTACCATATAGAAATCTAGGCATATATCCATTCCTAAAATTCATTTGTGCCATCTACAGTGAAACCGAATATATATATATATATATATATATATATATATAACCAAAACACATAATCATTAATGTTTCTCTAACATATAGAAATATAGTATATATCCATTTCTAAAATTCATTTGTGCCATCCACATAATGAAACTGAATATAAAACCATTTCACACATTCTTTTATGATGTTTAATCATTTAGAAATCTGGAACGCATATCCACTACCTACAAAACTTTCCAATATACTAAGTTCTCAAGTAATGTATGGCCATATCATAGATTTCCTTCCAAAGCATAGAATGTATTCTAAAATTTAAGAATGAAGGACTCAACCAACGTATAGCAGTAGCATTGCTCTCCAAAGGTAATTGGTGACCAAAAAGGCATTCGACAAGACATAGGGAACTACATCCATCTTTGAGAGGAATTACTAAATTAATTGGACTATGCCCAATAGCAAAGGTACTTCACATCTTTACTTCCCACCTCTACGTACTCATAGAAACTTCCACTTACGACTTCTAAAATATTTCCTAGGGAAGACATTCTAGCGATAAAGTTAACTCTATAGAACATCTAGATTGTTTAGATGTATAAGAGTAACATTCTCCAAACTCACAAGAACAACAACAAAAATGCACGCAAGGTTATAGGATGAGTAGTTCACACAGAAAACTCATTGTTAACATCTACAAATAATGACCAAATGAACTAACTGCTACACCCCCACGGTGAGTCTTGGCAAGAATAAAGCATATAAAAAACTTATTAGTTTGATAGAACTAACTACAAGGTTTCTTTACTAACAGTTAAGGTATCTCTCAGGTCAAGTGCACACCATTTGCTAGAACAACAAGTGCAACAAAGGGAAAAAATATCCCTATTATAAAGACTAACACCCCTAACTGAAGCTTTAAATATTCTTCCTCAACCTTAAGAAGTAATTCAAGACAATAGTTTAATAAAAATATGCCTACCTACGATTGATGAGACGATTGTAGTGAACCAGTCCTTTACTTGGCATCACTTCTCCACTCTTCCCACAAAACATCTGCAACTCTCCTTTTACTCTACGTGATCTCCAAGACCAACAACAACCCAAATCTTCTACCTCGATTTCCTTTTTGGGCATCAAGAATGGAATCTTCATGCTTGCACTAATCCACTACTTCATCATCTTGCATTTCAGAAATCTCAATGTGGGATCCCAACTAGAAAACAACATCAAGTTCTCACCCCTTTCTCCCACGTATCTTCTAGTGTTTGTATCTTCCAACTTAGCAACATATATCTTTTCTTTTAATTAAACATTACTTTAATAAAAGGAAGAGGTAACAAAAAAGAGATATAGTCTTACAATAAAATAATGGAAGCAACTTCATTACTCATGCTTTACTAGAATTTCCCTTCGTTCTATTTTTAGAAGAGATAAAATTTAAGAACATAATAAGACTTATAACATAACCACTAAAGTTTGTGATCAATAATCATGCAAGAAAATTTGATCTATTTTCTTATGTGTAAATTATGCTTAATCACTTATGTGAAAAGAGAGCATCTATTCGACTACTCTTCTACCAAGAATATGCCCTTTAATAAGATAAATCAATCCTACATCAATACAATTTTGTTAGCAACATAATACTTTATCATTAAAACCCATATTTGCAAAAATTGAATATCAATTTGTCAATCATTCCTTTGGTTAGAAAAAGGTATATAGCTACAATAATATATCCATCATGCATAACCTAACATAAATCCCACCAAAACAAATCTGTCGAGAGAGTATCATGACACCATCCCATTTCCTTGTGGATAATAGTTTGAGGATGTTTTGAGAAAAGCCCATATTCTAAAGCAATATTCATCACCTTAGCCCCCTTGAAATAGGTGAAGTTGTCAATAATTATGAAAGCTAAAGCTCTAAATTTTGTAATGATATCTTCTAATAATTGGATTATCATCTCTTGATTAGCTGATTTTGTAGGAACTACTTCAACTTCACAAAATAATCCATGGCTAGTAAGATCCATCCATGTCTTACACTTGAATGAAGGTTGATATTGCCAATAAAGTCTAGGTCCTATTACTGGAATGGTTTAATAAAAATAATAGGCTTCAAGGGCATCAATGATTTCTTTCTCTTCCCCCCAAACATACAGTAGGATTTGCAATTTTTGACCTACTAGAAATAATTAGATAAAATAGTAGGCCAATAATATCAATCCCTTAGAATTTTTGTAGGTTGAAGTCAACATAGAATAATTCCCCTCTTCATTGTGATTCTACTTTATTAGGGCTTCTATCTCCTTCTCGTCAATGTAACATATCAATACATCGTCATACCCTTTCTTGAACAAGATGCTATCAAGCCAATAATAGTACACTACCCTTTACCTAAATTAGATTCTTTCTTTAACCATCAAATCTTCTAGTATCTATCTTGTGATCATATATCTACAAATGTAACCCATCCATAATATTCTATTGTCCACTTCTATCTCTTCTACTAGGGCAATTTGATCTTTAAGAACTGAAATTTCTAGATTTTCACACAAAGCCCTGCCCCTAATAAGCTTGGTGGGTTTGATTTTAATATAGAATTCATGAATTTTGTTAATCCACCTATCCATATTTTCTCCTAATTCACCATGAAGCGCAACTAATTGCACAATAGTGCATACTAAAAATACTATGGTATTGATCCATGATAAATAGTACCTAAAATTCCTAAGAGCCTTCATGATAACAAAGACCTATTCTTCAATGAAATGTATCTCTTCATAGTTGTGGAGGACTTGGCTCATAAATGAAATAGTATGGTCTTCACCTTTATCATTATTTTGGGTTAGGATGGTGATAAATATTTCATTTATTCTAAACATTTAAAGCCTAAAATATTTGGAACATTTTGGGTTGACAAGGAGTGGGGCTTGGGTAATGGTATCTTTGATATCTTGAAAGGCCTTTTTACCTACGTTAGTCTATACTATGACAATATCTTTCTTCAAAACATTGGTAATTAGCTTGACAATTTAGGCAAAGTTGGTTATGAATTTGAAAATAATTGGGATTTGAACTAAAAATACCATATCCCTTTGATTAAAGTGGGCAATGAGAGATCATGAATGGATTTTATCATGTTGGGGTCTATAGCTAAGCATTCTTCTAACACTACATGACCTAGCATTTTGTCTTCTTATACCATGGAAATGATAATTTTGGGATTGCATCATCTGCCAAAATTTCTATACCCATAAAATAATGACTCAAGATGCTCAATGTGCTTACTCCTATATTTAGAATAAATGGTTAGACATCAAGATATAGAAGTATTATTTAATTGACAAGTTTGGCAACTTATATATCCATAACTCATTGGAAGGTAGATCTAATATAATATATCCAAAAGGAATCCTCTAGTATACAAAGGTTTCATATTTGGTGGTGAATGTTATCTTATATTGATAATTCTTGACTCAAATTTGATTATACCCTAAGAAACCTTCAAGGAGTGATATTTGTGACCCTGTAAATTTCTATAAAATTTGATGAATAGTAGACAAAAGATATAGATCTTTTAATGAATTTCTATTTAGATTCCTAATGGTGACACAAAACCTTATCATTATTCTTCTTATGCACAAAAACCAAGTTTATGACATGAATAGAATTTTTAATTGAAAATATTATTTGGTCCTAAAATAACTTCAAGAGTTTCTTCTTCATTACTACTTCAATCTTGGGGTTCACTGGCCATTATTTTTGTTGAAATAATATTGCACTAGGTTCAAGATCAATAGTATACTCTATGATTTTATGATGATATGCCTTAATATCATCATAAGACCATGTAATAATATCCCCATACTTGCCACATAGTTCCTTGAAAAGGCCTATATTTTCTTGGGTGAAATATTTTCCAAGCATCATATTCTTTCCTTTAATGAATTTGATGGAATGGTAATAAGATGTATTCATTTTAAGGCTTTACTTCCTCATGCTATCATATGGGTTGAATAGGCTCTCTAGAGTAATTAACCCCTTGGGAAGTTGATTTGTCTTCAATCATATAACCCCATATTTATTGTCATCCCCATATTCATTCTTGTCTTTAGCATGTTGGGCCTCTCTGAGTAGGAACTAAAAGATCTATTCATCATTGTTTAAGACTCACTAGTGATTAGAGTTATTGGGGATGACTAGCTTGAAGATCACTTTCAAATCCTTTGGTTTATCCCATATGTCAATAATGGGGTTGATTCTTATGGAAATAAATACTAATTCATCTACTTTGGTGTTCAATTCCCTAAGGATTTATTTTATTTCATATGTGTTAAAAATAGCCAACAAAGTCTAGACCTTATGCTTATATGACTTTAGATGTTTACTATATGTGGCTAATTAGAAATTAACCTAATTTACAATGACTTCAAAGTGCCATATATCCTCAAGTTCTTAATCCTCATCTTCTCACATTTTTTCAAGTTGGTGCACTTTGATATTATTAGTATAGTTGAATAGTAGTTAGCACATAAAATATATCTATTTTTCTTGTAGATTAATGAATTGAATATCAACACCACATACATTCTTGATTTTTGTGCCATCACAATTCATTGCCTAAGTTTTGTCAACTTCTTAGCTTCTTAGGTTTAGATAGATTAGATGGTTTTTCTTTGGTGAGGTAATTCCTAAGATCAATTTATTTATAGTCAATCTCTAGATCTTCTTAATCCTAAAGCATATTGCTTATCATGTCTATTTAAGAGGTTTGGACACCTTAAGGTCCATCATCTTCGATGAATTTTGGGAGATCATTCTAGTTTATAATAAAATACTCATATAGCTTATATAGCAAGTAATTTGAGGAGGATCGTTATCAATTTTGACCACCTTTCTATATCTAGGAAGATTCATGTGGGTATATTTCATTTCTAGGTACCCAAATCTTGACAACTTGTGCATCCACTCTCTAAATAGTAGCATACCAAAGTATTGAGGAAGGTCAAAATCTATTACCTCTTGCACCACTAATAGCTTTGGACACTTAGCTATGATCATAATTAGGTAATTGAGGACCACCACCATGTTTAATTTGTCATGCATCTGGATTAGATACCTATCTTAGTGTAGGGTAAGCCCATATCCTAAAAAAATTACTTTTGGAATCACTATTATTCAGACCCCCAAATTGACTATGCAACTTCTTAATAAATGGTTTAATATTTAAAGTCACATGAAATAGAGGTAGATTTAGTGTTTTGATAGTTGAGGTATTTAGTATATCAATTGCATTAACCTAGATATCAGCTAGATATTATGCTATCAAGTTCTACTATTTAGCTATGTTGGTTTGAGATGGATCCAATTGCTTATCTTTAGCATAATATTTTTCCTAATTTTTCAAAGCCTCTTAAAGTAAATCCATCTAATAAAGAAGGAATAATGCTTTCAATATGCTTACTTTGATTATGAATTTTTTCATCCCTTCTACAATATTGAACTTGAATTCTACCAAGCTAATCTCACTTCATATAGTGAGCTTTTGATATTACCTTATACCTTCACTATTGAGGAAATGATATTTTATTCACTGCTCTACTTCTTTTTGGAGTTGATATCTTTCCTTATCAATCCTTTTTTCTATAGGTTTGTATGTTCCTCTTTCCATTTCTCTTTTCCATTTTCAATTTATTTCCTTTATTTGTTTATTCATTCTTACTAGTTTATGCTAGCATAGATTATTACATTCTTAGGTTAATTATTTGCATGTATCTCTAGGTGGTTAGGTTAGTTATTCAAACCATCAATTTTGTTATGCACAAACTATAAGTTCATTAGGCTATGTATTATTTATTGAATCTTGCTCAATACATTTAGCTAATGCTCACCTTTTCCTACATGGTATCTAGGTGGTTAGGGTAGTTATTCAAACCATCAGTTCCATTATGCGTGAACTATAAGTTCATTAGGCTATGTATTATTTATTAAATTTTTCTCAATACATTTAGATAATGCTGACATTTTCCTACATGGTAGTAGAGTCGGAGCGGGAGTAGCGGGCACAATCTAACATATGAAGACAATAGTAAACTAATTATAACATATGCTGATATTTTCCTACATAATATTCTAGGATAGGAGGAGATTGAAGTTCTTAATGATAAGCTATTGCAAGAAGTACCTTCAATTATAACAGATGAAGACAATAGTAAACTAATAGAGCCTATTAATCTAGTCCCTTTCTCTTTTGATAAATATAAATCCCAATGTTTGGATGGAATATCTGCAACATTCTATCAACATAAATGATATATAGTGAAGGATTATTTATTGGTGGTAGTGGAACAATCTAGGGTAAAACAATACGTACCTTATAAAATAAATGTAACATATCTTATCTTGATACCAAAAAAGAAGGATGTAGAATTGTTTGATTCATTCAGGCCCATAGGCCTATGTAATATGACATATAATATAATATCCAAAAGTGATGTCAAATTGGTTAAGACCACTACTTGAAAAAACATTTTAAAGGAGCAAGGAGGATTTATGAAAGGAAGAGATATCTTGGATAGGATCACAATACCTCATAAAATAATGCACTCAACATATTATAGAAAAGAGAGAGTAATGATTTTAAAAATTAATGTGAATAAATCCTATGATAGGATTAGATGGGAATTTATTTTTACAATATTAAAAAGGTTTGAATTTGGGATGAAATGAACTAGATAAATTAAAGCTTATGTCTCTACAATATCATATTCAATGTTTTTCAATGGACTAGTAACATAATCATTTAAATCTAAGAGGGGTCTTAGATAGGGAAGTCCTTTATCACCATATATATTTCTTATTATGGTAGAGGTATTGAGAAGGAACCTAAAGAAGGCATACAAATATCGGCTAATAAGCAGACTTAAGGTTGGTAATAACATTGAAAACTATGCCCATCAATAATTTATAGATGATACAATCATTTTTGGGAGGGTAGGAAAAAATAAGGCTAGAGCTTTGAATAAATTGTTAAAAGAATATGGAATAGTGTCTATGTAGATAATTAAGAGGACAAAATCCAAAATTTATTTCCTAAACAATGTAGCTAGAATTAGAGTATGTATATGTAGGTTACATCAAATGGAGGAGGAAAATTTGTTAATAATTTATCTAGGTATACCTTTATTTGACGTGAGAAAGAGGATATAATTATGGAATCCAATCATAAGTAAAGTTAAAAATAAACTACCAACATGAAAAGGTAAATTAGTGCTATAGGTCATTCTCACATATTATATGTCCTTGCATATTATGTCAAAATTGGTAGAAAAACATTAGCCTATATTATGGGGTCATTTTTGTGGTCATGATTACATAATAAAAAGAAATTTAATTTGGTAAATTGGAGCAAGGTGTGTGATGATAAGGGTAGGGGAGTTCTCAATTTAAAAGTTCTTATAGATGCAAACATATCTCTAAGGGAGAAAGTAATTTGGACATTGTATAAAGAGAGTCAAAGACAATTGGCAAAAATGATTCTATGTAAGTACATTAAGCCCAATGATCCAAGCTTAATATTTATTGCATTGTCCCTACTAGATGATTTTTCACTATGGAATGATTTAAAAAATCAAATGATCTAGAGATTAAAGGTCTAATATGGGTGGTGTGAATTGGAGAGAAAAAATCTATTTGGATGGATACTTCGTGTGATAAAAGACCACTTAATATAGATCTAATTTTGAAGCCATGGATGATATTACTTCAAGATAAATATAGTGTTAGGTTTTCAAACATTATGTACAAGGATTAATAAGGAAGATACAAATGGAAATAATATATATTACAAGTATATCAGACATTTTTGTTAGGAGGTAGTTGAATAGTAATATATCAACAACGATTTTTTTGAGGGGAGTTGAGGATAAGTTGATTTGAGAGTTGAATAGCTCAGAACAATACATAGAAAGAAGGGGATATAATATAAAACATCAATAAATAGGAATATTACAATAATATGGAGAGATATTTGGGGTAGCTTGAGCATTCCAAAAGTCAAAATTTTTGTATGGCTAGTAGGTCATAAGAAAATTTTATCCTAGGATAACCTAATGAAAAGGGTTTTTCATGGCCCCTCACAATGTGTTCTATGTAAAAAGGAAGAGAGTATAGACCATCTCTTGGGACACTACTCAATAGTCTAGGAACTATGGCAATAGATTATTAATATGTTTGGTAAATGCATGGTGATGAATGGAATAATTGAAGAATGGTTAAAGCAATGGCAAACCACTTTTAATAGCGATGCATTATAAAAAATTTGGGATACATAAAAAGATACAATTATTTGAATTGTATGGTTGAAAATGAACAAAAGAATATTTAAAGAAAAGAAAAAAAAATTAGAGGTAATGAAAAGAAAGATTCGTTTAGCCATAGAGGAGTCTAAACTAGCCCTATTAATTTTGTTTAGCCATAGAGGAGTCTAAACTAGCCCTATTAATTCACTCAATCCTTAATCTTGAAGCAAAGAGCCTTGATATATGGATTCAAGTCATCAATTGGAATTATGATGCTTGGTACAAGAGAAACAAAAGGAAGACAAAAATATAAGGTGGAAACCATTGGAATTAAAGGTTGTCAAATTAAATTTTGATGGAGCATCTAAAGGAAATCTAGGACTACTAGTCATAGGAGAAATAATAAAAAATAATAGTAGTGGGATTTTGTCACATTACACCTTCAGTAGTGGATTTAAGGCAAAAAATGAAGTTGAAGCTTGGGTATATTTAGAAGGATTAAAAAAATGTTGACAAATGAAATGGAATAGAGTATGGATGGAAGGCGATTGACTAATAGTAATAAATGCAATTTTGAGAAAAGCAAAGGCTCCAAAGAACATACAAGAGATCATTATGGAAATACAAAACCTTGTTATAGAGTTTGAAAAAATTAGGTTTACACATGTTAAAGGAAGGGAACAAATGTGTAGATAGGCTAGCCAATAAGGGGATTTTAATAGAGGATTGTGAAGTTAAATTTTCTTTTCCATGGTTGGAGGAAGTACTATGTTTAGCTAAAGCCGATAAGAAAATTTTGAAAGAAGCAAATTCAAAGTAATGTTTCAGAGGATTACAAAATAGTTTATGGGATCCAGTAATAGATCAATGTATTGGAAGTGAAGCAAATAAAAATTTTGTATGCTAAGGCAAAAGAGGATGATATAATATGGAATTCATGGTTGAATGGATTATTTGAGTTGTTGGTTGGATTATGGGATAGAGTATGGACTAAAAATTTTAATTTTTTGAGACTACTAAACTATTATTTAGACTAATAACATTATGATTTGTTATAATCTCATTATAATATGAATAATAATAATTTCATAATTCATTATAATGATAAAATATTTTTGAATTGGTTATTTGGGATTAAAATGAATTCCACTTGTATTATATAATAACCCATAGTTTAGTTATTATGCATATATACTTTATAAGATATAAATATGAAATTTCATCATTTTAAGACCTGTAAACAATTTATCATAATTCTTGTGGTTGTACTTATGTTTTAGAAAAGTAAACTAACAATCTAGAGTTGGTAAAGCTAATAATGATAACACAAAATTTTGAAAATATTACTCTAGTAAGATGTAGTGCATAGATAATAGAGATGGAGTTTTGGTATCGTGAAGGATGTTGTCGAAAATTGTCAAAAAAGATGTTAAATTCTAAAATATTGTATTTACAAATAAAATTAAAGAAGATCTAAAAAATTAAAATTAAAATTCATACTTTTTATAAAAATATTAGGCATTTGACTATAGCAACTCAATTGAAAAAAAATATGAATTTCAAATGATTCTAGAGCGAGCAGAGCGATGGTGAACATAGGAGCAAAAAAAATGATAACAGATGGAGACAATAATTCCAGTGGGATGGTATAGGCAGAGATGACAACAGTAGCTCCGACGACGGTGGCAAGGGTAAAAGTGTGTCAGGGAGAGATGGTCTAAATCAAGAGATCAGGGAAACCTATTTTCCCCTAACAATATTGGAAGGAATATCTACGATTGCTGGTAAACAATCAGACGACTCTAGATCCACCACTATTTTTACCAATAGATCCCTCTATCATAGATCATTGATGGGAACACAGGTATCTAAGGAAGCCACATTCAGATTTTCCAACTCTAACAAAGTGGTATCTATCATTTCTAACACATTGATGGATCGAGGATCCACCAAAACAATGATCAAATCCCTAGTGGACCCAAGAAGGAAAGCTTTGCCAACACCAAATGGAAGCTTTCCTCAAGCAACGATGATAGTGGTGGGTGGATCATGAGAAGGTGCTTCTAGTTTAAATTGATACTTTGTAGACATGGTCAAAACTAACTCAAACCCTAGCCATCCCAAGGCTAGGATTGATTTGCATCCTTTTGATGGCAACCTCGAGATCCCCTACAAACTTTATCTTCCATGGTTGCCTAAAACTCCAAATACCTGGTTGGCAAATTTTTGGGATCACGACTAGACATGGAATCAAATAATAAATGGACCCACTCCTCTTGGATGCCCTTAGGATCCTTGGACCTAGTCGCGCTCCCCAGGGGTTTCTTTATGATCCGATTAAAAACCCTACCAACTCTCATCGAATCCTCATAGGCAGGTCGTGGTTCTTCATATGAAGAGATCTCTTCCTTCAAAATGGGGTATGGATTTTGATCCATCCACTCAAATTATTAACTATGCTCCAATTTGGGTCTAGCTCCCAAGACTCTAGGTCTAGTTCTAGCACAAAGATATTCTTCGAGGTATTGCAAGGGACATTGGAGAGCTGATCACTTTTGATCCCCCTACATGAGCGGGAACCCGTATGATCTAGGCTCGTATGTGCATCAATGCAAATCTAGACTTGACACTCCCTTCTTCAATCAATCTCATTTCAAAGGTTTGTACCTTCTCTCAAATCATCGAATATGAAAATAAACCTACTTTCTATGATTTTTGTTCCAAGCAAGGCCATCTCCATTCTCAATGCCCCAAGGTCCCTAAACCGCTTTCTGTTCCTTCCAATGAAGGTCATCGTCAACCCAAACCTAGTCATCACCACCCCTTCCCATCCTATGATTCTACTCGAAACCTTACTCCGATCCCTTAAAATCCCTCTGTTGAGTTCCCTCCTTCAAATTCCTCTACTAAGTTTCCTCCTTCCTTTGGAATTGAAGGACCACCTCAAAATGGGGAACCCACTGCTTCTCTGTCTAGCCCTATTTTCTCTCCTCCTCGTTGTCCACCCATTCCCATATCTAACCACTTTTCCCTCCTTTTTGATGATGATCCCACCCCTGACCCCATTAATCCCACCTTTTTTTGTACCCAAAGCCCTCCCCCATCTCCTAAGAGTCTCCTCAGCTCCCCTAGTGGCAACCCTATTCCCTCTAGCCCTTTCTCCCCTAGCCCTCCTTTTACCCATACCCAAAGGAAGCTCTATGCTGATGTTGATTCTAAGAAAAAATGGGATCATCCCTCTACTCAAGAAATTAAAAATAGAGAAGCTTCAGATGAGATCACCAATGGCACCTAGCTCACCCTCAGGGGTTCATCCAGATCTTTTGAGACCCAAGTTGAAAATAGATCCAAACTTCCCCTTCCTCTTGGGAGAGGGAAGAGAACATCATCAAGAAGTAACAAATGAAGATCCTCTCATGGAATGTGAGAGGTCTCAATGGATGAAATAAGCAACGCTTGGTTAAGTCCATGAGGAGAGATCTAAGACCCACCATTTTTTTACTGCAAGAAACTAAACTAGATTCCTAGAGTGCCACTTGCATATCAAGATACATTTGGAAATATTTTGATTTTCTTTTTAGTCTAGCCAATGGAGCCTCAGGTGGACTGTTATGTCTGTGGGATCCTAAGAAATTTGAGGGGACCCTTTTGTCTATAGTAAAAAATTACATGAATGTTATATTTTTCAACAAAGAGGATGGTTACCGTTGGGTCCTTTCAAATATCTATGCACCCAAATCCCCTTCCAGGAGGAATCACTTATGGAGTTCTCTCAGCCAACTCAGAGAAGTCTTCTCATCAGAGGCCTGGATGATGGTTGGAGATTTCAACTCCCCTTGTTCCCCATCGACAAGAAAGGAGGATCTCAAATCACTATCAATTCTTATGAGCACTTTGTAGCATTCATTGATGACAATGAACTCATGGATATCAACCTAAGGGGGCCAAGATTCACCTGGAGCAACCGTAGGAAAGGGGACCAACTTATCCAGATTCACCTTGATCGATTTCTCATCTCCACCAATGCCATTCCTAAATTTGGTGATGCTATCCTACGCTCGTTGCCCAGAATTGGTTCCGACCATAATCCCCTATTTTTGGATTGTGTCTCCCAGGTTTCTCCCTTCAAGTCACCCTTTAGATTTGAATCTATGTGGCTTCAAGATCCGAACCTCAAATATTTGATCTCCTTGTGGTGGTCTCGCAAGTTTTCTGGATCTCAAGCTTCCTAGGTGAGCAACAAGCTTCGGTATGTGAAAATCAAGCTAAAACAATGGAACAAAGAGGTCTTTGGGAATATCTTCCACAAAAAGCATCAAATCTAGTCTCAACTCACTAGCATCAAGCTCTCAATGCAGCATGGAGATCCTGATCCCAACCTTCAAGACACAGAGAAGACTCTCCTGATAGAATTTCATAACATCCTCAAAAATGAAGAAGTCTTTTGGAAACAAAAATATTCGGGTCACGTGGCTCAAAGAAGGGGATTCTAATACAAAATTATTTCACGCCACCACCATAAGACATAGAGGATGTAACAAAATCAAGGAGCTCATCAAACAAAATGGGGAAGTAACTATGGAGATTTCTGAAATTAGAAATGAGGCTATCAATTTCTTTGAAGAGCTGCTTGGCCCTAGTCCTGTTTGTGACCATCAAACATCTGAGGCCCTCCTTCAAAATATTCCAAGGTTAGTATCTTCGGATCACAATCAGATGCTGCTTAAACCACTTTCTATTGAAGAAATTTGTGTTACTATTTTTTCCATGCAAGGTGGGAAATCCCCAGGTCCAGATGGCTTTCCTCCTCTCTTCTTCCAATGGTTTTGGGACATTGTTGGCCCCGATGTTGTGTCAGCCATCCAGAAAATGCAAAGTCGTAAAGAGATCCCTAGATATGTCAACTCCACTTTCCTGGCCCTCATCCCCAAAGTCAACAAGATTTGCACCCTTACCGATTTTTGCCCCATCAACCTCTACAATATCCTCTATAAAATCCTCACTAAAGCCCTAGCCACTAGACTCAAACCAATCCTCCCTCACATCATTGCTCCCAATCAAGGTAGCTCTGTCCAGGGGAGACTCATCATGGACAACATCATCACTATTCATGAAATCATTCATTCTATCTCTAAAAGTGGCAAGGCTGGATTTCTCCTAAAGCTTGATATGAACAAGGCATTTGATAGAGTTTCTTGGAGTTTTCTTTTCTTTGTCCTCTCTAGGTTTGGGTTCCATCCTGACTGGATTGCTCTCATCAAGGAATGTATAACCACTGCTAATTTCTCCATCCTTGTTAACGACTCTCCTATGGGCTATTTCAAGAGTTTCAAAGGTTTAAGATAGGGAGACCCATTATCTCCTTTCCTCTTTATCATTGTTGTAGAAGCCTTATGTAGAACCCTAAACTATGTTTGTTCCAAAGGAGAAATTTCTAGTTTTAAGCCAACATCTTCCCTCCAACCTATCTCTCACCAACAGTTCATCGATGATACCATCCTGGCCACCCTTGCTTCAGTTCCTCAAGCCCATATCATTAAAATGATCCTGCTCTCCTTTGAGGCTACTGCTGGTCAAAAAGTAAATTTCTCTAAAAGCAAGGTCTATTTCATCAACACCCCTATTAGATGCCAAGCCCGCATTGCTGCTATTCTTGGGTGTACCATTGCTGAGCTCCCTGCCACCTACCTAGGGTTTCCTCTTTTTGAAGGCCCTTCCAAAAAGTCCCTTTGGAACACTATCATTGAAAGAATTTAAAAAAAATTGGCTAGCTAGAAAGGGAGCCTTCTCAGTCAGGAAGGCAAGGCCACCTTAGTCAAAGCCACCCTCCAAAGCATCCCAATGTTTTTCCTCTCCATTTTTAGATTCCTGTCGAATTCTACAACAAAATTGAGCAAATCTAGAGAAATTTTCTGTGGTCTAGATTAGAGTTGAAGCAATGTATCCACTTGGTTGCATGGGACCAGGTCTGTTCAAGGAAAGAGCATGGCAACATTGGGATTTAGAAAGGTCCGTAATATGAATCTAGCACTCATTGCCAAACAAGGATGGCGAGTTCTTACCAATGAGAACTCTCTATGGGTTTCTATTATGAAAGTGAAATATCTTTGGCACCACACCAATTTCTTGGATGATCCTTCTCCCATCTATGGATCGACAGTGTGGAACTCCATCCTCAAATCTAAGGAGATCATCAAAAAAGGCATTCACTAGAAATTAGGCAATGGTGAAAAGATCAAATTTTGGGAGGATCTCTGGCTGGGCAATAGTCCTCTACAGACTCATGTGGACCTCCTCTTCCTGAAACCTATCATCGAATCCATGTTTGGTTCGAAGGTATGTCAATTTTTTCATCCCAACCATAAATCCTGGAAATCATTCCAAGTTGATGGTCTATCTAGTGAGTAGAGACAAGTTGCCTTTGTCCTGTCAAATATTTTATGCCTCTATGTCATTCCAAGTTTACCCTCTAAAGATTCAATATTTTGGGTCCCTACTTCCAATGGCCTCTTCACTATCAAGTCTGCCTACACCCTCACCGAGAACCCATCCCCTCCTTGGTTTCCTTCCAAGCTCATCTGGAAAAAACACCTCATCCCCAAAGTAAGTTTCTTCTTTTGGCTTATCATCCAGGACAAGATCCTTACCATCTCGAACCTCCATCATCATGGCATCCCTTTTCCCAATCGTTGTTACTTGTGTCTCCAGGACTATGAGTCTACCCATCACATTTTCCTATATTACCCCTTCTCCCATTCCATCATGTCTTCCCTCTTCTCCTCCCTCGATATTGTTTGGGTCCCCCTACTCTCTTGAGTGATTTGTGTGTTCAGTGGCCTAATCCTTTCAAAGGTTTTCACCTTAAGACCTTTTGGTCCTTTTGTCTCCCTCACTTCCTCTGGGATATTTGGTGTGCAAACGTAATTCCCACACTTTCAATGATTCAAAACATGATGTCCGGTATGTGTTCTCTAGAATCCTTCATACAGTTGCTAAGAATATTTCTGTCACTCATGGAGATGGTGATCTAGAACCCAATTTTGAAGTTTTTTTGGCCTCTTCTCTTAATATTCCCAACTACAATCTCCCTCCTCCTTCTTCGAAGGTTGATCGGTCATTGGTCAAATGGTCTCCCCCTCCTCCAAGATATTTCAAACTAAATTTTGATGGAGCAGCTAAAGGGAATCCTAGGACCTGCTGGTGTTGGAGGAATTGTCAGAGATCACACAGGAAAAATCATTTTGGCCTTTGCTAAAAACTTGGGACATCAATCTAGTCATTTTGTGGAAGCTCGGGCACTTCATCAAGGTATTTTCCTCCTTCACAACATGCAGTGTTCCAATTTAATTGTTGAAGGGGACTCCAAAAATATCATCCAGTGTTTAATATCTAAGACTCACTCTATTTCATGGAATATTTCCAACATGATCTCTGAAGCTAAATGTTTAATGAATTCCTTCACGAGTGTCACTTTCAATCATGTTTACCATGAAGGAAACTGTGTTGCTGATCTCCTTGCGAACATGGGGATTTCTGAATAGAGTCTCACTATCTGGAGAGACCTTTTCCCTCCATCCCTCAATGACATCAATGCCTTGGATGTTCTTGCTTAGTAAGACCAGTTGGGATTGGTGGTGGGGTCACCTTTACTCCATGTGGAACTATGCTCAAATATTTTATCATCATGTGACAAGTCACACCATGAGTGGAAGACCAAGCTCAAGTTTTACTCATATGGAACACCCTAAAGAATATAATGAGGATGCAACTTTACACTTCAATGTTGATGTCACTTTTAACAGGCCATATAATCCTCATGCTTTGGAAAGATATCAACTTTGGAGCTGCAGAAGCTCCGACATGGGACACACATCATGTCATATCACCAATCAAAATATTTTTCTCACAATTTTTTGTGGGAATCCTTGGTAGTTTCACCTTTGGGTAAATATGAGGCAACTTCATCATCCAGACTGGCACTTCACCAATCCTCATCAGCACCACGTGGATTCTCCTTTGACTTGGCAGTTATAGGTGGCTACCCTAATGAAATATTTGGTCCATGTTCACCTTCACCATTGGTGGTGCTCTTCCCAACCTTTCCATTTCCATAGATATCACCATTCATGCCAAGAGCTTCAGAAATCACCATCTTGTTGCCTCGAGAGATTGTGTGTTGAGTCCTCATGATCATCGATGGAGTCTTTTTTTGATGTTGTTGACAACTGTTGCATCCAAATCTAGTGCCACTCCCTCGAGAGGAAATTTTTCTCTAACCTGTGCTTCCCGGTATTTGGTCTAGCCTTCCTATTGGTTTCTCCTTGCTCGTGTCAACCCATGCATGCCATTTGCTTCCACTTCGAGTGCAATCATATCCCATACTTTTCTGGAGTGAGGTTTGCATGTTCTATGCCATTGCATTTGGAGTTGTGTTCTAGAAGGATCCCCTATCTTCTTATTCTCTACTTTTTGACCCCTCATGTCATTATCCTTCCTCCATAGCCCATCTGACCTGGTGCATTTCTCCTCTGCTCCCCTCATCCTGTCAAGCCCTGTTCCGATGGTCGAAGTCAAACCCTCTACTCTTCACCTCATTGCTCTCATCGAGGATATCTTCCATGACCATGGCCTACTTAATTTCTTGTAAATTTTTAACGACCATGACCCCAACCTTTCCCTAGATTTTGTGTGAACGTGGGATGGAGGACATGTCACCATCCATGGGTTGAGTTTCATAGTTACTATGGACCTCCTAATAGAGATCATGGGGATCCCGAATGAAGGGGAGATTATTAACAGAGAGAAGCACTCGCTCCAGGGTGAGCTAGCTCTCTTTCGGGACTATGGTGAATCCTTGGGCAGAGACAAGGGTGGCATTCTACGAGATACTCTCCCGAAGTCGTGGGATATTGTGATGGTGATGGTCCTCCAGTACTTCATGTTGGATAGTCCCAGAGCGGTGTTGAGGAGCTTCCATTTGGCATTCCTCAACCACTTATGGGGGAAGAAAACAATCAACATCTAGAGTACATTTTTTGGTCTATCAAAAGATCGATCCTTAATGTCAAGAGGGGGGTCTCTTCCTTCCCCCTACACCAAGGACTTCATTTGTTGATCTACAGATATATTTTGGAGTGCCAAACTCGTAGAGCCGTGGGAGTGGTGGTCTCTGCCATGGGACCTATAGACGATGCTTTGCGGAGAGGGTGGGGACACTTCTGCATCTTCGAGAACCAATTGGACACTTGAATTTGATGCAAAACTGGAAGGAACACTGGGCACCCGTCGCTCCACCAGGGGCAAAGCTAGCAGTGGAAAATGTAAGGCTCCCATTGTGGTTGATAATGACTATTCTGATGACTCTCTTTCCTTTCAGGTCAAACAGGAGATTGCACCCAAGAAAAGTCACCCTCTTGAGGGTACTTCCACCAAGCCTCCCCCTGTTGGCCTCTAGAGTTTCATGTTGGCCTAATCTCTCTGAAAGAGGCCACCTCCAGGACCTCCATGACATTATGAAGGCCCTGGGGAGAGCAACCAAGATGACATCCTCTCTGCTATCTCAGGCGAAGACTCTCCTGGATGAATACAAGGACCAATTCGAGATCTTGGAGGAGTTTAAGAGTCTGGTGGGTGCTACCAGGGATGGGCATGACACAGCTAGGAAACCCAACATCTAGTTGCCTTTTGGATCTCTGGTGGTTTTTTTTATGGTGTTGGTCTCTATTTTCAGTCTCATTGTTTACCCCTATTTGGATCTCCTTTTTTCTTTTGGGTGTTCATTTCTTTTCTTCTGACTCTCAGCTTGCCCCTGCGTGGGTCCTTGTGGCTGGGTTTATTTTGGTTATTCCTCCTTGCCCCTTTGAGGGATTCCTAATTTTTTTGAATAGGGTTTTTCATTTTATTCTGTAATATAATATCTTTTCTGCATTTCTGCTATAGAGTGTTCTTCAGTTTGACTCCATTTTTGTAAAATATTACAAAATCCTTTGAAAACCTCTTTACCAATAAAAAAGAAAAACAACTCAATTGAGATGAAAATTGAATACATTTATAAACTCTAAAATTAAAAAAAAGAGAGTTATGATTTATAAGGGTGACTTGAGTTATATTATTATTATTTGTAAAGTAATTTATTTATTTATTATTATAATTTTAAATATTTTCACATCTCCATTATTTAAAAATATATATATTGATAAACTACTTGTCCAATCCTTTGGAAATAAGAGTGGGGACATTCGTGCAATTGATACATCTCTACAAACTTGTCTTACCAACCTCATGCCCAAGATTCTTGAACATCGCTTTTGTGGGTCTTCCTTTCATTTATGTTTAAGACGTCTTTCTTGACCCTATTTTAAGATTCTCATTCAACAGACAACAAACTTAATTTCTCCCAATAATGAACAAAACACATTGGACATGTGCTTTGATTTTTAGACCTGCAGACATGACAAACACCTCATATACAGGTGATGAACTACACATGATTCACATCTTCAGGGAGGTCAGGAAGGGGAGATAATGGTTAATTATTAAATTTAATGATATTTTATTTTATTATTATTTTTAAATAAGTTATATGTGATTTTTAATGGAGTCATTTTTATTGAAATATTATATTTTTTTATGATAAACATCAAGAACAATTTTATTTTTTGTTCAATGTTTATATCTATTTTTGTTAATAATATTGATGATAATTTATGAATCCCCTCAATTGAAATATATTTTCATCTTTTTTTCTATTAAGATTCTAAGTGAGGAGAATTTTGCCTTCACTATTTTTAAAAACACTATCTCCACCAACTTTTTCCTAAATTTCCTTTAAAAACACCATCAAAATTAATTTTAGTAAACCCAATTTCCATTATCACATATGACTCTTCCATGTATATTAATCCTATAACCAAGTTATTATCACCTCTTTTTCTCTAATCAAGACATCCCATGATGAGCACCATATTTGTAGATATTTTGCAAGAGGGTCAATAATATTGTTCCAAACTTGGACATGATTCTGAGATTTATTTTTAAAAATAATATATTTCCTTTCAACCCATAAATTCCAATAAATAATGACAATGCCAATACTCCAAAGAATACATAATGCTTTAGATTTAAAATAATTAATCCAAAATTTCATCAAATATTTCAATTTTGATGGAGCCATCCAATATAATTTTATATTTTTTAAAAAATAACCCTAAATGGTGTGAGTAAAGGGACATGAAGAAGTAAATGGTTTGATGTTTCTAAATCCTTATCACACAAGGCACATATAAAAGTTCTATAATATCATCTTCTTTGTAGACTCTGTCCTATAAGAATCTTACTTGAACTACTAACAAAAGGAATGTTGAGGCTTTGGGGAGACCCTCTAATAACCAAATATTGTTCCAAGGAAAATATTTGGGAGAAGAGGATTTTGATTGTTTCAAAGACCCATAGCTCAACTTGATTGAGTATCCACCATGCTTTGATAAATTTCAAACCAACTCATCCTTTCGTGTGTAAAAATTGACAAATAAAACTCTTGGAGAATCTTTTGAATTTCATCTATAATTTGTTTGATTTCCTCTCCTTCAACCATATTACTAAAAGAAATCCATGATTTGGAGTTATTTCTCATAATAATATAGTCTTTGACCTTTGGAACTTTACATGCTAGGTATGCTTGAGCCAATGGTTACCATTTTGTGTCAAAGATAAGAGGATAAGGCTTCAACTAAGCATCAGATCAAAAATTTGCATAACACCCCTCATTGGCTGACCATCTAATATCTTTCTTTATCAATTGCAATTTATCTGAATATCATGTTCCATGTTGATGATCTTTTGGTAGAATTATTTTCCTAAATAATTTCAATATATCAAGAGAACTTATATATTTTTTAAGTAATATTTTTACCCAATTATTTCCTTGATTTCTGAATAATTTTCATCCAAGCTTTGCTTCTAATACCAAATTCATAAGTATGCAATTACGCAAGCCTATTCCTCTAAACCTACTCTAATATTATTTTCATTGCAAATCCTTTCCCACTTACAAAAAAGAAACCTAAAGTTTTCCTCACAACCTTTCTTTAAATAATCTCCTAAATTTTATTAATTTCTAATACTATAAATCTCAAGAGTGATATCATCTTTTAAATTAACTATTAAAACAACTATTGTCACCTATTCTAAGATTTTAAGTATCACTTCGTTCACCACCCATGCTCAGTATAAATTTAATGTAATTGTTTCAAGATGATTACATAATATTTCATAAATAGTATCTCATGTCCATATAACAGTTATCATATTCGTGTAGAAGCGTGTACATCCTTTATTTCCATGTTTTCATGCTTAGCTCTTATCAAGCAACCCAACAAAAGTTCAAAATAAATTTTAAATTTTGGCCATGTCTTCCTAGGTTGCTATCAAACTATAAATTACATATATTTTAGAGCTTTTGGACCATTTTTGTGTAATTGGCCTTCTCACTACAAACACTTTTCTCATAGCCTCTACAATGCCTAGTACACTCTGTAGCCCCTCTATCCTCTTGGTCCTATCCTCTCAAAGTAGGTCCATATCCCTTCATAGAGTCACTACCTATTCCTGTAGTACCTCTATCTCCCTCCTTGGGTCTCCCTGATCTGTGATCTCGCTTAGGCTAGTTTCTACTGATGTGGAGACCTCTCTTGCTCCTTTTATTTGTATGGCTTCGAGGTGCTACTCTGGTCACCCCCACCTCCTTGGTCCCCGCTATAGAGGTGGTAGTCAAGGTTATGCATAGTGGAAAATATTCACAAATTGGGCAAATATTCAGATTTCCAAAATTGGAAATTGGTGAATATGAGGACCCTCGACGTCGGCCCATTCACCTAAAATTTTCAATACCAATGTTTTCTTAGGGTCAATTCGCCACAATATATCCAAACATAGGCATATTTGTACTTTTTGGAAAGCTCTTTTCAAGCCTGATCTAATGGTGGTGTTTTTATGAAGCTATAAGATGATTTAATAGGTCAAAAGTGGCTCCAAATATGACCTTACATTTTAGGGCTTCAAATATCTCAAATTTTGGTATATATATTCTTGATTTGATTTACTTAGGATTCTCCATGATTCACCTTGATTTTGATTAGGATTCATCATTTTTTTATAAGTACATTTTGAGTCCAACCTCTTATGCATAAACCTGGTGGTAGTCACCACTAGTTCCACTTAGACCCATGTTTATCTCTACCTTGGGCCCTCTTGGCCCTTTCATTGCCTCTCCATGGTGCATACATTAGCTTCCCTTAGTGCTAGTTGCATACACAAGATCATGACCTAGTGCCTCTGCACCAACACTGGTGGGGAGATCCTTGGGGACATGACACCCTATACCATCTCCAATAGCCTAAGGCTACCTCAAAATTTTACACCCCTAGATCCACATAGAGTGGATCATCTAGGTCCTCTTCTGTCCACCTCACCACATTAGGATCCCCTTTGACTCCTGATGGATCTTAGTACACCTACCTATACAAGTAGTCACCTAAGGTCAGGATCTCTTGGAGGATCCTAAACTACCATTGGACTCTATCAAATTAGAAGAGTTCTAGATCTCCCTTATTTGTATAGAGCCACCTGATCCTCATCACTATGGATAGCTCCTCTACATCCTTATCCCATATAGGGTGTAGATGCCATGATTGCGATATGATATTAGGCCTCTTTAGCTCATCTATAACCTGTCTTACTAGTGGAAGGTTCCCAACATATATCCTCTAGACTTGCATGAATGACCTAGACCATATGTACATTATTGGTTGCTCTAAGCAAGACAATGGCCCTAGGAGTGTGTATGGTCTCTATACTACTATATGCTCCCATATCCACACCTGGAGCAACATCGTATACACTAAATCTATATGCCATTTGTACACAATATTTTAAAATATCCTATACAAAAGAGCCAGCACATATGGATCCCATGCAAACCTCACCCACTAGTCTCGCATGTCTACCACTACACCTACCATAACCCATGGTATATATTTCCTGTTGGTATGGCATATCAGCAACCCGATCACCACCCCATAGAGCATGGTTGTCATAGTATCTACCCCATAGCGCCATATCATCTTATCAATTAAGATCATTCTCTCTCAAACCTGGTGGGCCTAGCCACCTAATAATATCTCCAGTGTGGTTTGCTACCCTCATACACTATAAACTACCCCTCTTGATGGGGATGCAAAAGATGTTCTACACATCCTCCAATGTGACTACCATCTCCCCTATGGGTAACTGAAAGGTAGAGGATTTTGGGTACCATCTCTCTGCTAGTGCTATTAGTAGTGCTCTATTCGCCTCTATCTGGGGTATCTCGACCAAGTGATCTATTCCTACTACCTCTAGGGTGTCTCTCTTGACTTGTGCGAGGCCATCTAGCTCCACCTCCAAGGAGCTCGAGCACCATTCAGGGCTCTCCAGTACATCATGGTGCATCCACAAACATAATAAAAAGTTTCATCAATTTATTGTGCATATAAATAAATTAAAATTAACAATGCTTAATAAACTTGTTGGGTTGCTTCACCCTTTTTTTTTTCTTCTCTCTCCCTTTATTTATTTCTCTTTTTTGCCTCTCCTCAATGAAATACCACCTATCTAGCTTGAGGTGCAATTTCATCCTTTTTTCCCTGCTGTAAAATCGTACCCCTTGTCTCTGATGTGTGATTTCATGAAATCATACCCCATAATTTTAGGCATGATTTCACTTGTCACCACAAACTAGGGTGAAATCACGATTGAATCAAGAAAATGCACCTGGGTTATGCACAACAATTTCTAGAGAAAAATAGAAAATATTGAACAATGCACAAAAAAGCAATTAAAATCTATCCTAACCTAATCTAGGAGGGTTTTAGTTTGTACCTATGCTTGCTCCACTACTGCACTGTCTTCCTTCCTCGTAATGGCCAAATGTTGTGTTGGAAGCACCATTTTTATTTTCTCTAGAAACCCTTTTCTTCTGTTTTGCACAGTGAAAATGAATTAGGGTTTTCATATTTTGCCCTTTTATGCCTCCTTTTTAGGTTTTTATATCTTCTCTTTTCTTTTTGTTTTCACTCTTCTTTTTTCTACATCTGCCATTTTGAGTTACATTAGGAATGTGGTATTCCTTCTAAAAATCAAGGGGGAACCCTAGCCTAAGAGGTATTAATGTCCCTAATACCTTGATTTACATGTAAAACATGAAAGTGTCTAGAATGACACCATTTTTGCACCACTCCTTTTAAACCAACCACTCATTTTCTATCGTTAGTTAGGGTTTTATCTTAGGAAACCCTAGAATTTCAGCTAACCTTCCTTAGCATCATCTTTTTCTCCACCCATTCCTTGTTTCAAATCTCATTTAAATTGAAGGTTTGAAGATTTTTTTCCCCTCATCCTCTAGAAATTCGAGATCTTTGTTAATCATGAATTCCAAGTGAATCAATATTACAAGTTGCCTACAAGTGTTTATGCAAGTACTAACAAGATTCTATTTGAATATTTTGGATTTTTTTTGGAGATATATTCTGCTGCATTTGATTGTGTGTTGCTGTCCTTGGTGGATGATTGTTGAAGCCCTAAGGAGGAGTCTACTACCTTGGAGGTCTTCATCGTTTTGACTATTTTTTTGCTACCACTAGGTTGTTTTCATTCTCTTGCATTTTGTATATTGTTAAATTTATATTTATTGACAGTTTACTTGCATTCTTCTACTATGTTTTTCTTCTATTGCAAAATCACACCTCGTAATTACAAGGAATAATTTCGTCAGAAGTGAAATCATGGTTTCCCTGTATATGGCATGATTTCACCAAAAATACGATTGGGGTAGAAGTTCACCCCCAAATCCTAGTTCTACTTCTTATGATACATTTAGATCATAATTATGCAAATTGCATTATGTTTATCATTCTATTTTGTTGCATGGTATTCTACTTGTTCATCTTCCAAAAAGGTCAAATTTTGCTTTTACATTCTAAAGGTTACCTAAAGGGACCTAGAGGGATTTAGTGTTGCACCTCTAAGTACTATAATACAATGGCCTAAGAAATCCCCCTAACACTAATCATATTTTATAAGGGTTTTGTGAAGCTATTTTGCAGGATAGAAGTTGTGGGACATTTTTGGATGTAAGTTAAAGCTTGGAACTACCACTGAATTAGATAAGTTCTCTAATAGATCTGTAGGTTTTTTTTTGATTGCTATTTATTCAGTTCTATTCAAAATAAGGATCACAAGTGAGGAAAAGTATTTTATTAAGTTATAAGTTTTTGAAGGAATAAAAGCATATAGTGTGCATTTAGGGTTTTGACCTTGTTTATGCATTTCCCTTGGACCCTTGCTCAAAGACTTTTATTTTGCAACCCTAGAGTTAGTGATCATTCAAGCAAAGAATAATTCTAAGGATAGATCTTGTTTTCTTGTATCTTGTTTCTTGCATTGTTCTTTCATTTTTCATAGTCTAGTTTTAGACAAGACAAACATAAGTGCATGCTTAATTAATACATCCAAACATATTCCATCCCAGAATTGGAGTGAGTCCTAAAGTTATTCCTAGTGAATCCTTCCTCCGGTTTCCCACCTAAGTGTAGAGTTATAACACACACTTGCTTTCACCTCGAGGATTTATTGTGGATCTAGCCTTGAGAATCGTATGCGGTAGGGCAATTTTTCTCTCTACAATAACATAAGTAGGCATGTCATCCACCTTTAATATGGATTGCATGGCTTCCCTATTTCCTCATAGGAAAGCAACTATATGGTCCATACAATTGAAAGATACTCCCCCTTGTTCATTGTGAATAGGAGAAAGGGTTCTAAAAGTAGGATTATCTTCCTCTTCTTTGTCAAATTTTGGCTTTTCAATCATGGGTTGATTCTATTAGATAAAGTACTCATATTCTACACTAATTATCACACAATATTTTGAATAAGGTAAGGAGGTTCATACATGGCCAAAGGAAGGGAGATTCAATCTGATTGTGGTTTTGTTTTTAGAGTTGTTTAGAGAAGAAAGAGAAGATGTTTTTATAGCCCTTATATCCCTAATGAGAACAACCTGCCTTATAACTCCTACTAGCACACCATATTATAATCTCCAAGAGATATAACCCTCAATGTTTGTATGATGGTTTACTCAAGTAGTCATTAACCTTCCCCTAGTAGGACTCAAAATTTGGTTATGTTCTTGTTATCTTTTTTTACTATGATTTAAACTATACAAACAAGATCAAGTGATATTAATTAAAGTGCTGTAAATTTTATGTTGATTAAAGATAAGGTCCTAGGTCAAAGGTTTTAGATCCACGTAGTATTTTACGTTGGGTTCACCAAATATGTGGGACACCAAAAGGTGCACAAGGGCACTAGCCTCCAAGTTAAGGGTCATCCTCACTAAGATGAGAAAGACGTGTTGCTAAATTTATCTTTTCTTTATTTTAAGGGAAGGTCAAAGAAATATGTAAACATACAAATTAGCCTAATGTAAGATATATGCAATTTTGGTTAAATGCCTAAGGAATTAGAATATAATGTTAGGCTAAAATTAAATATTCCTTTTGATTCTTCCCTTTTATATACATTTTAAATATAGAAATAAAGAAATATGCAAAACACAAATAGCAAAAAGAGTATGTTGTTAACCAAAGCAGGAGGAAGATATTATACTTACATATCCCAGTGGTTATAGCGAATACGTTGCTTAACAAATACACCGCTTGAAAAACTTACAACCAACAAATTTGCTAAAACATATAGAAAAAAAGGTGTATTAGAGTTTAGGGGTATGCTAAACAGTGAGAAGTTAAAAGATTTCCTAATTGGCATAATTAGCCCCCTATTTATATAAAAGTTTAAAATTTTGAACCTTAGAAATAGATGTTGTAATGTCTATGATTAATTTTCCACCTACAAGTCTTGTAACTGGTAGGTTTGTTAAGGTGACAAAGACAAATTATTAGGGGGCAAAAATGGAGACAAGGGCTATCAAAGAGCACAAGAAGATGCATAGAAAAATATTAGATAGGTTGGATGCTAGGTTTTTAAAGAGGCCTAGGGTTGTGTAGGTGGATAATAAATATGCTTCCTAAAATAGTTATAGGTGGTGTATTCGCTTCTATGAAAGAAGAGAGCTGATAAGTTTTAGAATATAATCTAGAGATTTTAACTATCTAGAGTGAATATATTACCTTGAATAGATATGGTAGGGTACCTAGGAATAGATATTTAGGGATATATTATTATATTATATAAGGGTTGGCATGGGCCACACATAACCCAAGGTTGATTGTATAATATTGATGCGAGAGAGGTTGCAAATAGTAAAATCTCAATATAATGAAGAGAATTATATTATAGAAGTCTTATCTCATGGAGTTGAAAATATTACAGAGTGGCTTCCTCCAAAAAGGAGTATTGTATGGTGTTGCCCTACCTTAAGGGTTTGAATATTAAATTGAACACATTGTAGTATTGAATCTATATCAGTGTTTATTGTGAAATTATTATTGTGCTTAGTATTTGTGGATGAATGATATTATTTTATTAAATGTGAGTGATTTTTCTATAATAATAATAATAATAATAATAAATTTCTGCAACAAGTGGTATCAGAGCAACGATTTTGGCAAAGTGGGGATTTTTTGTGTGAAATTGCAGAATTAGGGAGTTTTTTTTTTGGAAAAATGTCTCATCTTTCAGAAGCCATATCTATGTGAACGTTTATCCGATTCAAGTGATTTTTGGATTTGTTTGTGCAAAATTTGAAGAGCTTTAAAATGAGTGGTTATATGAAGGAATATCATTAGTATTGAGGGAGATATGACCTTTTGAAGTTAGTCGGCCAGAACAAGGATAGTGATGAATTTCACAAATTTTTTCTGGAAAAATGTCTCATCTTTCAGAAGCCATATCTTTGCGAAAGTTTATCCGATTCAGGCGATTCTTGGATCAATTTGTGCAAATTTTGAAAAACGTTAAAATGAATGGTCATATGAAGGAATATGAGTAGCATTGAGGGAGATATGACCTTCTAAAGTCAGCCATATGGAACAAAGGTAGTGATGATTTTTCAATTCACAAATTTTTTTGAAATACAAAATTTGTTTAGTTCGGGTGAGCAAATCAATTGGAATTTATTTTGTTTAGAAGAAAAATTATAGATCTAGTTGTCTATATGTAATTTTAGCTTTAACTCAGTGGGAAGATGTTTATTTCCATAAAACCCTATTTTGCATTAGGGCATGATATATATTATCAAAAAAAAATCCCTAGTTTGCATTAGGGTATCAACTATGGAGCTACAAAAATTTTCAGGGGAAGATGATATTGATGTTAGGGATTGGTGATAAAATTTTAAATCCTTGTATCATCATAATCCTCTTTGGAAATGTATGTTTTATTTTTGTCTTAATGGAGAAGCTCTTTCTTGGTTTTCTAAAATTCCATGTGTCTATGAAGATGATGAACTAACTTGGAAAATAATGGAGCATTCATGTTAAGTAAATGATACCCATTTAAAAAGATAGCTAGTGTGAAGGTCACCATCAAGGATTATGAAGAAGAAATAAATATGCTTCAAGAAGAATAAAAGTAAATAAAAATAGAGCTAGCAAATTTCAAAGAAGTGGTAGAAGATAAAAACGATGTCAATATGCAAACAGAGGAAACCATACCTTTGGTAGAAGATAAAATAAAAAATGGGCAAAGGTATTTGTTTGAATTTAAAAATTCTATTTTGTAGGTTCATGGAAGCATTAAAAATGAATAGGTTATTATTTACATTGACCCTAGCAGCAGATATAATTTTATTAATATTGCTTTGGCTAAGAGGTTGTAGGTTCAAGCAACAAAAATTAAGGACACACATCTTGAGGGTGATAATGTTCAAATTTTTGAACATTTGAAGATCACCATGGATAAATATGTTTTGCATTTAGATTTTCATGTTATTTAGATGGATGATGTGGATATTGTTCTTGGTTATCCTTGGTTAGATTCTTTGGGTACTGTTAACATTAATATGCAAAAGAAGTTTATGAAGTTATTGTACAGGAAAAAGAAGATAACATTGTAGGATATTTCTCAGCTTAAGGAGCAAGGATCTAAGGAAAATCAAGAAGTGGTTGTAGAGAAACAAATTGAAGAACAAAAAATAGAATCTAAGAATGCAGTAGCAGTAATAGACTCCATGGAAATAATAGTAACAGAGTCTAAGAAATATTTGATAGAAGAGCTCAAGGACACACAAAACAAAGATAACATGAAATAACAATGTGTAGAAGAATTTAAAACAATGGAGCCAAATGTTGGGAAGTCAAATAAGGTAGAATATCAAGTTAAGGTTGCACCATATCTCCATCCACACCACCATGAGTGGCAATATTATTGGAGGTATGGCTCAAGGAAGCAATATTATGGTTTCACATGGAATCATAAGGGCACCAACTATGGGAGGGTTTGGAAGAGAAAGCATAGTGATCCTAGTTTTTAGAGTGGTTCATCAACATCAAGGAACAAGTGGACCCATCATTCAAGTTATCAAAATACAACAGTAGAAGCGTGGAGCCAATGAAGCAAATTTGGATACTCAAGTAACAAAATGACATACTAGCATCAACATGTTTCACTTGGATGGATGGATGATCGAGATTGGTACCAATTGCTAACATTGCGTAGCAAATCATATTATCATGTTTCTTCATATGTTTTAAGGATGAAACATTTGTAAGGAGGGTGGCATGGTAGGGTACCTAGGAATAGATATTTTGGGATATATTATTATATTGTATAAGGGTTGGCATGGGCCACACATAACCCAAGGTTGATTGTATTATAATATTATATTATATTATAATATAATATAATATTAGTAGTAGGCTCCCAAGAGTAGAATAATAATATGGATATATAAAGAAGAGATATTTATCATTGTAATCATCATGAGGAAGAATATTATGTAATCGTCTTTGCCCACGAAGTGGCTTATGGGACTTTGTCCTCCTTAAGTGGCATCTCTCATCTTGGGAGATCTTGTGGATTTATTCTTTCCTTAAGGATTATTATTGGTGTTCCCATACATTAAGGGTATTATCTATATCTCTCTCATTTGTGGATTGTTATTGTGGATAATTACTTGTGGATGAATGATTTGATATTTTTACATATTGGTGAATGATTTATGTTAATGATAATAAAGTTTTGCAACAAGATATAGGTGGAAAATTCACTTTCAATGGCAAAAAAACTATATGATAGACTGATAGAGGCTATAGTTCCCCATTGTGCTCAAGGAACCCTAGGGGAAAATCCCTATCTTGTAGACCTCTTGAGCTACCTACAAAAGCTAATAAAAATGTTTAACATTACAAGATATTTGTTAGATGCAAAAATGGAAGATAGATGAATGCTTACAAATAGCTAATAAATATTAGGATGATGAATAAAAGTAGAGATAATGAGATAGGGTGAATATCACCAAAATTACATATGTTAATCACCTCTTTTTCCTTCAAATCTCAATCGATTACTTGAAAATGATCTCATAAGGGAATTTCGATAGGAATTCGATCCATAGTTAATTTCAATCTATTTTTTTGTAGCACTTCATTACTTTTTTAGAGCATGATGATAATGCCATCTCCAAGGGGCCAAATTATATAGTTGGCCCTCCTAGGAGTTTCCCAAAGGGGAAGGGTGAGATGTCCTACTAATATGGGCTAATTTGGGCCTGCTAACAAAGTTGAATGGGTTGAGTGGACTAACAAGACTGAGTAAAATCAATTACCCTATGATTGGTGTTGGTTTGGGTAGTTAGAGAAAATTTATCCACTTCCTCCTTACCCATTGATTGTCTATGATAGTAGAAGGTATGAGTAGAGCTAATCATGTCATGATTGGTTACTATAAGAAGGGATAAAATGTTGGTTATGTGTTAGACATGAATACATTGCCTATGTGAATACACTACAAATAAATTTGCTTAGATAAAAAATTCTTATTTTTGACCATTACAAGTCAAATCTAGTAGGGGAGGTTGAAAAGTAGATTTGATTATTGGAAAATTTACTACTAATGAGTTTTGGTTAAAAATTCTAGGGTTAGGGTAGTCACCATGGTTGGGTTGACCATTTTACATATTTGTAGCAAAATTGATCCAAGTTAGGTGATCCAATTTTAGGTATCTACAAAATCCAAATCAAACCAATATGACAAAAAATCCATAGTTAGTTAAAGAGGGCAAAGTATCATAGCCACTTTGAGAGGGAAAAGTCTCTTATGCATGAAAGACACAATTTAAATCCATTTTTTTTAAGATTCACACTAAATATTATTTCACCCTATTTATAAATAAAATCAACCTAAATGCTCAAATGTAAACTAATCCACCAAGGGGCTTGAGCTATTAATAATTAATAATTAAAGGTAGTCAACATGGATATATTGGAATAATAACATGACTTCCTCCCTTAGAAAGCTTTATCCTCAAAGCTATAAATGAACACAAGCTTATATTGAGAGAGGGAGTGAACAATATAAGACCAAAATTTTACTTTTATTTCAAAATGATAACAGTAATAATATCAATGCAGTAAATGAAACAATGTACAAATCATCACACACATGAGAGACACAAATTTAACGTGGTTCACCCAATGTGGGCTACATCCAAGGAGAAAATATTTCTTATAAATTTTCTCAACCAATCTCTTGGAAACCAATTCCCTATTACAATGTTTATGGGCACCAACCCAAAGGAGATTCAATCCCCTATGCTCAAGTTCGTGGACCTCTATCCATAGGAGACATCAATCCCATTTAATTTAGGTTTTGTGGACACCAATCCATAGGAGACACCAATACCCTCTGCTTCAGGTTTTGTGGACACCTCTCCATAGGAGACACCAATCCCCTTTACTTTAGATTTTATGGACACCACTCCATAGGAGAACCGATACCCTCTGCTTCAGGTTTTGTGGACACCACTCCACAAGAGACACCAATCCCCTCTACTTCAAGTTTTGTGGACACCACTCCATAGGAGACACCAATCCCCTCTTATTCAGGTTTTGTGGACCTCTATCCATAGGAGAAATCAATCCCCTTTGCTCTGGTTCATGGACCTCTGTCCATAAGAGACACCAATCCCCTTTTCTCTGGTTCGTGGACCTCTATCCATAGGAGAACTCTATCCCCTCTACTCTGGTTCGTGGACCTCTATCCATAGGAGAACTCTATCCCCTCTACTCTGGTTCATGGACCTCTATCCACAGGAGAACTCTATCCCCTCTTCTCTGGTTCATGGACCTCTATCCATAGGAGAACTCTATCCCCTCAACTCTGCTCAAAGATGCTTACTATTTCTTTCTTAAATCTACCTCAAATTAGATCATCAATTCTGCTTAATTTTGCCCAAGCCTTTCCATAAGACTTGCTCAAATATTCTCTAAGCCTTTGCACAAGGCTCACTCAAATCTGCTCCAAAATATGCTCAAAAACTCTGCTCAAACCTGCTCATATAACCTGCACAAATCTTCCTACAAGCCTTCTCAAAAGACCTGCTCAAAATAGCTCACAACTGCTCACAACACATGCTCAAATCTGCTCACCAAATATGCTCTATCAATCCCAAATATTGCACACAAATGATGTTCAAAATAATGCTTGTATCTCTTTCATAAATGCTTTCTTCAATTAGCCAATTCAGACATATTCTACCCAAAATTATTTCAAGAACATATAAAGAATAATATGCAATGCAAATGCTCAATATGTTCTCTTCACATTCATTAAGTCTATCGCTTTCACATGTCTCACATTCATCAAATCAGATCTCTACTTCTTGAAAATTCCTTTCAAATCAAATCAAGCTAGTGTATAAGTTTGCTTCACAAAACTGGTTTATGTTCCTTGCAAATTTGCTCTCAAAGATCAAACACAATAATGCACAAATTTGCTTCACAAAATTGGTCTCTAACACTTGCCCATTCACATTCAATGTCACTCAAATCAATGCCCAAATGCTTCACAAATTCATTCAACAATGCTGCACAATTTGTTCTCAAACCCTAGCACATGTGGTTCCAATTTCACTAATCAATGATGCACAATTTGTTCACAAACCTTAGCACAAGTGTTTCCAATCTCATTCAACAATGAAGCACAATTTTATTCTCAAACTCTAGCACTTATATTTCCAACAATGCACATATATAATCCTTATTTCTCCACCTTATGATTCAGAGATATTTGCTCAACCAAACACCTTAAAGAAGGAATAATATCACCATACCTCTTAACTTGCTTTGATGAAGATGTGCCCTCAAAAACCTGTCTCAAAATAATTTCCCTTTCAAAGTGCCACTTCAAAACTGGTTAGTAGATCTCTCTTTCAAATCATCCACATTAAATTTCTCCTTAAAAAATGTGCACAATAGAATCTAAAAATAGTGCTCTATGACTCTCCTTTTGTTCTCAAAAGATGAAGCATTAACAATTATCAAAAAACCCCTCAAAATTTCTTTTCCACCATACAAAAATTACAATAAAAAATCAAACCACAATAACACCTTATAACTCCTTTCACAAGAAATAATTCTCAACACACCATAATGTTTTTATAGCACTCAATAACCCAATGTACAAATTACAATTATTTAAATTAACCACATACACCTTATACCTCCTACTAAAATAAAAGGATTTTCAATGCACTCAATATCTCAAGGTGTGAATCACAAAATTAAATCTATCTCATGCACCTTATACAACCACTCATAAGGATCTGCATTTAATTTTTCACACTGTCCTTTGACCCCAAATGATAAAGCAAAAGTTATAACCTTATGACTCCCTAATGCAAACAAATGGAGCGCATACCTTAGACCTTAGAAAATTTTAATTCAAAAATTTTGTGCCCTCACTATTGTAGCCACCGCGAATCGAACCTGCCACCTCTTGTTGGCCCGCACCCTAGCGCAAGCTAGGCTACCGCATGGGCTAGCTGCCCACACAACAACCAAAGCACATGAATAATGCTTTCAATCTACCTCTGCGATGCTATATCCATCTCAACAAAAATCTTCACCAAAAAAATGACCCTGTCGTGCCTTGAACCCGCGACCTCTTCTCTGCCAGTGACTTAGCATAGGGACTCCCTGCCATCTGGGCTAGCTACCTAGATGAAACTTCCACCATGCACACTCCCTTTTGAATTGCAAATTCGTCCTTTAAAAACGTGCGCCTTTGTCCTTTCTCTCCTCTCTGCCTCCACGAACGAAATGCGAATGAAATATTTCGAATGGCGCTTGCACTCCACCTTAGCCTTCGCAAATAATTTATGCTCCATATATATATGTCCTTGCCCTTCGATTTCATGACGTCGGCGCTAGAATTTTGAAATAATAATTTTTTATTTTGCTTCTTTGCCACCCCTTTTTTTAAAACTTTTATTTAATTATAATAATTTAAATCTAAAATATTTAAATATTATAATTTAAACTTTTAACCTTTGGGCCTTTGCAATTAGAACTTTTTCTAACCAAATAAAGCCTTGTCTTTTTCTTGCAAACACAACCATGGAGAATATTTTTGCCTTGACAACTTTTGTACCTTTGACACTGTCTCATGTACCCTTTGAAGATATTTTCCTTGCACTTTAATATTTCAACCTTGAATATAATTCTCAACCATTTCACCTTTGACATCAATGACAACTCAATATGCTCAATATTTCCAACAATCTCCCCCTTTGTCATTGATGGCAACCCTTTCAAAAAATATTCTTTTAGTGCAACTGGATACCAAAATTGCTCCCCCTGAGAGGCTACTCCCTCTTACTAAAATCTCTCCCCCTTATTGAATTCTCTCCCCCTTTGACATCAATGGCAAAGGGCTCCATGGGGCTAAAAAATAAGACATTTTAGCATAGCCCCCTCACCACCTCCTCTTCTTGAGGTGATTAATTTTGGGATGGGAGTAAACCTACTCCCAACTTACAATGCTCTTCTTCTTTTTGAATCTTATTTTTCCACACCTTTGTGGTCATACCCTTTTGAATATTTTGATCATCCTTATTCTTGCTTGTCTTTGGAAGTTCCTGAAATTCTGTTCTACACCACTTTGCCTTATGCCCAAAATTATTGCAATTGTAACATCTGATGTTGTAATTCTTGGAAGGTGCATATGACTTGAAATTTCTCTTGGTGAAGCCATAATCATATTTTCCATGAACCCTGCAATGTATAGCTTTATGACCAAAATGATTACATGAGTAACAATAACCTTGGAAGTAGTATTCATCTTGCCTTGGAGGATATGATCGCATACTTCTTTCTTGGATTTTCTTGTGATGGTCTCTGTTCCTTGATTGTGCATTGTTTTCTTCCTTATTGATGTTTCCATTTCTCAACTCATCAACATGGGTCTTAGGTTCTTCTTCAATATCTTCCTCTGAGACTTCCTTTTATTTTGAGCTTGACTCCCCTTTTTGTACTTCTTCATAGCCTAGTCCTGTTTTGATAAATGAAGATCTTTGTGCTTTGATAATGTTATCCAAAGATTTTGAACTTTTCCCAAACCTGTGTAGCTTATCCTTAGAATATTTCACTTCCATCCTTAGAGAAACCACTTCATGTTCTAATCTTTCACATTCTAACTCTTTTACCTCTAACTTTTCAACCATAAATTCTTCAACTCTTCTTGCCTCTTCAACCTTAACTCTTAAATCAGTGAGATCTTGTAGAAGCTTTACCTTTGTTTCCTCATCCTCTTGTCCTTGAACCTTCAATCTTAAGTTCTTCTTTCTAACTCTTTTCAACTCTTTAAGAGCAACAATAAGTTCCTCTTCTAGGTCAATTGTGGCTTCTTCTTCTTTTTGAACCTTCCTCTAGGTCTTCAACTATAGGAGCATCTTATTTTTCTTCTACTTGGTCAGGAATATCTTCTACTTGGTCTTCAATAGGAGTGTCCTCTTCCTCTTCTATTGCCAAAAATAGAATCTCTTCTTTTTCACTATCTGAGAAAATTTTATCACTATCACTTGAAGCACTGCTTGCTTCTTCAACATAGAAACTCTTCTTGTGCCTTTGAAAAATCTTCTTCTCATGCTTGCCTTGACCATACTTGTTTTTCTTTTCATACCTGAATTTTCTTTCTTCCTTCTTCTTATAATCCTGTTTCTCTTCACTGCTACTACTTCTAGATTGTGGATAATTAGATGCATAGTGACCAAAGTTACCACAATTAAAACATTTCATAGTCTTCATATCTTTGTGTTTTCTTGAGCCCTTCTTATTTCTTCTCACAAAGTTAGCTTCTTCATCATTGCTTGACTCATCACTTGATTCTGGTTCTTTATCCTTTGCCTTCTTTGAAGCTTTGAATGTTGCCTCCCTTTTGGATGCTTGATCCTTTTCTGTTCTCATCTCATAAGCTGTGAGAATCCCATGTAGTTCATCTATCTTCAAAGTTGCTATATCCTTCATTTCTTCTATTGCAAAAACCTTTGCATCATACCTCATGGGAAGTGATCTTAAAATTTTTTGAACAATAGTAGAATCCTCAATCTTTTCTCCAAGTCCCCAAATGGTATTAACAACCTCATCAACATGAAGTAAGTATCTAGCAATATTTTCCTCATCTCTCATCTTCAAGTCTTCAAACTTCCTTCTGTGAGTTTGAAGTTTTGCCAACTTAACCTTGTCATCTCCTTCATATGTATTTTGTAGCTTATCCCACATTTCTTTTGTTGTTTTGTTGTGCATGAATTTTACAAACTCAGACTCCTGTAATCCACTTAAAATTGCATTCATTGCCTTGGCATTATTTTCATATAGTTTCTTACCGCTTATATCTATGGGAGGAGTTGCAGGTGGTGTGTATCCATTCTCTACTGAATTCCATGTATCAAATCCCTATGCCATCAAAAATGTCTTCATCCTCACACTCCAGAAAGCATAATTAGTCCCATCAAACAATGGAGCTCTATGTGTTGAAAATCCTTCCTGATTAGCCATCTGTGTTCCTGTAATATCTTCCTTCAAGTTGTTAGGCTTCCTCGAAGGAATCGACTCTGATACCAATTGAAGAACACAAGCTTATACTGAGAGGGGGTGAACAGTATAAGACCAAACTTTTACTTTTCTTTCAAAATGATAACAACAATAATATCAATGCAATAAATGAAACAATGCACAAATCATCACACACATGAGAGACACAAATTTAATGTGGTTCACCCAATGTGGGCTATGTCCATGGAGAAAATATTTCTTATAAATTTTCTCAACCAATCTCTTGGGAACCAATTCCCTATTACAATGTTTATGGGCACCAACCCAAAGGAGACACCAATCCCCTATGCTCAAGTTTGTGGACCTCTATCCAAAGGAGACACCAATCCATTCTACTCTAGGTTTTATGGACACCACTCCACAGGAGACACCAATCCCCTCTACTTCAGTTTTTGTGGACAAATCTATCCATAGGAGAACTATATCCCCTCTACTTTGGTTTGTGGACCTCTATCCATAGGAGAACTCTATCCCATCTACTTTGGTTCATGGACCTCTATCCACAAGAGAACTCTATCCCCTCTACTCTGGTTCATGGACCTCTATCCATAGGAGAAATATATCCCCTCAACTCTGCTCAAAGTTGCTTACTATTTCTTGCTTAAATCTACCTCAAATTAGATCATCAATTCTGCTCAATTCTACCCAAGCCTTTCCACAAGACTTGCTCAAATCTGCTCTAAGCCTTTACACAAGGCTCACTCAAATATTCTCCAAAATCTTGCTCAAACCTGCTCACATAACCTGCACAAATCTACCTACAAGCCTTCTCAAAAGACTTGCTCAAAATAGCTCACAACTGCTCACAACACATGCTCAAATCTGCTCACCAAATCTACTCTATCAATCCCAAATCTTGCACACAAATGATGTTCAAAATAATGCTTGTATCTCTTTCAGAAATGCTTTCTTCAATTAGCCAATTCAGACATATTCTACCCATAATTCTTTCAAGAACATATAAAGAATAATATGCAATGCAAATGCTCAATATGTTCTCTTCACATTCATTAAGTCTGTCACTTTCACATGTCTCACATTCATCAAATCAGATCTCTACTTCTTGCAAATTCCTTTCAAATCAAATCAAGCTAGTGTATAACTTTGCTTCACAAAACTGGTTTATGTTCCTTGCAAATTTACTCTCAAAGATCAAACACAATAATGCACAAATTTTCTTCACAAAACTGGTCTCTAACACTTGCCCATTCACATTCAATGTCACTCAAATCAATGCCCAAATGCTTCACAAATTCATTCAACAATGCTGCACAATTTGTTCTCAAACCCTAGCACATGTGGTTCCAATTTCACTAATCAATGATGCACAATTTGTTCACAAACCTTAGCACAAGTGTTTCCAATCTCATTCAACAATGAAGCACAATTTTATTCTCAAACTCTAGCACTTATATTTCCAACAATGCACATATATAATCCTTATTTCTCCACCTTATGATTCAGAGATATTTGCTCAACAAAACACCTTAAAGAAGGAATAATATCACCATACCTCTTAACTTGCTTTGATGAAGATGTGCCCTCAAAAACCTATCTCAAAAGAATTTCCCTTTCAAAGTGCCATTTCAAAACTGGTTAGTAGATCTCTCTTTCAAATCATCCACATTAAATTTCTTCCTCAAAAGATGTGCACAATAGGATCTGAAAATAATGCTCTAAGACTCTTCCTTTTGTTCTCAAAATATGAAGCATTAACAATTATCAAAAAACCTCTCAAAATTTCTTTTCCACCATACAAAAATTACAATAAAAAATCAAACCACAATAACACCTTATAACTCCTTTCACAAGAAATAATTCTCAACACACCATAATGTTTTTATAGCACTCAATAACCCAATGTACAAATTACAATTATTTAAATTAACCACATACACCTTATACCTCCTACTAAAATAAAAGGATTTTCAATGCACTCAATATCTCAAGGTGTGAATCACAAAATTAAATCTATCTCATGCACCTTATACAACCACTCATAAGGATCTGCATTTAATTTTTCACATTGTCCTTTGACCCCAAATGATAAAGCAAAAGTTATAACCTTATGACTCCCTAATGCAAGCAAATGGAGCGCATACCTTAGACCTTAGGAAAAATTTAATTCAAAAATTTTGTGCCCTCACTATTGCAACCGTCGTGAATCAAACCTGCCACCTCTTGTTGGCTTGCACCCTAGTGCAAGCTAGGCTACCGCATGGGCTAGCTACCCACACAACAACCAAAGCACATGAATAATGCTTTCAATATGCCTCTGCGATGCTATATCCATCTCAGCAAAAATCTTCACCAAAAATGACCCTATCGTGCCTTGAACCCGCGACCTCTTCTCTACCAGTGACTTAGCGTAGGGACTCCCTACCATCTGGGCTAGCTGCCCAGATGAAACTTCCACCATGCGCACTCCCTTTTGAATTGCAAATTCATCCTTTAAAAACATGCACCTTTGTCCTTTCTCTCCTCTCTGCCTCCACGAACGAAATGCGAACAAAATATTTCGAATGGCACTTGCACTCCACCTTAGCCTTCACAAATAATTTATGCTCCATATATATATATATATATGTCCTTGCCCTTCGATTTCAAGACATCGACGCTAGAATTTTGAAATAATAGTTTTTTATTTTGCTTCTTTGTTGCCCCCTTTTTTTAATATTTTATTTAATTATAATAATTTAAATCTAAAATATTTAAATATTATAATTTAAACTTTTAACCTTTGGGCCTTTGCAATTAGAATTTTTTCTAACCAAATAAAGCCTTATATTTTTCTTGCAAACACAACCATGGAGAATATTTTTGCCTTGACAACTTTTGTACCTTTGACACTGTCTCATGTACCCTTTGAAGATATTTGCCTTGCACTTTAATATTTCAACCTTGAAGATAATTCTCAACCATTTCACCTTTGACATCAATGACAACTCAATATGCTCAATATTTCCAACAATATCTCCCTTTGTCATTGATGACAACCCTTTCAAAAAATATTCTTTTAGTTCAACTGATACCAAAATTGCTCTCCCTGAGATGCTGCTCCCTCTTACTAAATTCTCTCCCCCTTTGAAATCAATGGCAAAGGTCTCCATGGGGCTAAAAAATAAGATATTTTAGGATAGCCCCATCACCACCTCCTCTTATTGAGGTGATTAAGTTTGGGATGGGAGTAAACCTACTCCCAACTTACAATGCTCTTATTATTTTTGAATCTTCTTTTTCCACACCTTTGTGGTCATACCCTTTTGAATCTTTTGATCATTCCTATTCTTGCTTGTCTTTGGTAGTTTCTAAAATTCTATTCTATACAAATTTGCCTTATACCCAAAATTATTGAAATTGTAACATCTGATGTTGTAATTCTTGGAAGGTGCATATGACTTGAAATTTCTCTTGGTGAAGCCATAATCATATTTTCCATGAACCCTGCAATGTATAGATTTATGACCAAAATTATTACATGAGTAACAATAACCTTGGAAGTAGTATTCATCTTGCCTTGGAGGATATGATCACATACTTCTTTCTTGGATTTTCTTGTGATGGTCTTTGTTCCTTGATTGTGCATTATTTTCTTCCTTATTGATGTTTATATTTCTCAACTCATCAACATGGGTCTTAGGTTCTTCTTCAATATCTTCATCTGAGACTTCCTTTTCTTTTGAGATTGACTCCCCTTTTTATACTTCTTCATAGCCTAGTCCTATTTTGATAAATGAAGATATTTATGCTTTGATAATGTTATCCAAGGCTTTTGAACTTTTCCCAAACCTGTGTAGATTATCCTTAGAATATTTCACTTCCATTCTTAGAGAAACCACTTCATGTTCTAATCTTTCACATTCTAATGCTTTTACCTCTAACTTCTTCAACTCTTCTTGCCTCTTCAATCTTAACTATTAAATTAGTGAGATATTGTAGAAGCTTTATCTTTGTTTCCTCATCCTATTGTCCTTGAACCTTCAATATTAAGTTATTCTTTATAACTCTTTTCAACTCTTTAAGAGAAATAATAAGTTCCTATTCTAGGTCAACTATGGCTTCTTCTTCTTTTTCTGAAACCTCCTCTAGGTATTCAAATATAGGAGCATCTTATTTTTATTCTACTTGGTCAGGAATATCTTCTACTTGGTATTCAATAGGAGTGTCCTCTTCCTTTTCTATTGCCAAAAATAGAATTTTTTTTTTCACTATCTGAGAAACTTTTATCACTGTCACTTGAAGCACTACTTGCTTCTTCAACATAGAAACTCTTATTGTGCCTTTGAAAAATATTCTTCTCATGCTTGCCTTGACCATACATGTTTTTCTTTTCATACCTAAATTTTATTTCTTCCTTCTTCTTATAATCCTATTTCTCTTCACTGCTACTACTTCAGCTTACAGACAATTAGATGCATAGTGACCAAAGTTACCATAGTTAAAACATTTCACAGTCTTCATATGTTTGTTTTTTCTTGTGCCCTTATTTCTTCTCATGAAGTTAGATTCTTCATTACTGCTTGACTCATCACTTAATTCTGTTTCTTTATCCTTTACCTTATTTAAAGCTTTGTATGTTGCCTCCATTTTGGATGCTTGATCCTTTTATATTCTCATATCATAGGCTGTGAGAATCCTGTGTAGTTCATCTATCTTCAAAGTTGCTAGATACTTCATTTATTCTATTGCAAAAACCTTTGCATCATACCTCATGGGAAGTGATCTTAAATTTTTTTGAACAATAGTAGAATACTCAATATTTTCTCCAAGTCCTCAAATGGTATTAACAACCTCATCAACATGACGTAAGTATCTAGCAATATTTTCCTCATATTTCATCTTCAAGTCTTCAAACTTCTTTCTATGAGTTTGAAGTTTTTCCAACTTAACATTGTCATCTCCTTCATATGTATTATGTAGCTTATCCCACATTTATTTTGTTGTTTTGTTGTGCAACTTAGAATCTTGCAATACATTTAAAATTGCATTCATTACCTTGGAATTATTTTCATATAGTTTCTTACTGCTTATATCTATGGGTGGAGTTGCAGGTGGTGTATATCCATTCTCTACTAAATTCCATGTATCAAATCCTTGTGCCATAAAAAATATCTTCATCCTTACACTCTAGAAATTTTAATTAGTCCATAAAACAATGGAGCTTTGTGTGTTGAAAATCCTTTCTGATTAGCCATTTGTGTTCTTGTAAGTTCTTCCTTCAATATGTTAGGCTTCCCCAAAGAAATAATATCTAATACAAATTGAATAACACAAGCTTATACTGAGAGGAGGGGGTGAATAGTATAAGATCAAACGTTGTTCACACAATAATAACAACAATAATATTAATGTAGTAAATAAAACAATGCACAAATCATCACACACATGAGAGACACAGATTTAACGTTGTTCACCCAATGTGGGCTATGTCCATGGAGAAAATATTTCTTATAAATTTTCTCAACCAATCTCTTGGAAATCAATATCCTATTAAAATGTTTATGGACACCCACCCAAAGGAGATCTCAATCCCCTATGCTCAAGTTTGTGAACCTCTATCCATAGGAGAAACCAATCTCCTCTACTCTAGTTTTGTGGACATCACTCCACAAGAGGCACCAATCCCCTATGCTTCACATTTTGTGGACACCACTTCACAAGAGACACCAATCCCATCTACTTTAGGTTTTGTGGACACCACTCCACAGGAGACACCAATCCCCTTTGCTTCAGATTTTGTGGACACCATTCCAAAGGAGATACCAATTCTCTCTACTTTAGGTTTTATTGACACCACTCCATAGGAGACACCAATCACCCCTGCTTCAGGTTTTATGGACAACTATCCACAGGATACCTCAATCATCTTTTCTTTGGTTCGTGGACCTCTATCCATAGGAGACACCAATACCCTTTCTTTGGTTCATGGACCTGTCTCCATAGGAGAACTCTATCCCCTCTACTTTGGTTTGTGGACCTCTATCCATAGGATAAATCTATCCCCTCTAATATGATTCATGGACCTCTACCCATAGGATAACTCTATCCCCTCTGCTCTAGTTTGTGGACCTCTATACACAGGAGAACTCTATCCCCTCAACTCTGCTCAAAGCTACTTACTATATTTTGCTTAAATCTACCTCAAATCATATCATTAATTTTGCTCAATTCTACCCAAGCATTTCCAAAAGACTTGCTCAAATATGCTCTAAACCTTTGCACAAGGCTCACTCAAATTTGCTCTAAAATATTCTCAAAAACTCTTCTCAAAACTTCTCACATAACCTGCACAAATCTATCTACAAGCCTTCTCAAAAGACCTGCTCAAAATAACTCACAACTGCTCACAACACATGCTCAAATATGCTCACCAAATTTGCTCTATCAATCCCAAATCTTGCACATAAATGATATTCAAAATAATGCTTGTATTTCTTTTAAAAATGCTTTCTTCAATTAGCCAATTCGGACATATTCTACCCAGAATTCTTTCAAGAACATATAAATAATAATATATGCAATGCAAATTCTCAATATGTTATCTTCATATTCATTAAGTTGGTTGCTTTCACATGTCTCACATTCATCAAATTAGATCTCTACTTCTTGCAAATTCCTTTTAAATCAAATCAAGCTAGTGTATAACTTTGCTTCACAAAACTGGTTTATGTTCCTTACAAATTTGCTCTCAAAGATCAAATATAATAGTGCATAAATTTGCTTTAAAAAACTGATCTCTAACACTTGCCCATTCACATTCAATGTGACTCAAATCAATGCCCAAATGCTTCACAAATGCTACCCAATTTGTTCTCAAACCCTAGCACATGTGGTTCAAATTTAACTAAAAATTGATGCAAAATTTGTTCACAAACCTTAGCACAAGTGTTTCCAATCTCATTCAACAATGAAGCACAATTTTATTCTCAAACTCTAGCACTTATATTTCCAACAATGCACATATATAATACTTATTTCTCCACCTTATGATTCAGAGATATTTGTTCAACCAAACACCTTAAATAAGGAATAATATCACCATACCTATTAACTTGCTTTGATGAACATGTACCCTCAAAAACCTATCTCAAAAGAATTTCCCTTTCAAAGTGCCACTTCAAAACTAGTTAGTAGATCTCTCTTTCAAATCATCCACATTAAATTTCTTCCTCAAAAGATGTGCACAATAGGATCTGAAAATAATATTTTAAGACTCTCTTTTTATCTTCACAAGATAAAGCTCTAACAATGATCAAAACCCCATAAGGGGCGGAGGTCCAAGGTTCAAATCTCCGGCCCCGCGCTGTCCCTTCCGGGCTTTCAGCAGCGAAAGGTAAAAATGGCAGGGGTTATAGGGGCGATTGTGCGAAGATCAGGGCGGCCCGACACGCCAAATACGCGGGACAAAAAAGGGACACCCCCGTTGCCACCGATTCCACCATGTAAATTCAAAAAAAAAACAATGATCAAAACCTCTCAAATCTTGCTTTTCATCATACCACAAATATAATAAAAAATTAAACCACAACAACACCTTATAACTTCTACTTTCACAAGAAAGAATTCTCAACACACCACAATGTTTCTTATAGCACTTAACAACCCAAGGCACAACTTACAATATGAAATTAACCACATACACCTTATACCTCCTTACTAAAATAAAATGATTTTCAATGCACTCAATATCTCAATAACAAATCTATCACATGCACCTTATACAACCACTCATAAAGATCTGAATTTAATTTTTCACATTGTCCTTTGACCCCAAATGATAATGTAAAAATTTAACCTTATGACTCCCTAATGCAAACAAATGGAGTGCATACCTTATACCTTAGGAATAATTTTAATTCAAAAATTTTGTGCCCTCACTATTGCAACCACCGCTAATCGAACCTACCACCTCTTACTGGCCCGCGTCCTAGTGCAAGCTAGGCTACCGTGTGGGCTAGCTGCCCACACAACAACCAAAATGCACGAATAATGCTTTCAATATACCTCTACGATGCTATATCCATCTCAGCAAAAATATTCACCAAAAAAATGACCCTACCATACCTTGAACTCATGACCTCTTCTCTACTAGTGACTTAGCATAGGGACTCCCTACTGTCTGGGCTAGATGCCTAGATGAAACTTCCACCACAAGCACTCCATTTTGAATTGCAAATTCATCCTTTACAAACATGTGCCTTTGTCCTTTATCTCCTCTCTACCTCCACGAATAAAATACAAATGGAATATTTCGAATGGCGCTTGCACTCCACCTTAGCCTTCACAAATAATTTATGCTCCATATATATGTCCTTGCTCTTCGATTTCATGACGTCGGTGCTAGAATTTTGAAATAATAAATTTTTATTTTTCTTCTTTTTTGTCCCTTTTTTTTTAAACTTTTATTTAATTATAATAATTTTAATTTAAAAGATTTAAATATTATAATTTAAACTTTTAACCTTTGGGTCTTTGCAATTAGAGCTTTTTCTAACTAAATAAAGCCTTGTATTTTTCTTCCAAACACAACCATGGAGAATATTTTTGCCTTGACAACTTTTGTACCTTTGACACTGTCCCATGTACCTTTTGAAGATATTTTCCTTGCACTTTAATATTTCAATATTGAAGATAATTCTCAACCATTTAACCTTTGACATCAATGACAACTCAATATGCTCAATATTTTCAACAATCTCCCTCTTTGTCATTGATGACAAGCCTTTCAAAAAATATTGTTTTAGTACAAATGGATGCCAAAACTTCTCCCCCTGAGAGGCTGCTCCCTCTTACTGAAATCTCTCCTCCTTACTAAATTCTCTCCCCCTTTGACATCAATGGCAAAGGGCTCCATGGGGCTAAAAAATAAGACATTTTAGCATAGCCCCCTCACCACCTCCTCTTCTTGAGGTGATTAAGTTTGGTATGGGAGTAAACCTACTCCCAACTTATAATGCTCTTATTATTTTTTAATCTTATTTTTCCACACCTTTGTGGTCATACCTTTTTGAATCTTATGATCATCCCTATTCTTGCTTATCTTTGGAAGTTCTTGAAATTATGTTCCACAACACTTTGCCTTATGCCCAAAATTATTGCAATTGTAACATCTGATGTTGTAATTCTTGGAAGGTGCATATGAATTGAAATTTCTCTTGGTGTAGCCATAATCATATTTTTTATGAACCTTGCAATGTATAGCTTTACGACAAAAATGATTACATGAGTAACAATAACCTTGGAAGTAGTATTCATCTTGCCTTGGAGGATATGATCACATACTTCTTTCTTGGATTTTATTATGATGGTCTCTGTTCCTTGATTATGCATTTCTTTCTTCCTTGTTGACGTTTTCATTTCTCAACTCATCAACATGGGTCTTAGGTTCTTCTTCAATCTCTTCCTCTAAGACTTCCTTTTCTTTTGAGCTTGAATACCCTTTTATACTTATTCATAGCCTAGTCCTGTTTTGATAAATGAATATCTTTGCGCTTTGATAATATTATCCAAATATTTTGAACTTTTATCAAACTTATGTAACTTATCCTTAGAATATTTCACTTTCATCCTTAGAGAAACCACTTCATGTTCTAATCTTTCACATTCTAACTATTTTACCTCTAACTTTTCAACCATAAATTCTTCAACTCTTCTTGCCTCTTCAACCTTAACTCTTAAATCAGTGAGATCTTGTAGAAGCTTTACCTTTGTTTTCTCATCCTCTTATCCTTTAACCTTTAAACTTAAGTTATTATTTCTAACTCTTTTCAACTCTTGAAGAGCAATAATAAGTTCCTCTTCTAGGTCAAATGTGGTTTCTTTTTTTTTTTTGAACCTTCCTCTAGATCTTAAACTATAGGAGCATCTTCTTTTTCTTCTACTTGGTCAGGAATATATTCTATTTGGTCTTAAATAGGAGTGTCCTCTTCCTCTTCTATTGCCAAAAATAGAATCTCTTCTTTTCACTATTTGAGAAACTTTTATCACTGTCACTTGAAGCATTGCTTGCTTCTTAAACATAGAAACTTTTATCGTGCCTTTGAAAAACCTTCTTCTCATGCTTGCTTTGACCATACTTATTTTTCTTTTCATACCTGAATTTTATTTCTTCCTTCTTATTATAATCATGTTTCTCTTCACTGCTACTACTTACAGCTTCCAGAAAATTAGATGTATAGTGACCAAAGTTACCATAGTTAACATATTTTATAGTCTTCATATCTTTGTGTTTTCTTGAGCCCTTCTTATTTCTTCTCACGAAGTTAGCTTCTTCATCATTGCTTGACTCATCACTTGATTTTGGTTCTTTATCCTTTACCTTATTTGAAGTTTTGAATGTTGCCTCCATTTTGGATGCTTTATCCTTTTATGTTCTCATCTCATAAGTTGTGATAATCCCATGTAGTTCATCTATCTTAAAAGTTGCTAGATCCTTCATTTCTTCTATTGCAAAAACCTTTGCGTCATACCTCATGGGAAGTGATCTTAAATTTTTTTGAACAATCATAAAATACTTAATCTTTTCTCCAAGTCATCGAATGGTATTAACAACCTCATCAACATGAAGTAAGTATCTAGTAAAATTTTCCTCATCTCTCATCTCCAAGTCTTCAAAATTCCTTTTGTGAGTTTGAAGTTTTGCCAACTTAACCTTGTCATCTCCTTCATATGTATTATGTAGCTTATCCCACATTTCTTTTTTTGTTTTGTTGTGCATGACTTTTACAAACTCAGACTCCTGTAATCCACTTAAAATTACATTCATTGCCTTGGAATTATTTGCATATAGTTTCTTATCGCTTATATTTGTAGGAGGGGTTGTAGGTAGTGTGTATCCATTCTCTACTGAGTTCCATGTATCAAATCCTTGTGCCATAAAAAATGTCTTCATCCTCACACTATACAAAACATAATTAGTCCCATAAAACAATGGAGATATATGTATTGAAAATCCTTCCTGATTAGCCATTTGTGTTCTTGTAAGATCTTCCTTCAAGCTATTAGGCTTACCCAAAGGAACTGGATTTGATAACAATTGAAGAACACAAGATTATACTGAGAGGGGGTGAACAATATAAGACCAAACTTTTATTTTTCTTTCAAAATGATAACAATAATAATATCAATGTTGTGAATGCAACAATACATAAATCATCACACAAATGAGAGACACAGATTTAACATGGTTGACCCAATGTGGGCTACGTCCATGGAGAAAGTATTTATTATAAATTTCTTAACCAATATCTTGGGAAAAAATTACCTATTACAATGTTTATGGGCACCCATCCAAAAGATATCTCAATCTCCTATGCTCAAGTTCATGGACCTCTATCCATAGGAGACACCAATCCCCTCTGCTCTGGTTTTGTGGACACCAGTCCATAGGAGAAACCTATCCCCTCTACTTTAGGTTTTGTGGACACCACTCCACAAGAGACACCAATCCCCTCTACTTCAAGTTTTGTGGATACCACTCCACAGGAGACACCAATCCTCTCTACTTCAGGTTTTGTGGACACCACTCCACAAGAGACCCCAATCCCCCCTGCTTTAGATTTTATGGACACCACTTCACAGGAGACACTAATCCCCTCTACTTCAAGTTTTTTGGACCTCTATCCATAGGAGACCTTAATCCCCTCTACTCTAGTTCGTGGACCTCTATTCATAGGAGACACCAATCCCCTCTTCTTTGGTTTGTGGACCTCTATCCATAGGAGAACTCTATCCCATCTACTCTGGTTCATGGACCTCTATCCATAGGAGAAATCTATCCCCTCTACTCTAGTTTGTGGACTCTATCCATAGGAGAACTCTATCCCCTTTACTTTGGTTCGTAGATGTCTATCCACAAGAGAAATCCATCCCATTAAATCTGCTCAAAGTTTCTTACTATTTCTTGCTTAAATCTGCTTCAAATTAGATCATCAATTCTGCTCAATTTTACCCAAGCCTTTCCACAAGACTTGCTCAAATATAATCTAAGCCTTTGCATAAGGATTACTTAAATCTACTCCAAAATTTACTCAAAAACTCTGCTCAAATCTACTCACATAACCTACATAAATCTTCCTACAAGCCTTCTCAAAATACCTGCTCAAAACAACTCACAATTGCTCACAACACATGCTCAAATTTTCTCATTAAATTTGCTCTATCAATCCCAAATCTTGCACACAAATGATGTTCAAAATAATGCTTGTATCTCTTTCAGAAATGCTTTCTTCAATTAGCCAATTCAAACATATTCTACCCAAAATTATTTCAAGAACATATAAATAATAATATGCAATGCAAATTCTCAATATGTTCTCTTCACATTCATTAAGTCTGTCACTTTCACATGTCTCACATTCATAAAATCAGATCTCTACTTCTTGCAAATTCCTTTTAAATCAAATCAAGCTAGTGTATAACTTTGCTTCACAAAACTGGTTTATGTTCCTTGTAAATTTGCTCTCAAATATCAAACACAATAATGCACAAATTTGCTTCATAAAACTGGTCTCTAACACTTGCCCATTCACATTCAATGTCACTCAAATCAATGCCCAAATGCTTCACAAATTCATTCAATTTTTTTGCACAAATTGTTCTCAAACCCTAGCACATGTGGTTCCAATTTCACTTATCAATGATGCACAATTTGTTCACAAACCTTAGCACAAGTGTTTCCAATCTCATTCAACAATGAAGCACAATTTTATTCTCAAACTCTAGCACTTATATTTCCAACAATGCACATATATAATCCTTATTTCTCCACCTTATGATTTAGAGATATTTGCTCAACCAAACACCTTAAAGAATGAATAATATCACCATACCTCTTAACTAGCTTTGATGAAGATGTGCCCTCAAAAATATGTCTCAAAAGAATTTCCCTTTCAAAGTGCCACTTCAAAACTAGTTAGTAGATCTCTCTTTCAAATCATCCACATTAAATTTCTTCCTCAAAAGATGTGCACAATAGGATCTAAAAATAATATTTTAAGACTCTCTTTTTATCTTCACAAGATAAAGCTCTAACAATGATCAAAACCTCTCAAATATTCCTTTTCATCATACCACAAATACAATAAAAAATTAAACCACAATAACACCTTATAACTCCTACTTTCACAAGAAATAATTCTCAACACACCACAATGTTTCTTATAGCACTTAACAACCCAAGGCACAACTTACAATATGAAATTAACCACATACACCTTATACCTCCTACTAAAATAAAATGATTTTCAATGCACTCAATATCTCAATAACAAATCTATCACATGCACCTTATACAACCACTCATAAAGATCTGAATTTAATTTTTCACGTTGTCCTTTGACCCCAAATGATAATGCAAAAATTTAACCTTATGACTCCCTAATGCAAACAAATGGAGTGCATACCTTATACCTTAGGAATAATTTTAATTCAAAAATTTTGTCCCCTCACTGTTGCATTTGTTGCGAATCGAAATTACCACCTCTTACTGGCCCACACTTTGCTGCAAGCTAGGCTACCATGTGGGCTAGCTACCCACACAATAACCAAAGCACACTAATAATGCTTCCAATATGCATCTATTATGCTATATCCATATCGAAAAAAATCTTCACCAAAAATAATGACCCCGTCGTGCCTTGAACCCGTGACCTCTTCTTTTCCAGTGACTTAGCGCAGGGACTTCTTGTCGTCTGGGCTAGCTGCCCAGATGAAACTTCCACCACACACACTCCATTTTGAATTGCAAATTCATCCTTTAAAAACATGTGCCTTTGCCCTTTCTCCCCTTTTGAATATTTTGAATGGTGCTTGCACTCCACCTTAGCCTTCGCAAATAATTTATGCTCCATATATATGTCCTTGCCCTTCGATTTCATGACGTCGACGCTAGAATTTTGAAATAATATTTTTTTATTTTGCTTCTTTGTCACCCTTTTTTTTAAACTTTTATTTAATTATAATAATTTAAATGTTAAATTTTTAAATATTATAATTTAAACTTTTAACCTTTGGGCCTTTGCAAATAGAACTTTTTATAACCAAATAAAGCCTTGTCTTTTTCTTGCAAACACAATGGAGAATATTTTTTCCTTGACAACTTTTGTACCTTTGACACTATCCCATGTACCTTTGCCTTGCACTTTAATATTTCAATCTTGAAGATAATTCTCAACCATTTCACCTTTGACATCAATGAAAACTCAATATGCTCAATATTTCCAACACTCTCAGGCTCTCACATAGCATCTTCTTCTAGAAGGTCTTGCCACTTGATGAAGAAATTCTAAAATTTTCAAGATCAAATATGATGAACTTTGGACTACAATACTGCTTTAGGATGAAGAGTGATTTGATCATTTTGATAGAGTAATAGATCTAATTGGGTCTACATATTTTGGCCAATGACTTGTTTGAGATAGGGTACACAAAAAACTAGATGAATACAGAATTATGGTGGAAACACCAAATGATATGCTACTTGACCAATGCAACACACCATATTTTATGGTCCATAAAATTGAGAAACCAACTTTTTACTAGACTTGATTTTCAAGGAAAATTGCTTATAAGGTTATAGATGCAAGATACTATATATCCTACATTAAATTGCTCAAAATGATGTGAATAATTTTGTTGCTTCATACAATTTTGGGCCTAGCTCGAATTATCTTTAAGGAGTTGAAGCACAAATTATCATTGTTGCAACAAATCATCTACTTGGGTAATTTTGGAAGACCCTACAACATAGTTTGTGATTGATGGAGGTTTTTGTGCTTTAAATGGAAATATATTATGGGAAATAATGGTAAGAAGTGTTGTACCACCATTCTACTAATGAAATCCATTAGATCTAGTGATACTACTTGTCTTGAGAAAAGCAAAAAAGGTAAGTACCTAAACATTTATTAAAAATTTATGTTTGACCATCTAACTAAGGATGATATATAGAGGTCATGCTCAACTTGGTACAACTAATATGAAATAATTCTTTTCAAAATTTACTATGAGGATAGGATCATTATCACTTACAATGGTTTTGAGCATACCATGTAACTTAAAAACATAATCATGAAATACCTCGGCCACCTAACTTGCTAAATAGGGATGTTTTAATTCATAGAAATTAGTATACTTGAAAAGACAATCTACTACGATAAAGATTATCATTTTTCCTTTGATTTGGGAAGGCCCTCAATGATGTACATGGATATATGCTCCCATTGGTGGTTAGGGATAAGCAATTATTATAATAATATAGGAGATTTAATTATTCTCCTTTTTTTACACTAGAATACCTCATAGTATACCATGAAAATCTTGACATCTACTTTTAAATATTTTCAAGAAAATAATTGCTTCACTCATTGGCAATTTTTTAAAAATCCTAAATATCCATCCAAAGGATATGCTTGAAATTCTTATAGAACCTTTGACATAATAGTTGATGAATGAGGAAGATAAATGCAATTATTTTTATAAAGCACTTCATCAATGTATGAGTAATAAGGATGCAAGGATGATTCTTTTGTTATGTCTTGAATGCTTTGAGCAAACTCTGGATCAAAAAATCTAATATTCCCAAAGTTGAGATATTTATTATGGGTAAGGACAAGAAATGGTATTGATATTAATATCATATTCATATATGTGATACAAGGTATCAACCACTACATTCTCCTTTTCTTTCTTATATTCAATGATAAACTCATAACCCAAGAGATTGGTCATCCATTTATTTTATTTAGGGTATGAGAGACACTCCTTTAAGAATCACTTAATACTTTTATGGTTGGTCTTGATGATGAAACAATGCCTCAACAAATAAGACCTCCATTTTTCTATGGCACACATAATAACTAGTATTTAATTTTTTACCTAAAAAATGCTTACTTTCAAAGGCCAATAGATGACCATATTGCATCAAAAAAGCTCTAATAATAAAAGGTTTGCTAAAATCAAGAGTGGCCAAAAATGGATTGGAACACATAGCTTCTTCAAGGGCTTGGAAGGCTTGGGAAGTAGCTTCAAACTAGATAAAAGCATCCTTTTTGGTGAGAGCAATGAGAGGAGCAATGATCTTGCCATAGTTACAAATAATTTTTTTATAATAACCCATGAGTCCTAAAAATCCATGGAATTGTTTAAGTATTTTGGGAAAGGGCCAGTATTGCATAACTTTGATCTTATTAGGATATACCTTGACTCCTTAAAATAACTATATGTCCTTAATATTCTACCTCTTAGACCCCAAATGCACATTTGGATCTTTTAACAAAGATTTTTTCCTTTTACAACAAGTGAAGGACTTTGTCAATATGAACTAGATGGTCCTCCCAAGATTTATGGTAAACTAAAATGTCACCAAAGGAAACTATGAAAAATTTATGAAGAAAAGGATGAAATGTATGGTTCATGAGACTTTAAAAAGTGGAAAGAGCATTAGTGAGTCCAAAATGCATGACTAGAAACTTATAATGACCCTCATGTGTACAAAAAACAATCTCAAGGATATCCTCTTCTTTAACCCTAATTTAGTGAAAACCATAACACAAGTCTAATTTAGTGAATTATGTAACACCATGCAATTCATCTAATAAATCATCTATAACAAGGATAGGAAAATTATCTGTGATAGTGATCTTGTTGGAGGATACATATGACATGAATTATAATTACATTGTATCATTACCACTAGAGGAATAAGAACTAATATTTGGATAGATGATTCCCTGTTCTAATATTTCTTGACTTTTGGTGCTAGAGGTAGCGATAAGAATGCACATTAGGAGGTTGGTTTCATAGAAATATATGAATGGCATGATCATGTGTGCACTTATGAGGTAGACCCCTTGGCTCACTAAATACCTCCTCATAGAGATCCACAATATTCTAGAGATCCAACCAAAGGGTTGAAAGATATGAATTCAAGGATTGAACCTCCATGCAATTGACATGGGAAAGGAATCTAAAGCCACTTTTATTCAATTTATTTTCCATGCAATGGGAACTAACTACCTTGGAGGGAGGGGGTTGAATTCCTTGGAGATAAATGACCCTTTCATTCTCTATCCACTTGACATATAATTTTGTAGATTAATAGTAACATCATCGAGCTAAGATAGCCATTGTTCTTCCAAGATAACATCTAAACTTCCCAAGTTTATACTAAAGAGATTGCTTACCCAAGAATAATATCCCATTTGGATGTTAACTTTAATAATTCGACCCACAGATTGAGTAGTAATCTCATTTGCAATTAGGACTTGAAATTTATCTTGATTTGAAGTATTGATATATAAGCCCAAGTATATTTTTGTATTACTATCTATAAAGTTATAACATGCAACATAAAAGGTTTAAAATGATCATGGCATGGTGGTTATAGGGGTGGACTGCATGGAGATGTGTGTGGTGGCTTTCGGGGTGGAGAACACATAATACTGTGATGGCCATAAAAATCTAGACGACCTACTCAGATTTGTGGATGCTATCGATTCCACCTTGTAAAAAAAAAAGAGAAAGTTATAAATGTTAGTCTTACAATGACACTGAGAGGGGGGGTGAATCAGTGTAGCTCTTTTAAGCTTGAATTTACAGCTCTTAAAACAGAAGCAATTAAAACTTATAACAAGATACAATAAGAGTAACAAGAGAGCATCACACAACACAAGATTTAACGAGGTTCACCAATGTGGCTACTCCTCAAGAATGACTGCTTGGACTACCATCCAAATCCAGCCTTTGCAAAGCAACAACTTTACAATCACTTTACCAACACCCACTGGAAGGAGCACCAACCCCTTATTTATCTGCACCAACAGAAAGGAGCACCAACCCCTGATTTACCAGCACCAACTGGAAGGAGCACCAACCCCTTATGCCAAGCACCAACCTGGACTTCAATTATGAATCTAGAAGATTAATAGAAAGATACCTCCACTTTTACAAGATCCCGACAAGTCTGCTTCACCTTAGCGATCTCTACGCACTCTGCTCTCTCTATGAAATTACTTCGCACAATCTGCTGCATCACGATCGAACGATCGTCTTCTCCCTTTTGCGCACTCTGCTTCCTTTGCGATCTTCGCACTTAGAATGATTCGATATGACTTGCACTCGTGCTCTACGACCGAACTTCGACGCACTCTCTAAACTTCGCACCCACACCCATAAACTCTCCAAACAACCCTCCTTTTATAACAATATTTTCATGATCAAAAACTCTAATCTTAGTCGGCTGTAAACCCTAATCTTAGTCGACTGCAAACCCTAATCTTCGTCGGCTTACATCGGTCTTCGTCGGCTTCAACTACCCCTGTAACTCTTCTGTTGTTGTTGCCGCGAAAACACATGTCGCGATATCACGACACTTTCGCCTCCGTACGCTTTCTCTTAGCTTTGGCCCGCGAGAATACAACATGTAGCGATATCGCTACACTTTTTCCTTCGTACGCTTTCTCTTAGCTTTGGCCCGCGAGAATACAACATGTAGCGATATCGCTACACTTTTTCCTTTGCTTTGTTTCTTAGCTTTGGCCTGCGAAAACATAACATGTCGCGATATCGTGACACTTTTGCCTCCTTGCTACTCTTCTCGGCGTCAACCAGCAAAAACATATGTCGCGATATCGTGACATTTTTTCTCCTTAGCGCTTTAACTTGCCTTTGGGTCACGAAAATGCGACATGTCGCGATATCGCGACACTTTTTCTCCTTAGCGCTTTATCTTGCCTTTGGGTCACGAAAATGCGACATGTCGCGATATCGCGACACTTTTTCTCCTTAGCGCTTTATCTTGCCTTTGGGTCACGAAAACGTGACATGTCGCGATATCGCGACACTTTTTCTCCTTAGCGCTTTTACTTGCCTTTGGGTCGTGAAAATGCGACATGTCGCGATATCGTGACACTTTTTCTCCTTAGCACTTTTTCTTGCCTTCGGGTCGTGAAAACCCGACATGTCGCGATATCGTGACACTTTTTCTCTCGGACTCTCTCTTCTGCAATATGTCACGAAATCGTGACACTTTTTCTTTCGGACTCTCTCTCCTGCAACATGTCGTGAAATCGCGACACTTTTTCGTTCGTACAACCTTCCTTGCAATATGTCACGAAATCGCGACACTTTTTCGTTCGTACAACCTTCCTTGCAATATGTCACGAAATCGTGACACTTTTTCGTCCGTACAACCTTCCTTGCAATATGTCACGAAATCGCGACACTTTTTCATCCGTACAACCTTCCTTGCAATATGTCGCGAAATCGTGACACTTTTTCGTTCGTACAACCTTCCTTGCAATATGTCGCGAAATCGCGACACTTTTTCATTCGTACAACCTTCCTTGCAATATGTCACGAAATCGCGACACTTTTTCTACTTGCCTTTCTCTCTTCCAACATGTCGCGAAATCGTGACAGTTTTGCTTGCTTCTCAACATGTCGCGATATCGCGACAATTTTTCTTTCTTGCCAACTTGTCGCGATATCGCGACAGTTTTTCTTTCTTGCCAACATGTCACGATATCGTGACAATTTTTCTTTCTTGCCAACATGTCACGAAATCGTGACAGTTTTTCTTTCTTCTTCTCTCTCTTCCAACATGTCACGAAATCGCGACAGTTTTTCTTGCCTGCTGTATATGTCGCGATATCGCGACACTTTTCTTACTTGTATTTTTCTTTGATCTTTTGCAAGTGGTCCACTTCGGTCTTCTTGGAAAATCATTGTACATACTCTGAGTAACCTTTGAACTCCTGTCTTCTGCATCTGACTAGCCTTTGAACTTCCTGTCCACTGCATCAATAGATCTATCTGACTGTGTTGACAACAATGACAATACTGTCGCTGCACCTTGCTCAACAATCTCCCCCTTTGGAATTGTTGGCAACACATGTGCAATTTTATGTAACTCTTCTCCCCCTTTGTCAATAATACCAAAGGGCTACTACAGAATCCCCCTGAGTCCATGCACAACATTCTCAGGCACAATTTGTTACACTTAGCACAAATTATGAACATGAGCAAAAAAATAATCAAATACTTAAATGCTCCCCCTGAGAATGTGATCCCTGTAGCTAGTCAATTCTTGGGAAGTGTGACCACTCCCAATTTGTTTTGAAGGTACTCAAACACTTCCTTGGGCAATGGTTTTGTGAAGATATCTGCTACTTGTTCTGTGGTTGGAACAAAATCCAATTTAACCTCACCTTCTGCAACTTTCTCCTTCAAAAAGTGATACCTGATGGCAATGTGCTTTGTGCGTGAATGCATAACCGGATTCTTGGAGATGTTAATGGCACTGGTGTTATCACACTTAATTGATATTGGCTCACTGAAGCTAATACCAAGATCTTTTAAGGTTTGTTTCATCCATAATACCTGTGTACAACATGTTGTCGCTGCAATGTATTCTGCCTCTACTGTCGATAAAGAAACTGACTCTTGTTTCTTATTGTGCCATGCGACTAATCTGTCTCCAAGATAGAATGCACCTCCACTGGTACTCTTTCTGTCATCTACACATCCTGCCCAATCGGCATCTAAATACGAAATAAGGGTGAAGTCTTTACCTTTCGGATACCATAATCCATATTCCATAGTACCCTTGAGATATCGAAGAATCCTTTTCACCGTTGTCACATGAGTCTCCTTGGGATTAGCTTGAAATCGTGCTACCATGCATACTTGCCTATAAAATATCTAGTCTGGTAGTTGTCAGGTACGATAAACTTCCAATCATGGATCTGTACATGGTTTGATCAACAGGTGGAGATTTGTCATCCTTGCTCAACTTGCAACTGTCGTCATGGGAGTGCTAACTGGCTTACAATCCTCCATTGTGAACCTTTTTAGCATCTCTTTTACATATTTAACTTGAGAAATAAATATGCCCTTCTTACTTTGATTAACTTGCAATCCGAGGAAATATGACAGTTCTCCAATCATTGACATTTCAAATTCTTTCTGCATCTTATTTGCTAAGTCCTTGCACGACTCATCTTTGCTGCTACCAAATATGATATCATCTACATAGACAACAAGAACAATAAGATGCCCATTTTCTATTTTGACATACAGATTACTATCCACCATACCTTTCTTGAACCTTTGTTGAGTGAGATAGTTGTCTAGCCTTGCATACCATGCTCGGGGTGCCTGTTTTAAGCCATATAAAGCTTTCTTCAACTTGCAAACAAGGTTGGGATCATCACCAAGTTGGAAACCATCTGGTTGCTCAATGTAAACCTCTTCTTCAAGTTTCCCATTCAAAAACGCTGATTTCACATCCATTTGATAAACTTTGAAATTCTTGTAAACTGCTAAAGCCAAAAACATTCTAATTGCCTCTAGTCTCAGCTACTGGTGCAAAAGTTTCCTCAAAATCAATGCCTTCAACTTGTGCATAACCCTTGCAAACTAATCTTGCTTTATTTCTGACTACCTGTCCATCTTCATTCAGTTTGTTTCGAAAAATCCATTTAGTTTCGATGATATTTTTATTTGCAGGTCTAGGTACTAGTTCCCAAGTGTCGTTTTTCTCTATCTGATCTAATTCTTCATTTATTGCCTTCATCCAACTTTCATCTTTGCTTGCATCATCAATATTTTTGGGCTCAATGCTGGATAGTAGAGAGTAGTTACTTACTGCTCTTCTTCTTGTCTGAACTCCAACTTTGGGATCTCCAATGATTTGCTCTCTAGGATGATTTCTCTACCAGCTACCTATTTTGAATTTCTTATTTTCTTCCATTTCTGCATCATCATCTGAGTCAATTTTTTGTATCTTTTCAATTTCATTTTCCTCATCTCCTTCAATAACCTCTTCATAAATTGGGTAGTTCGTTTCATAGCTAATTACTCGTTCTCTACCTTCATCAAATTTAACATCGAAACTGTCCACAATTTTCTTTAGCTTCTTATTGTAGCATTTGTAAGCTTTGCTTTTTGATGAATAACCAACAAAAATACCTTCATCTGCTCTATCTTCAAACTTACCAAGATTATCCTCAGTTATTTTGATGTAGCACTTGCTGCCAAACACTTTGAGGTATTTTGTTGTTGCCCTTTTTTCGAACCATAACTCATAAGGAGTTTTGCTTTCATGTGTTCTCAGCATGTACCTATTTTGGATATACACCGCAGTATGGACTGCTTCTTTCCAAAATATGTCTGCTAGACTGCTTTCAACCAGCATAGTCCATGCCATTTCTTGCACTGTCCTGTTCTTTCTTTCTACCACTCCATTCTGCTGAGGTGTCCTGGCTGCTAAAAATTGTCTCCTAATACCGTATTTTTCATAGTATTCTGTAAACTCCTCTGAGATGAATTCTCCTCCTCTATCTGATCTTAAACATTTGATCCTCTTACCTGTTTCATTCTCAACCTGGTTTTTGAAAATCTTGAACATACCAAAAGCTTTTGATTTATGCTTTAAGAAAAATATCCATGTCATTCTGGAATAGTCATCAATGCACAACATAAAATATTTGTCACCATTTATGCTTTGTGTTCTCATGGGTCCACATAAATCAGTGTGTATTAGTTCCAAAGGTTTGCTTGTGTAGTATTCTTTAGTTTTGAATGTGACTCTAGTTTGCTTCCCCTTTTGGCATGAAGCACAAATGTTGTTTGCAGGTTTCCTGATGGTGGGAAGATCTCTTACAACCCTTTTTGAGGTGATTTTTACTAGATTATCAAAACTGATATGACCAAGTCTCTTGTGCCACAACCAATTTTCTTCTTCCTGTCCAATAAAGCAAGCTCCTTTTGAAGTCTCTGAGAGCGTGTACAGGTTGCCAGATGTCCTTAATCCAGTTGCTATCAATTTTCCATTGTTTGTTTTTTTGACTTCACAACCCTGCTTCATAAAAACTACTTCATGACCTTTATCACAAATCTGACTTACGCTTAATAAGTTATGTTTCAACCCATCTACAAATAGGACTTCTTCGACTTAATCTTTCTGTCACTAATTTTGACAGAGCCTTTGCCAACTATCTTAGCTCCATCATTGTTTCCAAAATTTACTGAACCACCTTCATATTTCTGCAACTTCTCAAACTTTTGTTTGTCACCTGTCATATGACTGGAGCATCCACTATCAAGTATCCATGGAACATATTTATTCTGTGCTCTAAATGTTGTTTGTACTATTAAGGATTCCTTTTCTTCCTTAATTTTCTCCTTTTCTTTCCACTCCGTTTTGATAGTAGATTTGAGCTCTTGTTTAGCCTTTCCCTTATCAATAGCTTGTGCTTGTTTTTTCGAAAGATTTCTATTTTGTCTCATCCTGTTTGGTTGAATATTTCTTCCCTGAAATTGATTTGAAGCAAATGTACTTCTATAGTTTCTTGCAATGTGCCCAAAATTGTGGCAGTTATAACATTCTACTGTATAATTCATCAAAGGAGAGAAAACATTTCTACTGGTGAAATTCCTTGGTCTTACATTATATTTGCAGTCTGAGATTTTATGTCCATAGCCATTGCATTTAAAATAGAAACCAGAAAAGGGATAATTGAACCTGGGTGATGGTCTTTGCCATGTTGCCGTAGGAGCCCTAGGTCTTCTTCTTCTTTGATGAGTGACATTGGTGAATCCATCATTATCAATTTTCCTTTCGTGCCTGGCATTATTGCTTTCTGTTGCATGAGATGTTTTTTCTTGATCAACCTGTTTCTTATCTTTATTCTTTATGGATTCTACATTTCTGGCCTTTGATCCATTAGATGATTCTCCTTTGACGAAACCCAGACCAAATTTGATGCCTGCAGGCCTTTGGACATTTATGATCTTATCCAACTTCATAGAACTTTCTTCACGTTTGTGATAGCAACTGATTTTCTTATTCATCTCTTCTAGCTGCATTCTTAACCCAACAATCTCTTCTTCTAGCTTGCTGCAATGATCTATTTTCATGGTTATTTGCACTTCCAGATCTTCAAAGATTTTCTTGGATTCTTCCATCTATACTTTCAAACAGGATATGATTTCATTTGCATCCTCAAGCCTTTTTGAAAGTTTCTTATTCTTTTTCTTCTCTATTTTCCACTCTTCAAGTGCAGAGATCAACTCACCTTCTAGATCTACTTCAGCCTCAAGATTTTCTCCACAATATTCAGAGGTCACTCCTTCATCCTTTTCTGATTTTACTTCTTCAAATGCCATGAAAAGAGCTTCACCTGTTTCCTCTTCAGAATCCTGATCGGAGCTGTCTGCTATTCCGTTCATGAGAGCATTCGTTGCTTTTGAGTCATTGTCAAACAGTTTCTTTTTGTCAGCCTCTTCTAGAGGAGTGATGGGTATTGTGTATCTACTGACCACTGAATCCCAGATGTAGTATCCCAAAGCATAGAGATATGCCTGTATCCTGATTCTCCAGAACGCGTAATTGGATCCGTCAAACAATGGTGATTTGTTTGATGAGAAGCCTTCACCACCTGCCATTGTGTTAGTTCCAAGATCACCCTAGCCGATTAGGCTTGTACAAGAACTTGGCTCTGATACCAATTGTTAGACTTACAATGGCACTGAGAGGGGGGTGAATCAATGTAGCTCTTTTAAGCATGAATTTATAGCTCTTAAAACAGAAGCAATTAAAACTTATAACAAGATACAACAAGAGTAACAGAAGAGCATCACACAACACAAGATTTAACGAGGTTCACCAATGTGGCTACTCCTCAAAAATGACTGCTTGGACTACCATCCAAATCCAGCCTTTGCAAAGCAACAACTTTACAATCACTTTACCAAAACCCACTGGAAGGAGCACCAACCCATTATTTATCTGCACCAACCCTCGATTTACCAACACCAACTGGAAGGAGCACCAACCCCTGATGCCAAGCACCAACTTGGACTTCAATTATGAATCTAGAAGATTAATAGTAAGATACCTTCACTTTTACAAGACCCTGACTGGTCTGCTTCACCTTTGTGATCCTCTATGCACTCTGCTCTCTCTCGTGAAATCACTTCGCACAATTTGCTGCATCACATTCGAACGATCGTCTTCTCCCTTTTGTGCACTCTGCTTCCTTTGTGATATTTGCACTTAGAATGATTCAATATGACTTGCACTCTGTGCTCTGCAATCGAACTTCATGCACTTCAACTGCAACTAAAATCTCCAAACAACCCTCCTTTTATAACAAAATTTTCATGATGAAAAACTCTAAACTTAGTTGGTTATAACCCTAATCTTAGTCGACTGCAAACCCTAATCTTCATCGGCTTACATCGGTCTTCGTCGGCTTCAACTGCCCTTGTAACTCTTCTATTGTTGTTGCCACGAAAACACATGTCGCGATATCGCGACACTTTCGCCTCCGTACGCTTTCTCTTAGCTTTGGCCCGCGAGAATACAACATGTAGCGATATCGCTACACTTTTTCCTCCGTACGCTTTCTCTTAGCTTTGGCCCGCGAGAATACAACATGTAGCGATATCGCTACACTTTTTCCTTTGCTCTGTTTCTTAGCTTTGGCCCGAAAACATAACATGTCATGATATCGCGACACTTTTGCCTCCTTGCTACTCTTCTCGGCTTCCACGAAAATACAACATGTCGCGATATCGTGACACTTTTTCTCCTTAGCGCTTTAACTTGCCTTTGGGTCGTGAAAATGCGACATGTCGCGATATCACGACACTTTTCTCCTTAGCGCTTTATCTTGCCTTTGGGTCGCGAAAATGTGACATGTCACGATATCGTGACACTTTTTCTCCTTAGCACTTTTTCTTGCCTTTGGGTCGCGAAACCTGACATGTCGCGATATCGTGACACTTTTTCTCCTTAGCGCTTTTCTTGCCTTCGGGTCGCCGACATGTCGCGATATCACGACACTTTTTCTCCTTAGTACTTTCTCTTGCCTTCAACATGTCACGAAATCGTGACACTTTTTCTCTCGGACTCTCTCTCTGCAATATGTCACGAAATCATGACACTTTTTCTTCCGGACTCTCTCTCCTTGCAATATGTCACGAAATCGTGACACTTTTTTGTCCGTACAACCTTCCTTGCAATATGTCACGAAATCGTGACACTTTTTCGTCCGTACAACCTTCCTTGCAATATGTCACGAAATCGCGACACTTTTTCATCCGTACAACCTTCCTTGCAATATGTCGCGAAATCGCGACACTTTTTCTACTTGCCTTTCTCTCTTCCAACATGTCGCGAAATCGCGACAGTTTTGCTTGCTTCTCAACATGTCGCGATATCGCGACAATTTTTCTTTCTTGCCAACTTGTCGCGATATCGCGACAGTTTTTCTTTCTTGCCAACATGTCGCGATATCGCGACAGTTTTTCTTTCTTCTTCTCTCTCTTCCAACATGTCGCGAAATCGTGACAATTTTTCTTGCTTGTTGTATATGTCGCGATATCGCGACACTTTTCTTACTTGTATTTTTCTTTGATCTTTTGCAAGTGGTCCACTTCGGTCTTCTTGGAAAATCATTGTACATACTCTGAGTAACCTTTGAACTCCTGTCTTCTGCATCTGACTAGCCTTTGAACTTCCTGTCCACTGCATCAACAGATCTATCTGATTGTGTTGACAACAATGACAATACTATTGCTGCACCTTACAATTAGGACTTGAAATTTATCTTGATTTGAAGTATTGATAAATAAGCCCAAGTATATTGTTGTCTTACTATCTATAAAGTTATAACATGCAACATAAAAGGTTTAAAATGATCATGGCATGGTGGTTATAGGGGTGGACTGCATGGAGATGTGTGTGGTGGCTTTCGGGGTGGACAACACAGAATACTATGGTGGCCATAAAAATCTAGACGACCTACTCAGATTTGTGGAGGCTATCGATTCCACCATGTAAAAAAAAAAGAAAAAAAAGAGAGAGAAAGTTATAACATTATTTACAAGTTTGATCTCGAAGATGGTGTGAATGACATTTAAAATAGAAAAATCTTGATGAATGCTCAAAATGGTGATAAGGGTGGTGAGAGTTGAAGTCGTGTCTAAATGGAGTACTAGAATCTTGGAGCTTTTGTTTTTCTTCTAGAGTGATACGATGTGCACCATCAAGAGTATAAGGATCATACATGTTGAATTCCTTCCAAATTTAATCCTTAAGACCATATCTAAAAGCAGAGACCACTATCGCTAGACTCAATTGAAGAGTATAGGTGAGAAGACTTGTGAAATTAGAGCAATACTCTTCCATTGTTCATGTTTGCTTAGTTTACATAAGATATACCACATATGATGTAGAAGATCCCTTGTCAAATCTTCAGAGAAATTGTTCCTTGAAGTTAGGCCATAAAAGAGAACCATCTTGTTGGCGGAGCTGCCATAACAATCATTGATAAGCTTGGGTACCCAACTTAGAAGTTCCTAATATGACATCTAATTTTAAGAACATGGTATACATGGACGAGGCCTTTCATTTTGTCTAACTATCCTCATTGATCAACACCTTCAAAGGTGGGCATGTCAATACGAGGAACGATAAGATCATGAGGTTATTTAGGGAAATTAGAAGGACCTCCTATTGATGAATCTAAATCAATAGCAAAATATTAGATTGTAAGGGTCAAAAGTTGGAGGATTATAACTAGGTGGTGGTTGTGGATGAACAATAGAGTTTGGTACGTGTTGAATGGTCAAGGATTGTTGCCCAATGGCTTGTTTAGATCCCAAGAGTAGAGGAGGCATGGTAGGGGATAAGTTTAAGTGTTTTTCAATATTAAATAAGAACTGGGTAATGAAAGAATTAAAATTTTCTAATGAAAGAATTAAAATTTTCTTACTTGCTTAAGATCATAGACATTGAAGCAATCGTCTACTCTTGACACCCAAGATATGCACATAGATCAAGGTTAATATTATTGGGAAGAAAATTACTAGTTGGAGTGATAGTGGGAGGAGAAGAGGAAGAACCAAAGGTATTAGGTGAAGGTGAAGCCATGACATTTAAGGAAGAAAGAAGGTGTTGATAAAAGCTATTGATATTAATGGGAATGTTGTGATGCTTACTAGAATTTCTAGGTTAGAACTTCTTTCTACTCATACACATCCTCTAAAAAAATAATATATTACAATCGAAATTTAACTCATGTCTAACATGGTGACAGTAGCTTCACTCATACACTTTGATTAGTTTGAAAAGATAATCATAATACATTTATTTTCCTATTAATAATAAATTATTATAATTTAAAAATTAAATTTATTTATTTATCTAGAAGGCGGGGTGGGTATTATTTGGTTAATAAAACAAATGTGGGGAGGGATGGGTATTATAGGGTTTAGGGAAAAGGACATGTGGGTGGGATATGGTTTGAGGAGAATGCATGGTGGGATGGGGAAGCAAATGATAGCGGTACGCGTAGAGAGTGGGGGGTAAGTGAGGGAAGGTATGAGAAGGTATGCGTGGGAATGGGATAGGTGGGGAAGGGAAGGGAATGGGAGGGTATAACTTGAACAAATTAATAACGACAATAATTTTGACAATGAGCAATTTAACAATTTCGACAATAAGCAATATAATAATTTTAAATATAAAATAATTCAGATTTTATATAATAACATCGGAGATGCGGGGCTGAAGCGGCAGAATCCGCCGCCGTGGAAGTAGACTACCGCTGGCACTCGTTCAGTTTGTGTTTGGGGCGGGAGGTAGAGGTGCGCCGTTAATCCATGGTCTGCATCGAAGACGATGTCTCTGTACGAGACCTGCTCGTAGTTTTCGTTCAACGGAGGGAGGAGTGAAGATGGCTCCCCTGAGCGAACAACGGATCCGTCGCTGCCGTTGATGTCGTGCACAATGCAGTGCTCCGCCTTCGGCTCTAACATTATCTCCCCTCCCTGAAGATGTGAATACAATGGCGGATCATGCAACTCTATGGTTAAGCTTTTTTCGTGAGCTGTCGGGAGCAAGCATTGTATCAGATTATTCGGTATTGTGTTTAAGAAACTGGTTTGAACGAGCGATGACAGAGAAAAGCGACAAAAGCAAATGAGTTTTTTTTAATAGTTGAGAAGTTGTGTATATCGGAATTATATTTCCTATGAATTGAATTTCTTATTAGGAAAGTCTAATACTTTTAGCCACGACAAAACGCAATGAGTTTTTAGACAGGGAAGAGCCATAGAAAGCGATGTGCAAACAAGTCAATTGCACAAGGAACCAAATATAAGGGTAATTTATTGAAAGAAGGGAAATGATGTACTAATATTTGCATATAAACTAAAGGATTTAAACAAGTTTAATTAAAATTAATTTATTTTTAAGAGTGATTTAGTGATGATAGTTCGTTAAACCTCTTCGTTCAAAAATATAAGTCTAACAAACATACTATTTATATATAAAATTAAATTGGAAGGAAAAAATCAAAATTTTATTTAGGTTTAAATCTTGGGAGTAGTTTGTTTGTAAAGTAGCGAATGAACAGGAGCGATGGGGCCTCCACATACCAAGGTACTTTATTTCTGTATTATTATTAACAAAGGAGCGAATGAACGAGAGCGGTGAATGATTATGTGAGCAAAGGAGTGCTTTTTATTATACACCTATTTCATCGGGTAAGCACATTTTTCTCTTCCTTTCGATAAATAAAACAATTTAAGTAAAATATTGTTAGACAGAGCAAGTAGAGGGTTGGCAGTGGAGGAGGGTTTGCAGAGCAAGGAGAGTTGAGTTTTATTATATATTTATTTCATGATATCAATAGTATAAGGGGGTTTGACAAGGGCTTGTAGCGAAGGAGGGTTTGCAGCAGAGGAGGGTTTGTGGCAGAAGGTTTTATTACATATTTATTTCATCGAATCAATAATATAGGGTGTTCAAAAATGGAAGAAGGGAAGCAACAATTGCAAGAACCAATATATGTCAATGAGAAACAATACTGGAGGATAATAAAGTGTCGACAAGCTCGAGAAAGGGCAACAGTAATGAAGAGGACTAATTGTAAAATAAAAATAAAAAATATTCTACCACATAAACATGTGGAGAATAAAGAACAAACAAAAGCACTAACCATCATCGAACGAGGAGATCAGTCAGCCCAACAGAGAAGAAAAAAAAAGGAAGATAAAAGAAATATAGAAGGAAAAACAAGCGAGGAGACAAAAATAAAAAATAACTGCAACAAAGCATTCAACATGGAAAATGGAGGTCACCAAAATGAGTTTTCAGATGAAGAAGAAACTTACAGTCCCACAACCACACCACTTATGTGGGCACCAAGACTTTATGTTCAAGAGCTAATGAATATGAAAGAGAAACTTGAAAGCATGGAAAGGAGGGAGAAATTAAGAGATACTAAATTACATGAGATTATAAACACCATTCAGAGGCTGGAAAAGGAAAACAACCAACTCAAGGAGTAGGTGTCAAAGCTACAAAACCTTACGAACATGGGTCAGCATGAATGACATGTCCTCAAACAAGCCATCCACCCCCAAAACAATGATGCAATAGAGGTGGGAAAAATAAATGCAAGTCAAATAAAAGAGGTATGGGAAACACTCCGAAACATGGAAACGAGAGAAAATGAGCTGCGAAATGAATTAGCAAAGGCAAATACATGGTCTCAAGTAGTAAAAGAACCAATCAATCAACAAAAATAGTTGATAGAGAAGCAAGTAAAATTTCAAATAACAGAAGAGAAAGAAAGACATGAGAAGTTATCAAATATAATCATCAAAGGGTTGAAAGATTATGGGGATAGGGAAGACACAAACCATTTAACCAGGGACTTCTTGTCAGATCGGTTACAATGGAAAGGTCAAATAAAAAAAACAAGCAGAATTGGCAGGCTAAGAGAAGGCGACATAGATAGGCATATCCGGGTCACATTGATGAGCTACGAGGACAAAACAAGGTTACTAAAAAATAGAGGTATGTTGAGAGGGTCTCAATTCTATTTAGATGATGACCTAACATTTTTACAGTAGGAAGAAAGAAACAAGGAATGGGAAAAGGTGAGGGCAACAAGGAATGAAGGGAAACAAGCATATTTAAGAAATGGAAAGGCATACATCACATCTAAACAAAACAAATAGGGAGTATGGCCTTCCCGGGAACATCTTATGATGGTAAGTTGGAACTGTAGAGGTTAGAGGACTCGGGTTAGGGCCCATTGCTAGAGACAAAGATATAATCATCCTGACGAAAACACATGAACATGATGGATGTAGGACTCCAAAATTTATGGGATACAAAAAAATAGCAGTATGGAATAAAGTAGCAGAAAATGGCAAAGGGCATGGGGGTATTATGGTTTTAATAAAAGAGGAATGGGATAGGGTCATTAAAATTGAAAAATAGGATGAAAACAAACAATACATCTGGATAAAGATCCTATAAAATAAGTCAGTTATTAGCATAGCAACATGTTATTTTGCTCCCAAGAATTCTAAATTCTATAAGAAACATGACCTTAACAGAGAAGATCCATACTCCTCCCTAAAAAGAGATATTTCAATATACAGTAAGCTGGGGGAGATTATATTAATTGGAGATTTCAATGCAAGGACAACAAATAAGCAAGCTAACATTCTAGAAGGAAGTGAAGATATTGAGATGAATCCTCTTTGGATGCCAGAAGAGGAAAATCAATAGTGGACCAAGACTTCAGAAGATGAGCATGGGGCTATCACGCAATATGGAGAAGAGTTGTTAGGCCTCTGCAACATACACAACTTGATTATTTGCAATGGGATGAACAAATGGAAAAATTTAAGAAGGTATACATGCAAAACATATAAGGGACAAAGTGTAATAGACTATGTAATATGCTCACAAAATTACATACCAAAAATAGAGGAGCTAGAAGTGGAAGATTCTCCAGTGGAACTTAAGTCAGATCACAACCCAATTGTTATGAAACTTCGAATGCAAGGAGACAAACCAAGGGAAAAACACTTGCAAAGCAATCAAAACAAATATCCTCACAAGGGAAACATTCTCTTAACAAATGAAAATCGACAGAATTTTAGGGCAGTATTAAATAACAAGTTACAGGAAAGGGAGAAACTACCTCATAGTAGCAAGGATTATAGTAAGAGTGAATGGTTAATGCACATTATCCAAGAAGCTCTAAACAAATGCAAGAGAGCTAAACCTCAAAAGAAAGAAAGGAATAGCTTCCCAACCAACCCATGGTTCGATGAAGATTGCAAAGAAGCGCAAAGATTACTAAAGGAACCAACGGGTAAAACAAGAGAAAATAGAAAAGCATATGAGAAACTGGTAAGGGCAAAAAAAGAAGAATACACTAGAACAAGGAGGAAAGAACTGATTTACTTAGGGAAGCATGAACCAAAGAAATTTTGGAAGGAGCTAAGCATAAAAAGGATGCAAGCTGAAAATAACATAACAGTTAATCAGTGGTTGGAGTATTCAAAACAATTGTATCAACGTAGTAACCAGAAGGAGACACCCCCTATTATCACTGTCAAGAAAGAACTTTTCACAAATGAAGACATTATTCAAGGGATAAAAAAGTTAGCAACTGGTAAAGCCCGTGACATAGACAATCTTCAAGCAGAGCATATAAAATGGGGGTAGATATTCTGGCACCGCAGATCAAAGAAATTTTCAATGAGGTCATACAAAATGGTTTCCCTACCGAGTGGACAACTAGCTTGACCATTCCTTTGTTTAAAAGTGGAGATGTAAATAATCCCTCAAACTATCAAACTATCATGATCAACCCTCTCTTTGCAAAGTTGTTTGGGAGTATGATAGAGCGTAGGATCAGTATATGGGCAGAAGAAAAGGGAAAGAGAGCAAAGGGACAAGCATGTTTTAGGCCCAAGCACTCAACTATTGATCATTGTATCACACTCAGACACATAGTGGAAAAAATATGGGACAAAAAAGAGGAGGCTTTCTGTTGTTTTGTAGACTTCAAAAAGGCATTTGACACAATGCCAAGGAAAAAATTATGGAGCAGAATGGAAGAGCTAGAGGTTCCAATTCACTACAGGGCAGCAGTTCATAGATTATATGAGCATGTAAAAGCTAGAATCATAACACATGAAGGGTTATCTGAATGTTTTTGTAGTGACATAGGTGTCAAACAAGGTTGCCCTCTATCTCCTACCTTATTTGGGTTGTACATTGACAAGTTAGAAGAATGGATAAACAAATTTGGGGGAGAGGGTGTGCACTTAGCCAAATATGTGGTAAAACTCCTCATGTATGCAGACGATGTAATTCTTGTGGCCAAAACAGCCAAAGATCTAGGAGATCACCTTCGAGCTCTAGAACTCTTTGTAAGGAATTTGGGATGCAGGTAAACACAAGCAAAACAAAAATCATGATTTTTTCAGCAAAAAAGAAGCAACAACTCAAATTTTAGTTTGCAGGAGAACCACTTGAGGTAGTAGTAGAATACAAATACCTGGGCATAGACTTTCATGACAAACTCAATTGGAATACATGTAGGATGAAAAGAACTCAAAGCGGTTGGAGAGCACTGTATGCACTTCAAAATAGGTGTAGGAATGCTCGAGTTGTGGGACTGGAAGACCACCAGGGTTTTATTTGGCCTACTTGTTACACCGGTTTTGTTGTATGGTTGCGAGGTGTGGGCTAGTGGCACAACAAAGGCAAAATGGAGGCAAATAGAAAGGATTCAAAAATATCTAATCACAAATTTTCTCAAAATTAAGGCCACAACCCCTTATGAAATTATTCTAGCTGAAACTCGAATGTTTCCTTTAGAAGCAATTGCTATGACCAAGTTGTTATGTTACTTGAAAAAAATAGAAAACATGAAAAATGACATATGGCCAAGGGCAGCTAAGGACGAAGAGTTGCATAGGCGGAAGAACACATGGATGAAACAAAATCAAAAATGGATGAAACGTTGGGAAATCAACATAAATGAATGCCCAAATTTCAACAAAGACATCAAAAGCTATGTGAATGAAAAGTTTAGAAGTGGAATGTGGAAAAATGCAAGCAGGAAAAGACAATATTATATTGCAAAGTTTAACCCAACATATGATCACAAGGAAAAAGCATATATAGGCGCTGAAATCAAGTGGAAGGAAAAAAATCCTCATTGCTCAGATAAGGACTAGCTCTCATAGGCTTAGATGTGAAACAGGGAGATGGACAACACCCAAAGAACAATGGGAAGAAAGGATATGTACTTTATGCAACACAGAGGCAGTAGAGACAAAGGAACACTTCATCTATAAGTGCCCGAGTTTTTCAGACATCCGTGGCAAATACAAAGAAACACTTGGAAACGGGTCTATGACAGAGTTATTTGAAGACAATAAAATAAAAAAAGTTGGGGAATTGCTAACCCAAATCAGCAGGAGAAGGAACAACCTTCTCAAAGATATTAAAGATCATATGATATGATTTGAGCAGTTGTACTTCCATATTTGAGGTCCCATAGACCATATTTGGGTCTCGCGGACGTAATTAAAATCTTTCATTTCATTTCAGTAGTAGTTTGATCTAAATCCTCTGAGTGTATGTCAACTGACAATGAGGATACGAATCCTGAGCGATCAATGGTCCCCTTCACATCGAGGGTGGAATATGTTTGGTGGGAGCCACTGTGGTTTGAACCTTGCAGTTATTAAAAAATAGTGTGGTTGTGACCAACTCCCCAATGTAACCCCCAAAAAAGTTACTCATAAAATTGGAAGCTAGTAAATTAATTGAAATAATATAATCATAAATATATATTTTTTATTTATATAATTTTAGTTGTTAATTAAGTGTGGGATACTTTTATTTATTTTATAATTATATTACTATTTTTATATAATTTAAGGATTTAGATAGAAAATGATACTTTTTAAATATATATATATATATATATATATATATATATATATATATATATATATATATATATATATATATATATATATAGTGTGATTAATCCTTATGACTGACACATAGGGTTGAGCAATCTCCTCCCAACCATGACCCTTTCTTTTATATTACAATATAACAACATTACTATGAATTGTCCTATTTAAGAAGTGTTGATAGGTCTCAGATCATATTATCACAATGTGAAGGAAGGTTTAAATCTTGGGCATACTCTAATGGATGCATTTATTTTTTTTTCTCAAATTATTTTGGTTATAAATTATTATAAATTATAATGTTTTGAATGATGATATTTAAATTATATTTTTTAATTGATTAAATGAAAATGAAATAATCTTACTTGTATTACATAATCACTATGTTACTATGATATTTTAATCAAACACAACGGTATTATATTGATGACAATATTTAAACTTGGATTATTTCATTGGAAGCATATTTTTTCAATCTCTTGATCTAATATAAATTTATAAATATCTTGATCTAAATATAAATTTGTAAATATTACATTTAATCGTGGATTTGAAACTTGGTTAAAAATTTGAAACTCTATGTTGTATTTGTAATGAATTATCACTACACATAGAAGCAAGTTCCCTCCCTTAGCAAGAATCAACAAAATTCAAGGAAGCTAAAGTGCAAAATATCTAGGACCAAAAGGGAAGAAAGCTAGGTATGCCCACAAAGTTGAAGTCCCCAACAATCATGATTCGGTAACATTTAATTGAAAATTTGAAAAGAAGCCAATGTGAAACTAGGTATAAAAGAGCACCAATCAAACTGGGAGATGTGCAAAAGATCAAAAACTAAAACCCTAACGAAAGTTCAAAAAAATATTTGCATGCAAAATAGTACTAACCAGATTTGTAGCTAGAGCTTGAGGAAGGATTGCATGCAAAAGGGTGATAACTAGATTTGGGAAAGGATACCTTGATCACCCAAACACAACATTCTAAGAGGGTGGTCAATGCATTAAAAGAAACAACATGGAGGTTGCTATGAGGCAACCTAAATCCTAACAACATTAATTGTAGGAAATATCTACATTTAATCTCTAAATATTTTCAACATGGGTTGTTGGTATAGGATGCAAGAAATCTTCACATCCAGAAGAACTAGTACCCTCCAACATTAATGTCCCTGTATCTAGATACCTTGAGATTACCCAAGATTAATGTGATAGACCCCAAGAAGAATTTTGAAAGGATATTTTGAATTTCTAGCACAGTTTTGGGAGGGAAATTTTTTTCGAATTTGTTTATAAATACTATTCTCTTCTTCTTCATAAAGCATAGAAAATTACTTATATGTGCCTAATATTTGACTTTATGTATAATAATTCTTTCACTTCTCTTCTATGTAAGATTATAGCTTGAGACTTGAGTCATTTTGTTGGTAAGCTTTCAAGTCTCTTTCTTTGGCATGATTGTAACCAAGTTATGATATATATACGAGAAATTGTGACTACTTGCTTTTTATCTTGGTTCTTATGTGTATATGTTTCAATATAAATATTTATGTTTGTTGAAATTGTGTTCCTTGTGCATTGTCAACAAATGATGCATATGTTCATTAATCCTATTGTTGTGCAAAAGAGCCTGAAGATCTTGGTGCATCACTTCCCATAGTGTAGATGTTATTTTTTGGTTTTTCACTTTTTGGTTGTTTCTATATCTCTCCATTTTTCTTTTAAAACATATCTATATTAGGATACCTTAGGTATATGAGCTTCAATATCACATCCTAACAAGGATTTGGCCTTGCAAAAAACCCCTAAGGTCATCTCAAAATCCACATCTTGCACCATCAGGATATTCCAACTATTATACTCCACACGATGCATGAATGTTAAGTGCATCAAGTCACTATAGAAGGTGATCATGATATTTAAATATGCCAATGATTTCCCTAGCATGCTTGGTGGGACCAATTGAATCAATTGATCCCACTAACAAGATACTTAGGAATAAATCAAGATAAGCACCCACTATGCATGACAACACTAGCATGTCCGATGGAACAAATCACATTACTTCATCCTTCTAACTAAATACAATGGATTGAGACTCTGATAAAGGCCTCAATTTAATTACTTATTGAAGTATAACAAATTTCACGTGAAAACTTCACTAAATAAGAATATCCAAAATCAACCACCTAAAGAGATATCAAACTAAAATATCAATGAAAATATTAGTCTAATATCTTGTTGAAGCATATTCAACACTCACTTGACAAATCTGCTCAAAATAGAAGAGCCCAAAGCTTTCTCAATGCAATAGCTACTACCAAATATTTTAAAATTACAAATATTAAGGTATTAGTGCAACACCTTAGCCCAATTTCAAGAAGAAAAACTCAAAACTAACATATGGCCATACAATGAAACCAGTTAATGAGGAGACTTTTGTCTTGAAATGATAAAGGTTCCCTAATTCCATCTATTGTCCCTTATACTTAGGACCCAAACCTAGCCTTAGCCTTAGAGTCAATACCCTATTATACCAAGGAATATGTGATTATACCAATGGAGCACCTACATCACATGGTGCGCTTATGCATGGTCTATAACATTGATGAATAAAATGTACTCCTCAAACTATTGGTGACGTCTTTCAAAGATAAAGCTTGGGAATGGTATATAATTCTTCCCCCACATTCAATCAAAAACTTAGATCATCCTGTTGATAAATTGGTAATTAGATTTAGAAAAAATTCGATGGAGTGTCTCTCTTAGAGTAGTTAACAACTATCAAAAGACAACCCATGGAGGTAATGGATGATTTTAATACCCAATTTCATAAAACCTCGCATAGGATTTCATATGAGATATAAACTCCACAAAATATGGTATTCATATAATTCTTGAAAGATTTTAATTTAGAGATTACCATGATGGTTAAATATAGGGGAGGAAACTCCTTATCGACAACCTATGGGATAGCCATTTGAGCCAAGAATGACCTCATTCATATGGAAAGGATAGATCCTAGGCTTCCTATGCACTTATTCCCAAGCACCCAAACTACATATTAGCCTCCTCTAATTGTGCAACCCATAAATATTTAGCCCACTCTAGTTGTGAATTCAATTTCAATTCTAATCCCTCTCCCCACTCCCAATCATTTAGCTTCAAACTCTCAATATTTGGATGACCTTGATGAAATGAATAGTATGGTCTAGACAATATAAAATAAATATTAGCTCTAAAGAGGCAACAAAATGTCTAGACATTCCAATACTAGAATAATCTAAGACTTCCATTCTAGAAAAATAACTAGGGATATCCTCCTCCTAATGGTATCAACAACCACAATTTTAGGTGAAAAATGATGCAAATGAATCCCAAGGTCATAATTAGTAGATGGTGTTTGTTCTAATCCCATTGCAAAAAATTCCTCTTAACCCCAATCAAGAGATAGCTCCCATGAAAAATAATTATGTAGAGGACTCTACTATATGGTATTACCCATACCCAAATGACTATCCTCTTGATGCATATTTTTAAGGAAACTTTCAATAGTCCATAGTAGTGCTAAAGGAAGGGGAACATACCCAGACATCTACCTATCATTCAAGGGCATAAATATAACCATAGATCCAACCCTCCTATTCCCTATTGGTCCTTGATTCAATATTTGCTCCTTTAGAGAAAATTTTAGTCAAATAAGATGGGGAGGAGGTATTAGTTGTGTCCAACAAGGTGGATACCATGGCGTTCAACAAGCCATAAATCTAACCAAAATATATGACATAGACCAAAAGGAAATCAATCAAACAACATAAGGAGAACAACTGGATGACCCTAGATACTCAAGGTAGGCCAACTGGTTTGAGGAGGGATGTTCTCCCTCCACCTATACAAGATTAGAATACCCCAAGGCTTTCAAGAGCTACTTCATGAAACATACCTAAATTTTCAAAGCAACACAAAATCATGACCAAAATTGTAAAAGTTCCTCAATCAACTATGGAAAGGATAAAATTTTAGTTACTACCAATGATGAATCAAGATATCCATTCCTTCGAGTCCTTTAGTGTGGATGACCATTTAAATGGGTTCATGGTGGCAACACCCATATGGTATGTTTTATCCACCTCTGAGTAGAAAGAGCGTGTTGAGATATATTACATTATTTGATACATGCTAATGTACCCCCATGGTACCTTTATGGTATATTTGTAAATATGTAATAGATTAGAATTGAGTCTATAGTTTAGAGTGTGATTTATATTTTCCCATTTATGTAAGTGTCAATATGTAGGAATTGAATAATTGTCATGTAAGAGAGAATGCGCATAAGTATATTGTATGTAAGAGTGCAAATATGTAATGTGAGGATGTGCATGAGTTTCCTAGATTAGGAGTGCAAGAGTCATGCACATATATCCAAGTATTGTAGAGTCAAGTGTTCATCTTGTATACAAGTGGTAAGATGAGAAGTCAAGAGTCATAGGAGAGCAATAGTCAAGTATCCAAAGAGTCATATTACTATGGCTATATTATGGATACAATGCTCCATAGAAATGGAACAACGAAACAAGATAAACAAAGGAGTAATAAGAGATAAGTAGAGTAATAAAGTTTGTATACATTTTGAGCAATTAATATTGTAAGTTTTCTTCATGCATAGTACATGAATGATTCAAGCTATTTACATTCATATTTTAGCATATAAATGAATGTTATTTGATTTATTATAAGCCTTGATATGTATATTGATTTGCTCACATATTTCTACTCATAATATTATTATCTTGACCTTTAATATTGTGACTATTTCATATTTGGGACATGTGTAATACTGTGAGATATTAAGTTATATTCTAAGATATTTTGTGGCAGTAAAGGCTTTAAAGCCAATACTGGTATCAAATCTACCGCTATACTCTATCTAGTTTGATAGATTTTATTGAAACCACCATTATTAATTAGCTTTATCCATTTTGATAAGGTTAATTTAGAGTCTATCCACTTTAAAGGAAGTATAGACTTGGTATCTATTTTAAAGGGATTATTGAGTAGAGCAGGCTAGAGTCTTTCCACTAGGTTGAAGGAAAACTAATGCAGACCAAGACTCAATTATATTGAATATAAGGGCCAACTTAGAAGAAAAGTTGGATATTGATAGAGATAACCAACCCAAAATAAAGTTGGAATTTTGGGGATATACAAAGTCACCCTGATAATATTTTTGAATTCTCTAGAAGAAGAAGAGAATCATTATTAAAGATTGTGAGAGATCTAACTCAAGAGAAAGTTGGTCATTTGGGGATAATAATAGTGACCCTGACATTGATATTGGGTTCTCTAGTAAGGAGGAAAATAATATTGGGTTCTTAGGTAAGACCTAAGACATTGCAAAAAAAATAGATTTATAGCAGAGAAGGTATAGCTATAGAAGTTTGAGAAGCTTCCTATAGATATAGAGAAATATTTTAGCTTCTAATTTATAGCAGATTGAGAATCATTCAAATCTTCCTAAGAAAAAATAAATAAGAAAGTAGAAATCATAAAAGAATAGAGAAGAATTACACTAGAGTAAAGTATATAGCATTGAGAAGAAGAAAAAGAGTGGAGCCCTCATCAAAAATAATTAAGTAATAGTAGTCTTGAAGAAGGATAAAGCAACATACAAAGGTTGCTTTGTATAGCTTCAAGCATTGAATTGAAAACTAGAAACAACAAGAAAAGATAAGAAGAATCAGGTCAAATTGACCTTGACATATTTGAAGAAGGATTAATATTACAAAGCTGAAAAGAGGAATACATTGAAGAACTAGGTTGAGTGAATATATCTATATATCATTTAAATATTGGACATTAATCATTTTTTGAAGAAAGTTCTTTAAGATAGATAGTTTTGTAACAATGATAAAAGGGAAGCCCACAAGACACTATTATAGAAAAGGCCCACAAGTAGACATAATAGAAGATAAGCCTAAGAGGCTATTATAGAGAAAAGTTTAAATGATTATTTGAGAAGAAAGGTCCAGAGAGACAAATAAAGGCTTGAGAAACCAATATTAAAGAGATAGGGTCAGAGAAGCTATCATATTAAAAATTGGCCTAGGATATAAGGAAATATTTGAGATAATACAATAAAAAGGATTGGTCACACATTCACCTACTGATCTACCAAGATCCAAATATTGACTCTTTCCTCAAAAAAATCAAATATTTTGCTTAATTGTTCAGCTTATGTTAATTAATTGTATCCATGCTTAGATTTTATGCTTTAGATTATATGTTTCCAAATATCTAATCTACTTATCAAATTAGAATTAAAACTTAGATATTGCAGATCATTGTGGGGAACTTAACAAAGGGTGTTGGTTGTGGCTGACCGGGTACGATTCCCACTCCCTCTTGTAGATACACAAAAAATTCATTCCTCGTTGGTTGTGGTCGGGGGTCTAAGGGTTTCTTTGGTGTTGTTTTCACCACTAACCAAAGTTTTAGGCTTGAGAGGAGATCTGAGGAATCGAATTGGGGTTTCATAATCTAGGGCAAAGGTCTATCAATAGTAAGGATCACAACCAAGAATGGGGAACATAGGTACTTCGGTACCAAATCCTCCAAATGAAGGAATCTCATTCCGGGATAAGCTATGTGGAACCCAAGATAGCTTCAATGATTATCAAACACAAGCAAATAAAATCATCAACACCATGGAAAACTGAAAAAATGAGGATTATCTACTTGGGAGGATGAACAAATATCTATAAAAAGTAAAATAAATACCAGTATTGAAAATAGATAGTTGAGGATATTGTTTATAAGTCAAAACACAACCTGATAGGTAAATTCATGGGTTTCAGACCGTCCGTGCACTTCCTCCATATGTGGATAAGGAAACAATGGCATCTAGAAGGAGAATATAAAATATTAACTCTCCCAAATGGGTATTTTTTGTAGAGTTTACATCGGTGGTAGATCGATAAAAAGTATTTGAGAGACGGTCGTATCATCATGGGCCAGGCCAGCGGGACTATTCTTGCAGCCATGGAAGATGGGATTCAACCCAAGGGTGGAGCCGACTATAGTACCAATATGGATTAGATTATTTGCCCTTCCCCTCAAATTTTGAAAAGAGGATGTACTTGAGGCAATAGGCAACTTACTAGGGCATTATCAAGGTATATCAAGAGAAATAATTGTAGGAGGATTGACATTGTTTGCTAGGGTTTGTGTAGAAATGGACCTCAATAAACCTCTTCCAATAGAGATAAACCTAAAAATAGGGGATTTTTTTGGCACCAAAAACTAGATTATGAGGCTATTCCATTCATATTTCGGGTGTGCCATGCTCATGGACATTTGGCTAGAATGTGCCCAACAGTTAAGGATAATCAATCTGAACAAGAGGGAAAAAAATTAAATATTAACATGATGAGTCAATCTCTTCAGCAAAAGGGAAATTAGAAGGAAGGGAAAGACCCAAAATACTCTAAGGGCTTTCAAAAAGTAATCAGAAGGCCAAATAAAATAAATCAACACAATAAATAGAGATAAGGAGAAAGAGCGATAAGAACAAATAATAGATATGAGATATTCAAACAATTGAGAAAATTGGAAAAAAAGGGGATTTTCAAATGGAAGGGTTAGAGGAGGATACTCAGCAAGTCGCACGAGTTTATTAGGAACAATATTCCAATCTAGTGTTAGGGAACAAGCAAGGAGCATAACTAGACACATCCTCTCTCATGGAAGAGGATATTCAACCCACGAGGGAGACCATAGGAGGGGAAATCAAGAAAAGGATAATTTTGACACAAGAAATAGAGATGAAAGAAGGAAATAAGAACAAAGAAAGTCCTAATCTAGAGATTCATCAAGTGGAGAAGAAACAAAAACTGAATCAATTTGCAGGGAGGAAGTCAAACAAGGAAAATATGGAGGAACAGGGAAGAGATTTGAGCCAGAATGGAAAGGTAAAATTGATGGTTGATTTTGTCTCTCCTAATTATCAATGATATTAATAACTTGGAATGTGAGGGATTTAGGAAGTTTCCCTATACAAAAGGCAGTCAAAAATATTATCATAAATATGAGTCTAGAAAAAATTTGTATAATGAAACCAAAATGTAAGGAGAAGACTTACAAAAAATAAATAGGAGGATATGGCAAAAAGGAGAGATCCTTACTCAATTGACTAGGGGAAATCAGGTGGATTGGCCACTATTGGAAATCACCAACTATTCCTAGATATAGGGAGCCTCTACGAGAGGGGTGTTGATGGTCCAGTTACAAAATATTGAAACAAGGAAAATTTGGATGATAGTTAATTTTTATGGAGCACAAAAAGTTAGATTACATAGGGATCAATGAGCAGCCATCCAAAATTTTAGAGACAACTAACCTGAGGACCAATGGATTATGGGAGGAGAATTCAATGCAAATCTTAAAGTAGAGGAACAACAAGGAGGCGGAGCCAGAGGAAAAATATAGGGTTTTTTCAATAATAACATGTCAAATGAATCTAATAGATATCCCAACTATGGATAGATCCATGACCTGGACAAACAGAAGAAAGGAAGGGGAGATAGTCAAATATTGCTTGGATCATTTCTTCATGGGGAGGAATTATATTTGCATACCAAGCAACAAGTGAGGATCATGTATAGGCTTTCTTCATATCATTTTCTAGTAAGACTAACCATAGAAGAAGATAATCATAAAGTTGTGGGAAATTTTAAATTTTATCTATGGTGGTTGAAAGATGAGGATTTGGGGGACCACATAAAGGAATGGTGGAAATTAGGGAAACCAAGATTTGGGACAACCCAATTCAAACTCCACAAACAACTGAAATATATAAGAACACAACTAAAGGAGTGGAGTAAACAGAAGAAGGAAGAGTATACATAAGAAGAAAATAACTAGAATCCAAAAGATGAAATCAAGGATCAAAAGGATAAGATTTCTTAGGAGATAAGACAAGGAACTATTATAGAAGAACTGTTGCAATGTGAGACCAAAATTATTAGGAGAGAGGAAGCTTTGGAGGAACAATAAGAAATATATTGGAGGCAAAGAGCCAAAATCGCATGGTTAAAGGAAGGGGACCAAAACACAACATTCTTTCATTAGACAAAAACAACCGGGAGACATAAAAATAGAATTATAGGTCTTACATATATGATGGGTCAAGTAAAAACTAGTGGAAGTGAAATGAAAATTATAGCAAATTAATACTTCCATACTATTTTTAGCAGCAATAAAAATTTGAATGCAATATGAAAGAAGAAGATACTAGTGGCAATTCCACAATTAGTCAAACCTGAACACAATAAATTATTAATGGAGAAAATTTCTTTGGAAGAAACCTCGCAAATCATACAAAAAATGTAAAAAGGAAAGACTCCAAGACTAGACAAATTCCCAATTGAATTTTATCAGAAATTTTGGGAAATTATGGGCCAAGTAGTGGTGGAGGCACTAGAGGAAATCAGACAAAGTTAGCAAATGTTAAAAGCGTTGAATCATAATTTTATCACTTTTATTCCTAAGGGCCCACCTAGTGAGATAATTGATAATTATAGGCCTATTTCACTATGTAATGTAGTATACAAGATATTAACAAAGCTTATGGTAGAAAGGTTAAAATATTTTTTACCAAATATGATTTTAAGTGAGAAAGGTGGTTTTGTTGAAAGTAGACAAATTCTAGATGGAATAGTAGTGGCCTAGGAGGTGATACACACAATGTTAAAACAAAAAGATCCAGGTATGTTTATTAAATTAGATCTTTGTAAAGCCTATGATAGAGTAGATTGGTCCTTTATGCAAAGGATTTTAGAAAACAAATAGGCTTTGTAGAGGGGTGAAGAGATTGGGTAAAATCCTGTACACAGACTACATCATTCTCAGTTCTGGTAAATGGTATTCCCTCTCCCATGTTCATAGTAGAAATGGGGTTGAGGCAATGGGGCCTTCTCTCCGCTTACCTTTTTATCCTTTACACAGAGGGTCTCGGGAGACTGTTAAAAAAATGGAGAAAAGAGTTGAGGCTAAGGGGCTTGAAAATAAGTTCTCAAATTGAGATAAATCACCTCCAATTTGTGGATGATACTGCTCTTGTTTGTCAATCCAATATCATAGTAGCAAGAAACATAAAATAGTTTTTAGATGGGTATTCTCAAGCTACTAGGCAAACTGTTAATGAAAACAATTTCAATTTTTTTCAATACAACGAAGAGGGTGAGAGATAAAATTATACAATTTTTGAAATTCATGGAAATGTATTTACCCATACAGTATTTAGGAGTACCTTTATCTACAAAGACAACAAAAATCAAGGAGTGGAAAGGGTTTATTGATAGACTTCAAGCTAATTTGAGAAATTGGACTCACAAATGGCTAAGCTTGGGAGGCAGGCTTACAATGATTAAAGTTGTGCTACAAGCTCTCCTGCTTTATAAATTTTTTGTACTTCAGGATCCAAAGATAATTCTAAAATATTGTGACAAACACAAAAGTAATTTTTTGTGGTCGGGTGCAAGGGAAGAACAAAAATTAGCAATAGTGGGTTGGGAGAAGATATGCCAAACAAAAAAACAAGGAGGATTGGGGATAAGATTGGCATCCCACAACATAAAGGTACTAGCTGAGAAGCTATACTAGAGATGTATTACAACTACTTAGAGTTTATGGAGTAGACTCTTACAAGCCAAATATTACCTAGGAGTGGTTGAGAAAAATATTCCAAGACACAGAGTGGAAGGAGAGGGATCTACAGTATGGAGGATAATGTTAGCAGATCAGGATTTAATAAAGCCATATCTATATTGGCAGTTAGGGGATGAAAAGGATGCTCTATTTTGGAAGGATTCATGGAATCAATCTCAACCAATTATTCAAACATTCCCAGATATGGAGAGTTGGAAAGTAGAGCTCCAAAAAGCAAGGTGGTGGAAAGCCTCTTACTATATGAAATAATGGAATCAACATATACCAGACTTACTATAGTGGAAACATCCCTGAGAATGGCTAGTGATGTGGATAGAGGAACTAACAAAAAAAATATGGATACATATCCAAATACACCCAATTCAGGATGATTCTAAGAGGAATTTACTTGGATGGGGAGGAAGTAAGTTGGGAATCTCTAAGGGAAAGGAGGAATAAACGTTAGTTTGTGGATATGAGATTACCCCATAAATACTTCCATGGATATTTTTTTGGCAAAAGGAAGGATGACCATAAATTAACATTTTCTCATGGCTGATTAACCAGAGAAAGTGCTTGACATTTGATAATTTGAGAAAAAGAGGTTTCTTTGAACCTTCCAAATGTGTTTTGCGTGGAAAGGTAGAGGAGACCTTGAGTCACATATTTTTGGGGTGTTATTTTGCTAAAGACATATTTATTAACTGGTGGAGGCAAATGAGATAGTATTGGAAAGTTTTTGAGATCCAAGAAAGCTTTTATGAGAAATGGAAACAATGCAGATTTACAAACAATGAAAATAACATGGAAACTAGGACCTAGCTTCATATGGTAGTAGTTATGGCTAGAAAAAAATGCATACATATCAGATCAAAGCACAAAGGAGCAATTATGGGAGAGGATTATGAGTAACGTAACAAAAATACTATCTATCATATTATAGGAGGAAACATACATAAAAATAGAGGAAGTGATTACTCTACGAAGCCTTGGAATAAATGTAACAGAGAAATAACTTAGGTATGGATACACATGTGAGATCCCCTTGAATAACATAGAGTGGAGGTCACCTCCCAGAGAGTGGGTGAAGGTAAACATAGATGGGGCTTCTACTAGAAACCCTAGGAAAGCTGGTTTTGGCATTATAATGTAAAATTGGAAAGGAGAACAAATGTATTGGAGAGCATAAGGCATGGGGGAGGCAATAAATAATGAAGCAAATGGACATGTGATATTGCCAACATCAGTGATAGCTGCAAATATACAATTACATAAGATATGGATAGAGATAGAATCTCAGGTGTGGGTTGGAATCTTGGATACGATAAGGCCCTTTCAGGTTCTAGGAATTAGAGAGAGAAGGAAGGTGGAAGCAGTTTAGAAGATCTAGCAGGTTTTTCAAGATGTTTTTATTATGCATATCAAGTGATAGGAAAATATGGTGGCTGACTATTTAGAAAAATGGGGAAAATATTTGGAGGAAGGGTAATATGTGGAATCTTAGATGGAAAATCAAATAAGCTTGTGCTAAAGAATCCAAGAGATGCAAGAGGTGATACAAGCAAATAGCAAAACAAGAAGAGAAAACAATGAGTAATGAATCTATCACAATTAGGCCACAAAGAAAAACAACATGAAGATAAATGGATGATTTACAGATTTCAAATAAATTGGATAATTCAACTATGGTAGTGATGAGGTGTATGAATATCTACATTATGTATGGTAGTATTTTATGGGTAATTTTTGAGCCAGGAGGGATTGGAGGAGGAATTTATTTCTCCCTTGAAGCCTGTCCATCTCATTTTACCCTGTAATACAACTTATATAAATATAACATATTTTTCATTTTTTCAAAAAAAACTTAGATATTGCAAAAAAGAAATCACACAAACAATTGCAATTTGCAAGAGGATACCAGATTTTTATGTGGAAACCCCAAAATGGGTAAATCCACGACCAAAATAAATTTGATAGATTGTTATTAGGATTCAAAATTGATACAAATTCTTACTGATATTCAGTTGGTTGTATTATTTAGCTTGTTCTCCCCAATATTTGCTCTTGCCTTTTCCTCCTCTACCTCTTGGTTCTCCCAATGTAGATGTAGTAATCAAACCCTCACAATGTGTTGTCCAAAAATCCCATTTCCTACTTGAGTGTTGGTATTTAAAAATTTGCATGAAAAATTTTCTACGAGCCAAAGAAGATAAATGTTGAGAAGGTATCTTTTGTTCTTGTCATCGAAAAAAGAAATGGAAGGAGTGCAAGTGGCTTAAGGACACAACCTCTGTGGCATAAATCCTAATGGAATCACAACTAGCTAAGAAGGGTAATAATATCTATATTATAGAGACAATAGAATCCAATCCCTCTAAATTTGCTATAGCTCCTACTAACTTAACTATAATGGTTTCTACGTTGGATCTAAAATAAATAGATCCATATTAGATGAAGATCACTAACCAACTAACACTTGGTACAACCATGAATTTTGGTCTATTAAAAGTTGAGAATGAATCATTTAAGGATAAAATAATGTTGGAGGTAGAACTGGCATAGCTTAAGGTACACAGAGACCAACTCCGTCAAGACAATAAGACCCTACATTAAGGCACCACAAGTTGAGATCAGCTAAAGAAGTATATTTAAGACCATAAATCCTAACTTTCCAAGGCTAAAAATACTACACAATAATTGGAGGATATCTACAAACAACTCATGTAAGGGAAAAACCAATTTAAACTTTAGAAGGCCCTTTATGTGAGATATCATAAAATTACAAAGTTGATATGTTCAGGACCAATAGATTCAATAATAGACCCCAAGAAGGCTTTCGATGTCCAATGGATCAAATTTATTTGGAACATAATCAAGGAAGAGGTGAATAATGTGTAATAATACTTCCTCACGCCTACATAAATCATAGCTTGAAAAATATGATAATACCATTGAACAAGTGAAAGAATATTAGGAAGGAGTAAATATTTTATCCATTATGTTGGCATCATAAGCAAATCAAATTGGGATGGATAAAAAAAATAAAACTTAGTCTAAAAAATAAATAAGATTTTGGATGCCCAAAGATACCTCCAAACTTGGAATAACACTCTAGCATCTCTAAAAACCCTAGTTTAAAAAATGATCAAAGAAATTCATGGGTTAGTTGTTTTTTGGATTGCCTAACATATTTGACTTGTAAAAGAATATCCTAGATGATGATATCATTGATGCTATGTTTGAAGAAGAAAACGATCAAGTCAACAAGGGGAATGGATATGAGAAGCATATGAAGTTAGAGCCTAGGTACAACAAATTATAAGATCTCGAGGAGATGTAGGAAGAGTTATTAGAGAACCTCTTTAAAGACCTTATGGGAGAAGTTGAAGGCTTTACCTCAACCTAGTTGTTAGGTGACATAGTGGAAAAAACTATTGGAACTACTCCCACGGAAGATGCTATAAGGATAACATAATTTTGATAGTTTTGTTATAGGGATACCAATTTTGTAGACTCTGTGCCCAAGGGTAAAGGTAGGATTTGGGATATCTCAACAATAGAGCTTGGTTCCCCCATGAAGTCACTAGAAATGTAGTTCCTTGACACTACATTAGAATTCATAATTTTTAAAGGACATAAAATAGTAGAATCATGTAGCAAGCCTTACAAAACAATCTAAAAATTTATCTTAGTTTAACAATTCACCAGAAAATGTCAAATAGCGATTTGCAAGCAAAGTTGATTGATTTGCTTGATTTCTAGAGAAAATTGCTCTACAAGTAGTGGAGGGGTAAAATGAAGGTAAATATCCCAAGGAGAATATTTTGAGAGTGATATTTTAGCATGTAATAGTGCACTAATTCATTTTAACAGGCTTCTAAGATTGTTAGAGGCATGCAACATTTGGAGGTGCATTATTTTATTATAATATTATCATATTGGGGCCTTTGTATTGTAATTAATTGGAATCAAATAGAATAAATATTACCCATACTACCAAATCTACACATGAATGGTTCTATAATTGCTTCCCAACTAGTAACATAATTGTTAGGTAAACCCCTATACAAAAATGTAATTTTATTAGATAAAGAGTAAATTATAAAGAATACCATAATGTTCTCCTCATAGATATGTGAATTGAATTGAGTATAGAAAATTGCTAAGGTGAAATATTGTTATCTTATTCTTGATTATGTTAAAAGTATATAAGGCTTTCATAGAAATAAGAGGAATAAGGGAATAAGCCATAGGTTCAACAGTCCTTGATAGGTCCAATAAAGAAGTTAGTTTTGAGGCCTTGGTAGAGATGATCTGGATTTTTTATTGTGGAGGAGGTTGACCACATTTTTTGTGGTGGAATATAAAGATATATCACATGGCCTTAAGGTAGATATGGACAATACTAAGCATATTTGTAAGGAGGATCATAAAGTGAATGGTAATGAAGATTTGGCATATAGAAAGGAGGAGATGGTGGATTATTATTAATATATTTATATTTTTTCTTACCCTTTGTTGTGGATTAACTATTGGTTTCAAATTGGTTGGTACTTATTCCCGTGGAGATGGTATCATCTACTAAAGGATGAGAAGCATTTAATGAAGAAAAAAGTTGAGCCCTTGCATTTTTTGACTAGATGGTTCGATAGTAAGTGAAAGGATCTATGCTATCCATAATGTTATACAAATTACCTTGATATTTGAATTTTACACATTGATGGTAAGTTGAGAGGATGACTTGCGTAGTGTGGATCCAAGGTCAACCTAAAAGGATATTGTTAGAAATTTGAGTGATTTTTTTTTGTCATTGATGTCACATGGATCATTGATGTTACATGGATCACATTGAGTTTTGGTGGCCAAAGCATTTCGTAAATAAGAATTTATGATATTTTGGAGAGCATGGATATATACAGGGTTTTTGTGAAAACCAAGGCATGCAAAATAAAAGGTTTTATTTAAAACCATGGATGGAAGATTTGAAATGGGGTTTTCTTAAAACCCAGGTTGGATTTTAGTTTCATCAAAAAATGTGCCTCGGTGATGGAGATATTTAATTTTAAATTTTAAATTATTTAAAATTTAAATTTAAAATTTAAATTAAAATTTAATTTATAGCATCGACGTCAAAGAATGGAAAAGGCATAAAACTAATATTTAAATTATAGCGCCAATGTCAAAGGAAAGGAGGAGGACAGATATATATATATATATATATGCCCAATGTCTCAATTTATTTTCCTAAGCGCTCGATTTGATATTTGGATTCAAATGGTAAAAGAGCCTACGCATCGTGTGTCGAAGTGTGTGTGAAAAGGGTTTTAAAAGGCTTACGATTTTCGCATTCGTTGAAGAGACTATTGTGGAGTAAAGCCAAACGTATAGGCCTCCTTGTCCTAGTGGTTCATGCGCTGTGTGTGAAGCAGGAGGTATTGCATTCGATTCTTACTGGAGGTGTTTTGCTATGTTGAAACACGTGAAGCACATTTTGTTTTTGAAGGGCGCAGATATTCGTAGAATAAGGTTTTGTTGTGTGCTCCTTTTGAGCACGTGAGGGTGTGTGGCCCAATGGTAGGTTGGCTGTGGTTAAGGCATTTAGCAAGAAGATCACGAGATCAAATCCCGTCAATGACAGAGGCAAGTTAATAATTTTTAATATATTTTATTTTTCTAAAGTTGCCCTAGGAGGAATAAGGGTTGTGATGCATGTTTAGAAAATGAGAGATTTTTGATGATTTAATTTTTGAAAGTATATCATATTATATATCATTGGAAAGCTTATTCCGAGGGCTATTTGATTAACTTTCTTAGAGGGAGAAATAAGGTGTGTGTAAAGAGATATTTCTGATTTTGTAAAGAGGTTCAAAAGTGAAGGTTGCTTTGTTCTTTTTCAAAAGAGATTAATTCATTTATGAAGTGACATGGTGTATGTTATTGAGTAGGAGTAATAAGGTGTTATTTGGATGTTATTATTGTGTTATTAATAAATATATCTAACCCTTGTTGAAAGTTGAAAAATAAAGTGTGTTGAGTGAGACAGATTTTTTGGACAACCAAAAGGCTTCTTCATCTTCATAAAATATATGGGCAAGTTCATGGTGAGCTTTCTAGTGCAAATTTGGGTAAGTTCTTGGTGATATTGGTTGAGAAGATTTGGACAAGTTCTGTGTGAGCTTGTTGAGCAGATTTGGACAAGTTCTGTGTGAGCTTGTTGAGCAGATTTAGACAAGTTATGTGTGAGGTTATTGAGAAAGTTTTGAGTGAGCCTATTGACAGAGCTTTGGAGGTGACAAAGTATAGAGGATAGAGTCTCAGTGGATAGAGATCCAATAGCCAACACAATTGAAGACAAATTTGAGTGAGGAGTCTTCAAGTGGATAGAGATCCACCAATCAGTGCAGTAGAGAGACAAAGTCTTCTAGAAGATCACTATCCAGAGCAGAAGGGGAAATATTTCTCCTATGGAATATATCCACAAACTTGAGATTAGGGGATCAACATCTCCTTTGGACAGAGATCCATAAACATTGTAATTGGGAAGTATTTCCAAAGAAATTTATTGAGAAAGTTTTAGTAAAATATTTTTTTCGTGGAGTAGCCCACATTGGGTGAACCACGTAAACTATGGTGTCTCTATTGTGTATGATGTTTTGTGCATTGCTTGATTACTGCTATTGATACTATTGTCTATACACTGCATAATATTGAATTGAAAAGAAAAGTAAAAAGTGGTCTTATACTGTTCACCCCCCCTCTCAGTATAAGCTTGTGTTCTTCAGATATTGTAGTTCAGATCGTAGGGTAACACATAAAACAAAGTGTTTAATATGTGAGGCCCTAATTTCACTTAAATAACTATAGTTCCATAGGCTTCTTGTTCCTAATTGTCATAGGCTTTTATAAAAATATTGGATTTTTCTATATCTTCCTTATTAAGCCCTATCCTATGAATGAACTTATGGCTACAAATATTTATAGTTGAGTCATTATCAATGAGGACCCTTTTAATGCATTTCTCATAAATGTTACATTTGATGTAAAAATAGACCTCTCCTAGAATAGAAAGGGGTGGAAGGTCATCCTTGAAGAAGGAAATAATTGTATGGTTCACACTAAGGGGCCCTACCACATTATCCAAATCATTAGGGATATAATGTTTTGATATAGTTTGCTCACTTAAAAGCTTAAACATATTTTCCCTATGACTAGACAAAGTTCTCAACAACTCAAATATAGAGATTTTGGTTGGGGTGTATTCCAATTTTTGTTGGATGTTGAAGGCCCTCCTACCTTTGTGTTGGGGCTTTATAACCAAAGGTGGTTCTTTAGAAGTAGCAATGCATCTAGGTCATAATACCAAGGGGGTATTAGGGGTGGTTCTAAAGGTTGACCTCTTTCTATGGCATGTTATCTAATAATGCTCCTAACATGAATAACCCCTACCAGGTTTTGATATAGTAAGGGAACGTTCCTATATTGAACATGATTGGTAGTTTTTTTTATCTTTGTTTAGGTAAGGGATCTTGAAATATCCCTATATATTGGTGAAAGGATGTTTATTTTTCAATACCATGGACCAATAGATAACATTAATTGTTAAGTTTTTATACCACATGTTTAAGAGTGATACATTTATTTGTAAGGTGATCATTTGTAAAATCGAAAGCACAATGTTGGTCGACCTTTAACCAAGGAATATTTTCTCTATCAGGGTCAAGAGGTCTTATAGATGGTAAATCTACCATCTTAGCATCTAAAAACTATGTTAGCACTTAGGATGGTGATTTTTTTAACTTGGTAAACATACTTAAAGACTTTTCTTGAGCCTTAGCTAGAACTAGTTTGTATAATGTAGTAGCAGTATTATCATTCTTTTTAAGGGTTGTTGATGGGGTGAGAGTCCGTTATGAAATCACCCATGACATGCTTATTTTTATACTATCCTTTTGCATTATATGAAGAAGAATTTTCCTCCTTCTTAGGCTTCAATTTCCCCTTGCATTGAAGGGTAGATTCTATGCATTTTGCTAGGTCTACCACATCTTCAATGGAAAATATGTGGGTCATTTCCAAGGGATATGAAAGTTAATTTTATAAATTACATATAAAAATATGTAATGTATCTATTTATGGTGTGTAAAAGGGATTTTCCTAACCAAAGCATGCCAATGGATTAAGAAATCGGTGAAAGAATCATTGTTACCCTACTTAAGTTGATATAAATTATTTACTATGCACTTTTTTGTGATGTAAGCAGAGAAGTGTTAAATGAACATCTCTGCTAAGTCACAATACATCTTGATTGAATTATGTGGTATATATAAATACCATTCTAGGGCCTTTCCACAAAGTTTTTAAAGGAATAGCTTTAATAGCAATGCCTCATCATAGGAAATGTCATCGCAAGTAGATTGGAAAGCCTAAGATGGTTTGTTAGGCCACCTTATCCCTTATACATTCAAAAATTTGATGTTATGAAGTTTTGAGGATAAGGTAATTTAACTAGAGATAGATCTATGGGTTGGTTGTAGTAATCCTTATAGGAATACTTATTTCCTATGTCTCCTTGGATATAAGTCAATTACTATTTAAATCCTAAGTTTTATCTTACCAAATATTCTAGCTTAGTGTTTATATCCTATAATCAAGGATAAGGAACTTGTGTTGTTACAAATTGAGGTTAGGAGTTTTCCAATAGATAATACTAAGAATGTGGATGGGATGATCTGAAAGGGATCATGTTATTAATTCTAGGATTAGTTGGAAGAAAAATGTTAATAGAGGAAATGTTAGCAAGAATGGTCATGCTAAAGAATGAATTGGAGGAAATCTCATTCAAACCATTAGGCATACTAGGAAATATATCTACATTTTAAAATTGTCGAAGGCTTGTAGGTTAAGAGATAGGGGGTTAGCCTAAATGGCTCTATATTTAGAGGCATACATCCCTGATTTCTAGAGGAAGATGGGATATTCAATGACCTCCCTTCTATGGTTATTGTAATGATGGAGTCTTGTTATTGAGAACTCATGGAATTGGATCTAAGTTGTTGCAAAAGTTCTCAAAGAAGTTCTTCTGTATCATAAGTAGACATTTCATCCAACTTTAAGATGGATTGCATGGCTTTCATATTTCCTCATAGGAAAGCAACTATATGGTTCATAGACTTTAAAACTACTTCCCTTTTTCATTGTGAATAGGAGAAAGAGTTTTGAAAGTAGGATTTTATTCCTCTTTTTAAAATTTTGGTTTTTCAATAATAGGTTGCTTCTCTAAAATAAAGTACTCAGATTCTACACTAATTATCACACAATATTTTGAGTAAGGTAAGGGGGTTTAGACATGGCAAAAGTAAGGGATATTCAATATTATTATGGTTTTGTTTTTAGAGTTGGTTAGATAAGAAAGATAGGATATTTTTACAACCCTTAGATCCCCAAAGAGAAGAACCTACCTTATAACCTCTACTTGCCCACCATTTTATACTCTCTATGAGAGATAACCCTGAAGGTTTGCATGTTGGTTTACTCAAGTAGTCATTAACCTTCCTCCAGTAGGACTAATAATTTGGTTATGTTCTTGTTATATTTGTTTACTATGATTTACACTATACAAATAAGATCAAATGATTTTAATTATAGTAAATTTTATGTTGATTAAAGATATGATCCTAGGTCAAAGGTTTTGGACCCATGTAGTATTTTATGCCATGTTCACCAAATATATGGGACACCAAAATGTGCATAGGGGCACTAGCCTCCAATTTTTTCCTTAAGAGTCATCAACACTCAGATGAGAAATTCTTGATGCTAACTTTGTCCTTTCTTTCTTTCAAGGCAAGGGCAAAAACGATGCAAACATACAAATTATTATAATTCAAGATATATATAATTTTGGTTAAATTCCTAAGGAAGTAGAATAGAATGTTAGGATAAACTTAAATATTCCTTTTGATTTTTTTTTTATATGTATTTTAAAGATAACAAAAAAGAAATATGTAAAACACAATCAATAGATAGACTATGTTGTTAACAAAAATGGGAGGAAGAAGTTATACTTATCTATCCCAGTGGTTGTAGCTAATACTTTGCCTAGAAAATACACTACCTAGAAAACCTACAATTGACAAATTCACTAAAATATATAAAAAAATAGAAAAAATGTGGATCAAAGTTTGGGGGTCTGCCTAATATGATAAGTTAAAATACTTCCTAATTGGCACAATTTAACCCCCTATTTATATATAGAATTAAAAATTTTAACCTTAGAAATGGATGTTGTAGTGTCTATGATGAATTTTACATCTACAAGTCTTGTAACCAATAGGTTTGTTAAGGTGAAAATAAATTATTAGGGGTAATTATGGAGACAAGGGCTATCAACAATGACAAGCAAATGCATAGGAAAAGATTACATAGGATGGATTCTAGGCTATTAAAGAGACTTAGGGTTGTGTAACTATATAATGAATATGCTACCTAAAATAGTTATAGATGGCATATTTTCTTTTGTGAAAGAAGAGGGGTGGTAAGTTTTAGATTAGAATCTAGAGATTATAACTATCTAGAATGAATATGTTGCCTTGAATGGATATAGATGGCAAATTCACTTTCAATGAAAAAAATATTATAGACCGATAGAGGCTACAGGGTCCAATTGTGAATGCTCAAGGAACCATAGGGGCAATTATATATCTTGTAGACCTCCTAAGCTACCTACAAAAAGCTAATAAAAATTCCTAACATTACAAGATATTTATTAGATGCGAAAGTGAAAGGTAGATGAATGCTTGCAAATGACTAATCAAGAATAGGATTATGAATAAAAGTACATACAAGGAGATAGGAAGAATATCATCATAATGACATATGTCAATTGCCTCTTTTTCCTTCAAAGCTCAATCGATTACTTGAAAATGATCTTATAATGGAATTTTGATAGAAAATTGATCCTTAGACAAGTTCAATATAAATTTCTATAGCAATTCATTACTTTTTTAGAGCATGATGATAATGCCCTCACCAAGAGGAAAAATTATAGATTTGGCCCTCCCAAGAGTTTCCCAAAGTGAAGGGATGAGATGTCCTCCTAATAAGGGATAATTTGGGGCTACTAACAAAGTTGACTAGGTGAGTAGATTGATAGGAATGAGCAAAATTAGTTGTCCCCATGATTGACACTGTTTTGGGTAGGTGGAGTAAATTTAACACTTCCTCCTTTTCAATTGATTGTTTGTGATAGTAGAAAGGGTGAGTAGTGCTAGTCATGCTTTGATTGGCTACTTCAAGAAGTGACAAAATATTGGTTATATGTTAGACATGAATACGTTTCCTATGCAAATACGCTACCAATAAATTTGCTTAGATAACAAATTCATATTATTTATCATTATAAGTCAAATATAGTAGGGGAGGTTGAAATTTTGAACTAGGCATGAACACATTGGTTGAAAAGTAGTTTTTCTTATTGGAATATTTACTACTAATGGGCTTTGGCTATACATTCTAGGGTGGAGGTAGTCACCATGTTTGGGTTGACCAATTTACATAATTTTAGCAAACATAATCCAAGTTAGGTGATCCAATTTTAGGTATCTGCAAAATCCAAATCAAATTAATGCGACAACAAATCCATAGTTAGTCAAAGAGGGAAAATTATCTTATGCACAAAAGGCACAATTTAAATATAAAATTTTTATATTATTCACACTAAATATCATTTCATCCTATTTATAAATAAAATAAACCTAAATTATCAAAGGTCGACTAATCCACCAAGGGGCCTGACATATTAATAATTAATAAATAAAGGTAGTTGACATGGCTATATTGGAATAAAAACATGGGTTCCTCCTTTAGACAGTTTTATCCTCAAAGCTAGAGATGATTTGAAAATGCTCTGAGGCTCCCACATAACATATTCTACTAGAAGGTCTTTCCACTTGATGAATAACTTCTAAATTTTCCAATATCAAAGGATGATGAACTTTGGACTACAATATTACTTCAAGATGAAGAGTGATTTGATATTTTTGATCAAGTAATGGAGTATCTATTTGGGAATACATATTTTGGCCAATAAATTATTTGATATAGGGAACATAAAAAACTATATGGATATCATCCTTCACCAATGTAACAAACCAACTTGTATGGCCCATAAAATCTAGGAGCCAACTTTTGACTACACTTGGACTTCAATAACAATTACTTATAAGTTTATAGATGCAAAATATTATATCTTCTACATTAAATTGTCATCCAAATGATATGAATCATGTTGTTTTTGCATACAATTTTGGGCCTAAGTGAAATTATATTTAATAATTTGAAGCACAATTTGTCGTTATTGTAACAAATCATCTACTTGGGCAACTTTGGAAGACGCTAGAAAATAGTTTGTGATTGATGGAGGTTTTTGTGCTTTAAATGAGGGCATATTAAGGGAAATAATAGTAAGAATTACTATACCATAATTCTACTAATGAAATCCACTAGACCCAATGATATTTCTTATCTTTAGCAAAGCAATAAAGGTAAGTACCTAAATATTTATTAACAATCTATGGTTGACCATCTAACTAAGGGCGATATGAAGGGGATATGCTCAACTTGGTACCACTAAGATAAAACAATTCTTTCCATAATTTACTAGTGAGGATAGGATCCCTATCACTTACAATGGTTTTGGGCATACCATGTAACTTAAAAATATAATCATAAAATACCTTGGCCACCTTACTTGCTAAATATGGATGTTTTAATGCATAGAGCATACTTGTAAATGCAATCTACTACCATAAAGATTGTCATTTTCCCCTTTGATTTGGTAAGGCCCTCAATGAAGTCCATGGATATGTGCTTCCATTGGTGGTTAGGGATACGTAAGGATTGCAACAACTAGGAGATTTAATTCTTCCTCCTTTGTTACACTGGCATACCTCACACTCTACAATGAAAAACTTGACATCTACTTTTAAATATTTTCAAGAAAATGATTGCTTCACCTATTGGTAAATTTTTAAAATTTCTAAATATCCATCCAAAGGAGATGCATGAATTTTTTTTAAAACCTTTGACTTAATAGTTTATGAATGACAAAGATAAATGTGATTCTTTTTGTAAAGCACTTCATCAATGTATGATAAATAAGGATGCAAGGATGATCCTTTTATTATTTCTTGAATGGTTTGTGCAAAATTTGCATCAAAAATCCAATCTTTCTAAAGTTGAGATACCCATTATGGGTAAGGACAAGAAATGGCATTGATAGCAATATCATCTTCATATAAATGAAACAAGGCATCAACCACTACATTCTCCTTTCATTTATTATATTCAATGACAAAATCACAACCCAAGAGCTTGACCATGCATTTATTATATTCAGCGTATGAGAGATGCTCCTTTAAGAAACACTTAAGGCTTTTATGATTTGTCTTGATGATGAAACAATATCCCAAAAAATAAGGCCTCCATTTTTATATGGCATACATAACAACTAGAATTTCCTTGTCATAAGTGGACCATCCCAAATTATTACTTGAAAGTTGCTTACTTTTAAAGACCAATGGATGATCATCCTACATCAAAAGAGCTCCAACACCTATACTAGAAGCATCACACTCAATAACAAAAGGCTTGCTAAAATCAGGAGTGGCCAAAAGTGGATTAGAACACAACTTCTTTGAGGCTTGTAAAGCTTGGGAAGCAACTTCAAACCAAACAAAAGTATCCTTTTTGACAATAGTGAGAGGAGTAACAATCTTGCCATAGTTATGAATAAATTTTCTCTAATAGCCCATGGGTCCTAAAATCGATGGAATTTTTTAAGGGTTTTGGGAAAGGACCATTCTTGCATATCTTTGATCTTATTAGGATATACCTTAACTCATTCTTGAGTTACTATATGTCCTAAATATTCTACCTCTTGGACCCAAAATGAACATTTGGATCTTTTAACAAAGAGTTTTTCCTTTTGTAACAAGTGAAGGACTTTATCAATATGAACTAGATGGTCCTCCCAAGATTTATGGTAAACTAAAATGTCATCAAAGAAAACTAGAAAAACCTTATGAAGAAAATTATGAAAGGTATGGTTCATGAGACTTTGAAAAGTGGAAGGAGAATTAGTGAGTCCAAAAGACATGACTAGGAAATTTTAATGATCCTCATGTGTACAAAAAGTAGTCTCAAGTATATCCTCTTCTTTAACCCTAAAATAGTGAAAACCATAACACAAGTCTACTTTAGTGAAGTATCTAGCACCATGCAATTCATCCAATAAATCATCTATAACAAGGATAGAAAAATTAAATTTGATAGTGATCTTGTTGAGAGAATAAAAAATAGGACATGTATGATATGGATTATCCTTATGTCTTATCATCACTACTAGATAGGAATAAGAAATAATGTTTGGATAGATGATTCTATGTTCTAAGATTTCTTAAACCAAATTCTCATTTTTGACTTTTGGAGCTGGTGGTAGTGATAAGAATACACATTAGGAGGTTGGAATCATGAAACCATATGAATGGCATGATCACATGTGCACTTAGGAGGTAGACCCATTGTCTCACTAAATACCTCCTCATAGTGATTAAAAATGTTCTAGATATCTAATCAAAGAGTTCAGAGAGATGGATTCAAGGATTGAACCTCAAAGCAATTGATTTGGGAAAGGATTCCAAAACCACAATTATTCAATTTATTTTACATGTGATGGTAACTAACCACCTTGGAGTGAGGGGGTTAAATTCCTTGGAGAAAAATGACCCTTCCATTCTCTGTCTAGTTAACATATTTTTTTTGTAGATTAATAGTAACATTGTTAAGATGAGATAGCCATTGTGCTCCCAAGATAACATCTGAACTTCTTATGTTCCTAGCAAAGAGATTGGTTACCCACGTATAATATCTCATTTGAATATTAAATTTAGTCATTTGACCCACACATTGAGTAGTACCCCCATTTGCAATTAAGACTTGAAATTTATCTTGATTTGAAGTATTGATATATAAGCCCAAGGACTTTGTTGTCTTACTATCTATAAAGTTGTGTGTGCTACCTAAACCAATCAACACATTGACATGTAGACATTTAATTAATCCTTGTACCTTGATAGTGTGGTATTCTTGGATATCCATAAGTGCATGAGCAAAGAGATTTGCATTATCATTCTCCTGCTCTACTTAACCTGCTTATACTAGTTGTTGTCCATGTTTTATCAATTTCTCATGCTATAATGAATTGTCATCCTCAAAAATTGATGTGTCTCCATATTCCAAGATAAAGCTACAACATTCTTTATGCGTTTGATCTCAAATATGATGTGAATGACATATGAAATAGAAAAATATTGAGAAACACTTAAAATTGTGATAAGAGTGGTAAGAGTTGAAGTCACATCTAAATGGAGGACTAGAATATTGGAGATTTCATTTTGCTTATAAAGTGATACGTTGTGAATCATCAAGAGTATAAGGATCATACATGTTGACTTCCTTCTAAATTTTATCCTTAAGACCATAGAAAAAAATAGAGAGCACTATTATTGGACTCAATTGAAGGGTATAGGTGAGAAGACTTGTGAACTCAGAGTAATACTCTTCCATTATTCATGTTTGCTTAGTTTACATAAGATATACCACATATGATGTAGAACATCCCTTGTCAAATATTTATATAAATTGATCCTTGAAGTTAGGCCACAAAAAGAGAACCATCATGTTGGTGGAGCTACCATACCTTTGATAAGATTAGGTACCCAATTAGAAGCTTCTAATGCGACACATATTGTTTTAGGAACATGGTATAAACAGATGAGAAATTTTATTTTGGCCAAAAATCCTCGCAAATAGACACCTTCAAAAGTGGGTATGTCAATGTGAGAAACAATAACATCATGAGGCCATTCAAGGAAATTAGAAGCACATCTTGTTGAGGAATCCAAATTAGAATTAAAACATTAGGTTGTAAGGGTCGAAAGCTAGAGGATTATAAGTAGGTGATGTTTCTAGATGAACAATAGAATTTGGTGCTTGTTGAATTGTCAAGGATTATTTCCCTATGGTTTGGCTAGATCCCCAGAGTAGGTATGGTCAGGGATAAGTTTAAATGTTTTTCAAAACTAAACAAGAACAGGGTAATGGAAGAATAATTACTTTTTATTTCCTTAAGGTTATGGATATTGAAGCAATCATCTAATATTGATGCCCAAGATATGCACATAAATCAAGGTTAATAGTATTGGTAAGAGGATCACTAGTTGGAGTGGTCGTGGGAGGAGAAGACATAGAACCAAACATGTTGGGTGGAGGTGAAGCCATGGTATTTAAGAAATAAAGAAGGTGTTGGTCAAAACAAATGATATTAATGGGAATGTTGTATTCATACCAGGATTTCTAGGTTAGTAGTTCTTTCTACTCATACACACATCCTCTAAAAATGTAGTATGTTGTAATCGACCATTGATTCATGTCCAACTAGTGATGGCAGTAGTTTCACTCATGCACTTTGATTAGTTTGAAAAGATGATCATAATGCATTTATTTTCCTATTTATTTGATTATTTTTTTAATAAATTAAATAATTATTATTTTAAAATTGAATTTATTTATTTATATAGGGGTTGGGTGGGTATTATTTTGTTAATAAAACAAATGCATAGAGGGGTGGGTATTATAGGGTTAATCGGAAAAGGGCACGGGTGGGATAGGGTTGGGGGAGAGAATGGGAGGAGAACACATGGTGGGATGGGAAAGTTAATGGAAAGGGTACGCGTGGAGAATGGGGTGGGTGAGGAAAGGAATGAGAAGGTATGCATGGAGAGTAGGGTGGGTGGGGAAGGGAATGGAAGGGAATAACTTGAGCAAATTAATAACAACAATTTCGATAATTAGAAATTTAACAATTTTTAAATATAAAATAATTCTGATCCAATTGTTAAAATAAATATGCAAATATCATATCCAAATCAAATCAATGCTGTATCAAATTCATAGACATTTGGAAAGGTCAAAGTATCATAGCCACTTTAATAGTTGTGAAGTCTCTTATATGTGAAGATGCGACTTAAATCAAAATTATTTGGATAATTCACACTAAAAATTGGTTCACCCTATTTATTAATTCAACCTAAATGTTCATAATGAAGTATTAGTTATAGTTAACATCACCCAAAAAGCATTTATCCAAATTCTTTGGATAATTCATAATAAAATTAGTTCACCCTATTTATAAATAAAATCAACCTAAATTATCATAATGAAGCATTAGTTATAGTTAACATCACCTAACAAACATTACACTTATCATCATGGAACATTACCATGTTTATGGAGAAAGCAATAGAGCATTCAATGCCATGGGTACTCCATATCTTGTTAGATTGATTATATTTTGTTCATTAGTATGATGTATATAAAAAAGAAAGAGAATATGAGTTGTCAAAGTAAGAAGGTAAATTGCATGATAATGTTCCAAAAGCTTTGAAATATATGTAATTTATAGTTTCATAAAAGCCTAGGAATACATGGCCAAAAGTTTGATTTTTTTTTTAAATTTTTGTTGGGTTGTTTAATAAGAGCAAACCATGAAAAGGGATATGACAACAAAAGGAGATCAAACCATCAAATCTGGTGAAGGTTATATTGGACAACTCATGCTCTCGTATAGGAGGGATCTCTAAGGGGTGCAACATGAAGGTTGACATGGACAATGTCCCTCTAGGCATTCCATAAATTGATGAAAATCCATCCTTGGTTGTTGTAGGTGACCATTTACCTAGGATGGAGACTGTAACATTGTCATTTTATGCTAGAGATATAAACATAGTAGTCGACTCGAGGTTCTTGGCTCCAAGAGTTGCATCACATGCCAATTTTTATGGGTTTGATGCAATTCCACCCAACAAGAAAGATAATGAGCTCAGACTATCAACTTCTTGTTCCTCATTCCATCCCCATAGAGAGGGTAAGTCATAGGATGATGGGCTCTTTGTTTCACATTCTAAAAACTTTCTAGTAGAACCCCTATTTAAGTTTAGAAAGAAATTGAGCTAGAAACTAGAGTAGGAGGATGATCATCTAGGGCTCGAAGGTGTCTCCAACCCTACTTGTGGATTTTCCTCTATATTTGAGTGATACCTCTACCATGATCCATAAAATAGTGTAACTCTAGGAGTGAATTAGGATATAAGTGACATTTTCAAAGGAAACAAATCATGTTCTTGTTTAAGATCCCCCACTATATTGGGTACCATGCTACAAGGTGAAGCTAGTACTAGCTCCCATTATGTCCATGTGTTGCTCAACAACCTAACTTTTAATGGTAGCAATTCTTGGGCATCCCTAGCAACTCAACTAGAGTGCCTTCATTCCAACATAAGATATAATAATGTCAGACTCACACCCTTAGCCCATGGACCTGAAGAATCCAAACAAGGAGGTGGTGACCAACACGTACCAAAGGAGGAAACCCTCAAAGTAGAACATGCAAGAGGAAATCAAAGCTCTAAATAGGAAAATCATTAGGCTAAAGAGTCGGGTACCTTTTATTTTGAGTTCCAAGATGATTTTACTAAAGAAATAAAATAATTAGAAGATCAAATAGCTATTTTATTATTTTCCAAAAGAATGCCTCCTAATGAAAAGCTCAATTATTGGTTTGTCAAAGTCTAAGAATGCAAGGGTTGGATGATTGCATCTCATTGCCACTTTGGAAAAACCTTCATTTCTATCACTTTCAACTCCAAATACTCTTGCTTAAAAGTCCTAAGACTCGACACCTATATGATTTGTGGTCAACTGGTCTTTTTACAACTTTGGGTATTCTAATTTGAACCCAAGAATGTATCCAACATGAAATACCTCCTTTCGATTGAACTCCCTTCCTTAAAATTGGCATGCACAAAGTACTTACCTTAGATAGTTGCTAGATTTGGAAGACAATTATTCTTCTCATTTGAGCCCTCCCACTTCATTTGCTCCCACCCACACATTTTGGTTGAGGCTAATATCTCCAATAACCTCTTACGTAAGATATTATTTAGAGCCCCTGGTATCCAATTTGAACAACAGATTAATTATCTCAACTTACCAAATTGATGTTTCTCCTATATATAGCGAGACCAAATTATTACAAACTATTTAATGATGCTTCCCAAAATAAAAAACTAGCCTATTAGGACTCCTTATATTGCCCCTACTCAACATGCAATCAAAATGGCACCACCTGTTTAGCCTCCATAGTCTTTCAATTCTCATGGTGTGCCCCCATTCCCTACTCATTTAATACCCTAATATTCTAACTTGGTAGTTACCCCCATATCCCTTAATTCCCCTCTAGCTTTTGAGCCTCCTATGGAGAAAACTCATGAATCGGTCAAGGGGGGTTGGGTAACCCAACATAACAAGAAACATAGATGCAACCCATCACGAGATGCCTCCTCCCTCCTTCTAAAGGTATCCCTAGATATCAACACCTATGAGGTAAGGAGTGGAGACATAGGCCCCACAAGTATCCCTCCAACAATACATCCTTAGCCACATATCAGTCCAAAGGAATAGGTACTCTGCATGATTATATATAATTTATACCCACCCACAAAGTCTATGATGCCTTAGATGATAATATGTTAGATTGATGTTAACAAGAATCATGTCTTGGAATGTGCATAGCAACATGTTGTGAGAGTGGTGTTTTGTTCTCCAAAGAGTCCTCAAGAGATTTTTCTTGTAAATTTTACTATTGCAAGAAGTCAAAATTTTAGGTTTCAGAATCAAAAATACCCTTAAGACCCTATGGGGGATTGGGGGGGCTTTGTGTATGAATCATGATGAAGGGAGGGGGGCTATCCTATGCCTCTCTCAACAGCTTTGGGACTCCATATTATTATCAAGATAGAACTCGATGCATAGAGTAGTGTGGTGTATCATAATGTTTGGTGGTAGAAAATTAGGTATTGCAATTTCTTATGCACCCAATGATGCAACCAAAAGGAAAGCCCTTTGGAATTGGATGTGCTTCAATCCTCCTAAAGTACATTGCATAATAAGAAGGGACTTCAATATGGTATAATGGGAGGGAGACAAATTGGGGGGTGGAACTCCGTTCAAATAGCCAGAAGAGGCTAGATCATGGTTTAGGTTCAGAAGGGCCCAAAACCTTTATGACTCGAATTAGAACATGAGTGCTGAAAATCATGGTGATTGGTTTACCTAGAGCAATGCACAAAGTGGGGATTCTCTCATAATGGCAATGCAAAAAATATTGATACCATCCAAAATGATTTATCTCATCCAATATACTCGGTGGTAACTTTAGATCATCTCCTCATTACCTTGAGTATTGGGTGTGTCCCCATAAGGAAACCAAATAATAGCTTGCCCTTCAAGCTAAAAACTTTCTTACTCAAGTGTGGAATATATTGCCAAGGTATTTAGGAGGGAGAGAGTGAATTATGTGGTGGGAGGAAGTCATCAAAATAACAATGGATTACCTTCAAGGTTTTGGAAAAATTAGGAAAAAAGAGAAAGAATTGAAGTAGGAAGATGACCAACTCAGCCACCACCTCGACTAGAATATTAGCAGTGTCCCTTCTCAAAAGTAGTTGGGTGAAAAAAATGTAAATATTCGACAACTCCAAGCTTATAAATCCTATGGGACGCAAAACAGGGCACATATTCAATGGATTTGTGAGTGTGATAAAAATTCTAACTTCTTCTTTAATGTCATTAAGAAAAATAATAGATTAGAGAGGATAGAGATTATTACAAATCCTAGATCTAGCCTACAAATTACTATGGAGGACCTCCCATCCTTCATCCATGAGAATTTTGAAGCCCTTTTCAAAAGTGAAGGGCCCAACATGAAAGTTGAGTTTTTTAGAGAATGTTGCAAATAATGCATCTCTCCCAAAGTATTTGAAGAAGAGAGAGCATTATTGAACATACCTATTTCACTAGATGAAATTCATTCTACCCTCCTCTCTTTGGTGAATGAAAAATCCCCAAGCATTGAAGGGTTTTCAAGTGAAGTTTTTAAGACGTTGTGGGAGACTATAGGAGATGATTTTCTATGAATGTGTGAGGAGGTTATTATTGTTGGAGGTCTTAGAGGGGCCACTAATAAGGGATTGATCAGGATTATTCCCAAAATACTTGATCCAGAACTACTTGTTTTTTGGTGTTCCATTACTTTACTCAATTCCTCTTATAAAATTTTTGCTAAGGATCTAACCATAAGACTCCTCCTCATGGCTGCAAAAATTGTCTGCCCAGAGCAAATAGGCTTCTTGAAAGGTCACTACATTTTGGATAATATCCTTACAACTTGGGAAGGGATGGAGTGGGCTTGAGCATATGGGCTCATGGGAATTTATCTTAAGCTTGATTTTGAAAAATCCTACGATCGATTAGAGTGGCCCTTCATCTTAACGATGCTCCACTAGTTTGGTTTTGGTTATACATTCATCAGTATGGTAGTTACGTTCTTTCCAAATGCTTCTGCAAGAGTGGTTATTAATATATAATTATCCAATAGCATTCTTATAGAAAGATCAGTTAGGCAAGATTACCCATTATCCCCCTATCTATTTGTAATCGTTGTCGATGTCCTTGGTTATCTATTGTAATTTGTAATTAAAAAGGGGAGAATAAGAGGTATCCCCATTTTGGATGGCTCCTAGCTTATAAACTCTCACTTCATATATGATTCTATGTTATTTCCTTTGGTAGATCAACAACATATTGCGAACATCTTTGAGATAGTTTACATCTTTTGTAAGGTCTCCAATGAAAGAATCCAACAATCTAAGAAATTTGCTATTCCCTTTGGATTCAATGATAGGCCAGATTGTATACCCATAATGTGGAAGTGGGTGTAAATAGGATAAATCTATAAGTATTTGGGATTTCCTTTTGGTGTATGGACAATTTTATCAAAAATTTGGACTACTGGAAATCTCTAGAAATATCTCAAGTAGCTAAAATATAGATTGCTAGACAAATTTTAGCCCCCTTCCATATTTACTTCTCTTCTCTTTGGACGTCGAGCAAGGTTGGGTATGATAAGATGAATAATATGATTTGAGAGTTTTTTTGGGAAAAAAAACTAGCCAAATGAGGCCTCCAAATGGTCTCTTTGACAACCTATTGTAGATTTGTTTCATGCAATGGGCTAGGAATCCCCAACCTTTAGGTACAAGGCTACACACTTGCAACTAAATGGATGTAAAGGGTGATAATAGGGAATGATCCATGGAAAGTGTTGGTGAGGGAGAATTTGAAAAACCCTCGAGTGGATGGTAAAATTTGGGTAAATATATCATATACTGGCATTCTTTTCTAAGCCCCTTATTTCTCTATAGAAGGTTGTAGTATTCTCAAAGGGCTTTGGAAAGCCTAGAAACAAGTGTGTCAATTTATTTCATGGTAGCCACATCTAAAGCACGACCCCATAGATTTACTCCAGCACAACTTATGGTGGTCACCCCTCCTCACCCTTGATGCATAACCTCTTGGCATCAGTCCCTAGTTTCCTACCAGGAATCTACCCCAATTCAAGTAAAGTTCTAGATTCTTCTCTAGAATGTAGTCCTCCAAGGCTTTCCTACTATGACTGAAATAGATGGACCAAGGGCAAGGTGTTTTCCATTTTTGTGGTTTGGAAGAAACAATACAACATCTATTTTGGAACTCTGCTCAAGCCCACTATATTTGTTGTGAAGCTCAATAGCTGCTTTATCCCTTACCACTGCCTTTGATGAATGATCAAGCTTTATTGGGGGTCAATCTAATGCCCAACCAAAAATTACTTCTCTCCATTACCAAGTGATTGCCATATTTCATATATGGAAGACTCGGTGCAAAGACATTGTTGAAACTAATTAGGAAGATATCTCTAAGCTCTCAATAGCTAACATCTTTGCTATTGTAAAATGCCAATTGTAAGTTGAGTCAATAGGTCACACTTGAAAGGAGAAAGCTTTGTAAGAAAAAATTACAACTCTAAAGAGGTGTAACTATGAGACCTCAACTCATAACTTGGATGAAATTTTAAGATTAAATAACATGGTAGAATAATTAAGAGAGCAACTTAGATCGATGATGCATGATCAAGCACATTTTATGAAGCATTCGGGTTAGGTGGAATTAGAAGCCAACAAGACACAATTCAATCCTCACATTAGGCTCCCATTGCAACATGAGGTGGAGCAGGATTACATAGACTCTTCTCCTTAGCAAATGATTTTCTAGCATGGTTACTACCCTAAAAAAAATTGTTTTGGAAGAGTGTGGCAGTCTCTCCTAAATAGCTAATATGCATGTCACCCATTAGGGGGAATGACCCAATGGTCTATAGTCATTCAGTATTATGCAGGGAAGTCTCTTCAAAGTCCTCGTGAATGCATGCTTTTTCATCCCAACGATCGCCACTAGGGATATCTTAATTTTTTACATGGGTCATCGGGGGATCACCTGTGTGGTTTTTCATTTCTAATGTTTGTAGTCGGGTGCCCTAAGTGTTCTAATATTTCTCAGTTCTCCTTAGTTTCGGCCCTTCATGACCTCAAGTTGTAATACAGAAGTGGAGGCCTATGTGTGGTCTCTGTTGTGCTTATTTTTTATGATGGGTGCCCTGCATGGCCTTGTGAATGCATCCTAGTATGCTTCATCCTCACTAGAGGGGAGTTTATCATGGCTTCGATGGTTGTCAGGTGTTCAGGCCTAGAGGTAGACACGCCGACCATGGTTAGCCTTTATATTGTATTTGATCCTTTTTTGGCTAATATGAATTCGACAACAATTTCAATTAAAAAAAAAGAGCAAACCATGAAAATAACAAGAGAAAGGATGTGCACTCTTCTAAATGAGTTTGATAAGTGTTATATGAACACGAGACATATTTTTTCTTTGATACATAGAGGAATAAGTTATATCCCATTCATTTTTTACGACTAACTAGGGTTCAAATTTTGTAGTCGTCTCGTGTAACCCCTATACCACCTCGTTGTTGTAGTTATCCCCTATAACTCCTATACCACATTGTTGTTGTAGTTGTCCACTATAACCCCTATACCACCTCATTGTTGTAGTTGTCCCCTATAACCCCTATACCACCTCGTTGTTAACAACTTGGTGTGAGAGGGACCATCGATGTCTTTGAATTGAAACTGTTGTCATTGAACTGACGCACACTCAACAAACCTCCAAGGTTTGAACCTAAACCTCTTCTTAATAAACACCCAAAACTTATCAATCTTCCCAACCCTTCAAATTGTACGTTGATCGTAATATTGAAACAATTAAATGGAATTTGCGTAGAGCGTGGGTGGTGAATGAAGTGATATAATCATAGAATGGGTGATAATGGCTGTCTTAATAGTAAAGTTAAAAGATTATTAAATTTAGACAAAACGTTGAGTAGAAATTTTGTTTAAAAATAATAATTTAGAATTCAGTTTTTCGTAAAAAGTTTGAGTAGCCTAAGTTCAGTGGTGCTTCCAAAGCAACTTTATTGTCATTAAATAAAAATTACAGCTATATTGAGATTCCATTAGAACTTAGCGATTACGGACATACAATTTGACCTTAGCAATACATACGTATTATGAATACTCTAATTTTTCGTGCAAGAAGTCGGAGATACGACGAAGGACTATAAGTGAGTTTGGACTCTCTATCTCCGCAACAGTGAAGCCGTGGTCTTCCTCTTCGAACACAAGCACTTCAATCTTATCCTCTTTGTCACACTTTTTCAGAACCTCGCAATACTCCAGCACTCTGTCTCTCAGAATATCGCGGCCTGCAACCACAAAAAGCATGGGAAGAAAGACGAGAGAGCCAACGTCATGCGACCGAGGGCTTAGGGGGTTACAGAAGGGATGGCCCCTATCGCTTCCCGGGGGCAGTGCAAGTCTCCACATGGCGTCCGACTGCTCCAAATTGAACATACGCTGTCCTCCGGGGGTCTCCGATGCCGTGCGCTCTTCACCCCCGAAGAAGGGGTACAACATAATCATTCCTCTCACTCGAAATGATTCTATTTCCGATTCAAATTCCTTTGCAACGGCCTCCGTTCCCACGTGGTGCGCGATGTTGCCTCCTGCGCTTTCGCCAGCCAAAAATATCCTCGAAAAGTCCGCGTGGGAATCGAGCCAGGGGTCGACTTCCGCTTTACCTTTTCCTGTGGATTGGGAGCGAAGCCAGTGCAGTGCAGCAATGGAATCTTCGTAGGCCGCCGGAAGGCGGTGCTCTGGAGCCAGCCTGTAGCCGACCGACACGATGATGGCGCCGAGCGTGGATGCCCACACGAGGCCCAGCCGGTGGTACATCGGTGATGCGGGGCTTAAGTAGCAGAATCCACCGCCGTGGAAGTAGACTACCACTGGCAGTCGTTCAGTTTGTTTTTGGGGCGGGAGGTAGAGGCGCGCCGTTAATCCATGGTCTGGATCGAAGACGATGTCTCTGTACGAGACCTGCTCGTAGTTTTTGCTCAACGGAGGGAGGAGTGAAGATGGCTCCCCTGAGCGAACAACGGATCCGTCGCTGCCGTTGATGTCGTGCACAATGCATGGCTCCGCCTTCGGCTCTAACATTATCTCCCCTCCCTGAAGATGTGAATACAATGACGGATCATGCAACTCTATGGTTAAGCTTTTATTGTGAGCTGTCTAGAGCAGGCCTTGTATCAGATTATTCGGTGTTATGTTTAAAACACTACGTTGAACGAGCGATGACAGGGAAAAGCGACAAACGCAAATCTTTCTTTAATACAGATTTTTCTTTAATAGTTGAAAAGTTAGTGAATATCGAGACTATATTTCCTAGTTAGTGAATATCGAGACCATATTTCCTATGAATTCAATTTAAAAAACTGCGTTGAACAGGCGATGACAGGGAATAGCGACAAAAGCAATGATTTTTTTTTAATAGTTGAAAAGATATTAGTGCGTATAGAGAATATATTTCCTTAAGAAAATATAATACTTTAGGCATTATAATTTGTCTGTCAGGCAAAAACACAATGAGTTTTTAAAGAGCAAAGATCCATAGAAAGGGATGTGCATTTCACAAGTCTTAGCGAAACAAGTCAATTGTACGAGTAACCAAAGATTAGATAAAATTTATTGAAAGAAGGGGAAATGATGTACTAATATTTGCATATGAGGTTTAGATAAAATTTATTTATAATGACATAAAGAGCGATTTAGTGAAGATGGTTCGTTGAACCTCTTCGTTTCAAAATATAAGTCTAATCAACATAATGTATATAAAATTAAATTGAAAGGAAAAAAATTACTCATAAAATTGGGAGCTTATGTAAAGTATATCATTTGAAATAATATAACCACATTTTCCACTCTTCTTCACATCATTTTAGTTGTCAAGATAAGTGATGATATTATGTTAAGTGTTGGATACTTTTATTTATTTTATAATTATATTATATATTTATAGTATGTAATTTAAGAATGGAAAATGACATTTTGTATATAATAATATTATTATGAGTTTATTTATTTATTTAAGGAGTGTTGATAGGTGTAGATCATCTTATTATAATGTGAAGGTTTAAATCTTGGTCATACTTTAATGGTTGCATTTATTTTTTCTTTACATGAAATTGTTTTGGTTATAATATTATTATAAATTATAATATATTGTATAATAATTTTTAAATTATATTTTTTTATTGATTAAATAGGAGTAAAATGACTTTATGTGTATTTATATTCACCATGTTACTATGATACTTCAATCAACCATTATGACATTATATTGATGATAAAATTTAAATATGGATTATTCTATTAGAAACCTATTTTTCAATCATTCGATAATATATAAATTTGTAAATGTTATGTTTAATCAAGGATTTCAAACTTGATTAAAAATATGAAACTCTATGTTGTATTTGTAATAAATTATCTCTACACATAGAAGCAAGTTCTCTCCCTTAGCAAGAATCAACAAAATGCAAGGAAGCTATAGTGCAAAACAACTAATATTGAAAGGGAAGGAAGCTAGATATGCCCATGGTCTTGAAGTCCCCAACAATTGCAATCTAATAGCATTCAACTAGAAGCTTGAAAAGGAGCCAAGGTAAATTCAGTTATAAAATAATAACAATTATTTTGGGAGATGTGCAAAAGGTTAGAAACTAAAATCTTGACCAAAATCCAAAGAAGATTTATGTGCAAAATATTGCTAACTAGAGTTGTAGCCAGAGCTCAAGGAAGGACAATATGAAAAAGGGTGATAATTAAATTTGGGACAAGATACCTTCAATACTTGAGCATGGTATTCCAAGAGGGTGATCAATTCATTAAAGTCCATAGCATGGAGGCTATTTTGAAGCAACTTGGAGCCCAACGACATTAATTGTAAGAAATATATGTGATGGCTTTGGAATCCTTAATGTTAATATAAAACTCACAGGATAAATTCCATAGGATTAAATATAAAATAGCCACAATATAGTAAGATCAAAATAATGATGTAAGTAGAATAATATGAAATAATTAATATGTAAATTAATGCTTATAATATATCAAGTAATATTCATTAATAAGCAATAGTATGAATGTTAAATAGTTGGAATCATACATGAATAAAGCATGTAACACAACTTACAATATTAATTGCTTAAATGTATGCACTCTTTATTACTCCTCTTTCTATTAAAAATGTAGAACTTCTCTTTTACACTTGATGATATTGATCTTCTTCTATATCTAATGATCCTCCATAGAGTAATTTACATAGCCATTATAGAATGACTCTTTGTATATTTGACTATTCCTTTCTGTATGCCAAGTATTATGACTATTGGCTTCTCTACTTTATGCTTCCATACAAATGACTCTATATTGTATGCATACCTAGACATGACTCTTCACTTAGCACACTCTAATCTAAAGACACTTGTGCACATTTACATATAAGATATTTGTGCACATTTACTCACATTACACTTGTACACTTACTCACATTACACTTGTGTATTTCCTTCACATTACAACATTACATTACACTTGTGCATTTATTGCACATTATTACATTACATAAAATATTACTCACACTTTAAACTAAGATAAAACCCTAATTTAACATTTACAAGATGTACCATGAAGGTACCATGGGGGTACATTAGTATGTACCAAATAATGTAATATTCTCCAACACCCTCTTGTATTACATTATTTGGTTATTGAATACTTTAGTCTTCAATCAAGGTCTTCATTTTTGAATCTACAACTAGTCTTGTAATACATGTGATTTTTTGTTGTCGTCACATATTTTTCATCATTCCAAATTTTGGATTCACCCAATATCTTTAATGGTAGAAAGGTTCTTGATTCTCATTTTCTATACTTTGTCTTTTAGAACATTAAACATTGTTATCTTGAAATAAGATAAGCTCTTGAAAAAAACCAATTGAGTATAAAGCATATATTGCATTCTTAATTGATTTTGTGACCTATCTTATATTTAGGTTTTTGATAATACATTTATTGTTCTCATTTATATATTTGAACTCAATTGATCTTCCACTTTCAACTAGTTTAGTAACTAAAATGAGATTGGTTGTCAACCTTAGAATATACATAACATATTTCAATATAAAATATGAGAATGATGCACTAGGTGTTACACAACCACTTCCATGAACTAGGTACCTCTTATCATCAACAATTTTCAAATAGAAATTAGATTTGACTTCCAAACTGTCTTTGATCGTTATTTTGTTGAGGGTGCAAAAATCCATGCATAAGCACCATGATCCATCCCTTTTTCTTACTAGTATAATTGGAGAAGAGTAGGGAATTATACTAGGGTGAATGACCCCTACCCTTAGTAGATCTTGTACTAATTTTTCTATTTCTATTTTTTGTAAATATGGATATCGATAAGGTCTAATATTTTGAGGTTGGTGTCCTGGAAGTAATTGAATGGCATGATCATGGCTTCACTATGGGGGTAATCCCATTGGTTCGTTAAATATGTTATCATGTTTCTCAAAGAGTTTTACTAATTCTAGTACCTCTTGTTGTTCTTCGTTAGCAATAAAAATAGTTGAGAAACCATGCCTCTTCCTCATTTACGAAGAATATTTTACATTCTATGGGAACTTATGATTTGTGTGGGACCTATTTTTAAACCTTGAATTATGTAATTTTGGTTGCTTTGTATAAATTACATCCATAATTCTTCAAAGTCCCATGGAATTTTATCAAGCGTTCGTAGCCATTGTACTCCTAAAACAATGCCACATTCTCCTAATGGTAGTACATACATATCTACTTTCATGTTATATCCTCCTATAGTGAGTTTGATATTCCTGCATTTGCCTTTGCATGTATTTTTTCTGCCATTACTAATCATGAATTTGAAGTTATTACAAGGGTATATAAAGCAATTAGCTTGTATGGCTAAACTAGGGTCTATAAAATTGTGAGTGCTACCAGAGTCCAAGAGCATAATAGGTTTTTGTTTCTTAAAATACCCTTTTAACTTCATCATTTGTGGAGCTGAATACCCTGCTAGGGCGTTAAATGATATTTCTATTTTATCCTCTTGAATTTCTTCTGCAACATCAGTTATTATTTCCACTTCGATGTCACCCTCTTCTTTGGGGGTGCAATCAATTGTGTCCAAAATATATAATTTTGGTGAAATGTATTTGTGGTTAGGTGTAAATTTTTTGTTGCAATGGAATCAAAGGCTTTTTTCTCGTCTCTCTTTCATTTCCTCCTGGCTAATTCGTTTGATTGGCATGAATTTATTTAATTTTTGGCTGGTGTAGGTTTTTGATGGTTTTCCTATGAAAAATCTTATTATTAACCTTTGGTTATTGTTCTTATCTTCTATAATTTGTGCTTTTTCCATGACATGCATCATATTGATAGGATTTTATATTTGTACTTCCATTCAAATGTCTTCTTTTAAGCCACCGATGAAGTAGATTTAGAAAAATAACACATCAAGTCCTGATGTGAGGTTCACCAATTTCTCGAATTGTGCTTGGTCTTCCCTTATGGTGGATGTTTGGTGAAGCTTGGTGAGGACTCATGTAAAGTCTTCAAATTTGGTAGGTCCAAATCGTAATATTAGGTATTTTATGAAATCGGTCCAAGTGGGAGGACCCTTTGTTTTTCATACCATTGGTACCATTGTGTAGCAATATGTTCTAAGTGAAATGATGCAATACAGACTTTTTGAATCTTAGGAATTTGATATAATTGGTTTGCCCTATATATCCAATTTGTGGGGTCGTCTCCATCAAATTTTTGAGAATCAAGATTTGTGGTACGAGGAAGGCTGGATGTATGTGGTCCTCCTATTAACAGTTGTTGCGATGACATCATATTTTGTTGTTCGTTATGCATTAACATCAAATTTTGTTGTACCAAGTCCATGGAGTGGGTTGTAGCATCCAACTTAGTGGATATCTCCGTATTAGAGTTGTTGATGCTCATAGTTAGGTCCGATATTTTGGTAGTGATCTTGTCCTCTAAATTATCTTTCTAAAACACAATTTCTTGTATTACTTCTTTTATTTCCTTTGAAACCTCCTTCCCAATGTCCTTTGCCACTTCTTTTGAAACTTCTTTTGCAATCTCATTTGCTGTGTCTTGAGATCACCTTCCCTCGATCATTTAGGGCAAGGTTGTGGTTTCTAAGTAGTTTGAATATGTAAGGATTATTTTTACATAATTATTTGTTTATTTTTGCAAATTTTGAGAAAAAAATTACAATTTTGAAAAAAATTTGTTTGCAAAATTGGAGCCAATATTTGTAAAAATTGACAATTGTATTTTATAATTGCTAAAAAAAAAAAAAATTGTTTTCTTTTTGAAACTATATTGGTGGCAGAGCAGTGTGATGGCAGAGATGAGGTGGGGTGGAGTGGGGGCAGATCATTACTTGAGATGGTGCAGTGGGGTAAAACGTAGCTTGGTGGCAGACGAGCGGATCAAGGGCAGAGCTGAGGTGGCATATGGACGAGCGGGGCAGAGCACGACCTGGTGGTGGAGTGGGAGTAGAAGTCAATGATCAAGGCATAGATTACAAGGAAATAATTTTGAAAGTGCCAAGTACCCACAACTGGTACTACTCGCGCATGGGCGTTTATTCCTAGCATGCTAGGCAATTAAGCTTAGGCATATTGGTTGTTTTAAACCATTCGTCTAAGCTTCCCTGTAGTGATATGGGATTAATCTTTAAAAAGTTTTTTTTCATCGCTGTCTCTAATGTCAGAGACTTTGTTTTTCGGCATTGGAAAAACCTTAATTTTTTTAACCTTAGGTTTTTAATAATTTTCTCCATCGAAAAACCCTATTATCATCGGGATTGTTCACCGCAACTTTTGATGCATTATTTTTTTGGTCTGTTTCTTGGGATTTAATAATGTTTCACGTGGAATTTTTAGTGTGTAGGGGTATGTCAGTAAGTTGCTAAGATGCTGCTACTAAAGGCACTGCAAGCGTTGTTGCTACTGCTCTATTTGTTCATGGACCGCATCACCGAGCCTACAGTGGGATGTTGATATGTGTAGTTGGTTCACTGAATGTCGCCAAGACTACAGTGATATTTGCAGCTGGTAGTGCTTGAGGTGTTCAACAGAACTGTGCAATGACAACCGAAGACTATAACTGTCGAGAGATATGATGAAAGAAAAGAAGGAAAAAATGTATAATATTTTGGCTTTGATGCTATTTGTTAAGCTCCTGCAAGGGCTAGTAAACACTAAAGGATAGAATTATAGTTAAAATATAATCATTGTTTTAAGTTGATGAGAGACTCAATCAATTGTATATTTGTAAATTGTTCGATGATGTCTTTCCACATCATTCTAAGTTGAATAAATACAAATGTAAAGATAGGAAGGAAAGGACATGCCTTTCCAATAATGATAAAATAAGTAATTAGTGATTAATAATATATATTAGGAGTGGTGTCCTAACACAAACAATCAAACCATTGTAAATTACCAATCATATGATGACTAGCACCTGAGTCTATATACCAAATATATTTTTCTATTTGAATCACTTGATTGGTTTTACTTGAAACTATTTTGCATTGTTGACAAGATTTTTGAGAAATATAATGTTGCTCACTTGATGTACCTTGTTATTGAACTTTTCATTTTGAAGAATATGGTTTTATATTTTGATAATATCTTCTACATTGAAAAGTTTCTCTTGATAACTTATCCATTTTTGTACCCTTTAAGTTAAAAAAACTTATAATTATCGAGAATTTTAAATAAATTAAAATATCTGAATTACAAAACTATGAATTAGAAATCCATATATCTTTCTAGTTGTTAAAAACTAAGAAATATATATTTTTAAAATTTAATCTTTCCTAAATTTAAAGTTGCAATCCTTTTAACTCCCAAATAATTAATTTACAAAAAATTAATAATATTTTATTTAAAAAAATAATAAATCAATTCAATCTAAAAAAATAAAAACTATAAAGAAACCTTTTTAACTCCAATCTTAATATACCATAATCCTACTTATCCCTCCATTAAATAAATAATTAATCACAAACTTATTACCAATAATTTTTTTCCACTTTAATAAAACATTTATCATTCCTTAACTTAATAAATCAAATATAAGATTTTATCTTAAAAACCTAAAAATTAAATTAAATCTTATAAATTATCACTCCATAAATCAAAATTAAAAAAACTAATTTCGGTTTTTACCTTTGCTCACGCTCGCGCCTTTTCTTCTTGCACCACTAGACTATCTTGACTGCCTCTAAAGAAACCTAGGCAAACTATTTAATTTGCATGCTTCAATACCATGTGGCTCTAAGAAAAATGTTCTACCTCTTAGTGGTTGACATCTTAGTGGTTGACTATTCACTTTTGAATCCAATGTTTGCATGTCTCAATCGTTATATTGGAAATTATCTCATTTCTTACTACTTATGTTACATATTAATGTAATTCTTCTTAATGCTACTCAATTATGCTTAACACTAATCAACACATCTCTTCTTTCAATGGCCTTCTAACACTAAAATTTGCATGTCTATGAAGAAACTCTATTGCTTCCTTTCTCAAGTGTTACTTAATGACTTACATTTTTTACCTCATCATTCTTTCTTAGTTGTCACCTATTGGTTGTTCGATCTACATCTTCTTGTTATACTCAAGTGATGTTCTAAGTTTCGCATGTAGATTATTTCCTCTATATCTCCTTGTTGACCTCAAGTTATGTTTTGAATCTTCGAGTCTCTTTTTTAGCTTACTGAATAGATCACTATATGTACTATCTACCTCGTAGCTTGGTGGATTGGAATCATTGTATACACTCTCAACTTGATGGATGGCTCACTGTATATGATCTCTTCTTGATCACAATGTCTTCTGCCCTAACAATAATGCTCTATTTCTAACATATTCTACCTTGAAGATAACACTTTGGTTACAATATCTTATGTCTGGAGAAATAGAGCTCTAGTTACGATGTCTTCTTTGTCTATAAGATAGATTCTCTTGTAGCACTGAAATCAACACTATTTTGTTGTTCATGAATATGCTCTTTTATCTTAACCTCTGTATTTAAGTGTATTGTTGCACTAATGGATTCAATGGCTTCTTTGTAGAATACGCATCTATAAATCTTATAATACTTCCTTCATATTTGTGCTCATAGCTCTTTTTGTAATCTTATCTCATTACGTAGACTAAAAATACCTCTTTTATTTCTTCTGTAGTTGTCCAAATGTAGATTTTTACTAACCTTTCCCACTATGAGCCTATTTCATGAACCTCTATCTAATGAACTCTCTTTCTATTTTATATAGGTCTTTTTTCTTATCCTATAAGGGCCTTTCTTTTCTTGATATAATGGCCTATTTTTCTTTCCTTATGAGGGTCTTTATTTCCTTGATATAATAGCCTCTTCACTATTTGAATATTATTAATCCACTACTATATTTTCTTCTTAAGAAACTTTTAATGCTTCTCAATCTACTTCTATTTTTTCTTTATCAATATTCTTTGCTCACTAGAAGTTGAAACTCTTTTTATATCAAGGTCTCTCTTCAAGACCTGAAACTTCAATATATTGCAACTTTAATTAATCTCAGCTTGATGAAAGATTTCTTCAAGATAGATATATATTCCTGATATATCCTTCTCTTGTTCTAATTTCTCTTGCCCTTAGAAGATAAAATTATTCTCTATCTATTGTAGGAAGTTTCTTACTCTTCTTTCAATCATTATTTGTTGCAACTTTCTTAGGTCACACCTAAGAACCCAATCCTTCAATATCAAGGTGATGATAAATTTCCTTAATGCTTAAATCAAGATGAAGATGACTTGATTGTACCAAATCCTTAAACTTTCTTTTAAGTTGATAGAAATTAGTTTCAAGGATGATCTATGTCCTTGAATCCTTTATCAATGTTAGGGTTGGATATTTTGTTGAATGATCAATTATCTTAAAGTTGATTCACCTCCAATATGAGTCCTTATCTTCACTAGTTAGTCTCCAACCATGGAATGACTCTATGGATGAGTCCTGGTATTCACTATCTATTCCCACAACCATGTAAAAAATATATCCTTTCTACTTACTTTGATCTTATAATAGATTCCAGGTTTAACTCTATTTTAAGTAGATAGATTCTAAACCAATTTTATCAAACTAGATAAAATTGACTTTATATGCAACTAAATAAATTTTAGTAGAGTTAGAGTATATTACATCATTTGGGTCATGTAAATGTACCATATTTGGTACATAGTTAGAGTAGGATATTACTTTAGGGGGAATTTAGCTAGTTACTTCAAGCAATATAATAAATGCACAAGTGGCAATGTGCAAGTTGTAATGTGCAAGGTGTCCCCTTGTATAGCTAGGTAGAGTGTTGGCCAAGGAATCTATCTTCCTATATAAAGGACCTCATAGATCAAGTCCATATCAAGTACTATCAACTACAATATAGTAGATAGTAGTAGTACTTCTGTATGGAATACAATGTACCTCTTTTGCTCATATTAATGGAATACAAATTTCCTCCATACTACATTGTATTTTCATCATTTCTATTTGTAGTATATTTCAGTCATATTGCAAAATCACTTGCTTTCATATTTAATGCATCTTATTAGGAACTATGTTATATCTCTTCCAATGTATATATCATCAAAAGCTAATAGTTGTATCCAAGCCATGGTGAATCGAGATAGGAATAGGAGGACCTACATCAATCATAGTTCCTCTTTGTACTTTTGTCAACCGGGCTCACTGTTGTGCACCGCCACTTACAAAAGTCATCAGAAGAGAAGTCTAGTAGGTTGAGAAGAATAGGAAGAGTCAAAAGTGAGGATTGAAATAAATCTCAGCTATAGAAATTTTGAGATTATATTTAGCTAGATTATTTCCACAGAGTTGCAAAAAAAATAACACGTGAAGACTAGGAATCAACATTCATACCACTAGATTGACAAATCAACTAGTGAATATTATTATCTCCAAAATTATAAATTACCCAAGTGTTGTAGGTGAGTTGGAGAGGAGAGGGCAATCCTCCAAGGGAGGTCCCAGGTTCGAATCTCCACCCTACCAAGAAGCTGAATTGGGTACCCAAAATCCAATTGATAATGTTGGTGCAGGCAGGTTGGGTGCGATCCCGGGTGACTTTGACGGTGTAGAACCCCATTTTCGTGGTCTCTTAGACCAAGGTGGCCCTGCAAGGGGTTTTTTGCTAAAAAAAGAAAAAATTATAAATTCTTTAATTCTAGTTTCTAATAGCTTGTTGAAGGAAAAGGATATTCAGTAAAATGTTGGAAAGTTTCATACAAGAAAGTTAGGAAGAATATCTTCTTAGAATCATTCCAGCACTTGCAAAAACAAGGAAGAAGATTGAAGATTTTAAAGACCTCGAGAAATACCCCATACACGAACTTCAATCATACAAATTGCAAAAGTAAAGAAAAGGCCACAATAGACTTATAGTAGACTTAAGAAAGAAGATACTCTAGGAGTTGAGTCAAATAAGAAGATAGGATATTGGTGATATCCATTCAATATCAATACCTACAGAGTGCAGAAGTAGAAAATTCCATAGAAGCCTTGATAAAGAAGAAGGTTGTAGAAGCCTTCATTATGAAGAAGACTTCATAAAAGAATTCCTAGTTCAAAAGATAAATTATTGATTCAAAAGAAAAATCCAAAGAAGAGTTCCTAAAGAATACTTCAGAAAAAAATTTCTTATTTAGAAGAATACTCCAAATAAGAGTTCCTGAATATTACTTTAGAGAATATTTATTGATTCAAAAGATAAATTCTTGATTCAAAAAAAAAATCTAGAAAGGAGTTCCCAAAAGAAGACTCTAGAGAAGAGTCCAAGAAATAGGAGATTGGTGATATCCTTTACTGGTTAAAGATTTTATTCAAGAAGGAATTGAAGAGATCAAGAGAATATCTAGTGGAAGATCTTCCATTATTAGAATAAAGAGAAGGACTAAGATAACTCTGTACAAATCTAAAAGCTATAGAATCATAGATCCGAGAAGAAGATATCATCACCAACACTTTCGAAAGTAGAAGGTTGAAGAAAAAGTCTCAGACCAGAGAAGTTGTAAGATAGAAGACCTTGGAGAGATATCAAGAAAAAAAGAAGGCTTGGAGAGCCTTATTGTAGATCTCAAATAATAATCATCAAAAGAGTTCCTAGGAGAACTCATTGGATAAATCTACTACTAAGGAGAAGTTTTTGATAGTGAAGAACTTGGGACAATTATTGCCATTTGACAACAAGCCCAAGAGAATACGAATTTGGTAAGGAGTGCCAAATACCAGAAGAATAATCTAATGAAGACCTCAAGACATTCATATTCTTGAGAAGAAGAAGATATTATTTGAAGTTATAATTTGAAAAAGATATTGAAGGAAAATTTACATAAAATAAGCCTACCAAATCCAAAATATTTTGAGATTACCTCTCACAGCAAAAAGGCACAATTCAGGGAAATGATTTCTCTAAATCTACAATAGAAAATCAAATATTACTAGAATAATCAAGCCACCAAATCTAATGCTTAAGATAAAATTTTTAAGACTATAGTTTGGTGAAGTAGAAAGTTATTCTATACAACCAACAAGAAGCTAGGAATTCAACCATTACAAGGTAAAAAATTGGTGAATAAAAAATACCGAGATTTACATCTACTTCAAAATCCATCCATAAAAGAGGTAAGCAACTTGGGTGCAATTAGGTTCATTGATTAATCCTCAAATTGGATTATTATCAAACTTTTTTAAGGCGTCATATTTAGATTAAAAGTTGCAAAGGATATATTGCATTATAGTCTTCAAAAGTAAAAATTGAAATTCATTTTAAGGATTATTTTCACATTAATAGGATTTGGATATTTTCACAAGAAATAAAATTATCATCTACCTATTTACTATCTAGAAATCAAGAAGACTATATCCTAAAATATTTATTGTAGTGAAAAAATTGCAGAATATTCATTAAGGGTAAATTACAGATTACTCTTAAGAGTTGTAGATATTATTAAATGCATCTAAAATTATTTTGAGAGTTCATTTATGGGAGCAATAAGGTGATATTATTGTTATCATTAAAACTGCATTATTAATTCATTGACACTATACTAGTTGATCTCTAACTAGTTACTCTCAAAAGGTTAGTTTATGTTTGTTTATTATTAAATATCAAGGACATAAAAACCTATACATTATCAAAGTGTCTAGATACACTAGTTGGTGCACAGAACCTGCACCATTTAATGGCCCAAAGAAGCCAAAAAAATCATATCATATTCCTCCAAGGAGTGGAGAAGAAAGCCACCATAAAAATAAGCAATAGAAGCTTCAAATTGAGACTTGGTGAGTCTCATATTCAAAGTGCACTAAAGGATATTTACAAAAAAAAAATAGTGCAGAAATTACTTCTACATAAGAGCTTCTTTCTATGTGGTTATAAGCTTGGGTTAATTAAAAATCAAAGGAGAGAGTTTTCTAATGAAGAAGACAACTCCAAAATATTCCATTGCCTACTTTAAAATCTACCATAAAACTAGAGAAATTAGATATTTTAAAAGAGGTGCAAAAAAAAGGTATTATATTATCAAAAGTATTTTCATTATATTCTACTACTCTAATATACCCTACATAGGAAGAGGGATAGGTATTTGATGCAAAAAGGGAACACTCTTCACAAGGAGGAAAATAGTCTAAGGTAGCTATGTAAAAGCATTCTTTAAGCAGGGTAAAATAGTCTTCCAAAAAGCTCATATCATCTTCGATCAGGACAACCCAACCTGCAAGAAAACAAAGCACAATAAAAGGTAGGAGAAGCATTATATTCAAATGTAAAGGAGTACATAATATAAAAGAAGAAAAACTAAAGCTAAAAGAAGCATACATACATCCTAGGAGCACAATTGGAGTAGGTAAAACTCCATAGGTGCATTGCTAGAAGTCTACAAAAATGCTACTCCAAGTTTCCAAAGTATTGCTCACCATTACAACTAGAAATAACTCACTTCAAACACCATCAGATGCATACAACAAAGGAGAAGCTAGATACATTGTATTTTTAATAAGGGTATTGCAAAGATATATTGAAGAGGGGTTACATAGAAAGATCATGCACAAAGAAAAGGTGACACTTGTCACCTAGAAGGAAACCCTAACATTTCCATGTGAGCACCCATCCATTGCAAGATTTTCCAATAAGGTGTTACAGGGAAGAAGGTTGGTGTGTTAGAATAAAAGTAACACTTATCACCAAGAAGCATGAGAACCCATTCAATACTGTAATTCTCATTCCTAGGCATTAAAATAAATGGATATGATACTTGTCACTCGCTTCAAGATTCAAATCTTATTTGAGGTACCAAAGACCAACAAATAGGAGAATTCAAGGTTGAATTCGTAAAAACATTCAAAGTTAAGCTTATGGTAGATTTACATAGCATCATCAATGTCATAGTATCAACAGAAAGAGAGCATTTAAATATCCCAATTAAAGTGATCAAACATGAGGCATCCAATGTCCAAGCATTACCATAAAATGTATCAAGAAACCAACTGTCTTCCGAGTTAAAGAGAAAGTCTATGCCCATACATTGGAGATAACGATCAAAATAGCACTAAAGAGTGTTGTTTGAAAAATAGTTCTAGATACGTAGAGTTTTGGAGCATCACAAAGGTAAGACTTTACGTTATCTAATATGCTTTTATTAATATGGAGATATAAGGTATAATATAAGGTTGAAATATTAAGGGAAATCAATCATATTTGAAAACAATATTAAAAAGGAATATATATTAAATAGCCTAACATTTACAATCTAAAGTATAGGAAAAATAAGGGTTTTTACTTGGATAGATTAAATATTTAATATTGCAAATATCATTGTTTTCTAATATTCCATATTAGGGAGTTTTAAGGAATACTACACCAAAGTAGGTAATTAGAATTTAGAAACATTAAATATCAAATTATTAAAGGCTATAAAAGAAGGTTCTATAAGGAATATCAAGAGTTGAAAACTAATTACTCTACGTGTCTTAAAATTACATTAAAGGGATAAAATATATCCAACTATTAGAACCTCAACAAAAAATAGAAAGTGACAATAGGAGAAATAAGGTATAAAAGAAGTTGATTTTTGCTATTCACAAAAATTTACAAAATCAACTCAAAATTTGACTACTATTCTCAAAATCACTTTATATATCATTCAAATATCTAAAATTTCTAGGGAGACATAAGGCATTATACAAAACTTGATAATAATAATAGCATTCATCAAAGATTATTAAGTACTCAATTCATTTGAGAATCATAAGGTTTCTACAAGTCTACAAGGATTCTACTAATTCACATCTCTTAACTAGGGAGTCATAAGGAAGCCTACAAAACCTAAGCTATAAAAGGTTCTATCAAATCAAAGCTCATAACAAGGGAGTTATAAAGTATAACACTTAGAAAATTTGATCTCATAAGATACTATATACTCTAATCCAATGAGCTATAAATATAACTACCAACACGTTAAGCAATACACTTAGAAGTGGAATGAGAAAAATACCAATATGGATTAAAAGCATGATTGGTAATACAAAAGGAAAGGAAGAATCAATAAGATGAGAAATAAGTTCTGAAACAAATGTCTACGCAAAAAAATATTTTTCTAATGAAGCTAATGATACCTACATCAATGAAAAAACAAAAGGCCACAAGGGAGAAAAAGAGATAGATCAAGAAGACATCATACAAAGAAGTAAAACTATAAAAGCTTCAATTGTGCACATATGGTTTTAAATATCTAGTCAGAGATATTGATAAACATGATATCCACAAGATAGACTACAAAGCAATCAGAACATCTCTATTGTGTACCTATTCCAATCAATACGGTCATGAAAAAATAAATTGTTGGAATTTCCATACTTGTAAATACTATGAAGAAAAAAATCACTCATATTTCTTCTGCTACTATAAATACAAGTATTATAAAAGGCATGAAGAAATTTTGCTACAAAGAATAGATTTCTACCTTTAAAATCGTATTCTAAAAGGATCTACTAACAATGAGATCAAGTTTGATACTTATGAAGGTTAGAAAGATAGGTCATATAGAAATCCAAAGGAGAGAATATGGGTTAATTTTGACCAACTTCAGACATGCCAAATCATGAGATCACTATTTCATCAAAGATATCTGATATCAAATAATAGAGGATTGGAAATGACAAGAAACTGTAACATGAACACTAAAGTAGCTGAAGAAGAACTAGATCAAGTCAAAGAGCATCCACAAGAAGAAGATCCATAGTGAAGATTGAAATCTTCAATATCCAAATAATGTAATACAGGGGGTGTTAGAGTTAGATAATATTACATCATTTGGAATGTAAATGTACCACCTTTGGTACATAGTTATAGTAGGAGATTAATTTAGGGAGAAGTTAGCTAGTTACTTCAAGCAATATAATAAATTCACAAGTGGCAATGTGCAAGGTGTCTCCTTGTACAACTAGGTAGAGTGTTGGCCAAGGAATTTATCTTCCTATATAAATAACCTCATAGATCAAGTCCATATCAAGTACTTATCAAGTACATTGTAGTAGATATGAATAGTACTCATGTATGGAGTATAATGTAGCTCTTTAGCTCATATTAATGGAGTGAACATTTCCTCCATACTGCATGGTATTTTTGTCATTTCTATTTATAATATATTTCAGTCATATTGTAGACTCACTTGCTTTCATATTTATTCCATATTATTAGGACCCATGTTAGATATTTTCCACTACATATATCCTCAAAAGCTAAAAAATTTAACATGTGCAATGAAATACTTGTTCTAGCTTTGATACCACTGATGGCTTTTGAAGCCTTAATGTTAATATAAAACTCACATGATAAATTCTATAGGATGAAATATAAGATAACCACAATATAGTAAGATCAAAATAATGATGCAACTATAATAATATGAGATAATTAATATGTAAATTATGACTTATAATATATCAAATAACATTAATTAATAAACAACAATATAAATGGTAAATAGCCCGCATCATACATGAACAAATCATGCAATGCAACTTACAATATTAATTTCTCAAATGTATGCAATCTTTATTACTCCTCTTTCTCTTATAAATGTAGCACTTCTCTTTTACACTTGATGATATTGATATTATTCTATATCTAATGATCTTCCATAGAGTAATAAATAGCTATTGTAGGGTTACTCTTAGTCTACTTGACTATTCCTTTTCTTATGCCAAGTCTCATGGCACTTGGCTTCTCTACTTGATACTTTTATACACATGACTCAATATTGTATGTAAACCTAGACGTGACTCTTAACTTAACACACTAATATAAAGATAATTGTGCACATATACATATAAGACACATGTGCACATATACTCACATTACACTTGCAGAATTACTCACATGACACTTGTGTATTTCCTGCATATTACAACATTACATAACACTTGTGCATTTCTTGCACATTACAACATTACATAATGCTTGTGTATTTCCTACAAATTATTACATTACATAAAATATTACTCGCACTCTAAACTAAGACACAACCCTAATCATATATTTACAAGATGTACCATGAAGGTACCATGGGGATACATTAGCATGTACTAAATAATGTAATATTATCCAACAACCTACATCTAATATCAAAATATTTTCAACATGGGTAGTTGACATAAGTTGCAAGAAATCCTCACATCCAAAATAACTAGTACCCTATAGCATTAATATTTTTACTATGAGAAAGTTATTTGGTGTTTGTCTTTACATCTTCATTGTATTTTATGCATTTGCACTTCACACTTAGCACATCTAGAAAATTCACAAGTAGATCCACAAATTCATACATAGGCTGCAAATTCACTTGCAAGCTACGAATTTGCACAGTTATAGGTCTGGAAGAAACTCTCTGCTTCTTGATTTATTATTTCACTTATATATTTCATCTTGATCAACTTACATTCGAAAACATTATACTTTATGTATTGTTTTTTATATTGAAATTGTTTCCAAATTTATATTAGCCAAAATATTAAGGGAACAAATACAATATAAAGGTTAACCATGGTTTAGGTTCCTACATATAGACTTGAATGAACACCCAAAAACCATCAGATCCATGATAGAATTTCATCTAGCAAAGATAAAGCAAACACAGGTGCATTCACAAGGTCACATAGGACACCCATCACTAGAAATAAGCACAATAGAGACCACACTTAGGTCCCCACTATTGTATTACAATATGATGCCATGAAGGATAAACACAGTGGAGAACTAAAAAATATTGTGATACTTAGGGTACATGACTACAATATTTGAAAGTGAACAACCACACAAGTGATACCTAAGTGACACATGTCAAAAACTAAAATATTCCCAGTAGCTATCATGGGGATGAAAAAGCATGCCATAACCAGGTTTTGAAAAGATATGCTAACATAAAATTGAATGACTAGAGAATTTTGGGTCATTCCCTCTAATGGGTGGCCTGCATACTATCTACTGAGAAGATATTACTACACTCTACCAAAACTTAAAGCGATCAACCATGCCAGGAAAAAAATTGCTAAGGAGAAGATTCTAAGTGACCCTGCTCCATATCATATTGCAATGTAAGTCTAATATGAGGATTGAAATAAGTGTTATTGGATTCTAATTCTTTTTGACCCAAATACTTCATCAAGTGGGTCTGATTATGCATCATCAAGATATGTTGCATAGTTAATTCCCTGCCATGTTATTTAATCTATAGATTCCATCTAAGCTATTAGCTGAGGTCTCATAGATATACCTCTTTAGATATATAATTTCTTCTTGAAGTGTTTTCTCATTATGAGTGCAACCTATTAACTCAACTTGCAACTGGTATTTTATAATAGCAAAGATATTAGCTACTAAGAGATTAGAGATATCTTATTTATCCATTTCAAAAATGAATTTGCACTGAGTCTTCCATATATGAAAGATGATAGCTGCCCTGGTAATGAAGAGAAGAAATTTTTGGTTGGGCATGAGATTTATCCCCAATAAGGCTTGATCCTTTGTTATAGGAAGTAGTAAGGGATAAAGCAATTGTTGTGCTTCACACCAAATACGGTGGGCATAAGCACAGTTCCAAAATAGATGTTGTATTGTCTCTTCTAAACCATAAAAAAGTAATCACCTTGCTCTTGTCCCATTTGTTTTAGCTTGCTCCGTGTAGGAAGACCTTAAAGGACTACATTCCAAATAAGAATCTAGAACTTTACTTGAATTGGGGTAGAGTTGATAAGCTTGAAGGTTCTCATCCAAGTGGTCCAACTGAGCTCTAAGTTCTATTTTTTATTGAACATATCTATAAATTGCTGATAGTTCATAGGAATTAGGGCTTGGTACCAAAACTTAATGACTAGCTACTCAAATTCATGATTGCCAAACCATTTCCAATAAGTCCAATGAGGACTAGATTACAATGGAGAAGATAGAGGTTGATGCGCTTAGGAGGTGACGGAAAGGATATACATAATCACTGCTTTATCAATAGGTTAAAGGCAAAATTTTGATTAGATTTAATTCAATTTTTCCAAGAGGACGTAGAAAACTCCCAAATGTCACCATATTAGAATCATTTCCTTTTTGAAGAGACACATGGTAGGAAACCAGGGACTCATGTGAAGAGGCTATGCATCAAGGGTGAGGAGGGGTGACCATCATAAGTTGTTCTAGAGGAAATATATGGGGCTTTACTTTGGAGGTGTGATGCAGGAGCATCTAGTGGTGTAAGAGTGATCTTGCATCACCCAAAAAAAATTGTAATTGTTTAATTTTGTAAAACTAGTAAAAGTAGTTTAACTTGCAGGAGATTTTTGAAGGTCTTAGAGGTTGAATGTGAGGATTTTCAGCTAGCCCTGCCCTCACTTAGTTCATTTCATGCCCTTTCCAAAAATATGTTGTAATAGTCAATCGGGTCAACGAGCACACAGTTGCGACCTTGGAAAGTTACCCCAAAAATTCAAATTTGAAATAGATGGTTTTAGGCGGGAAAAGGGGAAAACAAGGTATTTGAGGGAATTTTTGAAATTGTAAAAGGGATTTTGTTTTTGGTATCCTCATTTTTGGAGGAAAGTAATGAAATGTTTGGTTATCTTACAGGAACAAAGGAATAACACCCGTTTATCATTTTTTTGTGTTGCTTGATCCTCACCAAGTGGTATTAGAGTGGTAGTTCTTGAGTGTGTAAATAGATCACCGAATGTGAGGTAGTTTACACCAGGATCTGTGGTTAGGGTTTGTGAGAGAAGTGAGCAGAATGTCTCCATAAAGAAACCATGGTGGTGGGAGAAATATGGTGCCAGAAGAAGATTTCAGAGCTTTGTAGAGACAATTTTAGGCTCTATAAGAGGAGCTGTGTAGAGGGTTTGAGACAAGGAGAGAATATGGTAGTGAAGATGAAGTTGAAGAAGAGGACCAGTTCAAGGAAGAATAAGAGGTAGTAGATCTTGCACAAGCCAGGTTATACAGAGCCATATATTATATTGGAAAGAGATCAAAGATGGAGGTTTCTACGTATTTTGGAAATCTTGATCTAGAGGAGTTGATTGATTGGATCAATTATTTGGAAGAATACTTTGAGTATGATGAGGTTGAAGATCTTGATAGGTTCAAGTTTTCTAAGACCAAGTTGAAGGGTCATTCCAGCATATGGTGGAAGGAAGTGCATCTAGATAGAACTAAAATAGGAAAAGAAAGGATAACAAAATGGGAGCAGATGCTGGAGAAGTTGAAGAGGCAGTTCATTCCAGATGACTACGAGTTGGATCTATTGAAAAAAATGCAAGGTTTGAGGTAGTCAAGTAAGTCTATAAAATAATACATAGGGGAGTTTTATAAAATTTTAATTGGAATAGGCCATTCTGAGGCCAAAAAGGAGAATGTAGCCTGTTATTTTAATGGGTTACAAGCAAGTATTCAAGAGGATTTAAGTCTAGTTAGGATGACCACCATAGATGATGCTTACCAATTTTCCCTAAGGGTTGAAGAGAAGCTAAATAAAAGGTTTGAGAGCAAGCAAAGAGGAAGAGGTTGTGGTGTAAGAACTAGTGGAATTATAAATAGAGGACGAAATGAAGATCATATGAAGAATGGATAAGCCAACAGTAGTTAGGATCAAAAGGGAGATAATGCTTACCACCCCTGTGATTAGAACAATGGTTACTAGAGAGGAAGAGGAAGGTTTGGATGAGGTTTTGGAAGAGGAGGATTTTGTGGAACCTATTTCCACTATGGATAAGAAGGACATCAAGCATACGAATTTCCAAAACACCAAGAGAGGACAAATAAGAGAGTCAAAGGTAATGCCCAAGCTACTGTTGTTGATGAGGATGCTGAATTTGAGCACTCTGAAGAAGCAGAAAGAGGAAAAGTGTTGATCATAAGGAGAGCCTTGCTGAATGAGGAGAGAGACCCATATCAAAGGAAGAGCTTATTTTGCACAAGGTGTAAATGTGTAGGTAAATTATATAATATTATCATCGATAATGGTAGCACAGATAACCTAGTTTCAGAAGGAATGGTTACCAAATTGCAATTAGAGAGGAATAGACACCCGCATCCATATCAGATTGTATGGTTGTAGAAGGACCATAGGGCTTTAGTCAGTGAGCAATGCTTGGTAAAATTTAATATTAGGAATTACTGTGATGAGGTCCTATGTGAAATCCTGCCTATGGATGCTTGTTATTTATTGTTGGTAAGGCCATGGTAGTTTGATCGGTGTGCAGTGCATGATGGTTGTGCCAACACTTACTCCTTGACAAAGAATGGAGTGTGCCATAAGCTAAAGCCCCTGAAGGAGGTGGATGAAAAGGTATGTAGTAGTTCCAGAATATGTTTAGTTGAAGGTAGAAGGTTTTTGTATGGTTTGAAGAATGAGCATATGTGCTATGCATTAATTTATAGAGTTAGGGAAGAAGAATGTAAAGATACCCCAATAGAAGTCCCAGGCCTGTTAGAAGAATTTCCAAATATTATATTAGATAATGTTCCTGAGGATTTACCACCAGCGAGGAAGATCAGTCCCCATATAGATTTAGTACCAGGATCTAGTTTTCCCAATAAGGCAACCCATAGAATGAATCCTATAAAAAGTGAGGAGCTAAACAGGCAAGTCCAAGAGTTGATAAAAAAGGGATTGATTCGGGAGAGCCTAATTCCATGTGCAGTACCTGCAGTACTAGCACCAAAGAAATATGGAGAGTGGAGAATGTGTACAGACTCCCAAGCTATTAACAAGATCACCATAAAATATAGATTCCCATTGCCAAGTATGGATGACATTATGGACTATTTGAGTGGAGCCAAGTACTTCATAAAGATTGACCTGAAGAGTGGGTACCATCAGATTCATGTCAGAGAAGGAGATGAGTGGAAGACAACCTTCAATACCAGAGAGGGTTTGTATGAGTGGTTGGTCATGCCATTTGGGCTAACTAATGCATCGAGCACATTCATGCGGTTGATGACTGAGGTATTGAAGGAGTTTTTAGGAAAAATTTTCATTGTCTATTTGGATGATATTTTAATATTTAGAAAGACCCTGGAAGAGCACTTGATGCATATCAAAAGGGTTTTTGAGAAGTTGAGGGAGGAGAAGTTGCTGATTAATTTGAAGAAGTGCAATTTTGTGAAGGACTTAGTGTATCTGGAATTTTTCATCTCATCCGAAGGTCTAAAAATAGACTCAAAAAAGGTGAGGGCTATCATTGAATGGCCTACTCCAAGGAGCATAATTGAGGTAAGATAATTTCATGTTTTAGCAATTTTTTATAGAAAATTCATTAGAAATTTTAGCAATATTTGTGCACCCCTTACATAAACAATGAGAGGGGATAAGAAAGAATTTAAGTGGATCTTAGGAGTAGATAAGAGCTTTGATATGTTGAAGAAGAAGGTCATAGAGCAACCTATTTTGGCACTTCCAAATATTAATAAGGTGTTTCACATAGATTGTGATGCTAGTGGTAGTGCCATAGGAGTTGTATTGAGTTAAGAAGGTAAAAATCTTGCTTATTTTAGTGAGAAACTCAATGATGCTAGGAAAAAGTATTCAGTTTATGATCAAGAGTTTTATGCTATAGTTTAGGCTCTGAAGAAGTGGAGGCATTATTTGTTGCCAAAATATTTTGTTCTATATACTAATCATCAGGACTTATAGTATATTAATAGCCAAGGGAAGCTAAAACAGAGGTACTTGAAGTGGTTTGAGTTTCTACAGAGTTATACCTTTGTGTTGAAGCACAAGAGTGGAAAATAAAACAGAGTTGCAAATGCCTTAAGTAGAAGGTAATGTTTATTGATAGAAATAAAGGTGGAAGTTGTAGGGTTTTATGAACTTAAGGGTTTGTACCCTAAAGATCCTAATTTTACAAAGGCTTGGAGGGCTTGCTTAGCACCTGTTACCTTGGACAAGACTAAGTGGTTGGATTTTATGATCCAATATGGAATGTTATTAAGAGGAAATCAATTATGCATTCGAAGGAGTTCAATGAGGGAGAATCTAGTCAAGGAGAATCACAGTGGAGGGTTTGTTAGACACTTTGGTTGGGATAAGACCATTGCCCTTGTTAGTGAGAACTACTATTGGCCACAGTTGCAGCAATATGTGAAGAGGTTTGTACAAAGTTTTAGATTATGCCATATGGCCAAGGGTGTGAGATAGAACATTGGATTATATCAGCCATTACCTGTACTAGAGAGACCATGGGATGACATCAACATGGATTTTGTTCTTGGTCTACCAAGGACACAGAGGGAGAATGAATCCATATTTGTACTGGTTGATAGATTTTCAAATATGACACATTTTATTCCCTACCAAAAAACTAATGATACAGTAAATGTTGCAGGGTTATTTTTCAAAGAGGTGGTACGACTTCGTGGTCTAGCAAAGAGTATTGTTTTCGACATGGATACCAAGTTTGTTGGGTATTTATGGAGGATCCTATGGAATAAGGGACTGATAAAAAAGGGACTGATTTGGGAGAGCCTGAGTCCATGTGCAGTACCTGTAGTACTAGCACCAAAGAAATATGGAGAGTGGAGAATGTGTACAGACTCCTAAGCTATTAACAAGATCACCATAAAATATAGATTCCCATTGCCAAGGATGGATGACATTATGGACTATTTGAGTGGATCCAAGTACTTCACAAAGATTGACCTGAAGAGTGGGTAACATTAGATTCATGTCAGAGAGGGTTTGTATGAGTGGTTGGTCATGCCATTTGGGCTAAATAATGCACCAAGCACATTCATGCGGCTAATGAATGAGGTATTGAAGGAGTTTTTAGGAAAAATTGTCATTGTCTATTTGGATGACATTTTAATATTTAGAAAGACCCTGAAAGAGCACCTGATGCATATCAGAAGGGTTTTTGAGAAGTAGAGGGAGGAGAAGTTGCTGATTAATTTGAAGAAGTGCAGTTTTGTGAAGGACTTAGTGTATCTAGGATTTTTCATCCTAGCCGAAGGTCTAAAAATAGACTCAGAAAAGGTGAGGGCTATCATTGAATGGTCCACTCCAAGAAGCATAATTGAGGTAAGATAATTTCATGGTCTAGCAAGTTTTTATAGAAAATTCATTAGAAATTTCAGAAATATTTGTGCACCCCTTATAGAAACAATGAGAGGGGATAAGAAAGAATTTAAGTGGACCTTAGGAGTAGATAAGAGCTTTGATATGTTGAAGAAGAAGGTTATAAAGCAACCTATTTTGGTACTTCCAAATTTTAATAAGGTATTTCACGTAGATTGTGATGCTAGTGGTAGTGCCATAGGAGCTGTATTGAGTCAAGAAGGTAAACTTGTTGCTTATTTTAGTGAGAAACTAAATGATGCTAGGAAAAAGTATTCAGTTTATGATCAAGAGTTTTATGCTATAGTTCAGGCTCTAAAGAAGTGGAGGCATTATTTGTTTTCAAAAGAGTTTGTTCTATATACTAATCATCAGGCCTTACAGTATATTAATAGCCAAGGGAAGCTAAATCAGAGGCACTTGAAGTGGTTTGAGTTTCTACAGAGTTATACCTTTGTGTTGAAGCACAAGAGTGGAAAATAAAATAGAGTTGCAGATGCCTTAAGTAGAAGGTAATATTTATTGATAAAATTGAAGGTGGATGTTGTAGGGTTTGACAAAATTAAACGTTTGTACCCTAAAGATCCTAATTTTGTAGAGGCTTGGAGGGCTTGCTTAGCACCTGTTACCTTGGACAAGACTAAGTGGTTGGATTTTATGATCCAAGATGGAATGTTGTTCAGAGGAAATCAATTATGCATTCGAAGGAGTTCAATTAGGGAGAATCTAGTCAAGGAGAAGCACAATGGAGGGTTTGTTAGACACTTTGGTCGGGATAAGACCATTGCCCTTGTTAGTGAGAATTACTATTGGCCACAGTTGCAGCAAGATGTGAAGAGGTTTGTACAAAGTTGTAGATTATGCCAGATGGCCAAGGGTGTGAGATAGAATGTTGGATTATATCAACCACTACCTGTACTAGAGAGACCATGGGAGGACATCAACATGGATTTTGTTCTTGGTCTACCAAGGACACAGAGGGAGAATAACTTCATATTTGTAGTGGTTGATAGATTTTCAAATATGACATATTTTATTCCCTACCAAAAAATTAATGATACAGTAAATGTTGCAAGGTTGTTTTTCAAAGAGGTGGTATGACTTCGTGGTCTACCAAAGAGTATTGTTTTCGACATGGATACCAAGTTTGTTGGGTATTTATGGAGGATCCTATGGAAGAAATTGAAGACAAACCTGAAATTTAGTTTTGCATACCACCCCTAGACTGATGGACAAAAAGAGGTGGTGAATAGAAGTTTGGGTAATCTATTGAGGTGCTTGGTAGGAGATAATCCCAAGGGATGGGATTTGGTTTTGCCACAGGCAAAATTTTCACAACAATTCTTTCAATAGGAGTACTAACAAATCTCCATTCTAGATAATATATGGGAGCAATCCAAGAAATGCTTCTGTGTTGAGGAAGATGGATACAGGGAAAAAGTGTAGTGCTAAGGCTGAGAAATTTGAAAGCATCTGAAGAGCTTGCATGAATAAGTGAAGAAGCATATTACTAATATGAATACTTAGTACAAGAAAAGGGCAAACTAGAAGTGACGATTTAAGGAATTTGAACTGGGAGATGAAATTATGGTCCATCTAAGAAAAGAAAGGTTTCCTGCTAAAACCTATAACAAGATAAAAATGAAGAAGTTTGGACCATGATGAATCATAGAAAAATAGGATTTAGGCAATGCATATGAAGTGGAATTGCCAAGTGGACTTAACATATCACCTATTTTTAACATTTTAGATTTGGCATAATACCATGAAGGAGACAATGGTGAGGGACTAGTAGCAAAATTGTGGAATATTTCGACATCTAATCTAGAGACGAAAGAGATAGAAGAGATCCTGGATACCCACATTGGAAAAAGTACCAGAAACAAGCAATATGCAGAATATATGGTTAAGTGGAAGGGTAGACCTATTGAAGATTCATCTTGGTTGTCGAAGAATGAGGTTGAATGCCTTGGTTTTCTTACAACAATAGAGAAGTGAAGGTCACTTCTCAAAATTATCCTGGATGTCTAATGCAGGAGCATCCAGTGGTGTACAAGTGATCTTGCATCACCCAAAAAAAATTGTAATTATTTAATTTTGTAAAACTAGTAAAACTAGTTTAACTTGCAGGAGATTTTTGAAGGTTTTAGAGGTTGAATTTGAGGATTTTCATCTAGACCTACCCTTGATTAGTTCATTTCGTGCCCTTTTCAAAAATATGTTGTAATAGTCAATTAGGTCAACGAGCACAAAGTTGTGACCTTGGCAAGTTGCCCCCAAAATTCAAATTTGAAATAGATGGTTTTAGGCGGGGAAAAGGGAAAAACGTGGTATTTGAGGGAATTTTCAAAATTGTAAAAGAGATTTTTTTCTTTTGGTATCCTACTTTTGGGAGGAAAGCAATTAAATGTTTGGTTCTCTTACAGGAACAAAGGAATAACACCTGTGTATCATTTGTTTGTGTTACTTGATCCTCACCAAGGTGGCTGCCATGAAAGAAATCTATGCACTTGGTACTAGGATTTCCAAATCCCTTTGAGAATATTATAACCTTCTATAGAGAAATAAGGGTCTTGTAAAATAATGTTAGTGTATGACATATTTTACCAAATTTTACCATCCACCTGGGGGTTTTTCATATTCTTCCTCATCAAAACCTTCCATGGATCATTCTCTATGATCACCCTTTGCATCCATTTAGCCTCAACTGCATAGTATTATACTTGAAGGTTTGGGATGCCTAGCCCACAACATGAAATTGGTCTGCAAAAATTTCTCTAGAAGACCATTAGGAGGCCTCGTTTGGCTATTTTTTTTACTCAAAAAAACTCTTGAAGAATATTGTTCATCTTATCATACCCAACCTTGCTAGGATTCAAAATAGAAGAGAAGTAAACATGGAAGGGGACTAACATTTTTCCAGTAATATAGATTTTAGCTGATTGAGATATTTCTAGAGATTTCCAATAGTCCAATTTTTTGGTAAATTTATCCATACACCAATCCCACATAAATTTGGGTGAAATGTCAACACCAATTTTTTTTTCCAAATACTCAAATATCTATCCTCTTTGCACCCACTTCCATGTTGTGGGTATCCAATCTAGATTATCATCAAATCCAAAGGGAATAACAAAGTTCTTAAATTATTGGATTCTTTCATTGAAGGCCCTACAAAATGTGTGAACTGTCTCAAGTATGTTCACAAGATTTTGCTGATTTTCCAAAGGAAAAAACATAGAATCATCTACGAAGTGAGAGTTGATAAGCTGAGATTCATTAAAAATGAGGATACCTCTTATCCTCCCCTCTTTAATTTTATATTCCAATAGATAGCCAAAGTCATCAAATATAATTACAAATATATAGGGGGCCAATGGGTAGTCTTGTGTAACTGATATTTCCATAGGAATGCTATTAGATAATTTTTCTATTAATAACCACTCTTGTAGAAGTATTTGGAAAGATGAAAGCTACCATACCAATGAATCTATTTCCAAAACCAAGTTAATGGAGTATGATTAAGATGAAAGGCCACTCTAATTGATCATAAGCTTTGTCAAAATAAAGCTTAAGGCAAAGGCCCTTGAGCCCCTATGATCCAGCCCACTCCATCCCTTCCCAAGCTATAAGGAGATTATCCAAAATGTAGTGACCTTTTAGGAATACTATTTACTTTAGGTAAAACATTTTTGTAGCCATTGGGAGGATTCTTCTGGCCAGAGCCTTAGCCCAAATTTTATAAGAGGAATTCAGTAAAATAATGGGAAACCAATCAACAAGAATATATGTATTAAGTATTTTGGAAATGAACCTAATAAATCCTTGATTAGTATCTATCCCAAGTCCTCCAATAGTAATAACCTCCTCACACATCCACATAAAATCAGCTCTTATAGTCTTCCACTTGGTCTTAAAAAAATCACTCAAAAGCTCATTAATTCCTGGGGCTTTTTCATTCACCAAAGAGAGGATGGAAAAATGAATTTCATCCTATGAAATAGGTTTATCCAAAAATTCTCTATATTCTTCATATACTTTGGGAGATATGCACTGTTTGCAACATTCTCTAAAAAACTCAACTTCTGTGTTGGGCCCTTCACTTTTGAAAAGAGCTGCAGAATGCTCCTAGATGAAAGATGAGAGGTACTCCATCAGAATTTCTTGGCCATATATAGGATTTTTAATAACCTCTATCCTCTCTGATCTATTTTGTTTCTTAATGGCATTAAATAAGAATTTAGAATTTTTATCACCCTCATGAATCCACTGATGATGTGCCCTTATTTACGCCTTGTGGAACTTATAAGCTTAGAGTTACCTTAAATATACTTGTTTTTCATCCAAATGATTTTGAGAGGGGATGCTACTAATATTATGGCTAAGGTGCTAGCTAATTTGGTCAACTTCATGCTCCAATTATTTCTCTTTTTTCCTATGAAGAGAGGTTAGGATTTTTCCAAAATCTTCAAGGTAATCCACTGTTCTTTTTATGGCTTCCTCCCACCACATAATCTACCCTCTCCCTTTTGAGGGACTTGGCAAGATATTCCACACTTTATTGATTTCATTAACACAATATCCTCACTTGAGTAGGGAAGTGTTTAACTTGAAAGGCAAATTGTTTTTGGGTTTTCTTATGGGGGACCACCCAATAATCAAGGTAATGGGGAGATGATATACAGTTACCACTTAATAGATTGGATGAGATAAATAATATGGGAGGATATAAATATTTTCTACTACATAAAAGCAATCCAATATTACCATTTTGAAAGCATCCCCACATCATGCATTTCTCCAAGTAAACCAAGCACCATTATTTTCAGCACTCTTGTTCCAACTAGGATCATAAATATTCTAGGACCTTATGAACCTAGACCATGATCTACCCTCTTCTAAAGGTTTGAGTGGAGTGCCACCTCCAAATATATCTCCCTCCCACTCTACCGTATTGAAGTCCCCTCCTATTACCTGATCTTCTTTAGGAAAATTGAAGCACATCTAGTACCAAAGGGCTACCCTTCCAGCCACACCATTGGGTGCATAAAAAACTGCAATACCCAATTTCCTACCACTAAAAATTATTGTACACCACACTACTCTATGCATTGGGTCCTATTATTAAAATAAAATAGAGTCCCATAGGTCTAGAGAGAGACATAGGACAATCCCCCTCTCCCTTGGTCATGATTTTTACACAAGGTCCTCCTGACCCCAATAGGGTCTTAAGAGATTTTTTGAGTCTAAAACTTGCAATTTTGATGTCTTGCAATAATAAAATCTATGGGAAAAATATCTTGATTACTGTCCAGAAAAAAAAATGTTTCTCTCATAGTGTGATGTCATACAAATTCCAAGACATGATTCTTGCAAACATTAAACTGATATATTGTTAAATAAAGCATCATATGCATTTTGGGTGGGTACAAATTGCATATAATCATGTAATGTACCTATTCCATTGTATTCACGTGTGGCTGAGGTATTGTTGAAGTGAGAGTTGGTGGGCTTATGTATCCATTCCTTATGTTATAGGTGTTGGTATTTGGAGACACCTCTAGAAGGAAGGGGAGAGGCATACTTTGATGATTTACGCCTATGTTTCTTGTTATGTTGGGTTACCCAACCTTACACAATTGTTTAATGAGGATTTTGGTCCACAAGAGCCTCAAAATCTAGAAGGGGATGAAGGAAGATGTGGGTAATTACCATGTTAGAAGCTTGCGGTACTAAATTAGTAAGGAAAGAGGTCACATCATGAGAACCAAAAGGTTGTGAAGAATTAATAGGAGGTACTATTTTGATTGCATGTTTAGTAGTGGTAGTAGTAGTACTAGTAGACTAGTTTTATTGTTTAGGGGTCCCATTGGATAGTTTTTAATAGTATGGTATTACTATTTCTAGTAGAAACATAAGTTTTCCAAGTGGACCTAACTAATTCGTTGTTCAAATTGGATACAAGAGGCTCTGAATAATAGCTTACTCATGAGGTACTTGGAGACATCAGTCTCAACCAAGATGCATGGGTGGGAGCGCATGAAGTGTGAGGTCTTGGATGGGAGGAATAATGGCCTTCAAAACCTAGTAGCTATTTGAGATAAGTACATTGTGCATGTCAATTTTAAGAAAGGGAGTTCAATCCAAAGTGGGTATTTCATGTTTGACACATTCTTAGTATCAAATTGGAATGCCCAATGTTGTATAAAGATGAGTTGACCAAAAATCATCTAGGTGCCAAGTCTTAGGACTTTTATACAAGAGTCTTTGGATGTAAAAGTTATTAAAATAAAGGATTTACCAAGGCAACAACAGGAGGTAATCATCCAACCCTTGGATTCCCATACTTTGATAGAACATCGATTGAGCTCTTCATTAGAGGGGATTTTTCTAAAAAGAAAGAATAGTTCGCTCTTCTATTTCTTTTATTTCTTTAGTAAAATAATCTCGCAACTCAAAATAAAAGGTTCTCGACTCTTTAGCTTGTTGATTTATCTATTTATAGCTTTGATTTCCTCCTACATGTCTATATTTGAGGGTTTCCTCCTTTGGTACATGTTGGTCACCACCTTCTTGTTCGGATCCTCCAGGTCCATGGGTTGAGTGTGTGAGGTCAACATTATTTTATCTTCTATTGGAATGAAGGTCCTCCAGTTTGGCTATTGGGGATGCCTAAGAATTACTGCCATTGAAAGTTAGGTTGTTGAGTAATGCACGGGCATAATATGAGCTAGAATTTGCTCTCACCTACAACATGGCACCCAATCTAGTGGGGGGGACTGAATGGGAGCATGGGTTACTACATTTGGAAATATCACTTCTATCCTACTCCTCTCCTAGAGTTACACTATGTTTTCATATCACAATAGAGGTATGACTCAGATCTAGAGGAAAATCCATGAGAAGGGCTAGATTCTCCTTCAAGACCCAAATTTTCATCCTCCTATTTTGGTTGCTAGGTTGATTTCTTTCTAAACATAAATAAGGGTCCACTAGCAAACTGCTAAAATGTGAAACACAAAGCTCCTCATCCTATGACTTACCCTCTCTATGGGGATGGAAGATAGAAGTAGAATATAGTTACCCAATCTCATTATCTTTCTTGTTGGGTGAAATTAGATGAATCCCACCATAACTAGCATGTGTTGTAGCTTTCAGATCCAAGAACCCTGAGTCAACTACTATCTCAATCTCTGGCATGCAATGACAATATTGTAGTCTTTGTCCTAGGTAAATGGTCACCAATAGCACCCAACGATAAATTTCTATTATTTAAAAAAGATCTTGGAGAGATACTGTCCAAATTAATATCCATGCTACACCCCTCGGAGATCCCTCTTTCTGTATAAAAATACCTAGCTTCTAAAAAAACTCTAGCTTCTAAAAAATTGCTCTACTTTCTGCATTGTTTTGCCATTTCATTTTAGTTTTTTATTTATTCGCAAGTAGATCTAGGATTTTTATATTTTTATGCATGGTTTGCTAAAATTACCAAGGAGATTTGTCTACCACATTTCTAAGATCAACCTTACAATGGCCTAAGAAGATCCCCAAATGCTAATTGTAATTTCTAGTATTTTGTGCAACTATTGTAGTTTTTTTATGAATTTGTGCTCAGATCCATGGATTCACTAGATAGACCACAAATTCACTTGGATCAGACATACATTTTTAGGTAGATTCCCAATTTGATCTATTTCAATTTCATATTTATGCTTTCTATTAGTTTCATGTCTATTTGGTTCATAAGTCATCGTGGAAAACATAAAAAGTATATAAAAATAAAATTACAATGCATGTAGCTTAGAAGAATTGTTTATTGCATGTTGTTTGCAAGGAAAGTTAAAATTCATGTAGCTTATATATAGTTGCATTTGAGCCAAACCTAGGAGTTTGTAAACTGAAATAACACATCAAACATACACCTTGGCTAGACTTAGAATTGATCTTAAATTACTTCTTGGTGAACCCCAGATCTATCCAACCATCACCAAAGGAGGTATATCACCAAATACCCCTCGCATCGAGGTGTAGGTTTCAAATGTACACCCCCTTCTAAGCATAGATCCATTTTCCTAGAGGGAAAGGGGTGCAATATTTGTAGTCTACATAGTTTTTTGCTTAAGAAATTCAACTTGATATCATTACTTGAAGCTATAATGATAGAGATGAAAATTTAGATCAAAGCAATTGCATATCTTACATGGAAATATTCAGGTAATTCATCGCTTTATTGCATAATTTTCTGACAAATACAAGCCAATAATTCACTTGTTGCAAAAGGGAGTTGCATTCGAATGGACTCAAGAGTGTTAGGATGCTTTTGAGGATCTTAAGCAATACCTCACATCCCCACCATTTTTGTTAGTATTACAATGGCACTGAGAGGGGGGGTGAATCAGTGTAGTTCTTTAAACTTAAATTAATAGTTCTTAAAATTGAAATAGTGAAACCTTAAAACCAGATAAAGCAAGTATCACAAGAGAACATCACACAACACAGGATTTAATGAGGTTCACCAATTTGGCTACTCCTTAAGAATGACTGCTTGGACTACCATCCAAATCTAGCCTTTGCAAAGCACCAACTTTACAATCAATTTACCAGCACCCACTGGAAGGAGCACCAACCCCTGGTTTATCTGCACCAACAGAAAGGAGCACCAACCCCTGATTTACCAACACCAACTGGAAGGAGCACCAACCCCTTATTTATCTTTGCTTTTGCAAGACCCTGACTGGTCTTCTTCACCTTTGCATTCTCTGTGCACTCTACTCTCCTTGTGCAATCACAATAGCACCTGGTCGAACTTCAACCTTTTCGCTCTCTGCACACTCTGCTCTCTCTGCGTAATCACTTCGCACACTCTACTTCGTTACAGTCAAACTTCATGATCGTCTTCTCACTTTTGTGCACTCTACTCTCTTTTTGAATTTTGCACTTAGCATGATTCGACATGACTTGCTCTCTACGCACATCGACCGTATATCACACACTTTGACATCCTTTCAAATCTCCAAACAACCCTCCTTTTATAACAGAATGTTTGAGATGAAAACCCTAATCTTAGTCGGCTATAAATCCTAATCTTAGTCGGCTTTCATGACAACTGTAAACCCTAAATTTAGTCGGTTGTTCATCGGTCTTCGTCGGCTTCAACTTAACCACAAAAATACAACATGTCGCGATATCGCGACACTTTTTATCCTTGCTCTTTCTCTTAGCTTTGGCTCGTGAAACAACATGTCGCGATATTGTGACACTTTTTCCTCTCTCGTCTTTCTCTTTGCTTTGGCCCGTGAAAATACAACATGTCGCGATATCGCGACACTTTTTCTCCTTGCTCTTTTTCTTTTCTTAGGCCCGCGAAAATACAACATGTTGCGATATCATGACACTTTTTTCTCTCTCCTCTTTCTCTTTGCTTTGGCTCACAAAAATGCAACATGTTGCGATATCGTGACACTTTCGCCTCCGTATACTTCATCTTTGATTTTGTCGTGATATCACGACACTTCTACCTTCGAAGTCTTCTCAGCTTTTGTCGTGAAATCACGACACTTCTACTTCCGTACTTAGCTTCTTTGCTTTTGTCACGAAATCGTGACACTTCTGCATTTGAAGTCTTCTTCTCTGCTTTTGTCGTGAAAATGTGACATGTCGCGATATCATGACACTTTTTCTTTCTCTTCCTTCCTGCCCTTTCCGAGTCACAAAAATGCGACATGTCGTGAAATCACGACACTTTTCCAACTTACTTTCTCTCTCCTATTTTAGTCGCAAAAATACGACATGTCGCGAAATCGTGACACTTTTCCAACTTGCTTTCTCTCTCCTATTTTAGTCACAAAAATGCGACATGTCACGAAATCGTGACACTTTTCAAACTTACTTTCTCTCTCCTATTTTAGTCGCAAAAATGCGACATGTCACAAAATCGCGACACTTTTCCAACTTACTCTCTTTCTTCGAACTTGTCACGAAATCATGACACTTCTTCCTGCTTTCTCTATTTCTTCCAACATATCGCAAAATCACGACAGTTTTTCCACTTGCCTTTTTCTGTTCCAACATGTCGCAAAATCACGATAGTTTTTCCACTTGCCTTTTTCTCTTCCAACATGTCGCGAAATCGCGACAGTTTTTCCACTTGCCTTTTTATCTTCCAACATGTCGCAAAATCATGATAGTTTTTCCACTTGCCTTTTTCTCTTCCAACATGTCATGAAATCACGACAGTTTTTCCTGCTTTTTCTCTCTCTTCCAACATGTCACGAAATCACAACAGTTTTCCAGATTTTTCTCTCTCTTCCAACATGTCACAAAATCGTGACAGTTTTTCCAGATTTTTCTCTCTTCCAACATGTTGTGAAATCGTGACAATTTTTCTTGCCTGCTGTATATGTCATGATATTGTGACACTTTTCTTGTCTTTTTATTTGATCTTTTGCAAATGGGCCACTTCGGTCTTCTTGGAAACTCACTGTATATACTTTGAATAACCTTTGAACTCCTGCATTCTGCATCTGAATAGCTTTTGAACTTTTTGTCCACTGCATGAACAGATCTATCTGACTATGTTAACAACAATGACAATACTGTTGCTGCACCTTGCTCAACAATCTCCCCCTTTGGAATTGTTGGCAACACATGTGCACTTTCCTGTAACTCTTCTCCCCCTTTGACAATAATACCAAAGGGCTATTGCAGACTCCCCCTGAGTCCATGCACAACATTCTCAGGCAAAATTGATTACACTTAGCAAAAATCATGAACATGAGCCAAAAGATAATCAAATACTTAAATTATCCCCCTGAGAATGTTATCCCTGTAGCTAGTCAATTCTTGGGAAGTGTGACCACTCCCAATTTATTGCGAAGGTACTCAAAAACTTCCTTGGACAATGGTTTTGTGAAGATATCTGCTACTTTCTCTGTAGTTGGAACAAAATCCAACTTAACCTCCCCTTCTGCAACTTTCTCCTTCAAAAAGTGATATATGATAGCAATGTGTTTTGTGCATGAATGCATAATCGGATTCTTGGAGATGTTAATGGCACTGGTGTTATCACACTTAACTGATATTGGCTCACTAAAGTTAATACCAAGATCTTTCAGGGTTTGTTTCATCCATAATACCTGCGTACAACATGTTGTCACTGCAATATATTCTACTTCTACTGTCGATAAAGAAACTGACTCTTGTTTCTTACTGTGCCATGCAACCAATCTGTCTCCAAGATAGAATGCACCTCTACTGGTACTCTTTTTGTCATTGACACATCTTGCCCAATCTTCATCTGAATATGAAATAAGGGTGAAGTCTTTACCTTTTGGATACCATAACCCATACTCAATAGTACCCTTGAGGTACCGAAGAATCCTCTTCACTACTGTCACATGAGTCTCCTTGGGATTAGCCTGAAATCATGCTACCATGCATACTGCGTGCAAAATATCTGGTTTGGTAGCTGTTAGGTACAGTAAGCTTCCAATCATAGATTTGTACATGGTTTGATCAACAGGTTGAGATTTGTCATCCTTGCTCAACTTGCAACCTGTCATCATGGGAGTGCTAATTGGCTTACAATCCTCCATTGTGAACTTCTTTAACATCTCTTTTACATATTTAACTTGAAAAATAAATATGCCCTTTTTACATTGATTAACTTGCAATCCGAGGAAATACGAAAGTTCACCAATCATTGACATTTCAAATTCTTTCTGCATCTTATTTGCTAAATCTTTACATGACTCATCTTTGCTACTACCAAATATGATATCATCTACATATACAACAAGAACAATAAGATGTCCATTTTCCATTTTGACATACAAATTACTACCCACCATACCTTTCTTAAACCTTTATTGAGTGAGATAGTTGTCTAGCCTTGCATACCAGGCTTGGGGTGCCTGTTTTAAGCCATATAATGCTTTCTTCAACTTGCAAACCAAGTTGGGATCATCACCAAGTTGGAAACCATCTGGTTGCTCAATATAAACCTCTTCTTCAAGTTTCCCATTCAAAAACATTGATTTTACATCCATTTGATAAACTTTGAAATTCTTGTAGATTGCTAAATCCAAAAACATTCTAATTGCCTCTAGTCTAGCTACTGGTGCAAAAGTTTCCTCAAAGTCAATGCCTTCAACTTGTGCATAACCCTTACATACCAATCTTGCTTTATTTCGACTACCTGTCCGTATTCATTCAATTTGTTTCGAAAAATCCATTTAGTCCCAATTATATTTTTATTTGCAGGTCTAGGTACTAACTCCCAAGTTTCATTTTTCTTGATCTGATCTAATTCTTCATTTATTGCCTTCATCCAACTTTCATATTTGCTTGCGTCAGCAATATTTTTGGGCTCAATCTTTGGATAATAGAGAGTAGTTACTTAATACTCTTCTCCTTGTCTGAACACCAACTTTGGGGTCTCCAATTATTTGCTCTCTAGGATGATATTTCTGCCAACTGCCTGTTTTGAATTTCTTATTTTCTTCCACTTCTGAATCACAACTTAAATCATCTGAGTCAATTTTTTGTATCTTTTCCATTTCATTTTCGTTATCTCCTTCAACAACCTCTTCATAAATTGGATAGTTCGTTTCATAGCTAATTACTCGTTCTCTACCTTCATCATTTAACATCGGCATTGTCCACAATTTTCTTTAGCCTCTTGTTGTAGCATTTGTAAGCTTTGCTTCTTGGTGAATAACCAACAAAAATACCTTCATCCGCTCTATCTTCAAACTTACCAAGATTATCTTCAGTTCTTTTGATGTAGCACTTGCTGCCAAAAACTTTGAGGTATTTTGTTGTTGCCCTTTTACCGAACCACAACTCATAAGGAGTTTTGCTTTCATGTGTTTTCAGCATGTACCTATTTTGGATATACACTGCAGTATGGACTACTTCTTTCCAAAATCTGTCTACTACTCTGCTTTTAGCCAACATAGTCCTTGCCATTTCTTACACTGTCCTGTTCTTTCTTTCTACCACTCCATTCTACTGAGGTGTCCTGGCTACTGAAAACTGTCTCCTAATATCGTATTTTTCACAGTACTCTGCAAAATCCTCTGAAACGAATGCTCTTCCTCTATCTGATCTTAAAAATTTGATCCTCTTTCCTGTTTCATTTTCAACCTAGTTTTTGAAAATCTTGAACATATCAAAAGCTTATGATTTATACTTCGAGAAAAATATCCATGTCATTCTAGAATAGTCATCAATGCACAACATAAAATATTTGTCACCATTTATGCTTTGTGTTCTCATGGGTCCACATAAATCAGTGTGTATTAGTTCCAACGGTTTGCTTGTGTAGTATTATTTTGTTTTGAATGTGACTCTAGTTTGTTTTCCCTTTTGGAATGAAGCACACATGCTATTTGCAGGTTTGATTATGGTGGGAATATCTCTCACTGCTCTTTTTGAGGTGATTTTTACTAGATTATCAAAACTGATATGCCCGAGTCTCTTGTGCCACAACCAATTTTCTTCTTCCTGTCCAATAAAACAAGCTCCTTTTGAAGTCTCTAAGAGCATGTATAGGTTACAAGATGTCCTTGATACAGTTGCTATCAATTTTCCACTGTTTGTTTTTCTGACTTCACAACCCTGCTTCAGAAAAACTACTTCATGACCTTTATCACAAATCTGACTTACGCTCAACAAGTTATGTTTCAAATCATCCACAAACAAGACTTCTTTTGACTTAATTTTTTCATCAATAATTTTAACTGAACCTTTGCCAACTATCTTAGCTCCATCATTATTTCCAAACTTTCACTGAACCACCTTCATATTTCTGTAACTTCTCAAATTTATGTTTGTTACCTGTCATATGACTGGAGCATCCACTATCAAGTATCCATGGTACATATTTATTCTATGCTTTAAATGTTGTTTGTACGATTAAGGATTCCTTTTCTTCCTTAAGTCGCTATTTTCCTTTCCACTCCATTTTGATAGTAGTTTTGGTCTCTTGTTTTGCCTTTCCCTTATCAGTAGTTTGAGCATGTTTTTCGGGAAGCTTTCTATTTTGTCTCATCCTATTTGGTTGAAATTTTCTTCCCTGAAATTGATTTGATGTAAATGTACTTCTACAGTTTCTTGCAATGTGCCCAAAATTATGACAGTTATAACATTCTACTCGTATAATTCATCGGAGGAGAAAAAACATTTCTACTAGTGAAATTCCTTGGTCTTACATTATATTTGCGAGTCGAGATTTTATGTCCATAGCCATTGCATTTAAAAAAAAAACCAGAAAAGGGATAATTGAACCTGGGTGATGGTCTTTGCCATGTTTTCGTAGGAGCCATAGGTCTTCTTCTTCTTTGATGTAAATGTACTTCTACAGTTTCTTGCAATTTGCCCAAAATTATGATAGTTATAACATTCTACTCTTTTTCTTCCCTGAAACTGATTTGATGTAAATGTACTTCTACAGTTTCTTGCAATGTGTCCAAAATTATGACAGTTATAACATTCTACTATATAATTCATCAGAGGAGAAAAAACATTTCTACTAGTGAAATTCCTTGGTCTTACATTATATTTGCGAGTCGAGATTTTATGTCCATAGCCATTGCATTTAAAACAAAAACCAGAAAAGGGATAATTGAACCTGGGTGATGGTCTTTGCCATGTTGTCATAGGAGCCATAGGTCTTCTTCTTCTTTGATGTAAATGTACTTCTACAGTTTCTTGCAATGTGCCTAAAATTATGACAGTTATAACATTCTACTCTTTTTCTTCCCTAAAACTGATTTGATGTAAATGTACTTCTACAGTTTCTTGCAATGTGCCCAAAATTATGACAGTTATAACATTCTACTGTAAGAAAAAACATTTCTACTAGTGAAATTCCTTGGTCTTACATTATATTTGCAGTCTAAGATTTTATGTCCATAGCCATTGCATTTAAAACAAAAACCAGAAAAGGGATAATTGAACCTGGGTGATGGTCTTTGCCATGTTGCCGTAGGAGCCATAGGTATTCTTCTTCTTTGATGTGTGACATTGGTGAATCCATCATTTTCAATTCTCCTTTCATGCCTGGCATTATTGCTTTCTTTTGCATGAGACATTTTTTCTTGATCAACCTGTTTCTTATCTTCATTCTTTATGGATTCTACATTTCTGACCTTTGATCCACTTGATGATTCTCCTTCGATGAAACCTAGACCAAATTTGATGCCTACAGGCCTTTGGTCATTTATGATCTTATCCAGCTTCATAGAACTTTCTTCACATTTGTGATAACAACTAATTTTCTTATTCATCTCTTCTAGCTGCATTCTTGAACCAACAATCTCTTCTTCTAGCTTGCTGCAATAATATATTTTCATGGTTATTTGCACTTCGATATCTTCAGATATTTTCTTGGATTCTTCTATCTGTACTTTCAAACTAGTTATGATTTCATTTGCATCCTCAAACTTTCTTGAACTTTTGTTATTATTTTTCTTTTCTATCTCCCACTCTTCAAGTGCAGAGATCAACTCACCTTCTAGATCTTTTCAACCTTAGGGTTTTCACCACATATTTTAGAGTTCACTCCTTCCTTTTCTGATTGTACTTCTTCAAATGCCATGAAAAGAGCTTCACCACCTGCAATTGTGTTACTTCCAAGATCACCCTAGCCGGTTAAGCTTGTACAGGAACTTGGATCTGATACCAATTGTTAGTATTACAATGGCACTGAGAGGGGGGGTGAATCAGTGTAGTTCTTTAAACTTAAATTAACAGTTCTTAAAACTGAAATAATGAAACCTTAAAACCAGATAAAGCAAGTATCACAAGAGAACATCACACAACACAGGATTTAACAAGGTTCACCAATTTGGATACTCCTCAAGAATGACTGCTTGGACTACCATCCAAATCTAGCATTTGCAAAGCACCAACTTTACAATCAATTTACCAGCACCCACTGGAAGGAGCACCAACCCCTAATTTATCTGCATCAACAGAAAGGAGCACCAACCCCTGATTTACCATCACCAACTAGAAGGAGCACCAAAACCTTATTTATATTTGCTTTACAAGACCCTGATTGGTCTTCTTCACCTTTGCATTCTCTTTGTAGTCTGCTCTCTCTGCGCAATCATAGTAGCACTTGGTTGAACTTCAACCTTTTTGCTCTCTGTGCACTCTGCTCTCTCTGCGTAATCACTTCGCACACTCTGCTTTGTTACAGTCGAACTTCATGATTGTCTTCTCCCTTTTGTGCACTCTACTCTCTTTGCAAATTTTGCACTTAACATGATTCGACACGACTTGCTCTCTACACACATCGATCGTATATTACACACTTTGACATCCTTTAAAATCTCCAAACAACCCTCCTTTTATAATAGAATTTTTGAGATGAAAACCCTAATCTTAGTCGACTGTAAATCCTAATCTTAGTCGACTTTCATGACAACTGTAAACCCTAAATTTAGTCGGTTTTTCATCGGTCTTCGTTGGCTTCAACTTAACCACGAAAATACAACATGTCGCGATATCGCGAAACTTTTTCTCCTTGCTCTTTCTCTTAGCTTTGGCCTACGAAAATACATGTCACGATATCACGACACTTTTTTCTCTCTCCTCTTTCTCTTTTCTTTGGCCTGCGAAAATACAACATGTCGCGATATCGCGACACTTTTTCTCCTTGCTCTTTTTCTTTGCTTAGGCCCGTGAAAATACAACATGTCACGATATCGTGACACTTTTTTCTCTCTCCTATTTCTCTTTGCTTTGGCCCGCAAAAATACAACATGTCGCGATATCGTGACACTTTCGCCTTCATATACTTAATCTTTGCTTTTGTCGTGATATCGTGACACTTCTGCTTTCGAAGTCTTCTTCTCTGCTTTTGTCGTGAAATCATGACACTTCTGCTTTCGTACTTAGCTTCTTTGCTTTTGTCACGAAATCATGACACTTCTGCTTTCGAAGTCTTCTTCTCTACTTTTATCGTGAAAATGCGACATGTCGCGATATTGCAACACTTTTTCTTTCTCTTCCTCGCCCTTTCCAAGTCGCAAAAATGCAACATGTCATAAAATCACGACACTTCCAACTTACTTTCTCTCTCCTATTTTAGTCATAAAAATGCGACATGTCGCGAAATCGTGACACTTTTCCAACTTACTTTCTCTCTCCTATTTTAGTTGTGAAAATGCGACATGTCGCGAAATCGCGAAACTTTTCAAACTTACTTTCTCTCTCCTATTTTAGTCGCGAAAATGCGACATGTTGCAAAATCGCGACACTTTTCTAGCTTACTCTCTTTCTTCGAACTTGTCGCGAAATCGCGACACTTCTTCCTCCTTTCTCTTTTTCTTCCAACATGTCACGAAATCGTGACAGTTTTTCCACTTGCCTTTTTCTGTTCCAACATGTCACGAAATCGTGACAGTTTTTCCACTTGCCTTTTTCTGTTCCAACATGTTGGGAAATCGTGACAGTTTTTCCACTTGCCTTTTTCTCTTCCAACATGTCGCGAAATCGTGACAGTTTTTCCACTTGTCTTTTTCTCTCTCTTCCAACATGTCACGAAATCATGACAGTTTTCTAGCTTTTTCTCTCTTCCAACATGTCGTGAAATCATGATAGTTTTTCTAGCTTTTTCTCTCTTCCAACATGTCACAAAATCGCAGCAATTTTTCTTGTCTGTTGTATATGTCGCGATATCGCGACACTTTTCTTACTTGTATTTTTCTTTGATTTTTTGCAAATGGGCCACTTCGGTATTGTTGGAAACTCACTGTATATACTCTCAATAACCTTTAAACTCCTGTCTTCTACATCTGAATAGCTTTTGAACTTCCTATCCACTGCATCAACAGATCTATTTGACTGTGTTGACAATAATGAAAATACTATTGTTGCACCTTGCTCAACAATTTTATCCCTTCCTAGGTAGGGTTTTCCCTTTCACCTATACATTTTTGTAATTAGTATCGTCTTAGGAACCATGCTAGGCCAAAATAATGAGGTCAATCAAGAGATAATCATATATTATATTAGTCATACCTTGGTGAGCTACAAAACAAGATATGCTTATATGGATAATTTATGCTTAGCAGTAGTTTTTGCTACTAAGAAAATTTACCATTATATGCTCAATCATACCACTTATGTTATTGCCAAGGAAAACCCATTATGATACATGATGGGTCGATCCTACAATAACAATCGAACTAAAAAATAGATAATGCTTTTAATAGAATTTAACCTCAAATTCATCAACCATAAATCCATAAATATCAATTCATCATAGATCAACTTGTGGAAGCTTCACTCATAGATTATCAACTTTTTATCATTAATCTTCCCAATGACTCTATATTCAATACTACTAAGCTAGAAGAGTGTGTTGAACCTAAAGATAAAGATAACCTAATGTTATTTTTTGATGGTTCAAAGTGTGAGAAAGGGGAAGGTGTTGGATTTGTCTTCTTCACACCACAAGAGGCTCCAATCCTTTTTTTCATTTAAAATCAACATCCCTTGCACCAATAATAATGCTAAATATGAAGCTCTCATCATTAGCAACCTCAAAATTACAATTTCTAGGTGCATCAAGAAAATTCAAATCATTGGTGATCTTCTTCTCATTTTCAACCAAGTGAATGGTATTTATCAATATATATGCAAAGTTCTCAAGTAGTATAAGTGGATTGCATAATAGTTGCTATCCCAATTTGAGTGGCATGATATTGATGCCTCTTCAAGGATTGCAAATAGTTTTGATGACATCATGGCCTCTCTTGAATTCCTCATTCATTATAACCTACCTGATAAAGTAACCCATATACATATAACAACCCTTTACAAATATTTTATTTCTTAGAAGACCTCTCTCAATGATATAGACATCAATTTTATTCAAGCAAAGCCTTATGATTATTAGATTTCATAATTCAGTGATTACCTTAAACTTAATGTTCTTATCCATGATTTACCTCATGCTAGGAAGTAAAAATTTAAATAGAAAGCCATGAGATACACCCTCTTGGAGGAAATCCTATATAAGCACATCTACACTGGTATCCTTTGTTGTTTGGAACCACATGAATCTAACCTTGTCATATCTGCAGCTCATGATGATACTTTTGGTGGCAATTTTAGTGGAATTGCCATAAATAAGTGCATATTGTGCATGGGTTATTATTGGACCACCATGTAATGTGATTGTGGTGCATATATCAAGAAATATTCACAATTCGAATAACATGCCAATTTAACCCATTTCCCTCATAAGCATTACAACCCATCCAATCATTATGACTATTTTTGAAATGGAGTCTTGACCTTGTGGGTAAGATCTCTCTAGCTTAATTAGGAAAATATAAATTCATCATCATGTCAAATTAGTACTTCACCAAATGGGTTGAAGTCATTCCTCTTGTCCAAACATCTAATATTAAAATTATTGAGTTCATCATGCATCATATCATATCAATTTGGCATCCCCTCTAAGATCATATTAGATAGTGGTACATCATTCAAGAATAAGGAGGTCTAAGAGCTATGCAAAAAATATAACATCCACCATAGTTTCTTGACTCCTTACTATCCTTAAGCCAACAACCAAGCCAAAGCCATAAATAAAACCATTTATTCAATTTTGTGCAAGACAGTTATAGAGTCTCATCGATATTGACATAATCAAATACCTTTTAGTACTATGGTCATATAGAATGACAATTTGTACACCCACTAGGGAAACTCTATTTTCATTAGTCTATAGCACTAAATCCAGTATGCTCCATTAGTTATAAATTTCTTCTTTAAGAATCTCACTATAAGAATTCATTGACGATGACACTACATGGCAAGCTTGTTTAAAATGACTTACACTTCTTAATGAACGTTGAATAAATGATCTTGAGCATATTTGAGTTAACTAAGATCATGTTTGATGTGCATACAATAATAAATTCCATGAATGCAAATTCCAAGTAGGAGACCTCATGCTTAAAGAGAACCAAAAAAATTCGAATCAACCATGCCACTTGTGAGACAAGTTTGTGCCCAATTGATTGGGTCCTTGCATTTTCAAGCAAAAATTTGGTTCTAGAGTTTGCAAAATTATTAATATCGAAGGGATTGAGGAAATCACACTCCTTCATTCATATTTAAGATTTCTACGCATAATACTATCAAAAAAGGGTCTCAAATTCTTATCCATCAAGGCTAAAAAAGCAACATAACACAACATAAATAAAAATAGGCAAATATATTCAACAAAAAAATTTAAATAATTATTTCATATCATCGGTTCTTTATCCAATAAATTCATAAAGATGCTTCAAGGTCTCTCAATTCTATTTTATCCTTCCTCTTTTGAGCTTCTTTTTTCCCTCTTCTTCAATCCTTCTCCCATTCTACTTATATTTTTATTTATCTCTTAGTAGGCTCCTAGACAATGTTGTATGGTCACAGACGAGCGACTACATATTTTTGACTGGTCCTATTTCCTTATAAAAACCTTATTTTCATCATTATTTTCTTTTTTCCTAACTTCCTCTTCTTCCTATAATCTATTCCTTTTCTCCTTTTTTTAGATCTCATGTCAATGTTGTATGGTCATGCACGGGTGGATACATATCTTTGAGTGGTCCTTTTTCCTCTTCCTCTTTATTTTCTTCATTTTTGTTCCCATTTCTCACACTTTTTTTCTTTCCCTCTTTTTTATTTCCTCACTCCACATTCTTTTCTATCTCATTCCTACCCCCCTCTAGCATTTGGGATTTTCTCTCATCATTATTTTATATTGCATTCATTCCATCACATTCATGCATAAATAAAATATGGCTCGTAACATGCTAATTTGGTTCCCTTTTGGATGTTTGGATACATGTTGCTCAATTATATTTGGTATAATTAATCAATGACATATACGTCACATTTTTTTATTTTGTTTTGTATTCATTATATTCTTGTATGATTATCATGTGTCTAAAATGTAGGGTTTTATAATTTGTCACATCATCTTGTCCATCATGGTGCACACAAACACATTTTGTCTTTCACAATTAATCAATGAGCATGTACTAGTTATCCCAATTGTCATGATGTCTTGTGCAATCATATTCTCAGGTTGCTTGGAAATATAAGTCTTTTTATGTTATTTAACCATTCCTGGTTGTTCCAATCGACCTTTGTCAAAATTCATTATGTTCTAATGTGATTTTAGGCTTTTCCTTACTGAATTGAGTTCTTTCTTGGACCAATCACATATCACACATTAAGGAAATTTTGAGTTTAGGGAAGACAACACCATGAGTAGTATTGCTATAAAGCAAAAGTTTTCTCATTCATCGTATCATTCACATAATCTAAACCCAATGATCCAAAAATCAAGTAAAAAAAAAGGGGGAGAGAGCAAGTACGAGCAAAAGAAAAATAGAAAAAGATATCCAAAGATTGGTTTCCTCAAGTATTTTAGGTGCCTCCATTGGGTCTATAGATGCCTAGATAGTAGTGGAGCTATGTCAAATGATTATGGGGATAACCTCCATTGGGGCTATAGAAACCTGTCTAGCAGTGGAGTATGATATTATCCAACAATATTGCCTTGCACATGATCAATATCAAAACACTTGATATTGGGATTGTATTTGTCCAAGAAATTTTCCTAAGACTATTACGAGCCCTCCTCTGCTAGGGAAAAAAATATAATTTCTCTTCTCAACTCAAACTCTAATATAACTTATATAGTCCATGCCAATGTTTTTATGGTTACTCAAGCACTCATTGCATCAAGGTGGAAAGTTAAGACCACTTGAAATTGATCATAGCATCCTGAGGATACCTACTAATGGTTTTTTAACTTCCTAAATCAATCAAAATCAACAATATATCAAAGACAAAGTTTCAAGGATATTCATCCCTTCCATAATTGGGTCATCTTACATTGTTCATGATTTGAGATAATATTGTGTCTCCTCCCTCAAAAATCATCGTGGCATTCCAAAATCCATGTTTAGCCATGACAATTCATCATTAATTCATCCTCCTTATAGTCTACCACTCATTTGGTGTCATGTTTTTTTGCACTGCATCATATTTTCACACACTAAAATACAAAAATAGGTAAATATAGACACCTAAAAATATCACATTATCCCTTGTGTAGTGCTAATGGTAAATTAATTTGCAAAGCCCTAAAAATTCTACTTAATTTGTATTAAAACACGTTTTAGCATTTTAAGCTCCTTTTACTCACTAAGTCACTCTTATGCCTAGACCCTGGTCACCATGTGACCACCCCTCTAACCTAGCCTAGGGCTACCTCACCCTAGTCTACCATTTGACTCTAGACTAGTTCCACCTCACCTTAGCATACTCTCCACATCCCCATGCTCATTCAATTCTATAAATAAGATGAAGACTTTCTTCACCCATGTGTATTAATGACATGAAGAATTTTCATACACATTTCATAAAGAGGGTGAGGACTTTCTTCATTCCCATGCATTTATGAGGTATGGTGCTCCCATATTCATTTATTGTATATGGATGGGTGAGGAATTTCTCCATACAAATCCATTTATGAGTCATTGTGCATTCTTCCACCTCATATGATACCTCACTACCTAACCTTGGCCAAATTCTATAAATAGGAGGCCATTTCTTTTATTTTAAAAGAATGAGACAAGTGCTTATGAAAATATTACCAAAATCACTCTAGCCCTCATTTGCATACAAACCCTCCTTTGTGCTAACCCCCATGGATGCCCTTGTGTGCCTCCTTATTTTGTAAAACTAATTGCAATTATGGACTTAGAAAACCATTAGACTCAAATAGAAGCTCCTTGGAAATCAATAGCACATTTCCTCTAAATTTTATTAACAATCCAAGTTAGAGCCAACTGCATAGATATGTATGGTAAATAGTCAAAAACATATCTTGGGGTATGGTTCCCTCAAGGAACTAATTTCAATCATTTGCAACCAACGAACCAAAATTCCAAATGAGTAAATATTTTTTTAATCTATTTTTAGCTTAGTTTAGTTCTATTTTAATGTTATAGTTTAGATTTCTTTGTTTTACACTCATTTATTAATTTAGATATAATCAAGATAGGCCCACAAGTGCTACTAATTCATTGTTTTGATTGTGTGTAGGTGCTAGAGGATCTACTCAATTAGTGGTGGTAGGCATAAACCTTCCCCCATTTGAGATGGTCAAAGAAGATGGATAGTGCCATAATTGTTTAGTGAAAAAGGGCTTCTCCATTGGAAGATCCTAATTGTAGCCCAAGGGGAAAAAAGTGCAAAAGGACTCAATTTGTAACACCTTTTATATAACAATTAAATGACATATTTTTTTACTACAATATCTTTGGAACATTTTACCATTAGTACCTTTATTGAGACTTTTTATCTTGCCTTTACTCTGCGACTCATGAAATTTTGACCTTTTGGCATTTCCATGCTCATGAAATTTGACCTTCAATGATTGAGCTTTTATGATTGAACCTTTCTTCATGCATTTATCCATGACTTAGAATTTCACTTTCAAAAGGTTTAGTGGTTTATCACTATATTTTTGGTGGCTCTTAAGGGATATTTAGCCTGTTAAAGATAAGAAATCCAAAAACGGTTACCTTAGTCCATTAGGAACATAATCAAGAAATTTTTCCCTTAAAGCATAATTTTCTAGTGGACAAACCATGACTTTGAAAATTTGTAGGTGGTTGGGACTTTCACTATCTCATGAAACTAAGATATCCTATGGTACATATGTACAAAATTTTATGTGAGTGACCTTTATCTATTGGACATGAAGTGAAGGATCCCCCACCAGCTACTTAAGTCCTTTCTTTATTTCACTTTCTCTAGTTTCTTAAGTACAAAAATGACCACCCAAATCAAACTAAGACCCTTTTGCAGGTTGTTTACACTAAGTAGGAGGGTGTTAGAGGCATTTCCATGTTTGTAACCATTGAGGGTAGTTCCTCACTTGTAATTCGATCTCTCGAAAGCTCTTTCGTCCTTGTGAATGAAGAGGTCATTTGCATGCTCTTGCTTAGCCTATTTAGAAAGGATGGGATCCAAGGTGGAATATACCTACCATCATGCTTGGTCATAAAAAATATAGAGGAGGCTTGATCCAAAAATTTCCTCCTCATCATGATCCCTCTTAACCTCTAGATAATTTGTAGACTCATGTCCTTTGTGATGCATGTTAAGGGTCTCCTTTGAGATCTGCTCTTGTTGTTTAGGGAAGTGGTAGATAAATTTTTTTCCTCCACATGGATGCTACACATCTTCCATTCTAATGTATACTTAGGGGTATTTCCTAGCTCAGATTCCACTTTATCTACTTCTATGAAATTGCTTAGACTAGGGTAGCAAGTTGACATTAATTAGAGATTGAATATGGAAATAAAACATTGTATTTATGGTGATCCTTACCTTTTAGAAAGACCACCAATAGCGTAAGGACCACATACTACTTTGTGATGTTGTGCACTTTATAAATGAAAACAATTTCTTATAGGAGCTCCAATGGGGATGTTTGGACTTCACTTGTACATTCAAGCATAATATCTAGGAAATATATTGGAAGTTTTCCCTAAATAATCGATGGACCTAGAGGTCATAGTGAGTTATTTTCTTCCCAAGTGGAGAATCACTCTTAAGATGATATAGAAATCTTAGACCTATGGGTCCTTTGGATTATTGTGAAGTTTCTAGGTGAATAAAACTTCTTGCTTCTGGAAAGTAGGTAGACAAAGGCTTACCTAAACCTCGATTTATTATCTTTAGTAGTATCTTCTTCTAGTGTTTGTTTTGGAGTAGAGTCACCAAGTGAGAAAATATATGCTTCAATAAGGGAGGACAAAATAAGATCCTCATCAAGTCCCAACCCTAGTCATTGTTGCAATTTTGGGACTAGTGATGTGTCATTGGGGTTCCATCGGGTATGCTATCAAATTGTTGTCATATTTGAATATCCCCATGAGGGACAATTATACCTCGTGTTGGAGTGACATAATAGGTTGTAGTTGAGAGTGTAAGGTTTGGCTCAATCAGAGGCCTTTGAGAGTTTTTACAAGTTTGGTTCCTTTTTAATATGTGATATTCAAGGTGCTAGTTGCTGAACAAAGGAAAAGGGTACGAGAAAATAAACAAAATCAACAAATAAAAAAAAAAGGAGTGATGTGCCAAGAGGTCCACTAAGATCTTCCTATAAAATAGGCCTAAACACTATGTGTTAGTGGTGGATACTTCCTCTCCTCTACATAGTGAAGTTTAATCAAGATCTACTAGTTATATGCATATATGAGAAGGTGGGTCTTGCAAGAGAGCCAAGCTAGTAAGTGACTCAATCCAAAAATGGATGTGAAACCCTCACACACATACACTTAAAAAAAATTGATATTCATGCAAAATATCATAAACACATAAACATGCACAACAACAGGTCTATAGGTAAAGACCAATAAAATAGATACAAACTTCCATGTATATATAATGGAAGAAAAATATTACAAATATTGTGCCAAAAGCAAGAGTACAAGATTACCCATAAATCACTTAGGAACTATAACTATTTTTACAGAGAGAAAATAAAGGAAAGCCTACAAAATGCATGCAATTGAAAACTTGTTGGTCCTTTACAAATCTATTACTATTTCTATTTATAGATTACAAGGGGAGGAATTTCCCTCCAAAATTCATGCAAAGAGTTCTAAGTTAGTGTCGTTTTAGATATTGAGTCATGTCTTGTATTAATTTTTATCCCTTTAGGATTCTTCATATATAACAATATGAATGTGAATTGATCCTAGCCCCTTAGATGATAAACTACGAATAGTATTACCATCTACCTATTTTTGGGGATTCCCATTTCTTGGGTGTAAAAGATTGCTTTAATTAATTTTCTAGATCTCTGATCTGTCTCTAATGTGCCTTTGTGTTGTTGTTCTCCTTTTTAAAAAATATGAGCCATATTATGTATGGAGGATAATATTACTTGAATATTGTACACTTGATTGATTTATTTTTTGAGGCATCAGTGTTATCTTCTTTGAAAGTTTTTCTTCATCTTTCGGGACTGCTTATCCTCAAATATTTGGGACTTTTTTCCATTAGTACCTTTTTTCTCTTGCCTTTTATCATGACTTAGGCACTTTTGACCTTCAAGCATTTCCTTGGTCATGAAATTTAGCATCTAATGATCAAGATTTTCTGATTGGACCTTTCTTCATATGCATATCCATGACTCAAAATTTTACTTTCGAAAGTTGTAGTGATTTATCACTACACTTATAATTTTACGTTTGCATCAAATATGCATACTTCCATTAGGATTTTGGGTACATTTACTATGAACATTAATGATGTATCATATGTATCAATAACGTATTAATGTATCTTGATAATATCTAAATATGTTTAACATGCAAACCAAAGTACCCTTATCCTCATAATTTTTCACCCCATGTACCACATACACTCATATCTACATGCCCCAAATTTAAAAGATTATATTTGATATTTTTACTTGACACTAAAACAACCTTAATCAAATATTATAGGTTAACAAGTAAACCTATATTTTATATATCATGCAAGTGTGTGCATGTATATAGATTATAAATGAAGAATCAAATTTGTGTATATACCATTATTTGTTATGTGAAATGTTGGTTGATGTCTCATCTATCTATTAATTAAATAAAGGAGGAAAATATACTAATATTTGCATATGATTAAAGTAGGTCAATAGGACTATAATTTGAATACAATTAATTTATAGTAACGGTAAGAGTGGTTTAGTGAGGATGGAATATTATATATCTTCATTTCAAAATATAGACCTAACACATACATGATACAAATATGATTTCTAATTAAATTGAAAATAAAAAATATTTACCCATAAAATTGGAAGACTATGTAGAGTAAACCAATTGAGTTAATACAACCATAAATATTGTGCTCTTCTTCACAAAAGCTTAGTTCTCAAGATGGTAGGTGATGTTATCCTCAATATTGAATACTTTATTTATTTTCATAATAAAAATTATTTATAGCTATTAGTATAAATGGTGAAACTAATAAGGCAAGATTAATGAGAGTATTTTTTAATCTATGAGCAATGCTTATTTTTTGTTGATGCATGTTATTATCCCTAGAATGATATGAATTTTTCCTTTCAATTGTGTGATGGTTTTTTCCACCTTATTAGAAGAACTTTATTGACACTTTGTACTACTAGTGCTAAAAAATGCTAGTAGGATTTTTCATGCAAATCGATAAAAAATACTCTAGAAGTGTTAAAAAAAGATAAAAAAATAGGATTATCATCTTGTGATTAGAGTATTTAGTTCTTGCTTATTATAGTTAAAGGACAAAGATTGCTTCTAGGTGAAATGCTAAAAAAATTACTAATGAAAATGATGAGTCTAATACTTGCTAATTTATAACTTACAATCAATAAAATAGTAGGTTTATCTTCAAATCACTTATGCACATGTTTATTCTAACTAATTTCCATATTTCTAGTATTATGAGGTTTTAAAAAAGTATGTGAAGCATAATATTCAAGTGCTTGTATTTCAAGAGGAAGATGATTAGTTCACTGTACTCAAAATGTAGAGTTCAATCTTAGTTAAAATTCTCAATTCCATATCTAAATTCATAAAATAGTATTTGTGCTCTTATTTATTTAGTCACATTAAAAGTACTTTTTTAGAGAATAAGTGAATATCCATAAGAATAGTCAATTAACTGATTTGTAAAGTTGCATTTGAGAATATTCAAGCAAGAGTACCATGTGACCACAAAAAGGTATGTATTTTTTAAAAGAAAAAAAAATATCAAGGACAATCAAATTTGAAATTGTAATAGTGAAGGTAATGTAGACTGTTGAACAAACAATATTAGAAACTTATATATTTAAAGCTTAATAATAGAAACATAGATATCACTAAAGTTTTAGATATCAACAACTCTACCAAGATTTAAAAAGAGTATGAACTCCACCAAAAGCACTTTAGATGCCACTACATTCAAGATCACTAAAGGCAATATGAACATTAAAAACTCCACCATAATTACCTCTAACACCATCAACATTCAATATGCCATCAAAGAACAAACTCTATTGGAGTTACTTTTAGTTGCGAACTCTATAAAAACTGCATTCAACACCACACGTATGGCATAAAAATCATAGAATAACCTCCATTGGAACTACTTTTGACTGTATAAATGTAAAATATTCCATGGGAACAATTTCCATCATACTAACTTAAAGACCAATTGAGGCACCGCAAACATTAAGAAATCCACCAAAACTGCCTGTAACATCACCAAATTTTTGGACCACCACTAGAGCTACCTATGTAACCACTTGATATCACTAACTTTAAGACATAGAGATATTGTAAACATTTATAACTCCACCATAATTACCTTTGATACCATAAAATTTGATATCACCACAAAAACTACCTCTAGGACCATCAAATTTTAGATCACTATTAAAATTAAAACCACTATTTTCCACCAAAAACATCTTGGTAAATGTAATTGCTAACCACAAACAACTTTGATAAACATGTAACCTATGTACATATACAACGATTTGAACCTCAAAAATCATATAGAAGTCTAATAGACCAAGCAACTTGCCTGGTAGAGAGACATAATTTTAATACAAATTAATATATACATACTTGTTGTGGCTAATCCACAACACACCCCAAAATTGGGGACCCACCTTTTTTGCAGGCTTGCGGATGAAATCCCGGTGACCCAGATGCTAAAAATGAAGAAAAGAGAAAAAATGCCTAAGTGTTGGAAGTGTCACGAAATCGCGACCTGTCGCGCCATCGCTGTCGAAAAATAGAAAAACGTCGCGATATCGCGACATGTCGCTCCGTCGCTGGAAAAAAAAGAAAAGGTGTCACGAAATCGCGACATGTCGCTGGCAAAAATGAAAAGTTGTCGCGATATCGCGACATGTCGCTGGAAAAAATGAAAAGGTGTCGCGAAATCGCGACATGTTGCTCCGTCGCGGCCCAGGCAGGAGAGAGAAAGGCAAGAATGAAAATCGTCACGATTTCGCGACGTATGGAGCTGCCACTGCTTGGAAATGAGAAGTGTCACGATTTCGCGACGTGTTACTACGAAAGGTGTACGGAATGAAAATGGTAGCGATTTCGCGACAGGAAGCAGGAAGAAGGTGCCAAGCGAGAAAAGCGTCACGATATCGCGACAGAAAGCTACAAAGCACGCCGAAGCGAGAGAAACGTCGTGATTTCGCGACAGGGTGCAGCCGAAGGTGTACGGAATAGAAAATGGTCGCGATTTCGCGACAGGAAAATAGCATGGCGTACGGAGGAGAGAAATGTCACGATTTCGTGACAGCATGCAGCGAAGGTGTACGGAGAAGAGAAACATCGCGATTTCATGACAGAAGGCAGCATTACAGCTCGAAACGAAAAGGCGTCACGATTTCGTGACAAGTAACAGCGAGAGGGTACGGAACGAAAAAGTGTCACGATTTCGCGACAGGTGGTGAGGAGATGGCCCGAAGCAAAAAAGCATCGCGATATCGCGACATGTCTCATTTTCACTGTGCAGGAGGAGAAACGATGCTGTTGGTCAAAAACGTCGCGATATCGCGACATGTCTCATTTTCGCGGCCAGGAAGGTGAACGGGCTGCATGCTGTTTTGTCGCATTTTGCACGGGAAGACGTTACAGAAGGCATAGAAAACATGAGACACGTGGCATACAGGTGTCAGAGCTACAGAGGCGTTACATGCAGCGGTAGATTTTGAACGTTTCAAAATCGAACATGGAACAAAAGCATCGAAAAGGCAAGAATTTGAAAGGTCACATGCTGGAAGGTGAAACGAAGCGACACAGGGAGAACCGAAGAGACGTTTCAGTTAGTATAAAATCTGAAGCACGGATTGATACGAGGGTTGGAAATTGTTGCTTGCAGAGTTGCAGAGACAAGGGCTTCATGCCATTCGGGCTCGCACTTGGGCAATTTCCTTCATTTGTTCTGGATTTGTAAAACCTGGAACATTCTGTAATTGTAATTGATACATCATTTTAATGCAAAATACAGAGAGTTGGCATTTCATTGATGAGAAAGAAGGAGTCATTTTTGCATGCATGATTCAATGTGTTATCTTTCCCTTTCAGATTTCTAGGCTTATAGGTGAAGTTGAATGCAAGTGTTCTTGGTTGCTTCATGCGAATGCCTAAATCTGAAACTATAGTAGAAACCCTAGAAACCCGCACCTGGCTTATCTGAATTGTGCGAATTTGCAGGTTCAATAGGTTGGGTTGCATGCAAAAACCTCATTGTCTTCGGTTTTATCAATCAAGATGGCAGTACTCTGGACGTAGCTTAGTTGCATATTCATTTGCATTTATTTTTATTTTTAAACCCGTATTTATTTTCTGTATTTTAATTACAATCATTTAAATAAATAATTGAAAACCCATCAAAGCTCAGAGTCCATTGCAAATCCAAATTAAAGTGAACTACAGTGCCCCTTGTTAACATCCACTTGCAACCCTAAGGTATTCCCTGCATTTACAGTGAGCAGCATCATTGGTGTTTTAGAATCAACATAAGAGGAACCTTGGAGAAATTACTTTCTTTGCAAGCAGAGGATTTTGGGACTCAGATCCTACCGGAGAGTGTGCTTTCACAATTGGGTGAAAACACCACTCAACAGATTGGCGCTAGAAGGAGGGCCCGAATCGGTTTACTTTATTTTGGTTTTCATACATGAATAATATCTTTTGATTTAATTTTGAAATAATTTCTTAAAGCTCACAAACGGCTAAACTGCAGCTTTTGTTTTCTTTTGTTGCAGGTTTTCGCTGAAATAATCGAGGGTTTCATCAGGCAGGCTGGACCCACCGCGTCGTATTGCAACCAGGTCCCAAACAACCGGGGAAACCATTTTTCATGACCTTACTCGTACTCCCAAGAGTAAAACCAAGCAAGTCGTAAGTTCACCAGTCACGAAAGACCTATTTTCTCTAGGAACATCGAGTGGATCTACGCCCGTAATATCAGTTGCCACTAGTGTTCCTATTGTCAATAATATTTCTACTGCTATTGTAGGTTTGTCTTCATCAATTTTGAGTCAAATGGCTCAAGCTCCAGCAGCTCCTTGGTATGGAGCTAATAATACTCCTTTGAACATTGCTGGGGATATCCATGAAATCCCCAAGAACATTGAAATATTTCTGCCTAAATACAAACCAGATGGCCTAAGAACAGCAGAAGAACATATCCAAGCCTATAGGGATGTTTTAATTAGGTTGCAAGTTCAATATGAAGATGTGGCCTGCAGACTTTTCCCCATGAGCTTAGATCCAATAGCATATGAATGGTATATATGCTTGCCTACTGGTTCAATCACTTCTTGGACACAAATGGAAAATGCCTTTGTTAATCAATTTAGGTCACCCTTGGATCCCGCAACTATTTACAATCAGTTTATTACATGCAAAAGGGGCCAAGGGGAACCGATCAGAATGTTTAATCAGAGATTCCAAAAGTGCTATAATAGAGCAATTAGGCACTTTGCCATCGATCCCGTAGTGGCTTTGCAGATATATTTTGGGGCATTGGACCCCATGACAGCCATGTTTGCGAGACGTAATCCTCAAGTCACCACGCTGGCTTTAGCCTATAACGAAGCCATGACTATCGAGCAGCAAATGACACCACAGGGCTACGGGTTTACCCAGATGCCTGTGATGGGACAGTATGCTCCATATGGTCAAGCTCCCCAGGCAAATCAACTCATGGCACCACAAATGCCAAGCATGAATGCCTTCCCATATCAGCAGTCGTATCCACCAGCACCCGCGTATGCACCCATTCCAATCCAACCAATCACATCCATTCCACTTGTCCCTGCATTTTTGCAGAACAGTCAATCAACTATGCAAGGAACTAGCCAAGTCAATCCTCAAGCCATAGTTCCTTTTCCAAATCCAACCCCGATTCAAAGTGTCAATCCATACGGGAATCAAATTCCTCAGAACCCGACCCAAATGTTGAATCAAGACCCCATCAATTATGCGAATCCAATGGGGGTTAACAACAATGTGATTCCACCGAAGGAGATTTATTCAGAAGTCGAAGAGCTCAAGAAATTAGTTCATAAACTGAGCAATGACAGGGTTCAACAGCAGAAGTATGAGTCCCATGCCCCTCACCCAAATCAAAATTTTAACAATAGAGGGAGACACTGGAACACCAAGCCAAACAATGGGGGAGTACCCGCTCCCATTGCTAATCAATTAGATACTTCTATAGGACCTAGCCAATCCAATTCTCTTTTGAATCTTTCAGATTTGGCGTGGGAAAGGGGGTGCAGGTTGCACAACACGAAAGAACACAATGAGAGGAATTGTCCTGAAATTGCGAGATACACTCATTGTCTTCAGGCACAAGTTGATGATTTGGAACTGGTATCAAATGAGGGTCCATCACAACATCAAGATGATAATATTATGGTGATGGAAACTGTATATCATCAAGAAGGTGAGAGTGAGGAAGAAGAAGACGAAATTTTGGAACAGGAGGTGCAAGCTTTTCGAGATTTTAGGAAGGGGAATCATGGATACCATTTGAGAAGTAAATCTAAAACCCCTAAAACCTCATCAACACCTCCAAACAACTCTATTCTTCCTCCCGATACTAAGGCAAATAATAATCCTCCCCCTCCACTCAGAAGAGAAATGTCTAATGATGTGCAGAAGACAATCAAATTCGAAAAGCCAAACTATGACATAGTGGAGGATCTAAAGAAGTCCAAATCTAGCCTTTCGTTCTTGGACGCAGCTAGATTGCCAGGCCAAAAGGAGGCATTGATAAAAGCGTTGAACTCACCTGATCAAACGTGGAAAGGAAAAGGAGTTGAATCCCATCTCATTTTGCGAAAGGAGAGAAGGGATGTCCCGCCATTCTTACTGACTCTGAGAATTGCGGGTAAGAATTTGCATAACTGTTTGGTGGACACAGGTGCCACGAGCAACCTCATGCCTACAGAAATATGTAAGATGCTAGGCCTGCAACCTGTTTCATCCAAATGTACAGTCCTGCAACTGGACAGATCAGAGGTAAATGTAGTGGGGACTCTATATGATGTCAAGATTCAATTGAATTCTGAACCCAGGGTTCAGCAGGTTGTGGACATTCTGGTGGTTAATATCCCAAGTAGGTATGGAATGTTACTTGCGAGGGATTGGATGAAAACTCTGAATGGCTATTTTTCAATAGACTGCTCACATATGTGGCTACCATGGAAGGGAATTGCAAACCAAATCAGAGTGGAAAATGAACCGAGGCTTAAGGAGATTATAACAGATTTTAACAAGCCGAATGAAGTTCAGTTTTCTGAGCCAGAACTAGGAGTTTATGCACTTGATGTTGAGGAAGCTGCTGAAGAACCTAAAGAGGAGGCATGTCATGGTAGCTCTTCTGATGAAAATGATTACACGTGGTTGCTCAGGTTCGATGGATCAAAATCTAGACAGGGAGCAGGAGCTGGAGTCGAGCTCACTGGTCCAGGAGGTAAACCATTATTAGCTGCTTACAGACTGCAATTTCCTTGCACGAACAATGTGGCAGAATACGAAGCATTGATCTTTGGTTTACGTCTAGCATTGAGCAAACATGTTAAATGCTTGAAGGTTTTGGGAGATTCTGAGTTGGTAGTCAAGCAAATCAAAGGACAATATACATGCCATGACAGAAGACTGAGCCTTTATAGAACTAGGGTTATGGACCTCATTGAGGAATTCGACGCATTCAATATAGCCCTTATTTCTAGGAAAGGAAATCGAATAGCAGACTCTCTTGCAGTCGCCGTGGGCATGTTAAACCCGGTTGATATAAAAAGATGTAAAAAGTTTTCTATTGAACTGGTTCCTTGTCCATCAATACCCGATAATGTAAAGAATTTCCGTGTTTTTGAAAGTGACAGACATATTTTCAAATTTGTCACGAACTCGGGTATTTTTGAAAATCAGGTGATTGATGAGGAGCAAAGGTGGCAGGATGAAACAGAAAATGAAATTGAAACTGCGTATCAATCCAACAAAATTCCTAAAGACGTGGTTTCATTGGAAAAGATGTTCGACATGGGATGCAAGACCAAGAAAGGAAAAAGAGTCCCACTCCCTAAAGATGCATGTGATTCAATTAATCTAGGGAGTGCAGACAATCCAAAGGAGGTGTACATAGCAAAGGCATGTACAGAGGAAGAAAGGAGCAATATAATGCAAGCATTGAAACATTACATAGATTGTATTGCTTGGAACTACAATGAGGCTGAAGACATACAACCAAAACATTATCACACATACCATCCCTTTGAAGCCAGACTCCAAGCCTTTTAGGCAAAGACAACGAGTTGTTAACCCGCTATTGGAGCCTTTGATCGAAAAGGAGGTTAAAATATTATTGGAAGCGAAAATCATTTTTCCTGTTAGGCACTCAACCTGGGTGGCTAACCTCGCTCCAGATGAGAAAAAAGAGTGGAGAGATTAGGCTGTGCATAGATTTTTGAAATCTTAATAAAGCCTCTCAAAAAGATAATTATCCACTGCCATCAATCGATGAAATTCTACAAATGGTAAATGGATCTGAAATGATGTCCTTTCTCGATGGGTATTCTGGGTACAACCAAATTCTTATACATCCGGATGACAGGATGAAAACAGCCTTCACTACCAAGTGGGGGACATTTGCATATAAGAGAATGTCGTTCGGATTGTTAAATGCTGGTGCAACTTTTCAACGCGCCATGGATTATGCATTCAAAGGGCTCATAGGCAAATGCATCATCGTGTATGTGGATGATATCCCAGTTTTCTCGAAAAAGAGAGAGGAACATGTCAAAGATTTAAAGAAAGTGCTTCAAAGATGCAGAGAACATGGAATTTCCTTAAATCCCAAAAAGTGCATTTTCGGAGTAATAGAAGGAAAATTGTTGGGTCACATTATTTCAAAAGAGGGCATATCCATCGACCCAGAAAGGATACAAGCTATCCAAAACCTACCTCTCCCGAGTAGTAAAAAAGAATTGAGATCTTTCTTTGGGCAAGTTAATTTTGTGAGGAAGTTTATCTCTAGCTTTGTCGAGATAGCCAAACCTCCGAACAAGATGCTCAAGAAAGATGTGGATGTAAAATGGAACGAGGAAAGTAGAGTGGCCTTCCGGAACATCAAAGATGCCATTTCCGGAGCCCCTGTCCTTATAAGCCCAGGCTACTCCAAGCCTTTCTATATTTATGCTTTTGCATCAGAACACTCCTTCGCGAGTGTCTTAACCCAAAAAGGCGAGGATAGTGCCGAAAAACCCATAGCATTTTTAAGTGCCCCCTGAAAGATGCTCAATTAAGGTATTCGATCCTTGATAAGCAAATGTACGCACTTTTTAAAACGGTGAAAAAATTTAGGCACTACATTGTACACAGCAGAGTTATTGCTATCGTGCCCGACTCTGCTGTCAAGACCATGTTTTTACAAAATGAACTAGGTGAGAAAAGAGGGAAATGGATTTCCACCATCCAAGAATTTGATCTCGAAATCCAACCTATGAAACTAGTTCGAGGACAGGGACTGGCGAAGGCGATCGCAGAAAATAATCCGCAAATAACAGGCCAATGCTCGAATACAGAATACATTGCTAAGGATGACTGGTATGTTGATATTGTGCAATTTTTATTGACTGGTAAGTGTCCTTCTAATCTGAATTCAACACAGAGAAGAGCTTTAAGGCTTAAGTCTGTCAATTATCTGATGAAATCTGGTGTGCTTTACAGGAAGAATCATGAAGGTATCTACCTGAGGTGCTTGAACAAAGAAGAAGCCGCCAGGGTGTTGCAAGAATTTCACGGGAAACATGGAACTGGTCACGGTGCGGCCAATGCTACAACACATCAAATCCTGAGAGCAGGATACTACTGGCCCCATATTTTCAAAGATGCACATGCCCATGTACGATCTTGTCATATCTGTCAAGTGGTTGCTAGTAGAGAAAGAAATGCAGCCATGCCGTTACAACCTGTAGTTGAAATGAGACCATTTGCACAGTGGGGACTAGATTTCATTGGGGTTATTAACCCAAATTCTTCTGATTCTCATAAATTCATATTGACAGCTACAGACTACTGTACAAGGTGGACAGAAGCGATTCCTACTAAACATGCCACCACAGACGTTGTAATTAAATTCCTTGAGGACCATATTATAACAAGATTTGGAATGCCCAATTCTATTGTCAGTGACAATGGTAAAGCATTTATTTCTACGCAATTTGCAGATTGGGCATATGATAACAAAGTGAGCTTAAAGTTTGCATCCAATTATTATCCTCAAGGAAATGGGTTGGCCGAATCTTCAAATAAGAATTTGTTGAATACCATTAAGAAGTTGCTGGAAAAGAACCCTCGGGATCGGCACAACCAATTGAAGTTTGCCCTTTGGGCGGATAGGACCAGAGTGAAAGAGTCCATAGGGAATACTCCCTATCATTTGGTCTATGGGCAAGACCCAATATTTCCTGCAAATTTGAAGTTGCAGACCTTACATTTCATACAAGAGTACTTGGGGACAGATGATCAAGTTGAAGCCAGGTCAAGTCATTTGCTGCACCTTGATGAAAAGAGAGAAGAGGCCATGAATCACATGAATAAACACCAGGAAGTTATCAAAAGATGGTTTGATAGAAGGGCCAAAGTTAAATCATTCAGAATTTCAGATTTGGTATTACTATGGGACAAAAGACATGAGGAAAAAGGGAATCATCAAAAGTTTGATTGTCTTTGGTTAGGCCCATATCAGATTTCAGAGATTCTTGGGAAGAATACCTTCAAGCTAAAAACTTTAGAAGGGAGAGATTTTATGCTACCGGTTAATGGGCAGATTTTAAAGCATTATTTTAGCCCTTAGGTTGTGAGATTTTTGATATTATTCTTTCGGTTTTGGTGGGAGTTTTCAGTTTTTGTTTTTATTGTTTAGGATTGTTAGTTTAGCTAGGATTTTGGTTGTGGATTTGATTTCAATTGACATGTTTTGTTTATTCTGATAAAAAAATAATAATAAAAATAATAATAATAATATATATATAATAATAATAAAAAAATGAGATGTCAACTTATGCTTAAGGTTAGGAGAATATGAAATATTGGAATTATCCTGTAAAAGCTCCACAAGTACCACAAGCATCTTAAGTTATATTGTTTGATTTTGTGATGCATGAAAGAGTCGGTTTTGCATGACAAATCATTTTCATTTGCAATTCAAGAGATAATGCATTCATGTTCCATCTCACTTTACATACATTTCATCTTAGTTGCATATGCATCTTAGGTACATATCATTTAAGTATGTCAATCCCTCTTAGGGTTGTGTTATAACATAAATGTAAGAGGCATCCTAAGGTTGGGAACTGAGTCTTGAGATATCTAGAACCAAGCACGTCTCATACATTAAAAAGGATCTTGAGCAAAATGATCATGACCTAACTTGGAAGAAAAGGTTGGGCGAAAGAGGTTTTTCATGTCTATCCTATTATGCAACATGATCCTTAAAACAGTGGTTTTGACCACTTCCATAGAGCTTAAAGCCTAAAATCAGAGTAGTAAGGATAGGGTTAAATCCTCATCGAACTTAGGTTGAGGATCCAATTCCCCAAAGCTTTGATTTGACCTACATGGAGTAGTAAGGATAGGGCATAAATTCTCATCTCGCTTAGGTTGAGGATCCAATTCCCCAAAGCTCTTATGTCTCATTTCACAATAAATCTTGGATTGTAAGGATCGTACTATTTGTCCTCTGCAAAGGATGGGTAGTCATCCCCAAGGTCTAAGCAACAAAATTAATATTTTTCATCTAAATTTTGGATTGTAAGGATCGTACTACATGTCCCTAGCCAGGATGGGTAGTCATCCCCAAGGTCCAAGAAGTAAAAAAATAAATTTTTCCCATCTCATATTTATATTGGATTGTAAGGATTGTACTACTTGTCCTCTCGCAAAGGATGGGTAGTCATCCCCAAGGTCCAAAGAAATGAGGATAAGTTTTGGATTGTGGGGTTAGATATGCCCATGCATGGCATCATGTCTTGCCTCAAAAACAAGACCACTGATTGTCTAGAGGGTTAGACTAGCATGACCATTTCTTCCATAATTGGTTTAATTATTTTGCTTAAAGTGAGGTAATGAACTCTAAATCAGAATAGTAAGGATAGGGTTAAACTCTCATCTCGGTTGGTTGGGAGTCTGATTCCCCAAAGTTCTGATTTCACATTCACTTGCACATGGGTTCCAGATAGTAGGGACTCATAACCAACTTTGGGATACAATAAGGTAATGAATTAGTGGATCCTAAGAGGGTTTGGCAATCTTGAATGCTTGTACATAATAATAGAAGAATGACTATGCCTTTTACGAAAGCAAAATCTCTTAGCATATTCATTAGGGTACACAAATCATTCACCATCTCACATATGCATTCATGCAAAACTGACAATGGAGTGTGGATCAATTTCAAACGATAGGAAAAGAAATCCATTGCACACACTGAGCTAATACTTGATGATTCTAATGATTCATGTACTTCGATCTTTGGGCATTTGTTTGTATTGCTTATGTGCTAACACATGTTTTCGAGTTTATGATATGTTTCAAGTTGGGTTCTTACTAAAAATGCTCAAGAGCATTTTACAGCAGAGTCGCCATTTGTTGTGGCTGATCCACAACACACCCCAAAATTGGGGACCCACCTTTTTGCAGGCTTGCAGAAGAAATCTCGGTGACCCAGATGCTAAAAATGAAGAAAAGAGAAAAAATGCCTAAGTGTTGAAAGTGTCGCGAAATCGCGACATGTCGCGAAATCGCGACCTGTCGTGCCATCGCTGTCAAAAAATAGAAAAACGTCACGATATCGCGACATGTCGCTCCGTCACTGGAAAAAAGAAAAGGTGTCGCGAAATCGCGACATGTCGCTGGCAAAAATGAAAAGTTGTCGCGATATCGCGACATGTCGCTGGAAAAATGAAAAGGTGTCGCGAAATCGCGACATGTTGCTCCGTCGTGGCCCAGAGGAGAGAGAAAGGCAAAAATGAAAATCGTCACGATTTCGCGACGTATGGAGCTGCCACTGCTTGGAAATGAGAAGTGTCACGATTTCGCGACATGTTACTGCGAAAGGTGTACGGAATGAAAACGGTAGCGATTTCGCGATAGGAAGCAGGAAGAAGGTGCCAAACAAGAAAAGCGTCACGATATCGCGACAGAAAGCTACAAAGCACGCCAAAGTGAGAGAAACGTCGCGATTTCGCAGGAAGGGAAGAAATGGCGTGAAGGGCAAAAAATGTCACGATGACAAAGAAAGGTGCGAGAAAGAAACATCGCGATTTCGAAAGCAAAAGAAAAGGTCATGATTTCGCGACAAGCAACAGCGAGAGGGTACGAAACGAAAAAGTGTCACGATTTCGTGACAGGTGGTGAGGAGATGGCCCGAAGCAGAAAAACGTCGCGATATCATGACATGTCTCATTTTCGCTGTGCAGGAGGAGAAACGATGCTGTTGGTCGAAAACGTCGCGATATCGCGACATGTCTCATTTTTGCGGCCAGGAAGGTGAACGGGCTGCATGCTATTTTGTCACGTTTTGCACGGGAAGACGTTACAGAAGGCACATAAAACATGAGACACGTGGCATACAGGTGTCAGAGCTACAGAGGCGTTACATGCAGTGGTAGATTTCGAACGTTTCAGAATCGAACATGGAACAAAAGCATCGAAAAGGCAGGAATTTGAAAGGTCACATGCTGGAAGGTGAAACGAAGCGACACAGGGAGAACCGAAGAGACGTTTCAGTTAGTATAAAATCTGAAGCACGGATTGATACGAGGGTTGGAAATTGTTGCTTGCAGAGTTGCAGAGACAAGGGCTTCATGCCATTCTGGGCCTGCACTTGGGCAATTTCCTTCATTTGTTCTGGATTTGTAAAACCTGGAACATTCTGTAATTGTAATTGATACATCATTTTAATGCAGAAATACAGAGAGTTGGCATTTCATTGATGAGAAAGAAGGAGTCATTTTTGCATGCATGATTCAATGTGTTATCTTTCCCTTTCAGATTTCTAGGCTTATAGGTGAAGTTGAATGCAAGTGTTCTTGGTTGCTTCATGCGAATGCCTAAATCTGAAACTACAGTAGAAACCCTAGAAACCCGCACCTGGCTTATCTGAATTGTGCGAATTTGTAGGTTCAGTAGGTTGGGTTGCATGCAGAAACCTCATTGTCTTCGGTTTTATCAATCAAGATGGCAATACTCTGGACGTAGCTTAGTTGCATATTCATTTGCATTTATTTTTATTTTTAAACCCGTATTTATTTTCTGTATTTTAATTACAGTCATTTAAATAAATAATTGAAAACCCATCAAAGCTCGTAGTCCATTGCAAATCCAAATTAAAGTGAACTACAGGTGCCCCTTGTTAACATCCACTTGCAACCCTAAGGTATTCCCTGCATTTACAGTGAGCAGCATCATTGGTGTTTTAGAATCAACATAAGAGGAACCTTGGAGAAATTACTTTCTTTGCAAGCAGAGGATTTTGGGACTCAGATCCTATCGGAGAGTGTGCTTTCACAATTGGGTGAAAACACCACTCAACATATTGGCGCTAGAAGGAGGGCCGAATCGGTTTACTTTATTTTGGTTTTCATACATGAATAATATCTTTTGATTTAATTTTGAAATATTTTCTTAAAGCTCACAAACAGCTAAACTGCAGCTTTTGCTTTCTTTTGTTGTAGGTTTTCTCTGAAATAATCGTGGGTTTCATCAGGCAGGCTGGACCCACCGCATCGTATTGCAACTAGGTCCCAAACAACTGGGGAAACCATTTTTCATGACCTTACCGGTACTCCCAAGAATAAAACCAAGCAAGTCGTAAGCTCACCGATCACAAAAGACCTATTTTCTCCAGGAACATCAAGTGGATCTATGCCCGTAATATCAGTTGCCACTAGTGTTCCTATTGTCAATAATATTTCTACTGCTATTGTAGGTTTGTCTTCATCAATTTTGAGTCAAATGGCTCAAGCTCCAGCAGCTCCTTGGTATGGAGCTAATAATACTCCTTTGAACATTGCTGGGGATATCCATGAAATCCCCAAGAACATTGAAATATTTTTGCCTAAATACAAACCAGATGGCCCAAGAATAGCAGAAGAACATATCCAAGCCTATAGGGATGTTTTAATTAGGTTGCAAGTTCAATATGAAGATGTGGCCTGCAGACTTTTCCCCATGAGCTTAGATCCAATAGCATATGAATGGTATATATGCTTGCCTACCTGGTTCAATCACTTCTTGGACACAAATGGAAAATGCCTTTGTTAATCAATTTAGGTCACCCTTGGATCCCGCAACTATTTACAATCAGTTTATTACATGCAAAAGGGGCCAAGGGGAACCGATCAGAATGTTTAATCAGAGATTCCAAAAGTGCTATAATAGAGCAATTAGGCACTTTGCTATCGATCCCGTAGTGGCTTTGCAGATATATTTTGGGGCATTGGACCCCATGACAGCCATGTTTGCGAGACGCAATCCTCAAGTCACCACGCTAGCTTTAGCCTATAACGAAGCCATGACTATCGAGCAACAAATGACACCACAGGGCTACGGGTTTACCCAGATGCCTATGATGGGACAGTATGCTCCATATGGTCAAGCTCCCTAGGCAAATCAACTCATGGCACCACAAATGCCAAGCATGAACGCCTTCCCATATCAGCAACCGTATCCACCAGCACCCGCATATGCACCCATTCCAATCCAACCAATCACATCCATTCCACCTGTCCCTGCATTTTTGCAGAACAGTCAATCAACTATGCAAGGAACTAGCCAAGTCAATCCTCAAGCCATAGTTCCTTTTCCAAATCCAACCCCGATTCAAAGTGTCAATCCATACGGGAATCAAATTCCTCGGAACCCGACCCAAATGTTGAATCAAGACCCCATCAATTATGCGAATCCAACGGGGGTTAACAACAATGTGATTCCACCGAAGGAGATTTATTCGAAAGTCGAAGAGCTCAAGAAATTAGTGCATAAACTGAGCAATGACAGGGTTCAACAACAGAAGTATGAGTCCCATGCCCCTCACCCAAATCAAAATTTTAACAATAGAGGGAGACACTGGAACACCAAGCCAAACAATGGGGGAGTACCCGCTCCCATTGCTAATCAATTAGATACTTCTACAGGACCTAGCCAATCCAATTCTCTTTTGAATATTTCAGATTTGGCATGGGAAAGGGGGTGCAAGTTGCACAACACGAAAGAACACAATGAGAGGAATTGTCCTGAAATTGCTAGATACACTCATTGTCTTCAAGCACAAGTTGATGATTTGGAACTGGTATCAAATGAGGGTCCATCACAACATCAAGATGATAATATTATGGTGATGGAAACTGTATATCATCAAGAAGGTGAGAGTGAGGAAGAAGAAGACGAAATTCTGGAACAGGAGGTGCAAGCTTTTCGAGATTTTAGGAAGGGGAATCATGGATACCATTTGAGAAGTAAATCTAAAACCCCTAAAACCTCATCAACACCTCCAAACAACTCTATTCTTCCTCCCGATACTAAGGCAAATAATAATCCTCCCCCTCCACTCAGAAGAGAAATGTCTAATGATGTGCAGAAGACAGTCAAATTCGAAAAGCCAAACTATGACATAGTGGAGGATCTAAAGAAGTCCAAATCTAGCCTTTCGTTCTTGGACGCAGCTAGATTGCCGGGCCAAAAGGAGGCATTGATAAAAGCTTTGAACTCACCTGATCAAACGTGGAAAGGAAAAGGAGTTGAATCCCATCTCATTTTGCGAAAGGAGAGAAGGGATGTCCCGCCATTCTTATTGACTCTGAGAATTGCGGGTAAGAATTTGCATAATTGTTTGGTGGACACAGGTGCCACGAGCAACCTCATGCCTGCATAAATATGTAAGATGCTAGGCCTGCAACCTGTTTCATCCAAATGTACAGTCCTGCAATTGGACCGATCAGAGGTAAATGTGGTGGGGACTCTATATGATGTCAAGATTCAATTGAATTCTGAACCCAGGGTTCAACAGGTTGTGGACATTCTGGTGGTTAATATCCCAAGTAGGTATGGAATGTTACTTGCGAGGGATTGGATGAAAACTCTGAATGGCTATTTTTCAACAGACTGCTCACATATGTGGCTACCATGGAAGGGAATTGCAAACCAAATAAGAGTGGAAAATGAACCGAGGCTTAAGGAGATTATAACAGATTTTAACAAGCCGAATGAAGTTCAGTTTTTTGAGCCAGAACTAGGAGTTTATGCACTTGATGTTGAGGAAGCTGCTGAAGAGCCTAAAGAGGAGGCATGTCATGGTGGCTCTTCTGAGGAAAATGATTACACGTGGTTGCTCAGGTTCGATGGATCAAAATCTAGACAAGGGAGCAGGAGCTGGAGTCGAGCTCACTGGTCCAAGAGGTAAACCATTATTGGCCGCTTACAGATCGCAATTTCCTTGCACGAACAATGTGGCGAGTATGAAGCATTGATATTTGGTTTACGTCTAGCATTGAGCAAACATGTTAAATGCTTGAAGGTTTTGGGAGATTCCGAGTTGGTAGTCAAGCAAATCAAAGGACATTATACATGCCACGATAGAAGACTGAGCCTTTATAGAACTAGGGTTATGGACCTCATTGAGGAATTCGATGCATTCAATATAGCCCTTATTTCTAGGAAAGGAAATCGAATAGCAGACTCTCTTGCGATCGGCAGTGGGCATGTTAAACCCGGTTGATATAAAAAGATGTAAAAAGTTTTCTATTGAACTGGTTCCTTGTCCATCAATACCCGATAATGTAAAGAATTTCCAGGTTTTTGAAAGTGATAGACATATTTTCAAATTTGTCACGAACTCGGGTATTTTTGAAAATCAGGTGATTGATGAGGAGCAAAGGTGGCAGGATGAAATAGAAAATGAAATTGAAACTACGTATCAATCCAACAAAATTCCTAAAGACGTGGTTTCATTGGAAAAGATGTTCGACATGGGATGCAAGACCAAGAAAGGAAAAAGAGTCCCACTCCCTAAAGATGCATGTGATTCAATTAATCTAGGGAGTGCAGACAATCCAAAGGAGGTGTACATAGCAAAGGCATGTACAGAGGAAGAAAGGAGCAATATAATGCAAGCATTGAAACATTACATAGATTGTATTGCTTGGAACTACAATGAGCTGAAGACATACAACCAAAACATTATCACACATACCATCCCTTTGAAGCCAGACTCCAAGCCTTTTAGGCAAAGACAACGAGTTGTTAACCCGCTATTGGAGCCTTTGATCGAAAAGGAGGTTAAAAGATTATTGGAAGCGAAAATCATTTTTCCTGTTAGGCACTCAACCTGGGTGGCTAACCTCGTTCCAAGTGAGAAAAAAGAGTGGAGAGATTAGGTCGTGCATAGATTTTCGAAATCTTAATAAAGCCTCTCAAAAAGATAATTATCCACTGCCATCAATCGATGAAATTCTACAAATGGTAAATGGATCTGAAATGATGTCCTTTCTCGATGGATATTCGAGGTACAACCAAATTCTTATACATCCGGATGACAGGATGAAAACAACCTTCACTACCAAGTGGGGGACATTTGCATATAAGAGAATGTCGTTCGGATCGTTAAATGCTGGTGCAACTTTTCAACGCGCCATGGATTATGCATTCAAAGGGCTCATAGGCAAATGCATCATCGTGTATGTGGATGATATCCCAGTTTTCTCGAAGAAGAGAGAGGACCATGTCAAATATTTAAAGAAAGTGCTTCAAAGATGCAGAGAACATGGAATTTCCTTAAATCCCAAAAAGTGCATTTTCGGAGTAATAGAAGGAAAATTGCTGGGTCACATCATTTCAAAAGAGGGCATATCCATCGACCCAGAAAGGATACAAGCTATCCAAAACCTACCTCTCCCGAGTAGTAAAAAAGAATTGAGATCTTTCTTTGGGCAAGTTAATTTTGTGAGGAAGTTTATCTCTAGCTTTGCTGAGATAGCCAAACCTCTGAACAAGATGCTCAAGAAAGATGTGGATGTAAAATGGAACGAGGAAAGTAGAGTGGCCTTCCAGAACATCAAAGATGCCATTTCCAGAGCCCCTGTCCTTATAAGCCCAGACTACTCCAAGCCTTTCTATATTTATGCTTTTGCATCAAAACACTCCTTTGCGAGTGTCTTAACCCAAAAAGGCGAGGATAGTGCCGAAAAACCCATAGCATTTTTAAGTGCCCCCCTGAAAGATGCTCAATTAAGGTATTCAATCCTTGATAAGCAAATGTACGCACTTTTTAAAACGATGAAAAAATTTAGGCACTACATTGTACACAGCAGAGTTATTGCCATCGTGCCCGACTCTACTGTCAAGACCATGTTTTTACAAAATGAACTAGGTGAGAAAAGAGGGAAATGGATTTCCACCATCCAAGAATTTGATCTCGAAATCCAACCTATGAAACTAGTTCGAGGACAGGGATCGGCGAAGGCGATCGCAGAAAATAATCCGCAAATAACGAGGCCAATGCTCGAATACGGAATACATTGCTAAGGATGACTCGTATGTTGATATTGTGCAATTTTTATTGACTCGTAAGTGTCCTTCTAATCTGAATTCAACACAGAGAAGAGCTTTAAGGCTTAAGTCTATCAATTATCTGATGAAATCTGGTGTGCTTTACAGGAAGAATCATGAAGGTATCTACCTGAGGTGCTTGAACAAAGAAGAAGCCGCCAGGGTGTTGCAAGAATTTCACGGGAAACATGGAACTGGTCATGGTGCGGCCAATGCTACAACACATCAAATCTTGAGAGCAGGATACTACTGGCCCCATATTTTCAAAGATGCACATGCCCATGTACGATCTTGTCATATCTGTCAAGTGGTTGCTAGTAGAGAAAGAAATGCAGCCATGTCGTTGCAACCTCGTAGTTGAAATGAGACCATTTGCACAGGTGGGGACTAGATTTCATTGGGGTTATTAACCCAAATTCTTCCGATTCTCATAAATTCATATTGACAACTACGGACTCATCGTACAAGGTGGATAGAAGCGATTCCTACTAAACATGCCACCACGGACGTTGTGATTAAATTCCTTGAGGACCAAATTATGACAAGATTTGGAATGCCCGATTCTATTGTCAGTGACAATGGTAAAGCTTTTATTTCTACACAATTTGCAGATTGGGCATATGATAACAAAGTGAGCTTAAAGTTTGCATCCAATTATTATCCTCAAGGAAATGGGTTGGCCGAATCTTCAAATAAGAATTTGTTGAATACCATTAAGAAGTTGCTGGAAAAGAACCCTCGGGACTGGAACAACCAATTGAAGTTATCCTATATTATATCCCTCTTTTCCTATAATATATACTAATATGTTATCTCATATTAGTATTGACTGTAAGATATTGTGAATTTCTAATGCATAATATATACTAAATGCCTTGCCAATCTTAAAGGCATTAGGGTGAGAGTCTAGAGATTGACATGTTAGCATCTTTCTTATCTTTCTTATTAACATTACTTAATGCACTTGTGTATTATGAGGACTCCCATAAATTATAATTATGGGGTGCATTAGTAATTTTGTCTTCATAGGTGCCCACAAATTATAACTACTAGATGATATTTGTAAGATTTAAAAGGATCATAGAAGTTTATGATAATTCTTTTAAAAAAAATATTTTTTCTTTAAACAAATGGCTAATTTTAAAATAGTAAAAACTCCATTAATTCTTCTGTTTCAATTTTTTTTATTAAAATAAGTTCTAAAATTTTAAAAAATTTAGAAGGAAGATCTTTATGGTTGATAAAATAATAAGTTATTTTTATTTTTCTAATATTTTATTATATTTTTAATTAATATTTATACTATGATTTATAAAATAATTTTAAAAATAGTAATAAATAAATTGAAAAACATTTTAATTTATATTATTTAAAAAAATAAAATGATTTAGTTAAATAAATATTTAAAAAATAATATATATAATTTTTAGATATTATTCATGGAGGATTCTTGAAACAATTAAATTGAATTTGCGTTGAAACCGGATGGTGAACGAAGTCTGTTAATATCTTAGAATGGGTGATAAGTCCTGCTGTGATGGTGAACGAAGTCAGTTAATACCTTAGAATGGGTGATAAGTGCGGCTGTAATAATAAAGTTTTTTTTTGAATTTAGTAAAATTTGTGTGTAAAGTTGTTTTGGTTTTCACTCACATCAATATTATTAATTGGATTTTGGATTTTGGGTATCCAATATGTAGTTGGAGACCTCACTTAAAGGATGACTTCACCCTTTCCAACTTAGAAACAACAAGTAGATATAATAGTAAAGTTAAGAAATCATTAATGTTGAATAAAGTTTTTTTTTTTTTTGGTTATAGTAAGGAAAAAAATGTTAAGGATTCAGTTTTTTAATAAGATTAAAGAAAAAAGTTTGAGTAACTTGAGTTTGGTGTTTCATAAGTAATTTTATTCATTTATTTTATATGATATTGTTATTATAAATCTTTGTTTATTGAGTTAAAGGAAATTAACAAACTTGTTCTAAAATATAGAAATGGGCAGATAACCAATAAAAAAATACACTTTGCTGGCATATAAACAACGAACAAATACACTTTGCAGTTATCCTCGTAAGTGTGGTTTATAGGCAAAGTCGTCACTTGCATTATCAGCCATATAACCCGAGTTCAATCCCCATAATAAATGTGTATAAAAATACTACTAAAAAAACTTTACAATTACCATTTCAACCTATTTTAATACCCAAACTGTTAGGAATGGAGCCTAATTATGAGGAGGCTAAACAGAGAAAGTTTCTGGATTTACTGCAGGACGAGGCAAGGAAAGTTTCCAGATTTACAATCTGTTAGTCTACCAGAGGAAGTTTCCGGATTTACAACAAGACAGCCAGGGAAAGTTTTTTTTTTTGTTTTTATCCCAAAATTAGATGCTGGGAACTCAATGTTAATCTTGGAATGTATTAAGAAAAGCAGTTTGTTTTTTCTGTTTTTTTCTTATATATAGTTGTGAGGAAAAACAGAGTGACTATGACAATGAAAATTACTATGTTGATTCCTTGGAAAAATAGAGAGGAAATTACAGCAGATGTTGGCTGTAGGTTGTAACCCTCTATTTCTTGGATTGAGAAAGGAAGGACTGAAAATTCTCGATGGATGTAACCCACATTGGGTGAACCACGTTAAAATCGTTGTCTCTTTTTTTGTGTGTGTTTGTCTTATTTTTCTTTAATTCTGCTGTTAAATTTTGAAACACTATAATTGCTTTTCTATATTTTATATAGTGATTTACTCTAACAAGTGGTATCAGAGCGGTTGTTTTGTTGGGTACACTTGACAGAAGGAGAATTTTTGGATCAAGTGGGAGCAATGGCGGAAGAAGGGAGGTTTAGAGTTCAAAAATTCAATGGCCAAAATTTTCAATTCTGGAAGATGCAAATGGAAGATTACTTGTACCAGAAGGATCTTTACTTACCTTTTGATGGGGAAACAGAGAGACCTTCATCTATGTCTGATGAGGAGTGGAGTCTCCTTGATAGAAAGGCATTGGGTACTATGAGGTTGTGCTTGGGAGCCACCGTAGCCTTCAACATCTCCGATGAAAATACTACCAAGGGAGTCATGGATAAGTTGGCCAAGATGTATGAGAAACCATCAGCATCAAATAAGGTATTCTTAATGAAAAGGCTATTTAACATGAAAATGAGTGGAGGATCTGTGCATGATCATTTAAATGAATTTAATACTGTCACTAATCAATTGCATTCAGTAGGATTGGATTTTGATGATGAGCTTAGGGCCTTATTAATCTTATGCTCTCTTCCGAAAAGTTGGAACAGTTTGGTAATGGCGGTAAGTAACTCGGCTTCGAGTTCAAATAAATTAGAATTTGATGATGTGGTTGGTGTGATACTCAGTGAGGACATGAGAAGAAAAACCACAGGAGAATCATCTAGCATCGCCTTAACTGTTGAGAATAGAGGAAGAGGAAGAGAAAGAGGCAAGAGTTCACATCGTGGCAAATCCAAAGGCAGATCCAAATTACGTGGAAAAGGAAAGCTACAGTGTTGGCACTATGGCAAAAAGGGTCATCTCAAGAAGGACCGTTGGCAAAGAAAGGGTGATGGAAATGAAGGTAATGATAATAATGGTAACACTTCAGAAGCCAATATTACTGGACAAATTCTACAAGATGCTTTAATCTTATCTCTTAATAAAAATAGTGATTATTGGGTAATTGATAGTGGTGCTTCATTCCATGCTACCTCACATAAGGAATACTTCATAGATTATGTTTCGGAGATTATGGACGAGTTCTATTGGGAAATGACCAACCATGTAAAATCGTGGGTATTGGAAAGATTTTTATTAAATCCCCAAATGGATGTCAATGGGCTCTTAAAGAGGTGAGACACATACCAGATTTAAAGAGAAATCTTATATCGGCAAGTAAGCTTGATGGTGAAGGATACACGGTTGCATTCGGAGAAAATGCTTGGAAAGTTACTAAAGGTTCATTGATAGTAGCTAGAGGTAAATTGGTGGGTACTCTTTATTTACTTACTGATTTTTCTCACTACTCCATGAATTTAGTTTTTACAGGTGAGAGTGCATCTTTGTGGCACCAAAGACTTGGCCATATGAGTGGAAAAGGTATGGAAATTTTACATTCAAGAAAGTTATTGCCTAAGTTAAAAGAGATTGATTTGGAATTCTGCGAGGATTGTGTTTATGGTAAAGCAAAGAGAGTTAGATTTCTCAAGGATGGCAAGGAAAGGAAGAAGGAGAAATTGGAGCTTGTGCACTCAGATGTTTGGGGCCCAGCTCAGGTAACTTCTCTTGGAGGTTCCTCTTACTATGTACTTTTTATTGATGATGCAACAAGGAAAACATGGATATATTGCATTAAGAATAAAAGTGATGTTTTTAATACCTTTAAGAATTGAAAAGCATTAGTTGAAAATGAAATTGGAAAAAGGTTAAAGTGTCTAAAGTCGGATAATGGTGGAGAATATTGCAGTAGAGAATTTGATGTGTTTTGTTCTAAAAATGGAATTAGAAGAATCAAGGTAGTTCCAAGAACACCTCAAGAAAATGGGGTTGCAGAAAGAATGAATAGAACCATCATGGAGCATACTAGGAGCATGAGAATACATGCAAGCTTACCATTATTTTTATGGGCTCATGTTGTTGATACTGCAGTATATCTGATTAATAGAGGACCGTCTAGTGCCTTGGATGGAGGAATTCTGGAAGAGCTTTGGACAAATAAACCAATAAATTATTCTTTCCTTAAGGTATTTGGATGTGAGGCTTTTATGCATATAGACAAAGAGAACAGAAATAAGTTAGATGCTAAGGCCCAAAAGTGCTATTTTATTGGTTACGATATTGGTATTGATGGCTTGGGTTACAGATTATGGGATTGTGATAACCGAAAAGTCATTAGAAGTAGGGATGTCATATTTAATGAAAAAAACTTGTATAAAGATCGGTTGTAGGGAAAGAAACAGAAAGAGGAAATTGCTGAATACATAGACCTTGATGGACACATAGAAAAGGTAACTCCAAAAGTGGTAGAAGATCAAAATGTATAGCAGCAACAACAAGCACCTCAATCTCCAAAAAGTGTTGTTAGACGATCTACCAGGATAAGTAAAATTCCTCAACGTTTCTCTGATTATGTTTTGTATAATCGATCTTTGGTGAGCCAAAATGTTTTCGGGAAGCATTACGAGATGGATACCGGGAATAAGTGGGAGCTTGCAATGAATGAAGAAATGGACTCTTTATTCCAAAACCAAACTTGGGATTTGGTTGAGCTACCCAAAGGTAAAAGAGCGTTGACCAATAAATGGGTGTACAGGATTAAAGAGGAGAATGAAGGGCATAAGAGATACAAAGCAAGACTAGTGGTCAAGGGATTCCCTCAGAAAAAAGGTATTGATTTTGATGAAATTTTTTCTCTAGTTGTAAAAATGACCTCTATTAGAGCTATTTTGAGTCTTGTAGCTATAGAAAATTTGTTTCGGAGCAATTGGATGTGAAGACAACATTTCTTCATGGTGATTTGGAGGAGGAAATTTATATGCACCAACTAAAAGGCTTTCAGGTGAAAGGTAAAGAGGATTGGGTATGTAACCTGAAAAGAGCATGTATGGGTTAAAACAAGCTCCTAGATAGTGGTATTTAAAATTTGATAAGTTCATGGCTAATCAAAGGTTTGAAAGATGTCAAAGTGATCACTGTGTATATTTTAAGCAAACTGGAAATGGTAACTATGTTATTTTTCTATTGTATGTGGATGACATGTTAGTTGCAGGAACAAATATGCAAGATATAAACATGCTCAAGAAGAAGTTGGCTAAATCCTTTGCCATGAAGGATTTGGGAGAAGCCAAACAAATCCTTGGTATGAGGATAACAAGAGACAAGGAGAGTCACACTCTAAAATTATCACAAGCAAAATACATTGAAAAAGTGCTTAAGAGATTCAACATGAACAATGCAAAGTCTGTTGCTACTCCATTGACAAAGCATTTCAAACTCACCAAAGATTTGTGTCCCAAGACACAAAAGGAACAAAAACATATGGCTAAGGTTCCCTATGCATCAGCGGTTGGAAGCTTGATGTATGCAATGGTTTGTACAAGACCAGACATTGCCCACGCAGTGGGAGTAGTGAGTAGATTTATGAGTAATTCGGGAAAAGGACATTGGCAAGCGGTAAAATGGATACTCAGGTACTTGAGAGGAACTTCAAATTATTCTTTGAATTTTGGAGGCTCTAATATATGCTTGAAAGGTTTTGTAGATTATGATATGGCAGGTGATCTTGATGGTGGAAGGAGCACTACTGGCTACATCTTTACTATAGGAGGAGGAGCGGTTAGTTGGATTTCTAAACTCCAACACGTAGTTGCCCTTTCAACCACTGAAGCTGAATATGTTGCTGCTACAGAAGCAAGCAAAGAGATGGTTTGGTTGCAAAGACTAATGGAAGGACTGGGGAAGAAGCAAGAGGATAATAGGTTGTGGAGTGATAGCCAGAGTGCTATACACCTTGTGAAGAATTCGACATTCCATTCAAAAACTAAACACATCAAACTCGGGTATCATTTCATTAGATCAGTAGTGGAAGATGGATCTTTGAAATTAGGGAAGGTCCACACATCACAAAATCTTGCTGACATGCTTACAAAAGTGGTGTCAAGAGAAAAGTTGAGCTTTTGCTCAACTTCGGTTGGCCTTAAGGAATAAGAGGCCATGATGAGAATTTTTCAATCCTTGGTTGCGGTATGGTGCAATGGAATTAGTCTCCAAGTGAGAGATTGTTAGGAATGGAGCCTAATTATGAGGAGGCTAAACGGGGAAAGTTTGGATTTACTGCAGGACGGGCGGGGAAAGTTTCCAGATTTACGACTCGTTAGTCTACCAGAGGAAGTTTTCGGATTTACAACAGGACACCCAGGGAAAATGTTTTTTTTTTTTTTATCCCAAAATTAGATGCTGGGAACTCAATGTTAATCTTGGAATGTATTAAGAAAAGCGATTTGTTTTTTCTATTTTTTTCTTATATATAGTTGTGAGGAAAAACAGAGATGACTATGACAATGAAAATTACTATGTTGATTCCTTGGAAAAATAGAGAGGAAATTACAGCAGATGTTGGCTGTAGGTTGTAACCCTCTATTGCTTGGATTGAGAAAGGAAAGACTGAAAATTCTCGGTGGATGTAACCCACATTGGGTGAACCACGTTAAAATCGTTGTCTCTTCTTTTGTGTGTGTTTATCTTATTTTTCTTTAATTCTACTGTTAAAGTTTGAAACACTATAATTGCTTTTCTATATTTTATATAGTGATGTACTCTAATACAAACCTTAAACTCACCGATGCAATTCTAGCTCAGCGACTACGGAAATACAATTTTATAAAGGTGTTAACCCCTGTGCGATTCTAATCTAGCTCAGCGACTACGGAAATACAATTTTATAAACATGTTAACCCCTGTGCGATTCTAATTTTCGTTCATGAAGTCGGAGATACGACGAAGGACTTTAAGTGAGTTTGGACTCTCTATCTCGTAAAGATTGAATCCGTGGTCTTCCTCTTCGAACACAAGCACTTCAATCTTATCCTCCTTGTCACACTTTTTCAGAACCTCGTAATATTGCAGCACTTTGTCTCTCAGAATATCGCGGCCTGCAACCACAAAAAGCATCGGAAGAAAGACGAGAGAGCCAACGTCATACGACCGGGGGCTTAGCGGGTTACAAAAGGGATGGTCCCTGTCGCTTCCCAGGGGCAGCGCAAGCCTCCACAAGGCGTCCGACTGCTCCAAAGTGAACATCCGCTGTCCGCCACGGGTCTCCGATGCCGTGCGCTCTTCACCCCCGAAGAAGGGGTACAACAGTATCATTCCTCTCACTCGAAAAGATTCTGTTTCCGATTCAAATTCCTTTGCAACGGCCCTTCCCACGTGGTGCGCGATGTTACCTCCCGCGCTTTCGCCGGCCAAAAATACCCTCGAAAAGTCTGCGTGAGAATCGAGCCAGGGATCGACTTCTGTTTCCTCTTTTCCTGTGGATTGGGAGCGAAGCCAGTGCAGTGCTGCAATGGAATCTTCGTAGGCCGCGGGAAGGCGGTGCTCTGGAGCCATCCTGTAGCCGACCGACACGATGATGGCGCCGAGCGTGGATGCCCACACTAGGCCCAGGCGGTAGAATATCGGAGATGCGGGGCTTAAGTAGCAGAATCCGCTGCCGTGGAAGTGGACTACCACTGGCACTCGTTCAGTTAGTGCTTGGGGCGGGAGGTAGAGGCGCGCCCATAATCCATGCTCTGCATCGAAGACGATGTCTCTGTACGAGACCTGCTCGTAGTTTTCGTTCAACGGAGGGAGGAGTGAAGATGGCTCCCCTGAGCGAACAACGGATCCGTCGCTGTAGAGTTTGATAAAGCCGTCGAGGTCCTCCACAAGGCATGGCTCCGCCTTCGGATCTGACATTATTTCGCCTTCTTCTCCCTAAGCTCCGCTGAAGATGTGAATCATGTGCAGCTCAGCGCCTGTATATAATATGAGGTGTTTGTCCTGTCTAATCTGTTTTGCTCATGTGTCGTCTCTTCAATCGGAATCTTAAAATTGGGATTGGGTCGAGAAAGAAGAGTTTGCGGAGAAAAAAAAGATATGAAATGAATGTTAAAGATAAGGAAGACTCCGAGAAAGCGATATTCATAGTCTATAGAGATATTTCAATTGCACGAATATCCCCACTTGCATGAATATCCCCATTCTTGACAATTGCACGAATATGAATATCCCCATTCTTGACAATTGCTCATGTGTCGTCTCTTCAATCGGAATCTTAAAATTGGGATTGGGTCGAGAAAGAAGAGTTTGCGGAGAAAAAAAAAGATATGAAATGAATGTTAAAGATAAGGAAGACTCCGAGAAAGCGATGTTCATAGTCTATAGAGATATTTCAATTGCACGAATATCCCCACTTGCACGAACGAAAGATGATCGATTGTCAAGAATGGGGATATTCATGCAAGTGGGGATATTCATGCAATTGAAATATCTCTATAGACTATGAACATCGCTTTCTCGGAGTCTTCCTTATCTTTAACATTCATTTCATATCTTTTTTTCTCCGCAAACTCTTCTTTCTCGACCCAATCCCAATTTTAAGATTCCGATTGAAGAGACGACACATGAGCAAAACAGATTAGACAGGACAAACACCTCATATTATATACAGGCGCTGAGCTGCACATGATTCACATCTTCAGCGGAGCTTAGGGAGAAGAAGGGGAAATAATGTCAGATCCGAAGGCGGAGCCATGCCTTGTGGAGGACCTCGACGGCTTTATCAAACTCCGAAAAAGCCTTATAGAATACTTTAGAGGTGGCATAAGAATGATCAAACAAGAAAAGTTAGCCTCTTCATTACTTGAATATTGTATATATCATACAATAAAACAATTATCAAATCAAGATCAAGATAGTAACACATCAAGACAACTGATGTAATCTCCATGTAACCTCTTATGAGGTGTATTAACTGATCTTATAATATAATAATTACTTAACATCCTTTTATTATTAACTTATTTGGAATGGAAAGAAAATTGCAAAACAATTAAAATTTGACACATCTAAGTGCCTTTGTGAAAATATCTACAAGTTGTTTTTTGGTGGGAATGCACTAGAGTTGAATTTGATGACTCTAAATTTTTTCTCAAATGAAGTGACACTGAACTTCAACGTATTTTGTTCTTTCATGAAATAATGAATTCTTGGCCAAATCTAGAACACTTTAATGATCACAATTCAATATTGTCGGTCTTTTTTACTATACATCAATATATGGTAGTATGCAACACAACCACATCGCTTTCCATATGACTCCTTATGCAACATGATATTCTACCTTTGTGGATGACAATGCTACTACCTGTTGTTTTTTGACTTACCATGAGATAGGTCTAGATCCTAGATGATTTGACATGATTTGAGTCCATGTATATTTTATTGTGTTGTGGATATAATGCAATATCCTCTTTGTTGTCTTCAAGTGATTCACTTTGGGTTATTGCATAAACCTTGAAAGATAACTCATAGCAAATTCAATATCAGATTTGGTGTTTGTTAGGTATATGAGACTCCCATTCAATTATTGATAAAGAGTATGAGATACCTAAGGTGACTTATTATATCAAGATAGTAATAAACCTTGCTCCATTATTTTTTGCTTAGGTTTACATTCTATCATCCAATATTTTCCTAGTAGTATCATGACATACTTCATCTATGAGACCACAATGTGGTTCTTTATTTGTCATACTTCCATGCCAAGATAATAATGCACAAGTCCCAAATATGTCATGTAAAATAATTTTTTTAAGTCTTTTTCACACCATCTACCAAATCAACTAAGTTCCTTACAATGACTAGATATCAACATACAACACAAGTATCACTATCTTAGATCCAAATTTACTAATATAGAGATTTACATTAAAGAGAATTCTGGTAAAACCATGCTATAATAGATGATTATTCATTTTGATGTACCTAGCTTTAGGAGCTTGCTTCAACCCATACAATGACCTTTTCAATATGTAGAACTTTTGATGTTGCACATTGACCACAAAGCCTTCATGTTTTGTCATGTACACCTCTTCTTCAATATAACCATTAAGGAAGACACTCTTGCCATCCATTTGTTGAAGTTTTTAACCATATTGTGTTGGTAGTGCACAAAGTAAATAAATGGTTTTAATTATCACTATGGGTGTGAATGTATCTTCATAATCAATTTCATTTTGGTATATCAACTTGTACAACTTGTGCCTTATACATATTATAGATTTATTTTCTTTGTATTTGATTTTAAACGCCCACTTATAGCCCATGGGTTATTTCCTTTTGGTATATCAACAAGGTTCCATGTGTTGTGCTTTATCAAGGATTTATATTTTACATCCATAGTTGCATTTCGTTATGGCAATCTAAAGTGTATCATTCACTAATGTTGATTTTGAGTACTACATCATTGAAGCCATCAAGCCCATATTTACTTCTTTATGAGTACTACTACAAGTACATCATTGAGTGGAAGTGAGGTCATGTGGTGCATCAAGTTTAGCATCTTTGATGGTATTGGTGAGCCATTTTGGTATCTTTCTATGTTGATATGGAGCTGCAGGTACACCAACTACTATAGGTTTATCAACAACTCAAGGAAATTTCTAATCTAACTCCATACTCACAACTAGAGATGCGGCATCTTCATACTCCATAGAATGCTCAATAGTTTCAAATTCTTCATCAAACACCACCTCTAATTTTATGCAATTTCTTGGTGATTAGATCTATCAGTTGATTGGATTTTGACTTATCATCATACCCAATAAATATGCATGATAGAGTCTTTAAATCCAACTTGGTTCTTTGTTGCTTTGGAACATGCATGTATGCCTTGCTTTTGAAGACTTTGAGATGTGTAATGGAAGGATTCATCATAGATCAAGATTCTTTAAGTGTAACTCCTTGTAGTCCCTTTGGGGGTGCTCTATTTAGAAGATAAATTATAGTGGAGACTGCTTCAATCCAATACTGCTACTCTAGTTGTTGGACATTTTGAGTCAAAGTTGTCATTGATGTCAAGGAACGAAGTTGTCATTGATGTCAAGGAATAAGCTACCGTTGATGTAAAAAGGTCAAAAGGAACAATGCAAAGGTTAATGGCAAAAGAGCTTCATAATATTTTTAATATTATGTGGAAGCATAAGTTTAAAGGTTTTTATTAAAACCATGTTTTGGAAAAATAAAAGGTTTTCCTTAAAACCAATGATGGCAAAAATAAAGGGTTTTTTCATTAAAACCATGTGGGCAAGTTGTAAGGTTTTTCTAAAAACCAAGGAGGCCCTAAAGTTTGGTTTAAAAGGCCAAAGTCCATTTAATTATTAAATTATAATAATTAAATTCTTAAAAGAATTTAATTTATTATATTTAATAAATAATGGCCAAAGTCTAATGTTGGGCGTCGGTTCTTTCGCGTACATTTTTGATGTCTCCCTCCGTCGACTTCATCGCGTGCATTGTCGACGTCTTCCTCCGTCGACGTGGGAGCACATTGGAAGGCATATGGCATATATATACCATAGCCTTTCCAAAGGTAAAATTATCCACCCGATTCGCTAAAGACTATCACATGCTATTTCGTGCGCATTCCTCATGGCAGTAACTTCGTGCAACGCGTTTCATAGAGCGTGGGTGAAGGAGCCATATTTTGGCTCATGTGTTTTAGAAGGTCAAAGCGTTGAAGGCGCTTGGAGGCTCCAAGAGGAGCACGTGGCTCCACGGCGTGGAAGCCGTGGTCAAGGTGCTAGTGGGAGAGATGCGCTCGGTTCGACTCACGCGCATGCCAAAGTGGTAAAGCTTTTTAATTATTAAATTTGATTTTTGCTTAGGCTAAAGTTTGTCTTAGGAGAAATAAGGGGAATATTTTTTTGGAGTTTAGCCTAAGTTAAAGAGAATTTTTATGAGTTTTATGAAAGGTGTTTGCTGAGATTAATTTGTGGGTAAAAATATTTTTACCTTAGAGGAAAGGAAAATTATTTATTGCATTATTTTTCAAAAGAATTATTTTTAAATGCAATATTAAAGTAGGGAGTTATAAGTAGAAATTGGGTTAATTTTTGAGGATATTTTTCTGAAGTAGCTTATGTCAAATTTGAATGGTTGAGATGAAATTGTGATGAGTTAGGGTTTTGAGAAGTGAATATTTAAACTATTGTGGTGTTGGATATTATTTTAAGAATGGAGTAATAAGGTGTATTTGTGAGTTATTATATGCTTTGTATTGTTATCTAACTTCTTTGAGCTTGGCAAAGAAGTGTTTGTGGTTGTGGCAGATGTTTGAGGTTCCTTCATCATCAAGAAAAAGGTATGAGCACATTCTTCCATAGTTGAGTTGATTGGTTGGTTTTCTGGAAAACAAGTTTGGAGTGAAAAGGATTTAATTTGATTTCCTTATTGAGTGTGTTGAGTTAATGCTTCAAGGTTTTCTGGAATAAAGAGTTGTTGTTAAAACCTTGTTTTATAAGCATTGTTGTTGAAGCCATTGGTTGAGTGAAGAACTTGAACTAGGGTTTGAAAAGAACATGAGTATCATTGTTATGTGAGATTGGTTGATAAGCATTGTTGAAACATTTTGAGTGAAGGTTTATATGCTTGGACTAGGGTTTGTAAGCAAGGATTGTTTCATTGAGTGATTGGTTGAGTAGAGTTGGTTGAGCCTAGTCAAGTGGATGTGTGAAGTAATTGTTCAAGTTCCATAAAACAAACTATTCTATATTCTAAATTGATTTGAGAAAGTGATTGAGTATTGAGTTGAATTTGAAGCATATTGAGTCTCTAACAATTCTCTATATGTTTCTAAAAGAATGAGTGAAAGTGATTGAGCATTGAGGTGAATGTGAAGCATATTGAGTCTCTAACAATTCTCTATATGTTTCTAAAAGAGTGATTGAAAGTGATTAAGCATTGTGATGAGTATAGAGCATATTGAGTCTCTAACAATTCTCTTTATGTTTCTATGAGATTGGACAAGTTCTAGTGTGGACTTGTTGAGCAGATTTGAGGTAAGTCTTTGAGAAGACTTATGGATAGATTTGGGTAAGCTTTTGTGGAAGCTTACAATACAGATTGAGAGCAGATTTGGATAAGTTCTTGTGAGAACTTATTGAGAAGATTTGGACAAGTTCTAGAGAGGACTTAAGGACAGATTAGTGTGAGATTTTGTGGAAGCTTACAAGGCATATTTGAGATAAGTCTTTGAGAAGACTTGAGAGCAGAGTTGATTGATTGATTTGTTCAAACCTTGAGTTAAGGTTTGGGGTAGATCCAGAAGAGTTGATTTGAGATTTAGTCAAGCTTTGAGTTAAGGCTTGAGGATAGATATTGAGGATAGATTTGTGCTAGATCGAAGGACTATGTTTAGTATAGATTCAAGGATAGATTTTGGTGCAGATTTGAGGATAGGTTTGTGCCAGACCAGAGATAGATATTGAGGATAGATTTGTGCTAGACCAAAGGACTATGTTTAGTATAGATTTGAGATAGAGCTTTGGAGGTGACAGAGTTGAGGATAGATATCTCCAGCTAGAGTAGGGAGGACAGGTGTCTTCTATGGATAGAGTTCCATTTGCTAAGGGTAGTGGAGGTAGAGGTCTTCTAGAGGATCACCAGCCAGAGCAGAGTTAGGATATTGGTGTCTCCTGTGGATAGAGATCCATAAACTTGATTTAGGGGATTGGTGTCTCCTTTGGACAGAGGTCCATAAACATTGTAATAGGGAAAGGATTCCCAAGAGATTGATTGAGAAAGTTTTAGTAAAATATTTTCTCCGTGGAGTAGCCCACATTGGGTGAACCACGTAAATTTGGTGTCTCTATTATGTGTGGTGATTTGTGCATTGCTTTGATTACTACTATTGATATTGCTATCTATACATTGCATAATATTGATTGGGAAAGAAAAGTAAAAAGTGGTCTTATACTATTCACCCCCCTCTCAGTATAAGCTTGTGTTCTTCAATTGGTATCAGAGTGGGTTCCTTCGAAAGAGTTTAACAACTTGAAGGAAAATCTTACAAGAACACAATGGATTCTAAGAATGGATCATCAGATAATTCAGCACCAATATTTGATGGAAGTGATTATATATATTGGAGTATGAGAATGAAGATTTACCTGATGGCACTTGGCAATGAGATTTGGGAAGTAGTTGAAAATGGATACGATCCCTCAGTTGATCCACCTACAGATAAGGAAGGTAAGCTTCTACAACATTACAATTCAAAAGCAATGAATGCAATTTTGAGAGGTTTGCATAGAACAGAGTCCATAAAAGTTATGCATTGTCAAGATGCAAAAGGAATGTGGGATAAGTTGCAAAATATATATGAAGGAGATAAAGGTGTCAAGAAAGCAAAGATATGAAACCTCAAAGGACAATTTGAAGAGTTAAGAATGAAGGATGAGGAAAACATTAGTACTTATCTACTTCGAATCGATGAGGTTGTTAATGCTATGCAAGGACTTGGACTTAAGGTTGAAGAATCAGATGTTTGTGATAAGGTCTTAAGATCTCTTCCAAAAATATTTAGTGAAAATATTTCTGCTATAGAAGAATCAAAGGATGGTGATTCTTTGACAAGAGATATGTTGCTTGGTATTCTTACAACTTTTGAGTTGAGAACAAAAGAACCTAATCCCTAGAAGGAAGCAACCTTCAAAGCAATCAAGAAGACAAAGGGTAAGAAGTCAGAATCAAGCAATGAGTCATCCAGTGATGAAGAAGCTAATTATGGCAAAAGGAATAAGGATTCAAGAAGATCTAGAGATGCAAAATCTGTTAGATGTTTCAATTATGGAAAATATGGTCATTATGCAACTGATTGTCAAGAAGCTAAGAATAACAATGATGAAGATAAATAGGATCATAGAAACAGGGAATCAGAAAGATACAGGCATCAAAATAAAAGCAAGGATGGACAAAGCAGACAAGGAAAGAAGTTCTTTCAAAGGCAAAAGAGGAGCTACTATGCAGACAAGGCAAGTAAGTACTCAAGTGATAGTGATAATAGTTTTTAGATAATGATAAAGATGAAGTCCTATTTATGATTGAAGAAAAAGAAGTCAAGAAAAGGTCACCAATAATTCTCAAGTGTTTTAGATGTGGTAACTTTGGACATCTTGAAGATAGTTGTACAAGAAATGGTTTTAGTTTTAGTGATGATGAATATGAAGATACACTTGAAGGACCAGAAGAGAATATTCTAATGGCTCTAGAGAAAGAAGAAAGTGATCCTATAGAAGACAAGTCAAAAGAAAATGAAGATGTGGACAAAGGTAAACAAATAGAGGAAGAATCAGATAAAGAAGGATATGATCTTAAGGGAGAACTTATTTATGCTCTTGAAATAGTAAAGAAGGTAAGAAAGCAAAACTCTAAACTTGAGTTTCAGTTTCAAGAATGTGATGAAGAGAGAAGAATGCTTATAGAGGATCTAGACAAATCAAAGGCTAAGACAAAGAAGTTCAAAGATAAGTTAGAAGCAAAGGTCTTAGAATGTGAAAGGTTAGAGCAAGAAGTAGTTCTACTAAAGGAAGATTTAGAAAAGTCCAAGAGTAAGCTACACAAGTTTGGAAAGAGTTCAAATATTGTGGATAAGATGATCAAGGTACAAAGAAGGTCAACAAACAAAATAGGTCTTGGTTTTGAATAGGCTCAAAAGAAACAAGAAGAAAAGTCAATCTCAAGTTCTGAAGGAGAAGAAACTTTAGAAGAAGATAGTGCAAGAGAAAGTGAGACATCTGAGGATGAGTTGGACAATAGAAAGTTCAACAAAGATAAGAACAATGCACAAAGAAGAAATAGATGGAACAACAATCAGAATAGGTTAAGAGAGACTAAGAGACCAATGAGGTCAAGACAAGGAAACTTCAATGGAAGATGTTTTTCATGTCACAAGTTTGGGCACATGGCTTCACAGTGCAGGACACATGAAAGACAGGAATATGGGAACAAATAACTTTTCCATGGGTATTGCTACTCATGTAATCAGTTTGGTCACAAGGCAATGAATTGCAGGGTTCATGATAGAAAAGGATATGGCTTCACTAGGAGAAATCCTAAGATATTTGCACCTCCAAGGAATAATAACATTAAGTGTTATAAGTGCAATAATGATGGACACACAACAAAATGGTGTAGAGCAGACATTCCAGAATCAAGTATGAACAAGAATAGGAACAGGAACAGGAAAAGGGATATGGATATGAACAGGAACAGGAACATGGATATGAACATGAACAAGAAAAAGGAACAAGAACAAGAATATGGACATGGACAGGAGCATGGACATGGAAAGGAATAGTCAGAGGAATCAGAAGGATCAGATAAGAAGAAAAGAGGATAAAGGTAAAGACCAGTGCTTGTTGGGAGTAGAAATACTCCCACCCCAGAATTAACCACCTCAAGAAGAGGTGGGGGAGGGGCTAAGCTAAGAGAATCATTCTTAGCCCCGAGCCCCAAAGGTGACCCTTTGCCATTGATGTCAAAGGGGGAGAGATTTGAGTAAGGGGAGAGATTTGGTATTTGAGTAAAGAGGAGAGATTCAAAAAGAGCATTGAGCCAGGGGGAGCAATGTCCAGGGGGAGCATAACAAAGAAAAGGTTAAGTTTTTGGTAAAAATAATTTGGGTTGCCATCAATGACAAAGGGGGAGATTGTTGGACATTTTGAGTCAAAGTTGTCATTGATGTCAAGGAATAAGCTACCATTGATGTAAAAAGGTCAAAAGGAACAATGCAAAGGTTAATGGCAAAAGAGCTTCATAATATTTTTAATATTATGTGGAAGCATAAGTTTAAAGGTTTTTATTAAAACCATGTTTTGGAAAAATAAAAGGTTTTCCTTAAAACCAATGATGGCAAAAATAAAAGGTTTTTTCATTAAAACCATGTGGGCAAGTTGTAAGGTTTTTCTAAAAACCAAGGAGGCCCTAAAGTTTGGTTTAAAAGGCCAAAGTCCATTTAATTATTAAATTATAATAATTAAATTCTTAAAAGAATTTAATTTATTATATTTAATAAATAATGGCCAAAGTCTAATGTTGGGCGTCGATTCTTTCACGTACATTTTCGATGTCTCCCTCCATCGACTTCATCGCGTGCATTGTCGACGTCTTCCTCCATCGATGTGGGAGCACATTGGAAGGCATATGGCATATATATACCATAGCCTTTCCAAAGGTAAAATTATCCACCCGATTCGCTAAAGACTATCACATGCTATTTCATGTGCATTCCTCATGGTAGTAACTTCGTGCAACGCATTTCATAGAGCGTGGGTGAAGGAGCCATATTTTGGCTCATGTGTTTTAGAAGGTCAAAGCGCTGAAGGTGCTTGGAGGCTCCAAGAGGAGCACGTGGCTCCATGGCGTGGAAGCCGCGGTCAAGGTGCTAGTGGGAGAGATGCGCTCGGTTCGACTCACATGCATGCCAAAGTGGTAAAGCTTTTTAATTATTAAATTTGATTTTTTCTTAGGCTAAAGTTTGTCTTAGGAGAAATAAGGGGAATATTTTTTTTGGAGTTTAGCCTAAGTTAAAGAGAATTTTTATGAGTTTTATGAAAGGTGTTTGCTTGAGATTAATTTGTGGGTAAAAATATTTTTACCTTAGAGGAAAGGAAAATTATTTATTGCATTATTTTTCAAAAGAATTATTTTTAAATGCAATATTAAAGTAGGGAGTTATAAGTAGAAATTGGGTTAATTTTTGAGGATATTTTTCTGAAGTAGCTTATGTCAAATTTGAATGGTTGAGATGAAATTGTGATGAGTTAGGGTTTTGAGAAGTGAATATTTAAACTATTGTGGTGTTGGATATTATTTTAAGAATGGAGTAATAAGGTGTATTTGTGAGTTATTATATGCTTTGTATTGTTATCTAACTTCTTTGAGCTTGGCAAAGAAGTGTTTGTGGTTGTGGCAGATGTTTGAGGTTCCTTCATCATCAAGAAAAAGGTATGAGCACATTCTTCCATAGTTGAGTTGATTGGTTGGTTTTCTGGAAAACAAGTTTGGAGTGAAAAGGATTTAATTTGATTTCCTTATTGAGTGTGTTGAGTTAATGCTTCAAGGTTTTTTGGAATAAAGAGTTGTTGTTAAAACCTTGTTTTATAAGCATTGTTGTTGAAGCCATTGGTTGAGTGAAGAACTTGAACTAGGGTTTGAAAAGAACATGAGTATCATTGTTATGTGAGATTGGTTGATAAGCATTGTTGAAACATTTTGAGTGAAGGTTTATATGCTTGGACTAGGGTTTGCAAGCAAGGATTGTTTCATTGAGTGATTGGTTGAGTAGAGTTGGTTGAGCCTAGTCAAGTGGATGTGTGAAGTAATTGTTCAAGTTCCATAAAACAAACTATTCTATATTATGAATTGATTTGAGAAAGTGATTGAGTATTGAGTTGAATTTGAAGCATATTGAGTCTCTAACAATTCTCTATATGTTTCTAAAAGAATGATTGAAAGTGATTGAGCATTGAGGTGAATGTGAAGCATATTGAGTCTCTAACAATTCTTTATATGTTTCTAAAGAGTGATTGAAAGTGATTAAGCATTGTGATGAGTATAGAGCATATTGAGTCTCTAACAATTCTCTTTATGTTTCTATGATATTGGACAAGTTCTAGTGTGGACTTGTTGAGCAGATTTGAGGTAAGTCTTTGAGAAGACTTGTGGATAGATTTGGGTAAGCTTTTGTGGAAGCTTACAATACAGATTGAGAGCAGATTTGGATAAGTTCTTGTGAGAACTTATTGAGAAGATTGGACAAGTTCTAGAGAGGACTTAAGGACAGATTGGTGTGAGATTTTGTGGAAGCTTACAAGGCAGATTTGAGATAAGTCTTTGAGAAGACTTGAGAGCAGAGTTGATTGATTGATTTGTTCAAACCTTGAGTTAAGGTTTGGGGTAGATCCAGTAGAGTTGATTTGAGATTTAGTCAAGCTTTGAGTTAAGGCTTGAGGATAGATATTGAGGATAGATTTGTGCTAGACCGAAGGACTATGTTTAGTATAGATTCGAGGATAGAGTTTGGTGTAGATTTGAGGATAGGTTTGTGCTAGACCAGAGATAGATATTGAGGATAGATTTGTGCTAGATCGAAGGACTGTGTTTAGTATAAATTTGAGATAGAGCTTTGGAGGTGATAGAGTTGAGGATAGAGATCTCCAACCAGAGCAAGGAGGATAGGTGTCTTCTATGGATAGAGTTCCATTTGCTAAGGGTAGTGGAGGCAGAGGTCTTCTAGAGGATCACCAGCCAGAGCAGAGTTAGGAGATTGGTGTCTCCTGTGGATAGAGATCCATGAACTTGATTTAGGGGATTGGTGTCTCCTTTGGACAGAGGTCCATAAACATTGTAATAGGGAAAGGATTCCCAAGATATTGATTGAGAAAGTTTTAGTAAAATATTTTCTCCGTGGAGTAGCCCACATTGGGTGAACCACATAAAATATAAAATAAGAAAAATAATATCATAGGAGAAGCTAGGTCAATTCAAGGATTTTCCACTCCTAAAAAGGTGGTAAGAAAAAACCCTTTGTATCATCAATGGAAAAGGCCATTACAATTCAATCAAATCAACCATTGGAAGAAAATTGACACAAGGGATGATGAAGTACAATGAAAAAGTTCAAATATAGAACAATATAAAGGTACAAAGGAAGATAGGAAGGCAAATTTTAAATCAAAATATGGGGAGAAAATTTTTAAAGAAAATGAGGTGAAGGAGGTCAAGGTTAATATAGGTAAATCATCTTCATTTTTCTCAAGTAGCATTAAATATTCTCCTTGCAATAAAAATTTGAATTAGTACAAATTATATTTGTAGTAATTTAGGGTTTCAAGATCAACAAAATAAAGAAAAGCATATGGAGGATATCCAAGGGAATTTGGGGTTTGCAGGGTAGCATAAGAGATAAATTACCCTATATGTAATTCTATAGACAATATTGATATATTCACCCCTAATGATATTGGTAAAGTTATTTGTGTCATTAACCTTAACTACATGTTTGTTAAGGGTTTAGTAACTTATGGTTGAAATTAACCTTGAGCCTTATGTCAGCCTAGGTTAATATAATGTAAGTATTATTTGGTGATTAGGTATCTATTATAATACCCCTAACCACTATTCCATTGTATTGGTGTATGATTATGTAACAATTCTAATATAGCCACATCGACTATATTTATGTTTATTAGCTCAAATACTAGGTTTAGATAATTGGCCCTTGAGCATTAGGGTTAGGGTTAATGATTAATTTAATCTATAAATAGGAAGAGTTCGATGGTAGTTAATATCATATTTCATAATCAAATATTAGTCATATTTGTGGTGATTTGTGCATTGCTTTGATCACTGCTATTAATATTGCTATCTATACATTGCATAATATTGGTTGGAAAAGAAAAGTAAAAAGTGATCTTATATTGTTCACCCCTCTCTCAGTATAAGCTTGTGTTCTTCACTAGTTTGGCTCCTGTGAACATGTAGCAAATTATTTTCATGATTGATTGATTCCTCCTTTCAACAACCATATTTTGTTGTGGGGTGTATGTTGTAGTGAGCTATCTTTTGATCCCATTTTTGTGTGAGAAACCTTAAAAATCTATTGGATGTATATTACCCACTCAATTAGAGAAAAGAACTTGAATGGAATTCCTAGTTTCTATTTTTGCATATATTTTAAAGCACTAGAAATACTTGAATGCATATGACTTTAACTACATGATATGCATCCACATATTCTTTGATTAGTCATATACAAACAACTGAAGTACCCCCATCCATAAAAAATAGATAGCATAAATATCATATCCAATGGTACATTGGTTTTGTGAGTGCTCAATTCAAAAGGTACTAAGTGTTGTTTCCTTTCTAAACAACCCAAGCATACTGATAATGTTGGTGAAAGTTTTAGTAGACCTAAAACCATATGATGCTTACTCAGATAAAGTATCCAAAACTTAGATGACCATATTTCCTATGCCAAAGGGACATATCATATGTCATTTTTACTAATAGTGTGACATATGAAGAGGATATGCCATCGAGTGCAAATAAACCATTTGTAGGAACTTTTTACCACATTCTTGTCATGTTTTATGATAAAAAACTTCTTGTTGTCATAAACAACTCTAAGTTTGACCATTATGTTATGATCTAAAATTTGTGGTATAAACAATGGGTTCTTTTTCTAGTCCACGTAGATATATGGCATTTCCAATGGTTCATGTACCTCTAGGAATATTGAGAGCAACATCTCCCACTCCTTTGACCTAATACATTTTTTCATTTGCAATGGTGACTAGTTTCCCATAGTTGTCTTATAATGAGTCAAACCATGCATTATTCCCTAACATGTACTTGCTATCACCTAAATCAATATACCAAACATCATCCTTTAGTTTTATTTTTTCTTTGGACATTAGCACCTTATGTTCCTATTCTGAATTTGAAGTTGATTCTTCATGTGCAACATGTCCTATTGTCATTTTACTTGGGACATGGTTTATCTTATGATTTTTTTTTTGGTTGGTAGACGTGATCTCCTTGAGTCATAGAGTTATATAAAAAACTCTTCATATTGTGTCCTTATTTTTCATAGGTATGGTAGTACCTAATTTTTTTTTAAGTTGTTTCTATGATGATGATAATGATAATGATAATGTGTAATGACCCTTCTATAACAACTTTTTTTAAGAATTCTTGAAAATTAGTGCATTGTTTGTCAATTTATCTCTCAACGTTTTGGTTGCTTCTTCATGTTGGAGTATATTGACTAACTCATCAAAGGACACATTTTTATTTAAGACTTTCAAGGAAGTGATTAGCACATAAATTAAATATGGGAGAGCTTAAAGTAAGAGGGGTATTAATAGATCATATTTTACTATTTCACCCATGACATTCAATATAAATTTGAACTCTCTAACTTGATAAATAAAAACCTCAATCCTTTCTCCATTGTAAACTCACAATAGATGGAGTTGAGACTGAAGATGAAATATAGTTGATTTGTTCTTCCTTGCATATATGGTAGAAAGTGTATCCCATGCATCCTTGGATGATTAAGCTTCATATATATGTGGCTGAATAACATCTACTATGTCAAGTTTGATGATTAACAATGCTCTAGCATCTACATCATAAAATATTTATTAAGCATGTTCAAATTTTTAGGTTGGGTGATTGTACTAGTGATAATGTCCTCAAGTTTCTCAACTACTAAGATAGTTCTCATATTAGTCTTCCAAGGTCCAAATATTGAACCTTTGAGTAGCTAGGATTTTGTACGAAGATATTTTTATACTTGCATGGTGAGGGTTCCTTATAAATTCCAAATGGTCCCATTTTCCATATAATTCTTGTATGATATACCAAACATTTATATATACCTGCCCTTTCTATATACCCATTGGTATATAGAAGAAGCTAATCCTCTTGATATATGTAGTTTTACATGGGATAGCCCTTAAGGTACATGAAAGAGAATGATACAAGGTAACAAGGTACTATGCAAAGCAATTCTCCCTATTAATGATGTTTGTTTAAAGATAAATCCATGTACATAGGCATAACTTCCTTATATACTTAGAATTTATCAATTTAAGGGTTTATGTCTAGCAATAGTGATGAATAGGGTAGAATCATGGAGTGAAAGTATCAAAAAAATATGACATTATGTATCTCTAATAATTTAAAAGGTGTTTTCCCATACATTGTTATGGCAATTTTGTTAGACTATAAACACAATAGCCCAATGCAATAGCTTGATCTATAAACATGAGCTAGAGGTGTCGATACCAAATGTTGCTTGTGTGCTTAAGCCATTTTTTAATTGGCATACAAAGTATGAAAACTTTATATAAAATATTTAAAAATTTTAAGGTGTTGGTCACCATTGAAAATGCACCTTTTACAAAGAAATTTTACTACTTCCCCTTAATTTTGCAAAACATTCACTATAGTTAATTATTTGAAAATGTGCCCATAAAGAAAATATAGGAATTTGTAAAATTTAATAAAATGTCCTTCCAAGGGTAGTAAAAAGACTTTTTAAATCTTGGGGGATTTTAAACTATTGAAATTTACTTTAAAAGTTGATACATTGTTTCAACTAGCTAACTTCCCTACTTAACACTTCATGCATAGAAAAGGAAAATGTTGCTTTTAACCTTTTTTTAAAGTAATTTCAAATAAAATATATAAGTGAGGGACATGAAATTAATACCTCCATCTATCCACCCTATGTATGTATATTTGACCATCGATCAACTTTAGATATCACCATGTCTAAATTTCTTTAAAAGCCAAATGTGATTTATCCCTAGGAAACTACTAGCACATCGCTTTGTTGTCTATATGACCTCCCATCATACATCATTGATTGTCATGTGCAACTTCATGCAAAGAATCACAAAAATATCAATGCTATCTACACGTCTACTCCATAGGGATGTCTTGTTGGTGGATATGGTGAGAGTGTAGGAGGTAAATATCATGCCGATGAATTGGATCCACATGTAGGCATGGGACCTCTCACATTGAGGGGTGTTAATGAGGTGGGTGTTTAGGTGGATATTGTAGTCAAAGACAAGGCAATATTCATGTACCTTTTTTTATTGAAGTAGAACATCACCTAATGACCTTTGATGAAGTAGAGGTCAAAATAATTATCCAAAGCCATAACAACCAAGCACCCAATTTTTACACATAGTTTCATATTTGGGCCCATAATCAGAAAAAAAAGCCTTAAATTTAGGATGTATAATCTTAGCTTGGGGACACTAGGAGGGTCATTGTAAGATCTTAGTGTGATAAGGTATTTAGTTTTATATATAGAGATTCAAAAAGTGAACCTGCAGAGTAGAATGATGCTCTTAGAGGTATCAAATATTATGTCCACATGTTTAGGGGAACTCTAAAAGATGCTATGCAAAATTTATTGAATACAAAAATGGAGAGAAAAGAGAAAATTAGGGACCTAAATGATGATGCTTGTAAGAATTATAGAGATAAGGTCATGAAAATGGGCATGGAAATGCATGGTGGTGTTCTATAGGTTTGATCACACTTTTGCTTCATGCAATTCCAATGGTAAGAGTAAAAACTATAAGATATAAAGGGTTGAAAAAGAAAAGTTAGCCTCTTTATTACTTGAATATTGCATATTTAATGTAGTAGATCAGTTATCAAATCAAGATCAAGATAATTGATGTAACCTTATGTGAAGTGTAATAATTGATTTAATAATGTAGTAGTTACCTAACAACATACAAGTTAAAAAAGGATATCCATTATCCCCTACCTTATTTGGTTTATGTATTGACAAATTAGAAGAATGATTAAATTTGAGTGAAGAGGATGGTATTCATTTTGGAAGATATGTGGTGGGGCTTCATTTTTATTTAGATGATATCATTCTAATTGGAAGGTTACCATAGGTTTTGAGAGAGCATTTAAAATCCTTATATGATGCAATAGTAGGATACTAGACAAGTTTTTATTAATCATATAATGTATATGTACAAGATTATGCAATTTTTTTTAATAAACACTTATAAAAGGGTAATATCTATAACGTTAGAGTATATTTGCAACAAGGTAGGCATGCAGGTAAACACTAGGGAAACCAAGATCATGATTTTCTCCAATAAAAATAAAAATAATTAGTTAGATTTTTATTTTGAATGTGGTCTTGTAGAAGAAGTGATAGAGTAAAAATTCGTAGGATAGACTTGAATAATAACTTCAATTGGGACACAAGTAGAATGAAAAAAATCAACAAGATGGAGAGATTTTTACATAATAAAATAGAAGTAGAAAGGTTGAATTATGGAAGTGGAGCACTATATAGGTTTTATTTGGGATATGAATGTTATCAATGATGGTGTATGGGTGTGAAATGTGGGCTAGAAACACATCAAATTAAAAGTGTAGGAAATTAGAGAGGATTAAGAATTTGTATGATTACAAATAAATTCAAAATTAAAGTGTTAGTTCCACATAAGAATATTCTTGTAGAAACAAGTACATTACCTATCAAGGAAACTACCATGGTTTTTCTTCTAGGATATATATGATCTATGTAAATGATATTTGGAGCACAACTCTATGTCCAAAAATACCTAAAAAATCTAATTTTCCCTTAATACTAACTAGATTGTTAAGGGTATAAATTTATGCCAAAAAAATTTATTTTGATACATTTTAGAAGAATTAAATGATTAGACGGAGAACAACAATTGTAACAGACAAAATTTCCATTAACTTTGTGGGAAAGAATGCCCTAAGGGTCTTAAAAAAAACAAAAAAAAAAACTATTTAATAAAATAATAGTTTTTTATTTTCAGATTTTTGTACCCAAAATGCATATCTTGCTATGTTCATACATTAGTAGAATGTAAAACACAAAATAAAAATTCATGTATATGTAACTTTTATTTAATAATCACTTTGTAACTTCGGGAAGGTGAATCACCACATTTCCATATGGATGACCATTTAACTCATGAAAGGTGAACCGCCACATTTCCATAAGGGTGACATTTCATATTCAATATGATGGGATTTCAATGCATATTACTACATAAAGAGAGATACATGCTTTGTTATAAAAATCATGAGTAATTATGCAATGTTATAGTGCTATATCTCTTATTAGATATTGCTTGCATTGCACTATATTTTTTTAGTAGTAAAATCATCATGATATTTTATTTATATATATTTTTGTTCCAATTTGTTTTATTATGTTATTTGTAAATTGCACTCTTTCTTGATCCACGTTAACTCAAAATTTTTAGTTTTAGATCAGTGGTGTTAGAGTAGTCTATATTTTGAGTGTGTGTCCATAAACATGATATTAGGATATTTAAAATACTAGGTATTAGATACAAGATCCCTCCAATTGCCTCCCTTGTCATCTCAAATAATTTTAGGAGGGAACTAGAATGGACAACATAAAGATATTTGATCCTTTCAAGGAGGCATTGAATGAAGCCCTCCTAAAATAGATAAATGAGATGATGCATCAATTTACTCAAAGTATTTAATTATTCTCAATTATAAGTTTTGCAACCTCCTTCACACAACCTTTCACTACCCTAGAATGATTTATTTCTCTCACACATTTTAAGGTGTAGGTGAATTTTGATATTTTTACTTTTGAAGGAAAATTTAATGTTGATGCCCTAGAAAATTGGTTGAATCAGTTATCTTCATACTTATTTCTAAATAAATTCATTGACGTTGGGAAAAACACTTTTTGCACTCTTGAAATCTTCATTACTTGTTTGAAATTGGTGGGAATCATATTGTAACATGGTTACAAAGAAGAAGAAATATTATGTAGTTTTTACATAGGATTATTTTATGGATGTTGTCAAAAATAAATATTATCCCATGCGAGCCTATGAAAACCAATACATGCAATGGAAACAATTTCATAAAGGTAAATACTAGTCCGATCAAGATTATATTTATGCTTTTTATTCCATGAAAACAAGGCCATGTATTCAAGATATTAAAATACATTGAATCCTCAAGTACTGTAATGGGTTCTAATGGTACATACCAAAGAATATGTACCTCTTCAAATTCAATATATTAGGAGAGGAATTTAAACTTTCTATAAAATTGGAGTAGAAACACACAAACAAAATAGAAGACGAGGAACAAATAACAAAAACTAGAACACTAAGTACCACCCAAATAAAGAAAAGAGTCACTTCCCATAGAATCAGGACAAAGGGGGTTAGCCTCAAAATTAAAATTGAAATAAAAAAGACTCCTAAGAAAATAATTATCCAAAGTTCAAGGTTGGAAAGTGGTGTAATTATCATAAGAGCAAATGATATTTCGAGGAGTATTGAGCACTTTAGTCATTGTTTGTTGAGTTGCAACCATTTATATCCATTACACCATTTCCTCCACATTCATAACCTAAGGATAAAGGGAAACAAATTATGGAAGTCCAACCAAATGTGACTATTACCACCACATATGTTGTACCAAAGGAGTCGCATAAAGAGTCATAAAAGGAGTAATGTTTGTGAAGAGCACAAGATTATACTGAGAGGGGGGTGAAAATTTTAAGACCACTTTTTACTTTTATTTTCTCAACAATGTTATCCAATATATCAATGGTAATATGAACATCAGTAATCAAAGCAATGCACAAACCGTCACACACAATAGAGACACCAATTTAACATGGTTCATCCAATGTGGGCTACATCCACGAAGATCATATTTCACTAATTTTTTATCAATAAATCTCTTGGGAATCCTTTCCTATTACAATGTTTATGGACCTTTGTACAAAGGAGACACCAATACCCTAATCAAGTTCATGGATATCTATCCACATGAGACACCAATCCCATTAGCTGGTTCATGGATCTCTATCCATAATAGAACTCCTTCTCCTCTACTCTAGCTGGTGATCCTATAGAATAATACTGTCTCCTCTGCACTGGCTTGTGGATCTCTCTCCACTGAATACTCCTGTCCTCACTCAAAATACCTATGTCCTCACTACCCTAGCTAATGGATCTCTATCCATTGAAGACTACTATCCTCTTATCTATCACCTCCAAATATTGCTCTAAGCTCTTCTCAAATATACACTAAAAACAGTCCTTCGATCTAAAACAAATATGCTCAAACTCTATCTCAAATATGCACTAAACACAGTCCTTCGATCTAGTATAAATATGCTCATTATATATCTTTGATCTGCACTAAATATAGTCGTTCGGTCTAGTAAAAATATGCTCAAAATCTGTCTCAAATATGTACTAAACATAGTCCTTCGATCTAGCACAAATCTGCTCAAACTCTATCTCAAATCTACACTAAACATAGTCCTTCAATCTAGCACAAATATGCTCAATATCTATATATAATATGCACTAAACACAGTCCTTCAGTCTAGAACAAATATGCTCAAAATCTGTCTCAAATATGCACTAAACATAGTCCTTTGATCTAGCACAAATATGCTCAATATATGTCTTCGATCTGGCACAAAACTATCCTCAAATCTGCACCAAACTCTATCCTCAAATATATCCTCAAGCATTAACACAAATCTTGATCTAATCATAAATCAAATCTATTAGATATGTCCCAAGCATTAACTCAAGGTTTGAACAAATCAATCAATCAACTCTGCTCACTTAAAGACTTACCTCAAATCTATCCACAAGTCCTCTCTAGAACCTATTCAAACTTCTCTCAAGTATTTAATAAGACTTACCTCAAATCTGGATTGTAATCTTCCATAAAAGTTCACACTTATCTGTCCACAAGTCTTCACCAAGACTTGTCTCAAATATACTCAAAAAGTCCTCTTAAGAACTTTTCCAATTTGCTCAACAAGTTTTCACCAAGACTTAACTCAAATATGCATTGTAAGCTTCCATAAAAGCTTACGCAACTCAACTCAATCTATCACAAAAAACTCTTCAATCACACAAACAAGTTTCACACAAAATATTGTTAAACTTACAAAAACATATAGAGAATGGTTAGAGACTCAATCTTCTTAACACTCACAAAAATTCTCAATCACTTTCAATCTCTCTTATTTTACCACAAAAACATATAGATAATGGTTAGAGACTCAATATGTTTCACATTCACAAAACACTCAATCACTTTCAATTTCTCCTTCAACTCAATCCAGAAATAAAGAACAATTTGTTTCACAAAACTTGAACTATCACTCCAATACTTTCAATAAATAATGCTCATCCAACTCCACTCAACCAATCACTCAATGAAACACAACTTGCTTACAAACCCTAATCAAGTGTTTCACAATGCTTTCAACAATTCACACAATGGAACTCAAACCTTGACTCAAGATGATTCCAAACTCACATAACAATGATACTCAAGTTCTTTCACAAACCCTAGTTCAATATTGTACTCAACTTCACATAACAATGATACTCATGATATTTCACAAACCCTAATCATGCATATGAACACTCACTCAAATATTTCCAACAATGCTCATCAAACAATCCTTTTCACTCCAACCTTACATTTCACAACATTCAATCCGACAATATTTCACTCATAGGAAGATGTGTCCATACCTTTTTTTTTATGGAGATATGTCTTCAAAACCTGTATTAACCACAATCAAATATTATTTGTCAATATTAAGGTTAGGTGACAACAATCTTTCTCAAAATCTCCTTACAAATATTTTTCCAATAATTATTTTTCCATGCAAAATAAAAAGTCTTAAATACACCTTATAATCTCCATACTTTCAAAATAGAAGACAACAATTTTGATAAAGAAAACAACCACAATAATTTTATTTAGTCACCTTATTTCTCCTCTCAAAATAATTAACACATCATAGCTTTATCTCAAAATAAAATATAATTTCCTTTGAAAACCTTATAACTCCTATCTCATTGAAAAAATTCTAACCACCAATATTAAAATAAAATATTTTAATTTCCTTACACCTTATATCTCCCTAAAACTCACAAGCTAACCTTTCAAATTTCATGCAACCTTTAAAGTGAATTTTTGGATATCAAAAACCTTTGAAAAATAAAATCATAAATTGCATACCTTTTATTTTCACTTTGCCCAAAAATATTTCCAGCCAAATTCGAACTCACAACCTTACTTCCTCAACACCCTAGCCAATTCTAGGCAACCGGTTGGGCTATGAGCCCACACAAAACTCAAGGCGCACGGTTTACACTTTATCCTTATGTCTTCTATCCTCTAGTGTGAAAATAAAAATGTTTTCCCTTGCAAAGTACACGATGTGAATGGAACCCATGTCTATGCCCTCTCAACACTTTCTCTTGGCCTCAACTACCATTTGCGCTACCACCGCCAGTGGTACCTCCTTTGAATTGCATAGTTTTCAAAGCAGATCATTGTCTTCTTTTTCAAAGTACGAAAACCTCTTCTTCAACACACGAAGCACACAAATTAACATTATCATAGCACACAACTTAATAGCATAGGTTGAGGGGGGAATAAAATGAGAATTCAATTTTCCCTTTTATACATGTTTTCATTTGCACATAACTCATCGACCCATCGTTCAATTTGAAAATCAAATTTAGATTTTAAATATTAAATTTAAAAACCTTCGCCATCCATTATTTATTAAAATTAAAATTTTAACCATAGGTTAAAATATTTTAATTTAAATAAATTAATTTAAATCTTTTGCAAGTTGCTTCATGGGTCTTTTCAAGAATAAATTATTTTAATAATCTCTTGGACCCGGTTTACTTCACCTCATCAATTTGTATGATAATATTAAATAATATAATATTATTATCTAAATTAAACTTACTTCTCCTTCCTTGGGTCTTCATCCTTTGGGCCTTTTTGGGCATATAATATTAAAAATAAATATTATATCCTATTCCTTTTAAGACCTTCTTGCTTTTGGAAAAACCACTTTATGTCTTTAATGATTATGAAATTGAAACAATACTCTCTTGACATCAATGACAACAAAACTACTCAAAATTTCCAACAGTTTGTTACACTCACAAATGTGGGTCAAGTTCAACCCATTACATTTCATTATTCATATTAGAAGTCAATAGAATTTGAGTTCATTCAAATCCAAGGAGGGTTTATTTGAGTGGTTGGTTATACCTTTTTGATTTAACAATACACCTACTATATTCATGAGGATGATGAATGATATCCTATATCCCTACAATAACTTATTTTTTGTAGTCTAGTTATATGATATTATCATCTATAGTAAGAATGGAAGAAGCATTTATAACAGATTTGATAGGTACTTTACACTCTTCAAAGACACCAACTATATTCTAGTTTGGAGAAGTTTTCATTTGGCATGACAAAGATTCAATACCTCAAATATATTATTGAAAAATAAGGAGTCCATGTTGATTATGAGAATATTCAAGTAATTAGAGATTAGCCTATCCTAAATATTAACATAGCTCTGTATTTTTATATCTTTTCCAATTTATATCCAAGAATTATATTGAATTTTCATATTGCTTGGCCACTACACCAAGTGGCCAAAGGAGGTTCCAAATACAAATTCCATTGTAGCTATGAACACTAGAGGATATTTTAGAGGTTGGAGGAGCAATTGTGTTCAACTCCTATGATTTTCCTACATAAGCTACATCAACCCTTTGATAAAAAAGAATTCAATGGTGTTTCCAAAGCAAATTTATTATTATTAAATAAAAAGTACAACCTTGTTACATTTTAAAATTAGTGACTACTACTATTTATTCATTTACAAGATGCATACAATGTTGTACTTAAAATGCAAATGTAATTTTATAGATATTTCTAGTCCATATGTATTATAGATATTCTAATTTTTATTGTTATTTCTTTCTTGCATAAAATTGGAGATACAACAAATGATTTTAAGTGAGTTTGGACTATCTATCTCAATAATATTAAAGTTATGGTATTCCTCTTTAAACACAAACACTTGAATTTTATCCTTCTCACACCTTTTCAAAAAATTGCAATACCATAGTAGTATCTCTCTCAAAATACCATGGCCCATAACCAAAAAGTGTGTTGGGATAAAGATAAGAGATAATGTGACTAGGGTCTTAGTAGGTTATAAAAGGGAAGGTCCCAATCACTTCATAGGGGTAGCGCAACCCTCCACGAGGCAATCAACTCCTCCAAATTAAACATCCAATGACTTGATGGTGTGTGCTCTTTAACCATAGAGTACTATGAGTAATATTCATATGCCATGGTAAGGTGATGCTTTGGTGTTGACCTTTAGCCTATTGAAATGATGATGGCATAGAGTGTGGAATAATGTCTTAGAATATAAGTACATAGATGTAGGGTTGAAATAACAAATCCTATCATCAAGGAAGTAGAATAGCACTAACACTTATTAAATTTGTGTTTGGGATAATAAGTAGAGGCACATGTATAATCCATTATTTGGATAAAATACAATACCTATATACAAGAGTTGCTTATAGTTTTTTCAATAGAGAGAGGAGTGAATATGGTTCTCCTTAACGAACAATAAATCTATTGTTGTATAGTTTGATGAAGTCATTGAGGTCCTTCATAAGGTATGGTTCTACCTATGGATTTGTAAGGTTCTAGGCAAGTTTTTTATTAATCAATAATGTATACATATATTATTATGTAGTTAATATTAGTAATTACTTATCAATGGGTATAACTATTGAGTACAAATTTTAACTAACCTACCAGATGATATAATATTTCTAACATTAGAGAACTTTTGCAATGGGGTAAGCATGCAACTGAATACTAGGAAAACCTAGATCATGATCTTCCTCAACAAAAGAAAAATAATCAGTTAATATTTTTTGAATAGGATTATCTAGAAGTAATAGAGTACATGGGGTATACTTGAATAGTAAGCTCAATTGAGAAACATGTAGAATAAATATCCCATTGGAATGTTGAAGAGAATTTTGCACAATAAAATAAAATCAAAGAAGTTGAATTATGGTATTGGAGGACTATATAAGTTTTATTTATAAGATGAATGGTACCAATGATGTAGCATAGGTCTAAAGTGTGGGCTAGTAACACATGAAAATCAAAATGGAGGAAAATAGAGAGGATTCCAAAATGTATAATTACAAACAAATATAAAATTAAAGAGTTAGCTCAATATGAAAATCTTATAGTAGAAACAAGTACCTTCCCTATAGGGGCAACTACAAGGATTCATATTCTAGTATATATGTGATTCATACATGTGATATTTTGGTGGTATGACTTTATACCTAAAAATACTTGATATAAAAAATATATTAAATATACTATTAGGACCATAGCCTTGTGCTGGAGACTATGTTTTAATCCATTCAAGTAGCATTATGAATATTAGAGGAAGAACAACAATTTCAATAGGTAAATATTTTGCAGATAGAGTAGCTTATACTTCATAGAAAAAAAGCTCCAAGGACCTAAAAATGCAAAACAAAAGATTTACTAAACATAATATTTTTTTGTTTTTTGACTTTCATATCTAGAATGCAACTCTAGCCATGTTGATGCATCATTAGAATAAAAGGATAAAAGGACAAGTCACACACATGTAATTTTCATTTAATATACATGTAACTCATGGAAGGTTAATAACCACATTTCCATATAGGTGACCTAACTCATATAAGGTGAACCACCACATTTCCATAAGGGTGACCTTCCATATTCAATATGATGGATTTCCAATACAAAAATTATTGAATAAAGAGATATATATCTTTGACTATAAAAATAATGAGTAAGGGATGCAATATTATAGCCTCACATCTCATATTAGAGATTGCTTGTATTGTACTCTATTTTTTAAGCACTAATATAATTATTCCATTTTACTTATATATATATATATCTGTTATGGTTTGTCATACTCTATTATTTTTAAGTCACACTATTTCTTGATATTTCTTAATTTAAAATTTTGAGTGATAAATAATTGGTATTAGAACATTTTTCCTTTTAAGTATATGTTCATAAATGCAATATCAAGATATCCAAAGTTTGGGTATGATATATGAGATCTCTCTGATTACCTCTCTTGTCATTCCAAATGGACTTAAATGGTAACTAGAATGAATTGCATCAATACAATTAATCCTTTCAAATGGTGTTGAATGAAGCCCTCATGAAATAAATGAATGAGATGATGGATCAATTTGATCTAATTCTTCAATGACTTACTGCTACAAATTAATCAAACTTCTTTACACAAACTCTCACTACACTAACATCGTTCAATGCTTCCACATATTTTAAAATACAACTAAATTTTTATATTCCTACTTTTGAAGGAAAAATTAATGTTGATGCCCTATAAAATTGGTTGGATCAGTTATCTTCATACTTCTTTGTAAATAAATTCACTAACAATGATAAAAACACTTTTGCACTCATGGAATCTTCATTGCTTGATTAAAATTGGTGGGAAGTATATTGTAATAGGGTTATGAAGTAGAATGAAGATGAAGTAGCATTTACATGGGATTATTTCACAAAGGTTTTCAAGGAAGAATATTTCCCATTAGAGCTAATGAATACCAATACATGTTATAGCAACAATTATGTCAAGGTCAAGATCAGTTTTATCAAGTTTATATTGTTGCTTTCCATTCCATGGAAATAAAATTTGTTGTTAAAGATATCAAAATAGATCAAATAATCATGTGCCATAGTGGGCTTTAATGGTACACTCGAGAGGACATGGATCTATTCAAATTCAAGACATCAAGAGAGGCATACAAGGGTAATATGCTTAGATGACATCTTGTATCCCTACAACAACTCATTTGTGGTAGTCTACATAAATTACATTCTTGTATGACATCCCCATATGAACTCATTTGTAGTAGTCTCCTTAGATTACATCATGCATTTGTACACCAACTTGTTTGTTGTATTCTAGTTAGATGAATTTTTGGTAGTCTTAGAAAATAATTTGTAACACTTTTGAATTTGGGAATTGCTCTATTTTTTATGTGGCCCCAATTCTAATTTCTACAATATTGGATGTAAGGGATAATACCTCTACCAACCTCCAAATTTAGAATGACTTCCTACTATCCTTACTAAAATATAAAAATAATCTAATCTAATTACATTTAATAAAGTGAGGAAAAGTAAATGCAAAAATTATAATGCATAGAAGTAAAATATGAAGTTTAGGATGTAAGAGATTGAATGTAAATATGGTCATAATTATAGTAAGGAGAGTGTGTGATCAATAAACATGTGAGAAAATTGATTAGCAATAATATATTTTTATCCATATGAAATGATAATATGAGAGGAATGACAAGATAGGCTAAAGGAAATTTCCATACTCATTGCACATTCCATAGTCTAGGAGGGTAGTTCCATTGATGGAAAGCAAAAGACTTATAAATTTCTCATTAATATCATGAAGATAGAGCACAATGTGGATATGAAATAATGCATATCTAAAATTTTCAGCCCATGGATCCTACTTATGGAAATATTTCAACCTTGAGTTACCTTGGGTGAGAAATTCTTACTCATAGTAAAAGTAAATTTTTGGAGGAAACTTAAGTGCACCAAATGTTACATACCTTTAATTACTCTTCTAAATGACTTAGTAGACCTCTTATATTATATACAATGCTAGTAGATGCTAAAATATTGCTTTATAAAAATATCCTTTAAGATCTCTAATTATATTTTTGCCCCTTTTTTTGTCAAAGATCTCTTTGCTCTAAATCACTACAATATGCTAGTGCTTCACTCCTTTAAGTCAATCACTACATCAAGCAAGTAAATTGCTCCTATAAGACAATTGATCCCTTTAGATCAAGTAATTTATGTTTGATCACCATCCCTTATAGTTTGGTGAGCAACATTTCTAATTGTTTGGATTGCTCTATTGTTGTTTTAGGTCAACCTTAGCCTTTTCTTCTTTTATCACTAAAATAAAAATGTTCTCACCGAGGAGTTTCTTCCAATGGTTGAGTACATTAGAAAATCTACTGGTGACTAGCCCCTAAATTAATTTCTCCATTTCAAGCATAGGGTATTTTAGAGAGGTCATTGTATCCTTGCACATTTGGAGGACTCTCTAGGCTTAAGTGATTTTTTTCAAACTTATGATGATATCCTCTTGTCTATTTCTATCTACTATACTTGAGATATTGTTTGTAACAACAACCAAAAGCAACTCAAGAGACAATTTTTTTTAAGTTAGATTCACAAAGAAGTCCTAAATATAAATTTATTTTTAACAATCTCAAGGCTTCACTACATTGAATTCAATGTCATTATAAACGATACCTAGTGAATAGGAGTGGCCAACATCCTATACTTCCTAGGGTTCACTTTGCTAAACATCATCATTTAGGATGCCAAAGTGGTCCCCCCACCTTTACTATACCCTCATTGGTATATGATAATATGACTACAGTGTAGGGATTATCCTTTAAGGCCCATACCACTTAAAATGAGATGCCTATTCCCTAACCTTACCCTAACTCCATCTAGGTAGGTTAATCAAACATAAAGCCTTAGTGCTTAGTTACCAAACCTTTTTGGGCTAACTAATATTAGTACCACTCAACTAGTAATGAACATGAACACCCAAATATACATGTTAAATGGATTATCATTTTTATCTTGTGAATGAATTTATCACTTCCTACTTATTGAATACCTAATCCTCTATTTTTAAGGTGTATCATTTCACAAGGATCTGGCTATTGCATCAATGCAACTCCTTCCAGATTATATGATTATCTATATATTTCATTCTTGTAACTCCTTATAAGACTCACATATTTGTAGTTATTGCATCAATACAACTCCTCCTAGGATTTGAGTTATTCTTCTTGACACAATTCCTAAAATTTATTCTAGATACAACCCATAAATATTCCCCAACTCAAGAGAATAAAAGCAATATAAACAACCCTCTCTAGCTATGAATACTTCATGAGAACAACATACCTAAACTATGATACAATATTGAAACATAACTGAATCATTGCATCTCAAATTTAACATGCATTACTACTAAAAGCAATTTAACAAATTTTTATCACCATCCTTAATTTGATTAAGTACTAAAGTAAAACTAAGTAAAAGAAGCATTCTTATAGAACATAAATGATTATTCACAATGCCAAAGATTACACAAATAATACCATCAATACATAAATCACAAGATGCTTTTTATTCTTTTTCAAAACGAAACATTTTGCAAGACAAGATCACAAATCAACTCATTTCTTGCTTAAAATTTAATCAATCCGTATTACAAAACTCTCACATTTACTCTCTTTTAGAGAGAAGTCACTTGGAAAGTTATCAAGGATCACAATGTAAATTCTCATTTACATGACAACTCTTCATTCCAAGGTACATTAGGACCATCCTACGTAAATTTCCCCTACACCATCTTCCTTTCATGACCACCTTCATAACAAAGTTCTTCCAAAAACTTGAGGGTCATTAAGGGATCAAGACCTCTTTGATGCAATGCAAATTTATATGCTCTAACTATGATGCAAGTAACTATGCAATAAAAAATTATAAAACAAGAAACATGAAAATAATCCCATAATTTTATTTATAATGGCCCCTTTTACCTACTCAAGTCTTAGAATCCAACTATAATAATTATTTCTCAACATCCAAACTTAAACAAGCTACTAAAATTATCGAGAGAATCCTATACTTCTCTCTATAATGGCACCCTTTACCTCATCAAGTATTAGGAGACCACTTTATCATTATTATCCTAACATGATAATATTTTTGCAAGATAATACCCTATAATTTCATAGAATTACCATGCCACTAAAACAATTTACCAAAGAATATTGTTATAGCATCTAATTACTTACATCAAAGGATTTAGTTCTCCAAAATATCATTATATGATAACCTTTACCATTATTCAAACATAAAAGTGTTTCAAATAAAAACAAGTCTTATCAACTACCAGTAAGGATTTAACATATGATCAAGATACAAATCAACTAATATTTTACTTTGATCAATAATTTATTATGAATATTAAGTCACTATTTTAACACCAATGATTTAATCTGAAGATTAATATACTAAGTCATTCATTCCTTAACTTTGCTCACTGATTAAAATAATGATTTAATCTAAGGAATAATATACTATAACATTCATTCTTTTATTGAACAAAGAACTCTTATCCTATGGTTGTTCGATGTCGAGAATCTATCCAACCAAACAACTGTTAGCTTTTGATGATATATTAAAGGAAATTCAACCATAAGATGTAAAATGAGCAGTAAATGATAACCATATTATAATGACACTATAATATGCAAGAAAAATATATAAGAAACTTTTGCAATAAATAAAAAATATGCCATTAATGAAAGCTCAAAAAAATAGGACAATGTAATATAATGGAGGACAAGAACACTCCAAAAATACATGAAAGATATACATTGTACTCACTATACTAACTAGCTACTAATGCTACTTCATTATACTCTCTCAAATTTTTATTCACTGTCTTAAAGGCATATATAGGGAGATAAGTCCCTTGGCCTTTCATCTACCCATGACTTTTCATATACCTAACCTATGACTCATGTACATGTGGACTACATGCACATTTACATCATTACACATTCTAACACTTGTGCATTTATTACATTGCATGAAGTAACTACTCAAACCTTACTCTAAGGTAAAATCCTACTCTAGTTATGTACCCAAGGTGGTACATTAGCATATAAAAAATAATTTAATATACTGTAACACCCTCTTGTATTACATTATTTGGGTATTGAAGACTTTAGTCTTCAATATGGATATTCATATTTGTCTTCAATAAGATCTTAGTCTTTATTTTGGAATTTGATCAGTTCTTTCCTCATTTATTCGTTATACCCTTTGCCTGTATCAGGATGAATATTTTCATCTTGTTTCTTTAGCTCACTTTGATCTGGATTTAACTTGAAAGTATTTTGTTTCATCTTCATCTTTTCTTTTTTTCACTCTTCATTTTCCTTCTTCTTCTTCGTTTCTACAATTTTGTTAATGATATATTTTCTTCTTGTTGATTTAGTATATCATCACAATAGTATTGACTAGGATTGTTATTTTTCTTCTTATTTTGAAATAATTCAAAAACAATCAATTATAGATATATCATCAAACATTTTTCTAAAGTAAATATAATTATATTTTGAGTCTTTCACCAAGATCTGAAAAGTACTTCATGAAGATAATCAATTAATTTCATAAAATTCTTTCCTTTGCTTCCTTAAGAAGCATCAAGAATATTTCTTTTTTACAAGTGGACAAGTATTTGTACCCATAAAAGGTATCTATAAATTTTGAGAATAAAATTCTAACTCATGAAATAGTTCCTTAATATTGAATGCATTTCTTACTATTTCATCCATGATTCTTCTAAATAATTCTTTGAAGTGGGACTCCTTATAGCTCCCTAGTGTTTTTGAGAATGCTTTGAAAATATTAATATTCAATATATGGTTTTTATAAGACTCTAATTTTCCCAAATATCTAGTTAGAATACCTTTTAATTCCCAAGTATTTAGGACAATTTTGATGGAAAATTTGTATTTCAAAATCTTTGAAGTTGTCTACCTTATGACTCCCTAGTTTAGAGTATGTGAACTAACTTGATAAAAACTTCTCAAATATTAGGTTTTTATAATCCCTTATATCTCCCAAGTGTTTAGAGTATGCTATGGTCTTTATAAAGTGCTTAGTATATATTATATTTCCTTTTGAGTTGATTCACTAATGTTTTGAAGACAATGGTAATATAATGATCAGCTATTATTTCACCTTATTTCTCCCCATTGTTACATGCACTTTTCAATTTGATGAATTTATCTATGGTTGTATTTATTTTGTCCCTTTAATTTGTATATGAGACAAGTATAAGCAATAATTTCCAACTCTTTAAGCAATTCAATTTTTTTGCTTCCTTTATCCTTAATTTTCAATGGTTTAATTTTCTAAATTCCAATAATCTAAAGTTTGATGTAATACTCCTTATATATCCCTAATTTGGAAATTTAAAAAATGATAACTTTTACAAAATAATAATGCTTTAATTTACCCAAGGTAGAAAACCTTATATCTATTATTTTAATTATTTGTAGATGTGATATTGTATTTCAACTAATGCGCTTTTGAATTATCACTAAAGGATATAATCTCCTTGTTTTGATTTGCTTTGTAGTTCTCTAAGGTTGTGATTTGATTATATCTCCAATGCAATGATAAATAAAATCAATATTATATAATGAACCTTATATCTCCTTGCATTTAATAGAAGGTAAATATCAAATTAATGCAAAAATATTCCTTCCTTGTAATGTTGTATATGATTGGCTCCTATTTTGACTCCTCTATCCAATATTTAAGCACTGTATTCTCTTGTCTTCAATGTATGAAAGTGAGCATTGAATGCACTTACATTTAATTGGCATATTACGACAATATTATCCTACTTCAATGCACTTTGATCACCGTGTAAGCTATATGTGTGAGCTCTTCTTTAGACTAGGCTATTTATACACCATTCTTACTTGAAGTGCATGACACATGGTGCTTTACATTGAACTAGAATGTAGGATCACTTGCTAGGTGGTGTTTGGATATTACAACATTTTGCAAGCATTATTTTAGGTGGTGCAGCCCTTTGAGTATTGAATTAATGGTTAATATCTCTTCTTGGATTTTAATGGAGCATTAATCCAAACCTAGGTGCTCATTACCTTTGTGCAAGTGCTATGTAAATGGGGTATTCTTCTTCCTTTGTGGAAAGTGGTACAATATTACTTTGGTTTATGTGGAAAGTGGAGTCTCCTTACCTTGCGTGCAACCAACCTCTTCAATTTTCCTTATCACTAGTTCTTGCCAACTTTTAATAGTTGTTTTGCTCAGCAAGCTTTCTCCAATGTATGGTGGATCCTCTCCAAAAAATTGTGGCTTCTCTTCGACAATGGTGAATATAATCCAATGAAGGTGGCTCTAAGGTGCTTCAATGTTGTCTTCTTGGTGGTTGTTCATCCAAGATTTTATCCTTATCTGCTTGGGCAATGCACCTTGCTACTTGCACCTTGATTTTTTCTACTTATGTTATTTCTTTACATTGTTCTCCTTGCAACTTGCACTACTATTGCATTATATTGTCCTTTCTAATATCGTTATCCTACCCTTACTTGGTCTCCTTTTAGTAGAAGGTTCTTCTTGCACTGTGAATGTTGATTTCATGAGATCTATGGAACTTAATTTGATGTCTTTAGACACCTTGAATACTATGCTTTTGAGCCCTTAGTTGGCTATCTTACCTTTGCTTCAAAGTTTGCTCTTCAACCTTGATGACACGACCACTTGATAATTGTAATTTACTTGCTATTTTAATACCTTAATACCCTCTAACTTTTGTCCTCCTTTTACCACATTGGACAAGACAAGTATGGTGCAATTATGTAACATAAATAAATATGCAATAATTAAGATAAAATACCTTAATTTGCACTAGGATTTTTGAGACTTTTTGGTATTTTTTTTTAATCTATCTTGATCTCATTTTTGAATCTATCTTCCTTCCTCTAGTATGAGGGATTCTTCTCTATCCATTTATGGTAAATAATGATTTATTTTTGCCTTATTGCACTAGGAAACTCTCTCCTCTAACGTATTTGCTTGGTTAAATTTACAATGATAATTCCAAGCTTTTCAATCATGCAAATAGTATGCCCTTTTAAATGGATTTACTTTGCACTATAGTGTATGCGCTCTATGCTTTAGAATATATTCTCTTTTGCTTTCAATAGACGGTAGGATGTTTATATTTTTATTTCTTTAAAAATATATCTAACTCCTCTTTCTTATGTGCAGGTTTTAACCCTTGTAGAAACTATCTTATGCACTTCCTTTAAGACTTTAAACATGAAAATTTCTCCTTTGTGACTTTAAAATCTAATGTGGTGTTAAATGAACTTAATAATTAACTTAATATAAGTGTTCAAATAATGAACCTTTTGCACATAAATTGCATAACCATAATAGATGATGTATTTCTTGGTGATTTGGATCACCTAATTGCTTCCCTATTTTAGATGAAACCACAACTCTTTATTTTTTGTCCAAAAAAATTCTTTAACTCATCAATTTGCAGCTTTGAAACTCCTCTAACTTGCTACCTAAAAATGTAGTGTGTTGGATTTAACTCTCCTTTAGAATGCACTCTAAATATATAAAACATAGCAGCTATTAATTCTGCCCAAATTACTTCCCTTTTTTTGTCCTCAAATATGAAATTTTCAGATTTTAATGCAGTCAATTTCTTCTCTTATACGATGTCCTCAAATATCCCAAATCTAGTAGGAAAATCATCCAAATCGCAACTGAGATTTTTATCCTCGAGACCTTCAATTTTCTCTTGTAAAATCAGCAAACTCCTTTATCCAAGTTAGCATTCAAAACCTTCAAAGGAAACCTTCAAATCTCTCATATTTGGTGGTTTATTTTAACTCCTTTCTCCTTCAACCTCCTTGTCAAAATATAGCTTCAATATTGGCATATTTGTTGGCTTTCTTCTAAAGAATGTGAATGTCTTGATTTCTTCACTATTCTCCTCCAAAATTTGGTAAACGCCTTTCCAAATCCTTCTCCTTTTGGTCTTGTTTTTAGATGTCAAAAATTGTCCCAAAACCTCCTTTATCAAGAACTTTTCCTTTCTAGTAAATTTCTCCAATGAGTTCCCTGAAATTATCCTCTAATGGCCTTCTCCAAATATCCTTCAATGTCCTTACCCAAAATCTACAATGAGGAATTCCTAGCCTTCTCCTTCTTTATCCTTTAAATTCTTCGTTGAGATCTCTTCTCTTGGGCCTTAAATTTCTGCAACCTCTAGTCTTCTAAAAAATTCAATGAGACCTTCCTTGATATTTATAATCTTCAAATATGGAAGTTTTATAATAATATCTCCTTATTGGATCTCTAAAATTTGGAACTTCTAATATTTGTAACAAGACCTTTGCTAGTCCTTCTCAATCTCCAATCTTCCAAATCTGAAAGTTCTTCAATAGGAGCTTTTGTGGGTCTCTTCAACTTCTTCAACGTGAATTTTTCAATCTTCAGTAGAGATATCCAATATCCAATATTCTCTAAGACTCTTTTACTTGTGTATCTTCTTCCTTAAAAGGGGTCTTCTTTATAGGACCTCCTTCTTGATATGAAGTCTTCAATGTGTCTTCTTTGTCCTCTTCATTTCTTCTCAATATTATTTAGCTATGGAGTCTTCAATATACAAATCCTACAATGGAACCTTTTACTTAGGCCTCCAAATCTTCAATATCCAACTTGTTGCTTTAGGTACTGGATTGATTCCAAAGAAGATATTATTCCTATATCTTGTAGTAAGCTTCCCAATTTTCTTAGAATCTCCTTTTTCTATAATAAAATATTAGAGACTATCATGGAAGAAACTTTAAATCTTGAGATAACAAATCTTTACAAGTTGATTTGTCAATCTAGTGGAATCAATGTTGAGTTCTATTCTTCACAAAATTTTCTACAACTCTAAGGAAATACTCTAGTCAAATGTAATTTCAATTTTTTTGAAAATGAGATTTCTTATCTCTTCTCTATCTCTCTTGTGGCTCTCCCTATTTCCTATCGACCTACTACGTGCTCTAATACCATTGTTAGATTTTGATGATATATATTAAAGGAAATGCAACCACAAGATGTAAAATGAGCAAGCAATGATAACTATATGATAATGACACTATAATATGCAAGAAAAATATATAATAAACTTCTACAATAACTCATAAATATGCCATTAATGAAATATCATGAAAATAGTATAATGTAATATAATGGAGGACATGAACACTCCAAAAATACATGAAGGATCTACATTATACTCAATATACTTACTAGCGACTAATGATATTTCATTCTACTCTCTCAACTTTTGCTTCACTCTCTTAAAGGCATATATATAGGGAGATAAGTCCTTTGGCCTTAAATCTACCCATGACTCTTCATATACCTAACCTATGACTCATGTACACGTGGACTACATACACATTTATATCATTGCACATTCTAACACTTGTGCATTTATTACATTGCATGAAGTGTAACTACTCAAAAATTACTCTAAGGTAAACTCCTACTCTAGTTATGTATGCAAAATGGTACATTAGCATGTACTAAATAATGTAATATACTCCAACAACAACAAGACATCTGCATGATAACAAACAACAAGAGAAAGGGTATGGATAGATTACTAAAAGGAGCCACAAACTACCTTAGCTATAGCACAACCAAACATAAAACATGGATCAAATATCCCAAGCAACATAGGGAACATAAATAAATAATAATATACTTCAAAAGGTCAAACCCTTTCCATCCTAGCTCAAACATAAAGGCGACCAAAGCATAAAATTCAAGAAATAAGCTAAAACCAACCTATAATGTTTGTATTCCTCATGAACTAGTCTACATGGCCTGGAATAGTTATCTACTCCCATCCAAGGCTAAAGGAAAGAACACCACTCAAACATTATTCTAAAACCCCTCAACATAGAACAATTAAACAACCATACACCCAAAAGGGAACATTTAGTCAATAAGATGCTATCGTTGACATGCCTATGGTTAAAGAAAATTTCTAAAACACCACTCAATAATTGATGGATTAACCAATCACTAGACATCTACACAATGCGTAGATAAAGGAGAAAACATACAAGACACCAATCTAATATCCAAATCAAGCAAAAAGGAAGCATTCAAATTAAAATTTCATTAGTAAGGAAAGCATAAGTCGAAAACATATCTTTAAAATACCCAAAATCTAACTCATAATATGCAACCATTGATGCTGATATTCCTTTCCAAAGCTTCACTTATTTCCTTCTATTATTTCCTTGCCCATAAAATAGCTCATTTCCTCCCATCAAATAGCACTATGATTCCTTTGTAACCAGGGGAGTCCGTTCTCCTCCCATCTTGCATTTTTTTCTCATGTTCACCATCATGCTCCAAATTCAAGGAGTAACATTCAACAACATTACTTGGGAACATTGAGGGCTAGGTTGGAGGCTTCCTAACATGTGTTTGGTAAAGTAATGATAATATTGCAATTTTAAGCATATTACAATTTCAACCTTAGGAATTATTTGTTGATAACGTTATAAACCTAAGAATGATATTATAATTCCACCCTTATGAATTATTTATTTATATTATAATTCCAACCTTAGGAATTCAATTAATATTAGCTAGGTCCTAAAGGCAACAAGACATAAACCAAATCATAAACCAAAATACCATTGCTTCATATCAATTATTTGCTAACCAATACCATATGTCAATATAAATTATTAACACTAGAATTATTATTGAAGCATTAAGAGTATTACCCCTATTAATACTTTTATTGGTAGATTATCCAAACCAAAATCTCCAATACAAACAATCACAAAGATCCAAACAACGTTACTTTATCTTTAAGTAGGTCATTTTCTCATATAAATCTAGGCCTTTACTTTGAGAATAGAGTCACTAGGTGATGTGATTTTCCTTAAAAAAGATGATGAGATAAATACCCCCATTGGAATCTCAATTTCTTTTATCAAATGACTTCTTCAAAGAATATATTTTCAATCTAAGTCATACAAGAAGTCACCAAGTGAAAGGTGCTTTTCTTCAAGCAAGAAGACTATACCCTTCACTAGCGTCACAGTCAAAATTCTTCAGTTATCATGGGGTGAACTATAGAATATCATCCCATTGAACATGCTAGATAAATTATTTTAATCTTGAATAAATCTTGCTAACCAAGGCCAAAGGGCCTGACAAGATGAATGCACCTATGCCTCACGTAGAGCAAAAAAATATGAAGCACCATAGATGGGGGAACTAACTATGGGGTAACATTAGGGGTTTATAACCATGTTTATATCCTCCTCTAAATATAATCCTTGATGCATAGTGAACCTCCATGAGCTGAGACTAGGAAATAATTGCAATGAAAGTAAAAAATAATAGAATGAATGCTTTTGCAAAAAAATAAAATTCTAAGAAGGTATAAAGGTTATATTCCAAAGACATATAACCCCTAATATTTTACTATAACAAGTGCAAATTGAAAATGAAAAATATCACCTATGGCTAGTGAATAAAACCAAGCAAACACACCGCTAGGAATCAAGACAAGCTAATAAGAAAAGAGAGAGAAATTATTCATGATTTACATTTACATGCTTAAATGATTACAAGATAATTAGGGCCATAGAACTAAATTCTCTAGGGGCATGAGAAAAGGGTTGGGCTCTACTCATTATGGTAGTAAAATCCTACTAGACCAAGTACTAGGTAGATAGATTCCAATGCCTTTTGCAATAAAACTAGACCTATTTATAAGTTTAGAGGAGGGTTCTTACACTTCAAAGTTCTATGTAGAAGGCCTAAAAATATCTTATATTTATGTAGTTAAAATTATCCTAAAACTATAAAGTAGCAACTTTGAGGTCTCTAGATATGGGGACATAAATACTAAAAGCTTCTAAGCCTTTTGATGATCAAGGATCACTAACTTAAATCTCTACTATAACATTGGTATGCTTGCACCATTACCATTCCATCACATTTATTTTGGAATGTGTCACCTTACTAACAAACATTGCCTTCGTGACTAGTGCAGGTGGACAAGATAGGCTCACATATATGGTTGGCAAAGGCCATGACTAACATGTGATTAGTTTTGATAGGATTGACCATGAAAGTCAAAATTTGTAGCCAATGGTGGCTATCATATTTAAATGATCCTTTGCCTACTTCCTCCCTCATGCATGTGGTTGCCACATGTCCTCATATAAGGTGGAATATCCTTTAGCCAATGGAAATCCTCCTTTGTTAAGCATTGGTGCTTTCCTTTCTCAAGCTATCAACTGGTCACCACATGTCTAGCTCATGGCTCTATCAAATACTTCTCTTTCTTATGTGTTATCCTTAATTAGAAGGACTGTGAGGGCCATTGGATTGAAAATAAATGGTTTGTAGGCTTTGATACCCTTGATGCTATTGGATCCAAACATAAGATGAGTATCAATCATAGATGGAATATCTAATGATTAGTGTAGTCTCTAAGATTGTTCACCTTTCCTTAGAGATTTTTTCTTTCAACTAAATGTGGGAAGTGCCCTTCGACAATGTTGCCTTGGCCTACAATTTTTTATTATCTTACTTAGAGTGAAGTAGGGTTGTAGGGAAACATTTCCTATAGTTACCATGATATTTCAATCAACCATAATGGTATTATATTGATAGTAATAGTTGTACCTAATATACTCTATTGGAAAGACATTTTTTTCAACCACATGATGTAATATAATTTTGTAAATCTTAAGGTTCACCCATAGATTCAAACCTTGGTTAAAAATATAAAACATTGTATTGTACTAAACCCAATGGGACTTTAGTGTATAGATTTTTTTTAAATGTATATTACATATTCAAAATTATTTTTATTATTATAAATATTATAATAAAAAATTATGAAAATAACTCCAAAAATTTTAATTAGTATTAATATAATATAATATAAAATATAGATTGTCAGATTAAATATCATACCCTCCATAAAGTGGGTATTTAATTGGCTACATAATAAGATTTTGCAATGAATACTAAATATAAACACCGTCCTTAGTTTTTTAATAGGTTATGTGTGGCTTTTGTTGTGATCACTCCCATCAAAATATCAAAATACTACATTTGTTGTTAGGTCAATTAGGCCATACCTAGCTTGTTTTTCTATCAAATATCTTCCTCAAACTACTATGTTTTCTCTATAAATTTATTGATATCATTTTCATTTAGAGATAAAATATCCCTTATCTAGTTACTTTCTAATATTTGAATATTGCTAATATGAAGATTACAACTATGGTTCAATAAACTATTTGATACTATGTTTTCTTATCTATAGATATTATAACATTTCTAAGATACTTCCTCTAACAATAGTTGATGGACATAAAAATAATGTTACTGTTGATCCAATTCCCACATTCATTTTTCTTGGTGTAATTAATAATAATTTAAGAATCCCTTACAATTGAAATATGACTCCATACTTTTTAAAATAGTAATATTAATCCTTGTAAGAAGTGACGTAGCCTTTGTATAGTTGAAATTTGATGATCCATATAATCAAGAGTAAGTGAGAAAAATTTTACCTTCATTATTTCAAAAAACACCACCTTTATCAACTTTTCTTGGACTTCATTTGGAAGCACCATCAAATTTAATTTTATCAAATAAAACTATTAGACCCTTTTATGTATATTCACATCTTATAATTAAGAGGCAAAAACCTTTTTTTCCATACTTGAAAACTACCCATGATAACCAACATGCTTCTAGATATTTTGCAAGGTAACAATATGACTCCAAACTTAGTCACAATTTTGAGATTTGTTGTTAAACATTTTGCTATTTCTTTCAAGCCATAGATTACAAAATAATAATTAACTTTGAAAAAAATGGACAGTAAAGAAGTAATTGATTTAATGTTTCTATATCCTTATTATATAGGGCACACCTGAAAGCCATGATATCCTCTTCTTTGTTGACAAATACCTATAATAGTTTTACTTTAGAAAGATAGCCAAAAAAATGTTGTGGCTTTAGAGAGTTCCTCAAGTAACCAAACATTATCGTAAGGTAATATTTGGAAGTAAGAAAATCTAATTTTTAAATTATTATATCTCAATATAACCCAACATCAATAATATTTTAGTTATTCTAAACCAACATAACTTTTTACATAAAAATATTAAAGTAGAACTCTTGTAGCATAATTTAAAGCTCATTCACTATTTATTTGAGGTATTGTTCCTTAACCAACCAAGTAACTAATATAAATCCATGATATTAAATTATTTGGTCACATCAATATAATGTTTTACATTTAAACCTCTACAAGTTGAACATGCTTAAGCCAATTGTTACCATTTAGATTAGAAATATTATAAATACATTCAACCAAGTATTAAACAAAAATATTATAAAATTCCCCTCATTGGCTAACCACCTAATATGTTTGTTGATCAATTGTAAATTTTTTCATATGAAGTTCTATTTTGTTGAGCCCCCTAAGTATAGTTCATTTCTTAAGAAATTTTATTGCATCAATAGAACTATTGGGATTCACACTTATTTCTAGAATTAACTAGAAGCATTCCATCCACTCAAATCTTATATAGAATATGTAAAATTACAAAAGAAATATAAAGAGGTACAAACATTAATGGGCACCCTTAGGAACCATAAATAATTACTTTATTATTGATGGATAAGAATAAAAAAACTCTAATGGAGTAATGGGGGTATTTGTGCTAACACTTACTTAAATGAATTTAACCTAAACCAACATAACAATAGGGATTGAAGGTTAATTACAATTTATAAGCTAGTCTAACCATAACAAAGTTAATAAGGATTCATAGGTATTATATAATAAAATATTATAAATTAATAACTACAACTGTATAATGATTACCCATAGGCCTATACACTATTATATCTTACAATGTTACCTAAGCCATAAGTGAGATTACATTTTCAACACCCTCTCATAATTTGAATTGAGGATCCAAGGAGAGAAGAAATAGTAACAATAAAATGTTACCCCCGTAATGGATTCTTTAGTGGAAGGATCATTTTGAACACCCTTCATCATCTAGAAGACATCCAACCATATTCAAAATCTTAGGTTAAATTCTTTGTAATATCAAAAGGTAACTTTTGGTTGGATGTCCCTCCTTGCAATAGCAATAAACAATTTTTGATTTGAAGACTTATCTTGGTCCTTGGTCACTTGGGTCTTAGACTCCTTAGGTTTGAATTCCTTTACATGAGCCTATACTTGCAAAGTACCACCATAATTCGTCATTGCTACCTAAAAATAAACTAGGACATAAAATAGTGGATCAAGAGTAAGATTTATTTTGTGTTTCCAAGAACATTGGAATTTCATGAACCATTAGGTTCAAAATTTGAAAAGGAAAGAGATTCGAAAGGACAACTTTCATGTATTTTACATTATTTTTATTTTCACCTCTAGAAGATGTAAATATCTACTATAAATGCCTTGAGTCTTATGACATAGTCCTCAAGATTATAAAAATCAACCAATTTGAGAGAGAAAATCTCTAATTTCAACTGACTTAATTTAATTATATTACTTTTCTAAATAACTCATCCAATTTCAACCATACCTTGATAGGTAGGTTCAATTATTTGATATGGAAAAGCAATTTTTGTTCAATAAAAAAGGAGAATAGTGAAATATATTCTTCTTTCTTATGTTGGTGAGCTTCTTCATCAAGGGTTGTTACTTTCTCCTCTTGAAAGATGCATCACATATTCGTACTGCATAACAAGCTCACCGTTGAGTTGACCAAATGCTATAATTTTATCCATTGAGGTGAAGCATAGGCTTGAGAATACAACTTATATAATTTATCCCTTAGCATCATTATATGATTTTGAATTGATGTCACCAATTCATAGATATAACAAAAAATAATATATATAAAAAAAAAAAATTAACTCAAAATGCTTATGTATGCAAAAGTTATGGTCTAGAGAAGCTTTTTCCTAATGAAATTCCTTAATGGATTTGGAATAAATAAAAAAATAAATATCAAGATATATAAGGTTCCCCTTAAATAATTAGCGAAGATAAAGTTTGTCAAAAACCTCTAGATAAAAGCCAAAACATGACGATTTCAATGAGGCCTAGAATTTGATGCCTAGTTAGACATATTTTGCATTTGAAAAGGTATTTAATAGTTTCTTTTAAATGGTAAGAATCACTATGTAAGTGCCTTAAAATTATAAAATGTAAATTTTACTTATATGGTTAAGTAACTAATCTACCTTATATAATAGATTGTTAGAATTATTGAGTTGTCATTAATGTCAAAGACCAAGTTGGTTGCTGGCAAACCGTGGTGTGCTTGGGAGAATTATTCAAGGTAGATATATCTTCAAGGGTGATTTAATTATAGGTGTATGCTTTAATATTTAAATTAAATATTTAAATATTAAAGTGATGTTTCAAATATAATATAAAAGTTTGATATATTTAAATCAAATATTTAAATATTAATATGGAGTGAAAGATTGCAAATGTGGGCCGAACTCTTGGGCATAAAAAGCAAGAAGATCATGTTTGTATATTAATACAAAGGTCAATGTTCATTTTGGATAACAATTTTTGATGGGATATCTTCGATAAAGAAGGAGCATCGAATACATATAGGAGGAGTGCATGAACGATAGATGCTATGTTGCAGAATAAGAACTGAAATGTTCGGTTAACCAGTGATATTGATTTTAGAAACTGTGCCATATATAGAAGGGATATCGCTGTGAGTCAGGGAATGCGGTTCGTTGGTTTACGTCTCGCTCAAAAATCTAGGGTTGCACTCTTGGGAGAATTGTGCCAAATCGAAGGTACAGGATTGAGAGGAATGCAACACTGCATTCCAGCTAACAGAGGTCAAGAAGGGATGAATGTGTTGCTAAGGAGAGCATTATATTTTCCAAGGGAAAACTATTGCAATGTTAGAATGAGGCCATGAGAAGGAGAATATGCATCCATATGGAGTGATAGAACACATGTATGGAAGCATCGCCTCATAAGAGCAAAGTTGTGCTAATTACATTAGATCCAAAGAAATTGTTTGGGTGTGAAGTCAGTTGTAGATGTTGTTGAATATCTCCACTCTAGTCAAAGTGTAGGCAAGGTGGTGGTAAACCATTGTTATCTTCAACGATTTTTGGGAAACACACGTATATAATTTTAAAGTTTTTGAAGCACATTGATTATTTATGAAGCTAACATTCTCATGTGAATAAATAGATAGCATAGGTGGGCCACTATGCCGATGTAGAAGAAATTCAAGTGTTTTTTTTTGTGGTGGAGCCACTTTTCCTTTAGGGAAAGACAAATTTTGATGGATTGGAGTTTTACAATCAAAAAAATAATGTGGAAGCAATGCTAGTACTAGCATAACAATAAAAAATATGGAGTAATGGTTTCAAGTTACACCCTGGACATATAAGACAAGGCAGATCATCATTTTTACATTTCTTGAACATGTTTTACTACCACTATGTTTGGTTCTCCATTTCTAATCAAAGAAACTTGGACAAAGACAACCACAACAGTCCGTGCTCACCATCCGATTTCGTTTGAGTGTAAGGTAGATGAAGGGACGTCCTTGTTCTTAAAGAGACATGCTCATTGGATTATTGAAGAGCATATACAGTGAAGTGTCAGTACACCTCATAGAAGGAGAACAACACCAAATCTTGGAATAGTGGATCGTTCGCTTGGTGGTTTGTGCATTGTATGCCTACTTGAGAAGGTTTATCAGCTCATTGGTAAGGACCATTTATTCAAGCATAGTATTATTCTAGTGAAAGTATGATGTTATTATGAAATCCATATCCTAAGTGCACACCATTATCTTATTTCTACATATACTTTGATAAAAGATCTTGTATATTTTCCATTTATTCCATGGTCCATTAGATGTTGAGAAAAAGCAAGGTACAAATTTCCTAAATGATCTAGCTCCAACCAGAGGATCTACTTTATGGAAATATATCATGAATAATAGAAATATTCTAAAAGAAGGCCTAAGGTGGAAGCTAGGGGATGGTAGCAACATTGAATTTTGGAAGGACAAATGGATTAGAGGAGACCCTCTCATTGAGGATCCTAATCTATCCAGATTGAAAGAATTTATTGATGTTAAATTGGGCCAAAGAGTTGTTGATTTTCTTAGTATGACTAACAACAAGAAAGTTTGGAAGCCCATTAAGAGCAACTCCCACCTAGAAGAATCCTATGCTTTGGAATCATTATTGAATCTTACCATTATTCCTTTTGATAACCCTAAGGATCAATTATTCTAGGAAGCCATAGAGAGTGAAGAATTTTTTGTCAAGACTGCTTACCAACTTCTTTTGAACCCCAAGGAGCCTTCATTCCCTCACCAACTTGTGTGGCCCAAAATACTTGTCCCAAAAATTTCCTTTTTCTCATGGCTTGTCTTTCAAAGTAAAATTTTAACGATTGAAATTTTTCTCAAGAGAGATATCATTATCCCCAACAGGTGCCACTTATGTTTGTCAGAATGGGAATCCATCCATCACCTTTTCCTAACCTGTCCCTTCTCCATGAACATCCTTAGTATACTTTTCCAAAAATTCCTCATCCTGTGGGCCAAGACAATTTTTATTTTTTATTTATTTTTCCAATGGCCCACACCCTTTCACAACCCACAACTAAAATACCTTTGGACTACATGCCTCCATAACTTCCTATGGTAAATATGGATTGAGAGGAATAACAAAGTTTTTTCCAATATCCAATCAAATCCTACCTCGATTACCAACATAATTATTTGCTATGCTAAGTAAAGTACTCTCATCATTCCTCCCTCATGTCTTGTCTCTAGTTTTGAGACTTACTTAGGGAGATCCCTAAACTTTCCCTTGGAGGAAAAACCAAACAATCCTCAAGCTTACAATAGAATAATTTCTAAGTGGAATACTCCACCAAGGGGTTGGTACAAATTAAATTTTGATGGACTAGCTAAAGGTAATCTTGGAATTGCAGGAGTAGGGGGCATCCCCCAAGACCGCAATAGGAAATTCATCCTTGCATTTGCAGAGCATTTAGGATTCCAGACCAACAATTTTGCAAAAGAAAAATCTATGTGGCAAGACCTTTATCTGGCAAAAAATTATCCTGGCAAGATCATCATTGAGGGAGACTCGATGAAAATATTCAATTACCTAAGAAAAAAAAATTGCTATCTTGGAGGATTGAATATTATATCAAGGAAGCAAGGATCCTTAGCCTCAACCATTTGGAGACCATTTTTCAACACACTTTCAAGGAATCTAATAAGGTTGTTGATATCCTAGCTAATCAAGGAGTCAAATCTAATAGGTTGATCACATGGATGGATGACCTTCCCCAAGAGGTCAAAAACATCATGGCCCAAGAAATTGTTCAAAATATTTGAGTTTAATCATTTGGCATTTTGGTTTTTAGTACCGTATCTCAATTTTTAGGTTGGTTTGATCATTCAGGCTAATAGGCCCCATCCTTGATGGACCATTTTGGGTAACTTAAACATATATTATCAAGATAACAGTAAGAGTGGGGAATCCAACCATTTCAAAGTCTTGACCATCACCATTGATCACTCTACACAAGGTCGGGGATTTTTCTTGGACCAAGGCAATGCTGATAACACTACGACTCCCAAGGAAGGGAGCTTTTTCTTGTATGTTGCATTACAGGTCAGGGCTTTTTCTTTGAACGAGGTGATGTTGGTAATGCCATGAATCCCAAAGCAACCTTTTGTCTTCCCAAGTCCAACCATAAATTTATTAGTTGGCTCGCATGCAACTGGTACAAATGGATTTGTTTTGAAAATCTAAATGTCCCTCCCAATGCCTTAAGTGATGTGTCCTTGTGTGGGTTTCTTGAGTGGTGGTGCTTTGAAAATTAAAACTTCCCTATGGTAAATTTGAAGAAAGGGGAGGAGTCCAAAATTGATAAGGAAACATTCAAGAAAATTTTAAAAATATTCGAGCTCCAGCTCAAATAGGCAAACCTCCTGAGTGTCCTAACATTGGTAACGACCACAAAAGTATATTTCCCTCTTCCTATTTCCTAAATTCATCTGTTAATCTCCTCAACCTAGAATTCTTTCTCAAGATGAGTTTTGTGGAGCCAATCCATGCATATTGTGATCCACTTACCAAGTGTATTCCGAAAGAGAGGGGGTTTGTCCTAATTTTTATGAATTTCTCCGATGATGAGCTCGATATCACTATGGTTGTCCTAAAGACCTGGGAGAACAACAAAGTCATTATTCAAGGGAGAGAATTTATAATTGACATACATATCCTCTTTACTATTACTGGGTAAATAGCAAAATGGAGGTTGATCCACAGAGAAAAGCACAATTGGGAGGTGGAATTGAAGGATTTTAAGGACAACGATAAAATATTCAAGGAGGTAAAACAAGGACTGCATCAAAAAACCTCCCCACCCCCTAGAATGATGTAATGAAGCCTGTGATGGATTTTATTACCGTGGATGATACATATAAGGTACTCTACAACTTTAATTTTTCTTTTGTCAATCACTTTAGGGATGTTAAACTCATTATAATTCCCCATATCCTTTTCAATTCCATTAGTTATACGATAAGTACCTACAAAAAGAAAAAAACAATGACATCCCATATCACCAAGGGATTTACAAGATCATTTATAACCATATCCTAAGTCATAGCCCTCAGGTCAATCCCAACCCTTCTAAAAGCAAACCCAACCCTCTTGGAAAATTATGTGCTCCTTTTCCTATTTCCCCATCCTTGGTTTCCAATAAAAGAAAGGTGATAGAGTTGATCTGTGAGTTGATGCCAAAGAAGAACATCAAATTTGAAAAATTTGAAGGTCCCACTAGGAAATCATCCCGTCTGAAGGAACAACTCACCCAGGGCAAACAAAATATTATTGACATAAAGGATGATGACAAGGAAGATGATGCTACTACCAACAACTTGAAGAGGTTCATCATTTCAACAACCACAAACATGATGAATTCCATTACTAAACTCAAGGAATCCCTATATTTGTTGTTCTACAAATGAACAATTTCCAGGTCAGGAGGACTCCAAGGAGGATGAGACTAATTTCTAGGATGAGGCCAAGGAAGAGGTCAAGGAATATATGAAATATGAGGACAAAAATGATGACGAGGATACCACTGAGGATTAAATTCTCCATCTGGTCACTTTTGTTTCTTAGGCTACCCTGCGTGGAGCCTATTTTACCCTTTGTATATTGGATTCTTGATGGGGCTGTATCCCTTCTTTTGTTTTTAGACTATCTTGACTATAAGTGGGGCTATATCCCCTATTTTGTTTTGCATCTATTTGCTAGGGGCTGTGTCCCTCGTTGGATCATCTTTTTTGATGTCTTTAATCAATTTCTTGTTGTCTTTGTAAATAGGTTTAGGAATCCTTTCTAAAACCTAGGTATTAATGAATTTTTCTAACCTATCAAAAAAATAAAAAGAAAGGTACAATATGGATTAGAATAACTTGATGAGTAGATATTAGAGGGCAGATCTAAGAAGACCTTATGATAGAATTATGAACAATATTGGACACCTTTTATGATAAATATTGTGGAGGTTCATTTTTATTCTTTCATCAAGTCTTTCTAGACTAAGGCTACCTTTAAAAAATAAAAAATATGAAACTTATGGAAGCAACCGACTTAATGAATGTGAAGGAAATTTTGGCCATTTGAAGCTTCCAACACCATTATATCATCCTCTATTTATTGATCATGGTTGGTGCCTTCAGATCTAAGGTTAGTGCCTCAAGGAGATTGGATTTTCTAGTAGGTTGGTGACTACATTATTGTAAAAAGGAGATTGGTGTCTCTCATAGGTTGGTGCCCATGTTATTGTAATAAGGATATTGGTGTATTTCTTAGGTTGGTGCCTACATAATTGTATAATAATATTGGTGTCTCTCGTGGGTTGGTGCCTACAAATTTTTTTGAAGTGATAACAGTAATATTTTGTCATGGTTTTCTCCCGAAAGGGTGTTTCCACGTAAAATACTTATCTCTTATGTGTGTGGTGTTCTGTGCATTGATTCATTATTGCATTCTTATTATTGGTTACTATTTTGGAAGGAAAAGTTTTATCTTATACTTTTCACCCCCCTCTCAGTATAAGCGTGTGTTTCTTCAGTTGGTATCAGAGTAGGTTACTTCATGAAATCCTAACCACTTGAAGGAAGATCTTACAAGAACACACATGGCTCACCAAGAAATGTTTTTGTCAAGTAAGGCTTCATTGTTCAATGGGACTAACTATGATTTCTGGATTGTGAGGATGTAAACCTATTTTATGGCACATGGCTATGATATATGGCAATATGTTGAGGATGGATTCACACAACCTACAACCCCTCCCATGGATCGATATGGCAAGAAACCATTTAAAAATAATTCCAAGGTAATGAATGCAATATTAAGTGGGTTATGTGAATTATATTTTATGAAATTAATGCAATGCACCATAGAAAAAGAACTATGGGACAAGTTACAAAGAACATATGAAGGAGATGACAAGGTTAAAATAGTAAAACTTCAAACCCACAAGTGAAAGTTCAAAGACTTAAAGATGAAATATGAGGAAAATATTACTTGAAGAACACAAGCTTATACTGAGAGGGGGGGGTGAACAGTATAAGACCACTTTTTACCTTTTTCTTCAAATCAACTTTCAATTCAATATTATGCAGTGTATAGAAAGCAGTATTAAAAGCAGTAATCAAAGCAATGCACAAAACACCATCCACAATAGAGACACAACAATTTACGTGGTTCACCCAAAGCGGGCTACTCCATGGATAAAATCTCTCACTAAATTTTATCAACTCAAAATCTGGGAATACCTTTCCCGATTACAATGTTTATGGGCACCAACCCAAAGGAGATACCTTCCCCTAGCTCTGCTCTAACTGGTGATCCTCTAGAAGACCTCTGCCTCAGCTGCCCTTAGCAAATGGAACTCTATCCACATAAGACACCTGTCTTCCCTGCTCTGGTTGGAGACCTCTGTCCTCAACTCTATCACCTCAAAGCTGGTCCTCGAAATTGCACTAAACACAGTCCTTCGATCTAGCACAAATGTCCTCGATCTCTTTCTCTAATCTACACACCAAACACAGTCCTTTGTTCTGGCACAAATGTCTTTGTCCTCTTTTTTTGGTCTGCACAAAAACACAGTCCTTCGCTCTTTTTGCGCAATCACAACTGCACTTGATCAATCTTCGATCTTTGCACCTTTGCACAATTACAGCCACATAGTCTTCGTGCACTCTGCTCCCTTGCGATCTCTCTCACTTGGAAGATTCGATAGAATGCACTCTGCTCTCGGCGATCGAACTTCTTCTCTTCGCACAGTCTGCGAACGCCGCTCTTCGAACTCACACTTTGATCGATATATTTCTCTCCAAGCAGCCCTACTTTTATACTAAAACTTTCAAGATCAAAACCTTGATCTTAGTTGGCTGCTACCCTTAACTTCATTGGCTGCAAAACCCTAAACTGTGTCGGCTCAAATTCAACTTTGTCGGCTTCAACCGCCTCTGTGGTTCTGTAGCTTTTCTTGTGAAACTACAACATGTCACGATATCGCGACACCTTTGCAACCGAACACTATCTTATGGCTTTTGTCATGATATCACGACACTTTCTGCTTCTACTGATGTCATCTTCTCTTCTATCATGAAATCGTGACCCTTCTGTCTTCATGGCCTTCTTCTATGCTTTTGTCACGAAATCGTGACACTTTTGCCTCTACTGACGTCATCTTCAATTCTATCGTGAAATCGTGACCCTTCTGTCTTCATGGCCTTCCTCTCTACTTTTGTCATGAAATCATGACACTTCACCTATGGAAGACATGCTTTCAGTTTTTGTCATGAAATCATGACACTTCTGCTGCCGTCTGCTATCTTTTCTCCCTATCACGAAATCGTGACACTTTCTGCATCCATACGCTATATTTTTTGCCTATCATGAAATCATGACACTTTCTGCATCTGTACGCTTTTCTTTCATCCTATCATGAAATCGTGACGCTTTCAGCTTTCGAAAGCTTCCTTTGCAACCTGTCGCGAAATCATGACGCTTCCCATTTCAGACTTTTCCCTTTGCTGCATGTCGTGAAATCGTGACAGTTCTCACTTCGAACTTTTCAGCATGTCGCAAAATCATGACAGTCCTCACTTCGTATTTTGTATCATGTCACTAAATCATGATTGTTCTCACTTCGAACTTTGCAGCATGTCGCAAAATCATGACACTTTTTGAGATACTTTATCTCTCTTCAAACTTGTCGCGAAATCGCGACAATTCACACTGTGGACTCTCCCTTCTGCATCATGTCGTGAAATTGTGACACTTTTTCATCCGTACAACCTTCCTTGCATTATGTCACGAAATCATGACACTTTTTCATCCGTACAACCTTCCTTGCATTATGTCACGAAATCGTGACACTTTCCCTTCTTTGCCTTCCTGCACTTTTCGAGTCGCGAAAATGCGACATGTCACGAAATCGTGACACTTTCCACCTTGCTTTCTTTCTTTGCCAACATGTCACGAAATCGTGACATTTTTTGCCTGCTTCTTCTCTCTCTTCCAACATGTTGCGAAATCGTGATAGATTTTCCAACACTTTCTCTCTCCTCTAAAATGTCACGAAATCGTGATAGTTTTTTCAGCACTTTCTCTCTCCTCTAAAATGTCACGAAATCACGACAGTTTTTCCAGCACTGCTGCATACTTTTTCTAACTTGTCTTTTTTTCTTTGATCTTTTGCAAATGGGCTACTATGATCTTCTTGGAAACCCATTGTCCATGCTCTGAATAATCTGACATTAAATCAAAATTCCTTCAAGAGCTTCTTTGACATCAATGACAACTTCTACACTTGATCAAAGGCAATGTACCCAAGGTACCCAAAATTGCCAACAATATCCCCCTTTGTCATTGATGGCAAACCTTTACTGGAAACACATCTCAAGAGCCAAAACTGAACCAGCTATGCTAACAATCGAGAAACTGCCTTTGAAGTTTTGCTCCCCCTGACTTGAAGCTCTTCTCTTCACTTGATGCTCTCCCCCTTACTCATATCTCTCCCCCTTTGTCATCAATGGCAAAGGGTCACCTTTGGGGCTTGGGACTAAGAAAGAGCCTCTTAGCTTAGTCCCTTCCCCACCTCCTGATGAGGTGATTAAAATAGGGTTGGGAGTAAAACTCCCATTAGGCACTGATCATCATTAGCATCTATAACTTCCTTCTCGGGCCTTCTCTTGAACTCTTTGTCCATATTCCTATTCTTATCACTGTTCTTGCTCTTGTTCTCATCCCTGTTCTTGTCCATGCCTTGATCCTTGGACCTGTTCATACCACTGTTCCTATTCCTGTACCTTGGGATATCAGCTCTACATTGTCTAGCTGTGTGACCGTCATTGTTGCACTTATAACATGTAATAATGTTATTTCTTTTAGGCATACCTGTTCTTCGAATCCACCTGTTCTGACTAACCGTGTTCCTGTTATTAGCTTTGCAAAAAATTGCCTTATGCCCAAACTGATTACAAGAGTAGCAATACCATTGAAAGAAATTGCTACCTCTAAATCCGTCATTTACCTTCCTTACTTGAGTCATGCAATGTATAGCCATGTGACCAAACCTATGACACGCAAAACATCTATCGTGAAATTTTCTTTTATTTGACCTCTTGGGTCCCGAGAACTTCTTCTTCTCAATCTGAATTTTGTTTTCTATTTCTATGCATCTATCACTCATGGACTCATGATCTGAAGTACTTTCTTCATCAGAACTCTCTTCCTTTTGAAATCTCTTGCTAGATTCCCCAACCTGTTTCTTGTGCGGCTCAACAAAACCGAGACCTGTTTTATCTATTGGTTTTCTTTGACCTTTGATGAGAGACTTAACCCTTTTGGAGCTATCTTGAAACCTGTACAGCTTATCCTTGTACTCTTTAGTTTCCACTTCCAAAGAAGTCATTTTCTATTCCAACTCATTATACTGAAGAATCTTAGACTCTAACTCGTCCTTGAGTTCTTGTGTCTTAGCCATAGAGAAGTCAAGACTTTCTGTAATATCATCTCTCTCCATACAACATTCATCTAACTTATCTTTGAGTCTGGCATTCTTCTTTCTTTCCTTTTTCAAAGCACTAAGAGCATTAGTAAGTTCACTTTCAAGATCCTTTATTTGTTTGCTTTTTGAATCATCAGAGCCTTTTATATATTTCTTATCACTAGAAGTGCTACCCTTTTCAAAAACCATACATGCATCTTCCTTATAGTTTTCTGAAGCATCCTCATACATACTAGTAACCAATTCATTATTTGTGCAATCATCCTCAAGGTGACCAAAATTTCCACATCTAAAACATTTCATGATAATGAATCTATGTTTCGGTTCTTCCTCCTTTTTTGATATGAACAACATCTCATTTTCAGTATCACTTGAAGAACTTTCACTATCACTACTAGAACACTTACTTGCTTTGTCTAGGTATAAACTCTTCTTGTGCTTGTGAGAATACCTCTTTCCTTGATTTTTGTGCTCATCTTTGTTTTTCCTGTGATGCTTGTGCTTTTCAGAATCCTTGCTCTTAGAATCCTGTATTTCTTCATCACTTTCATTCTTGGAAACAGTACAGTCAGTAGCATAATGACCAAACTTTCCACAATTGAAACATCTTATATTTTTCATGCTTTTGTGCTTTCTAGAGAACTTGCCTTTCTTGCTGTAATATGCCTCTTCATCACTAGAAGACTCATCACTCTCTTGAAGCTATTTACCCTTGGATTTCTTGGTAGCTTTGAAAGCTGCCTCTTTCTTGATTTCAACTTTCGCTTGAGTTCTCAACTCAAATGTTGCAAGAATACTATGGAGCTCATCCTTTTTCAACTTATCTAAATCTTTAGCTTCCTCAATAGTAGAAATCTTTTCACTAAATCTATTAGGAAGAGATCTTAAAATCTTATCACAAACATCATTTTCAGCAAGCTCAAGACCTAAGTCTTTCATGGAGTTAACAACCTCATCCATACGAAGCATGTAGTCACTAATATTTTCATCATCATTCATCTTGAGTTGTTCAAACATACCTTTGAAGTGTCTTAACTTGGCCTTTCGGACATTTACATCACCTATGTGAACCACCTGTAGCTGTTTCCACATTTCACTAGTTGTCTTGCAGTGAATCACCTTGGTAAGATCTTGCTTTCTATAAGCCTTTCAGGATTGCATTCATAGCTTTTGAATTGCTGTGATGTAGGAGCCTATCTTCTTTAGTATATGGACCATTTACAGGAATAGTGTACCCATCTTCAATTACTTCCCATACCTCATTACCAAGTGCCATTAGATAAACCTTCATCCTTGCACTCCAAAGACCAAAATCTGATCCATCAAGAATAGGTGCTGCATTGCCACTTGAATAATCCATTGTGTTCTTTGCTAGCTTTTCCTTCAAGATGTTAAACTTTTCGAAGGCACCCGCTCTGATACCAATTGAAGAACACAAGCTTATATTGAGAGGGGGGGTGAACAGTATAAGACCACTTTTTACCTTTTCCTTCAAATCAACTTTCAATTCAATATTATGCAGTGTATAGAAAGCAATATTAAAAGCAATAATCAAAGCAATGAACAAAACACCATCCACAATAGAGACACAACAAATTATGTGGTTCACCCAAAGCAGGCTACTCCACGGATAAAATCTCTCACTAAATTTTATCAACTCAAAATCTGGGAATACCTTTCCCGATTACAATGTTTATGGGCACCAACCCAAAGGAGATACCTTCCCCTAGCTCTGCTCTAACTGGTGATCCTCTAGAAGACCTCTGCCTCAACTGCCCTTAGCAAATGGAACTCTATCCATAGAAGACACCTGTCTTCCCTACTCTGGCTGGAGACCTCTGTCCTCAACTCTATCACCTCAAAGCTGGTCCTCGAAATTGCACTAAACATAGTCCTTCGGTCTGGCACAAATGTCCTCGATCTCTTTCTCTGATCTGCACCAAACATAGTCCTTCGTTCTGGCACAAATGTCTTTGTCCTCTTTTTTTTGTTTGCACAAAAACATAGTCCTTCACTCTTTTTGCACAATCACAGCTGCACTTGATCAATCTTTGATCTTTGCACCTCTATGCAATTACAGCCGCATAGTCTTCGCACACTCTACTCCCTTGCGATCTCTCTCACTTGGAAGATTCGACAGAATGCACTCTGCTCTTGTCGATCGAACAACTTCTCTTCGCATAGTCTGCGAACGTCGCTCTTTGAACTCACACTTCGATCGATATATTTCTCTCCAAGCAGCCCTGCTTTTATACTAAAACTTTCAAGATTAAAACCTTGATCTTAGTCGACTGCTACCCTTAACTTCGTCGGCTACAAAACCCTAAACTACGTCGACTCAAATTCAACTCTATCGGCTTCAACCGCCTCTGTGGTTCTGTAGCTTTTCTCATGAAACTACAACATGTCGTGATATCATGACACCTTTGCAACCGAACACTATCTTATGGCTTTTATCGTGATATCGCGACACCTTCTACTTCTTCTGATGTCATCTTCTCTTCTATCACGAAATTGTGACCCTTCTGTCTTCATGGCCTTCTTCTCTGCTTTTGTCATGAAATTGTGACACTTTTGCCTCTACTGACGTCATCTTCAATTCTATTGCGAAATCATGACCCTTCTGTCTTCATGGCCTTCCTCTCTGCTTTTGTCGTGAAATCATGACACTTCACCTATGGAAGACATGCTTTCAGTTTTTGTCACGAAATCGTGACACTTCTACTACCGTCTGCTATCTTTTCTCCTTGTCACGAAATCATGACACTTTTTGCATCCGTACGCTATATTTTCTGCCTATCGTGAAATCGTGACACTTTCTGCATCCGTATGCTTTTCTTTCATCCTATCACGAAATCACGACACTTTCAGCTTCCAAAAGCTTCCTTTGCAACCTGTCGCAAAATCGCGACGCTTCTCATTTCAGACTCTTCCCTTTGCTGCATGTCGCAAAATCGTGACAGTTCTCACTTCGAGCTTTTCAGCATGTCGCGAAATCGTGATAGTCCTCACTTTGTCTTTTGTAGCATGTCACAAAATCGTGACTGTTCTCACTTCGAACTCTATAGCATGTCGCGAAATCATGACACTTTTCGAGATACTTTATCTCTCTTCGAACTTGTCGCGAAATCGTGACAGTTCACACTGCGGACTCTCCCTTCTGCATCATGTCGTGAAATCGTGACACTTTTTCGTCCGTACAACCTTCCTTGCATTATGTCACGAAATCGCGACACTTTCCCTTCTTTGCCTTCCTGCACTTTCCGAGTCACGAAAATGCGACATGTCGCGAAATCGCGACACTTTCCACCTTACTTTCTTTCTTTGCCAACATGTCACGAAATCGTGACAGTTTTTGCCTGCTTCTCTCTCTTCCAACATGTCACGAAATCACGATAGATTTTCTAGCACTTTCTCTCTCCTCTAAAATGTCACAAAATCGTGATAGTTTTGCCAACACTTTCTCTCTCCTCTAAAATGTCGCAAAATCGTGACAGTTTTTCTAGCACTGCTGCATACTTTTTCTAACTTGTCTTTTTTTGTTTGATCTTTTGCAAATGGGCTACTATAATCTTCTTGGAAACCCATTGTCCATGCTCTAAATAATCTGACATTAAATCAAAATTCCTTCAAGAGCTTCTTTGACATCAATGACAACTTCTACACTTGATCAAAGGCAATGTACCCAAGGTACCCAAAATTGCCAACATTACTAAATATCTGCTCCGTGTTGATGAAATTGTCAACACCATTCGTGGACTTGGAGAAAGTATTGATGACTCTAAGATTGTTTAGAAAGTATTAAGGTCACTTCTCATGAGGTTTGATGCGAAGGTCTCAGTGATTGAAGAAATGAAATATCTTAAAACCTTAAGCATGGATGAGCTACATGGAATTCTTACAGCCTATGAGATGAGAACTGGAAAATATTAAACATCCAAATGGGAGACTATGTTTAGAGCTTCAAAGAAGACAAATAATAAGGAACCAGAGTCAAGTGAAGAATCGAGTAGCAAAGAAGAAATCAATTTTGTACGAAGAAATAAGAAGGGATCAATAAAACACAAAGGTAAGCATATTGTGAAGTGTTTTAATTGTGGTAACATTGGTCACTATGCAACTAAGTATCCATAATATGGAAGTAGTAGCAGTGAAGAAGAATATGAATACACAAAAAATAAGGAAATAAAATTTTATCATGAAAAGAAAAAGAGACACGATCAAAGCAAGAATCTTAAGAAGATCTATCAAAGGCATAAGAAGATTTTTTATGTTGAAGAAGCAAGCAGTTCTTCCAACAATAGTGATGAAAGCCTATCCAATAGTGAAAGAGAAGAAATCCTATTTATGGCCATGGAGGTAAAATAAGATGCTCTTATTGTTAAAAAAAAATGTAAAAAGACCCAAAAAATGAAGAGGAAGTCATAGTTGACATAGAAGATGAACTTATTTTTGCTCTTGAAGAGGTGAAGAGGCTTCAAAAGAAGAACTCAATATTGAAGACTCAAGTACAAGAGGATGAGAAAACAAAGACAAAGTTTTCACAAGAACTTATCAACTTAAAAATTAAAATTGAAGAGGCAAAGCAGATTGAAGAAGTTATAACTGAACAGTCAAAGGAAAAAGTGTTGGAATATGAAAAATTGGAACATGAGATTGTATCTCTGAGGAAGGAAGTTGAAAAAATAATGATAAGCTACAAAAAATATTAGGTTTGAGAAAATCATAGAAATATTGGATGATATTATTAGAGCACAGAGATATTCGGTTATAAATACTGGACTTGATTTTGAAGAAAGTCAAAAGAAACAAAAGGAGTCAAGATCAAAAATAATAGAGGCATCAAAGAAAATAATTAAAGAAGAGCCAAAGACCTATGCTGATGTGTTAAGAATTAGAAGCATCAAGAAAGAATAAAACAAAGCATCATCATGTACCAAGGTCCATCACAGAAACAACAATGAAAAATCCATACGACCATATCCTCAAAGGCAATCAAACAAGATTCAATATTTCTTTCAGGGTTATTGCTTTTCATATCATCAATTTGGTCATGAAGTTGTACATTGCAGGGTCCATTCTAAAAATGATTTTGGCTTCACCAAGAGGAATTTCAATTCATTTGCACCTCTGATGGACTACAACATCATTTGTTACAAATGTAATAATTTTGGGCATAGAGTAAAATGGTCTAGAACAGTGTTCCCTGAACTTCCAAAATCAAGTAAGAAGGAGGATGGTCAAACTGTTCAAAAGGGTATGTCCTCCAAAGTTTGAAAAAATAAAATAGAACAAGAGAAGGAGGCATCTGAGTTGGGAGTAGTTTTACACTCATCTCATAATTGAACGTCTCAGTTAGAGCTAGAAAGGGGGCGTTGTCAAGTGTCTTATCCTTTAGCCCCAAGAAGCCTTTGCCATTGATGTCAAAGGGGGATAATTTTAGTAAGGGGGAGCAGCTTGTGATCCGGTTGTAGTAAAGGATAGTTTCTTTGTAGGGTTACCATCAATAACAAAGGGGGATATTGTTAGAATTATTGAGTTGTCATTGATGTCAAAGGTCGAGTTGGTTGCTGACAAACTGTGGTGTGCTTGAGAGAATTATTCAAGGTAAATATATCTTCAAGGGTGATTTAATTATAGGTGTATGCTTTAATATTTAAATTAAATATTTAAATATTAAAGTGATGTTTCAAATATAATATAAAAGTTTGATATATTTAATATTTAAATATTAATATGGACTGAAAGATTGTAAATGTGGGTCGACCTCTTGGGTGCCAAAAGCAAGAAGATAAGGTATGCATATTAATACAAAGGCAAACGTTCATTTTGCATAACGATTTTTTATGGGATATCTTTGATAAAGGAGGAGCGTCGGATACATATAGGAGGAGTGCATGAATGATGGATGTTGTTCTGTAGAACAAGGAATAAAACAATAATTTGACCAATGAGACTGATTTTAGAAATCATGCCATATCTAGAGGGGACATCACTATGAGCCAAGGAAGGCAGTTTGTTGGTTTACATATCGCTTAGAAATCCAGGGTTGCACTCTTTAGAGAATTATGCCAAATTGAAGGTATAGGATTGAGAGGAATGTAGCATCATGTTCCAACTAATAGAGGTCAAATAAGGGAAAAATATGTTGATAAGGAGCATTAGAGTTTCCAAGGGTAAACTATTGCAGAGTTAGAATGAGGCCATGAGAAGGGGAATCTTTGTCCACACAAAGCGACTAAACATGTGTATGGAAGTGTTGTCTTGTTAGAGTAAACTTGTGTAGGTTGCATTAGATCCAAATCAATTGTTTGGATGTGAAGCCATTTGTAGATGTTGTTGTATATCTCCACTCTGGTCAAAGTGTAGGCAAGGTGGTGATAAATAATTGTTAGCTTCAACGATTATTGGGAAGCACAGGTATATAATTTTGAATTTTTTGAAGCACATTGATTGTCTATGAAGCTGACATTCTTAGGTGAATAAATAGCTAGTGTAGGCAGGTCACCAGGCTAACATAGAAGTAATTCAAATTTTGTTTTTGTGGTGGAGCCACTTATCCTTTAGGGGAAGGTAGATTTTGATGGTTTGGACTTTGGCGGTCAAATAAATAACGTGGAAGCAACACTAGTACTAGCATAACAATCGAAAGCATGGAATAATGGTTTCAAGTTATACCTTAGACATCTAAGACAAGGCGGAGCATCACTGTTACATTTTTTGTATATATTTTACCACCACTATGTTTGGTTCTCTACTTTCGATCAAAGAAACTTGCACAAAGATAACTATGATAGTATGTGCACACCATTCAGTTTTGTTTGAGTGTAAGGTAGATGAAGGGACATCCTTGTTCTTAAAGAGACACACTCATTGGAGTATTGAAGAGCATATACAGTGAAGTGCCAGTACACCTCGTAGAAGGAGAACAACACCAAAGCTTGGAATAGTGAACTGTCCACTTGGTGGTTTATGCACCATTCACTTACTTGAGAAGGTTGATCAACTCATTAGTAAGGACAAATTATTCAAGCATAGTATTATTCTAGTGAAAGTATGATTTTATTATGAAAGTTGTATCCTAAGTACACACCATTGTATTATTTCTTCATATACTTTGAGACTTTGATCTTGTATATTTTTGCATCTATTGAATGGTCCATTAGAGGTTAAGAAAAAGCAAGGTACAACAAGGATTAGGATAACTTGATGAGTAGAGATTAAATGACTGATATAAGAAGACCTTGTGATAGAATTATGAAAAATATTGGATACCTTTTACGATAAATATTGTGGAGGTTCGTTGTTCTTCTTTCATCAAGTCTTGCTAGACTAAGGCTACCTTTAAAATGTGATAAATATGAGACTTGTGGAAGTAACAAACTTAATGAATGTGAAGGACATTTTGGCCATTTGAAGCTTCCAACACTAGTATATCATCCTCTATTTGTTGATCAAGGTTGGTGCCTACATTATTGTAACAATGAGATTGGTGTCTCATGTAGGTTGGTGCCTACGTTATTGTAATAAGGATATTGGTATCTCCTGTAGGTTGGTGCCTACATAATTGTATAAGGGGATTGGTGTCTCCTGTGGGTTGGTGCCTACAAATTTTATTGAAGTGATAAAAGCAATATTTTGTCATGGTTTTCTCCCGAAAGGGTGTTTCCACGTAAAATTCTTGTCTCTTATGTGTGTGGTGTTCTGTGCATTGATTCATTGTTGTATTCATATTAAGGTTACTATTTTGTGTTAGGGTAAAATGAGGTAGTATATTGTATTATACTACATTAGTTAGATTATTACATCTACTTTGACTATTTACCATGTAGATATTTTTCTTCCTAAAATATCTACAGGTTAATCTATGTTTACCTAAGGTTAGAATATCCTATTCTAACTCTATCCTAACTTTACGCTATCCCCTATTCTAGGATACGCGTTAGTTAGCGTTAGATTAGCTATATGGTTAAATTACCTATTTTGTAATCTATTTAAACCTAAAGCTATTCTAAAGCTAAGGTTAATGAGCATTAGATTATTACTCGTTAATCTTACCTTCCGTATAACATTGGCATCAGAGCCATTCCGTTGAATTTGTCCACAGCACTTTATGGCACATTTTTTGAGGCGGCCCGCAGGCTGACCAGCTCGCTTCCCGAGGTGGCCTGTAGTCTGGATCCGACATGATTTTCGAGGCAGCCCACAGGCTGACCGACTCGATTCCTAAGGCGGCCCGTAGGAGTTGATCGACCCGATTCCCGAGGTGACCTACACGCGGCCCGAGGTGGTCCGATCTATTGACATGGCGGCACGTGGCCTGAGGTGGCACGTGGCCCGAGGTGACCTGTGCATGGCTGAAGCGATCGACAAAAAGGTTCTCTGAAGCCTACCGATTGCCCGCAGGCAATCAAAGTCTATAGGGCGAGATTTGTTTTTTAAATAGGTTGAATGCGCCCGCAGGGTGCATGTGGGATAAGTTCCCACGAGTTCTAAATTTTTTTTTTTTTTTAACAGCGTCGAAGGCTTTAAGGAAGCCTTCCTCACGTTGGCTGACGGATCAGCCAACGGAGCAGGATTGGCAAAAGCTGCCAGCCCAGGATGCTCCCCAACACGGAAGATCCGCGTTTGATTCCCAGTGGGGAAACCCAAAGTTTTTTTGGGGTTTCTCATTGCAGACGGGATACAAAAGGGAATTTTTTTACTTCCCTTCCCGTCGGGCGACGTAGCCCGACTGGCAGGAGCTCTAGTCGAACGCCCGTGGGATCGTGGGATCGATCCCTAGCGGGGATTGTAATTTTAATTTTTTTTTTCCCATCGCGAGAGGGAAGAAAGGGAAGGATTTCCCTTCCCTTCTCGTCGGGCAGTGTAGACCGACTGGCAGGAGCACCAGTCGACTGGTTTACAGCCGCAGGGTCGAGAGTTCGACTCCCGGTGGCGCCATCAACAGACCTTTTGCAAGGTGCGGCGGCTGGTAAGATAATTTTTTATTTTTTTTGCATTTTTTTAATTTTTTTTAGTTTTTTAATTAATAAATTAATAATTTCTGTTAATTAAATCATTTTCTTTAAAACCTTAAGTGATTTTTTATCGAATTTTTTTTATTAATTAAATTATACTAAATTAAGTTAAATTTTTGCATTGAAATAATAAAATAAAACAAAAGGCAAAAGTTTTGTGTTGTTTTCTCCTAATCAAACAGAGGGAGACAAGAGACAATCATTGAAACAAATTTCTTTTGCAGCTTTGAGACTTCTAATAATTTTTTAAATTCTCCAAAATTTTCTAATCAATTGTTTTGAGAGAACAAATTTTTGTCTCATGAAGAAAAAGCTTTGGATCACAAAAGCCCTTCGTCGTCTAAGAGTTATTCGAAAGAGGAACGAACTTAGACGCTAGATGACAAGATCTCATTTTCATCGTATGCTTAGAGAGCATAGAAGGAGCTTACCCCGTTTCAATACTTACACTGATCCTTGGAAGGGTTTGGATCGTAGTTATGGTCCCATGAGGATTAGAGAACCCTTTAATCCTGATGCACCTCCTATTTTTGAGTATTGAATAATTACGGGAGATAGAAAACCAAGTCGTGTGTCGACTGGTTCTGGATGGTCTTTCAAATGCTTGTCGTGTGTCGACTTGTCTTGAAAGATATGCTCTAAATTCTACATTTTGTAAACATTAAGGGGGGATAGAATTTTTTTTAGAATTCTATAGTTTGCAAAATTGTAAAGATAAAGGGGGGCTATTTCAATTTAAAGAAAGGTGCATTCTTGATTTTACTCGACACCTTCTCTTCAAAATTGCTTGTACTAGGTGCATTTTCGGTGGAATCCGACACCTAGAGTGATACAAATTTGGGTGCTCTTATATATTTTTTTATTATTGCACTAAAAACATTTTTTTTTGCAATTACAAGGTCAAAAATAAAACATTACAAGGAGCCTTTCACAAAACACCCAAACTTCACTCCAACACCATGCTAAACTTTGCATAGGTTCACACAAGTAATTACTCCCCATCAAAAGGTCAAAAATTTCAATCACCTTGATAAGACTCTCTTTTGTTTGGCTTAAATAAACCTCAAATTTTTTCATCCTTCTTACAAAGGTGTTAAAAGCAGGTGCCATTAAATATCTTAGAGAGCAAATATCAAAAGTTTGACAAACCTTCCCTTGTTTCATTTGCTCTATTTTGTTTGGCTCAATATTCCTCCAACTTTTCATCCCTTGGTAAGGGTGTTAAGGCAGGTGCCATTAAATATCTTATAGAAAGCAAATTGAAAACAACTTCTCTATACCTTTTCTTAGGGTATAGTGCAAGATAGCATCATATTAGTCCTCTCCAAAATTTGAAACCTAAACCATGGCCATGATACACAAGTATCTCACTGAGAGCCAACTGCTCAAAGGTTCAAATTACTCAGCATGGAAGACTAAGATGAAGGCTATCTTAACTGTAGAGGAATTGTGGTCCATAGTGGATGGAAGTGTCACTAGACCTCAATCCCCTGGACAAGATCAAAGAGACTTTGATAAGAAGGATAAGAAACTTTCCTTAATGATCTTGCTTGCTATTACTGATGATATCCAACCTCATATCAGTGAAGCTACAACTGGTAAGGCAGCTTGGGATGCCTTAAGTACCATTTTTGAGGGCAAGAATCAATCAACGATTCTTAACCTTCAAACACAGCTTCATACATTACATATGAAATCAGGAGAAACAATAGAGCTATTCCTCTGCAGAGTCATAGAATTAAAAACAAAGCTGCAATCCTTAGGAGAAAAATTGGAAGACCAAGTCTTGAACTCAATCATTTTGAGAGCTCTTCCTGACTCCTACAGAATGTTGATCACCTCCTTACAAGTTTTTGGTAGGACAGTAACTTTTGTCGAGTTGGTAAATATGCTTCAAACAGAAGAGGCTACCCAACTCCAGAGAGATGAGGCATCTAACAATGCCCTTTTCTCACAATGACAAGGTGGTAAGAAAAAGTGGAATCACCAGAAAGGTTCTTCTTCTAGACAAGACAAGGGTAAAGCCAAAGAGGTTCCGAAGAAGAAACAACATTGTAAAATTTGTGACACAGACACTCATGAAACCAAACGATGTTGGTTTAAGAACAAACCGCCCAATGAACAAAGAAATAAGAAGGGCAAAGGCAAACCTAAGAACCAGAACAAACAACAACAAGGTCACATAGCAGCTGAAGATTCTAGTTTAGATTCTGAATGAGCACACAAAGTGCTCATGACCCATATAGATTCCTCCCACAAGGATTCTTTGTGGTACATAGATTCAGGCGCTAGTAAACATATGACTGGCGATAAATCATGGTTTGCTACCTTTGAAGCTCGAGAAGGTAGACCGGTCACCATTGTTGATGATCAGACCTATAGAGTTCAGGGCGAAGGCAGTGTTTCAGTCTCCCTTCCAGATGGAGAATGTAATATTGAAAAAGTTCTTTATGTTCCAGGATTAAAAAATAATCTCTTGTCAGTTCCACAAATCTTGGACAATAACATGAATGTCAATTTTACTGTGGACAAAGACAAGAAACGTTGCTTCATCACCAAAAAGGGAAAACCGATAGCAACAGGCTCATACAAACATGGTTTGTTTGTCTTAGATGCACTTACCTCCACCCATACTGCACTCGCAGTAACCACAAAGGAGGCCACTTCTCTTTGGCATAAGAGATTTGGGCATTTGAGTTCAGGATATTTACTAGAGTTGAGTAAATATCAAATGGTGAAAGGACTTCCTCCCCTTTCATCTATTTTGCCAGTGTGCTCTGATTGCTTGTCAGGCAAGCAACATAGAGTACCTTTTGAGCCTAGCTCTTTTTGGGCTAAAGCACCTTTGGAGTTGGTACACATAGATTTGTGTGGTCCTATGTCTACAAGTTGTGGAGGAAAACGGTATTTTCAATTGTTTGTTGACGATCATTCACGCAAAATGTGGGTCTTCTTCTTGCAGTTGAAGTCTGAAGCATTTTCCTATTTTCAACAGTTTAAAACTCTTGTTGAGAAGGAATCAGGATGCTTTATTAAGACCCTCCGTTCAGATCGAGGGGGGGAATACACATCAAAAGAATTTTCCTCATTCTTACAGACACATGGGATAAAAAGACAGTTAACAATAGCCTACACTCCTCAATCCAATGGGGTTGCTGAGAGAAGAAATCGGTCCATAATGGAAATGGTTCGATGTATGCTTAAGGGGGCCAACCTTGAGCAAACTTACTGGGCTGAAGCTATTCAAACTGTGGTATATCTTCTGAATAGGGCTCCCACAAGGGCACTTGAAGGTATGACTCCTCAGGAATCATGGAGTGGTAGGAAACCCTCCATAACTCATCTAAGGGTATTTGGGTGTAAGGCATTTATGCATATACCTAAGGAGAAAAGAAAGAAATTAGATGAGAAATCTCTACCTTGTATATTTCTTGGTTATGATGAATTTTCAAAAGGCTATCGTTTGATAGACCCATTTACCAAGAAGATATATATAAGTAGAGATGTAGTGTTTGATGAAGCTTTCACATCCAACACTACATCAGTATACCTAGATGATGAGGAGGAACATCAACCTCCTTCTTCACAATAGAAAAAGCCACCCAAATGGTATACAAGCACATTGAAAGACTCTAAACTCACTTCCCCACCAGATCTTACTCTCAATCGTCCAAAGACAAGAAGCATGTCACAAAAAGACAAGGGTAAAGCATCCACTTCAGTTGATGATCTTTGTGCAGATTTTCAAGACCTTTATGTAGATAGAGAGTTACCAAGGGAAGATGAGATGGAGATAGATGAGGAGAGGGTTTACTTATCAGCATGTGATGAGAATGAACCTTCTACAGTTGATGAAGCACTTAGACTGCCTCAATGGAAGGCAGCTATGGATGCAGAATATAACTCCCTCATTAAAAATAAAACATGGAAGCTAGTGAATTTGCCTAAAGGTAAGAAACCCATAGGTTGCAAATGGGTCTACAAAATAAAATATAAGGCAGATGGCACTATAGATAAGCATAAAGCCCGTCTTGTGGCAAAGGGCTATGCTCAAAAGGAAGGACTTGACTATGAGGAAACCTTTGCTCCTACAGCAAGGATGACCACCATTCGAGTACTTTGTGCTATGGCAACACAATTCGGATGGAAGTTACATCAGATGGATGTAAAAAGTGCCTTTCTTAATGGTGACTTAAAAGAAGAAGTATACATGACTCAACCTCCTGGATTTGCAGAGGAAGGCCATGAGCAACATGTTTGCAAATTGGTAAAATCATTATACGGGCTAAAACAAGCCCCAAGAGCATGGTACATAAAGATGGATAGTCACCTATTGCAACACGGATTTAAGAGAAGTCCATCAGACGCAAATCTCTATATCAAGAACACAGGTTCTGAGATAGTGATTCTTGTGTTATATGTAGATGATCTGATCATCACTGGCAATTCAGAGAATTTGATTAAAGCCGTGAAGGATGACTTGAAAAAGTCATTTGATATGATAGACCTAGGACTTCTCCACTACTGTCTTGGCCTTGAAATAGAATAGAAAAAGAATCATCTAAGGGTGACCCAAAAAAAGTATGCTAAGACTTTAGTAGAAAAATATCGTATGACTGATTGTAAACCCAAAGCAACACCGATGGAATCAGGGTTATAGTTATCACGATATGAAGACTCACCACAGGTAGATGGAACACTTTACAGACAAATGATTGGAAGCCTCATCTATCTGACTAATACTAGACCAGATATTACTTTTGCTGTAAACTATCTTTCTCGGTTCATGCAAGAACCAAAGGTCTCCCATTGGAAAGAAGCTAAAAGAGTCTTACACTACATTCAGGGTAGTGTAGATTATGGTCTAGAGTATAAGAAGAATAACTCATTCTTCTTACAGAGTTACACTGACTCTGACTATGCTGGCTCCATAGATGACAGAAAATCAACCTCAGGCTATGTTTTTCATCTTGGATCCGGTCCTGTCTCATGGCATAGTAAAAAGCAACAGAGTTGTTGCTTTATCTTCAACTGAGGCAGAATATCGCGTTGCACGTGGAGCTGTGTGTGAAGCGATATGGCTAAGTCGCATCTTGGCTACCATGGGCCTACCAAAGAATCTTCCTATTCACATGTTTTGCGACAACTCAGGTGTTTTGAACTTGGTCAAGAATCCAATACATCATGAACGAACTAAGCATATTGATACAGATTGTCATTTTATTCGTGATGAAGTTCCTAAACACATAATTCAGCTCCAACACATTCCCACCGACGAACAGGTTGTAGACATTTTTACAAAGGCACTTGGACGTGTCAAATTTCAACTGTTTAGGAGTAAACTTTGTATATCAAAGTAATGTAATAAAGGGGGGATGTTAGGGTAAAATGAGGTAGTATATTGCATTATACTACATTAGTTAGATTATTACATCTACTTTGACTATTTACCATGTAGATATTTTTCTTCCTAAAATATCTACAGGTTAATTTATATTTACCTAAGGTTAGAATATCCTATTCTAACTCTATCCTAACTTTACGCTATCCCCTATTCTAGGATACGTGTTAGTTAGCGTTAGATTAGCTATATGGTTGAATTACCTATTTTGTAATCTATTTAAACCTAAAGCTATTCTAAAGCTAAGGTTAATGAGCATTAGATTATTATTTGTTAATCTTACCTTCCGTCTAACATTTTGGAAGGAAAAGTTTTATCTTATACTGTTCAGCCCCCCTCTTAGTATAAGCTTGCGTTTCTTCATATATTATATACATATTTATATTTTTAATAGTAATTCACTTTTGACTAGTTACATATTATCTTATATTTATAATAATGTTTAATATAAATATATAAAATAAGATATAAAACTTATCTTTTCAATTCTATTAACTTGAAAGATTTATGACAAATTATAGGCCTATCTTCAACTACTAATACAATATTATTAAAGCCAATTTTAGTTACAAAGACATAAATAATATAACAAAGGCTTGTCCACTTTAATGAGCATTAACTTGTATTTTTAATAAGACCATTGGAATATGATAATTAAAATCTTGGAATGGGTGATAATGTTTGTTTTAATAGTAAAGTTAAAATATCATATAATTTAGATAAAATGTTGAGTAGAATTGATTTATTTATTTATTTATTGAGTAAAACCTAAGATTATATTATGTCATCAACCAAAATATTACAATAATATGATGCTAGCACCGTCCACCAACAAAAAAAATAGGTAGATAAAGAGTAAAGCATCATGTTGTATCCTTTAACAAAAAAAAACCAAGTACATATAAAAATAGAAGCTAATAACGACAAAGAGACTATAGTAGGATCCTATTGCGATATGCTTTATATCATCACTCATCTATAGGAATGTCTATCATGTGGAGAAATTTTGAGCATGTCTTCCATAACATCTTATGAAGTCTTTAAGAAAGAAGTACAAGTAATGAGTTCATAAATTCATTCACCATTGTTTATTACCTTTATTTTTGTTTCTTTTTGAAACTTTTGAAGATATTGGATCATGTGAAATATCTGATGAAGCTTATTGGTAACATCTTCTAGCATTGGACGCTTCAACAAAATGGGAATGAATGCATTCCAAATGTAACAAACGATCAAAGGTCAAGTCTACTAAAACAATACCCCTAGATGAGTGGAGCCAATAAACACTTGTTTGCATCTAAACTTCCAAATATGTGTGAGAAAAATGAGTCTAAAAACATCCCAAAAATTTGGGATGATGATCATGTTGGAAAAAACCAGGCAGAGCAAGCTTCCAAGCTCTAGCGAAGGAGGGGAATTAAAAATGTAAAAAAACATCCCAAAATTTTAAACTATGTCACCAAACCAAAATAAGTGAATAAAAGCTTTTGAAGCATTATAAAAATTATATTGAGGGGAAATATGTAAAACTGGAGCTAGACTTTCAGAAGTTAGAAGTTTTTGATGCATAACCCAACTTCCAAGAAGTTGAGCTTTGAATTCAATGGTTTCAAATTTGAGCAACAAGAGACTTCCACTAGGTATTGGTAAAATTGACTTGACACTTCACATTGAGCTTAGGGTCCAATGATAAAGGACACAAAATAATTTTATAGATCCAACTGGATTTAATAATGGAAGAGATTATATGGTCATTAAGCCATCCCTAGTCAATCCAGAAATTGTAGGCAGTTGTCCCAACTTTATAAAGACCTCACATAAAATGGAAACCCCAAGAAGGCTATAATACTCTTTGAATGAAGAGGGAAGGGAAGAATAATTGTGGATCTGGGTAAGACTCTTTGAATGAAGAGGAAAGAGAAGAATAACTGTGGATATGGGTCCAAGTGAGAATTGAGTAAATGCTTACATCCTAAATATCTCTTATTCTGTTTATGCCTTTCTTAAGAAATACCAAATGACAGTCTTCAAAGAGCAATGCACAAAGTTAAAGGTTTATCATTATAAGGGATAAGTTTACTCTACTAAAGATTGTTAAGACCGATGCTTAAACCATGACATAAAGAGTTAGACTTCCAAACCATAAACGAGAAATTGATTGCCAAGCTTTCTAAATAAAAAGAATAAATCCTTTAACCTTGAGATATGCATTAAGAAACTTATCCTTCCACGGAATTTCTTACAAATAGAATTTTTGTTATAAACAGTTTAAGGATTCAGTCTTCCATAAAATGAAAGAAGAAAGTTTGAGTAGCCTGTGAGTTCGGTGGTGCTTCCAAAGCAACTTTCCTGTCATGTCATTGAAGAAAAATTACAGCTATAAAGAGATTCGAACTTAGCGACTACGAAATATAATTGAATGGACGTTTTAACCTTAGCAATCTATAGGTATTCTGGATATTCTAATTTTTCGTCCATGAAGTCGGAGATACGATGAAAGACTTTAAGTGAGTTTGGACTCTCTATCTCGTGGACATGGAAGCCGTGGTCTTCCTCCTCCAACACAAGCACTTCAATCTTATTCTTGCCACTCTCAGAACCTCGCAATACTGAAGCAGTCTGTCTCTCAGAATATCGCGGCCCGCGGCAACAAAAACAATCAGAAGAAAGACGAGAGAGCCAACGTCATGCGACCTTGGGCTTAGGGCGCCCATAATCCATGCTCTGGAGCGAACTCGGTGTCTCTGTACGAGAGACCTGCTGGTAGTTTTCGTTCAACGGAGGGAGGAGATAAGATAGCTCCCCTGAGTGAACAACGGATCCGTCGCTGTAGAGTTTGATAAAGCCGTCGATGTCCTCCACAAGGCATGGCTCCGCCTTCGGATCTGACATTATCTCCCCTCCCTGACCTCCCTTGAAGATGTGAATCATGTGCAGCTCAGCGCCTGTATATGAGGTGTTTGTCCTGTCTGCAAGTAAAAAAGTCTAAGCAATTATAATATGTTTTACCGGAGAAGTTTGTCGTCTGTTGAATGAGAATCTTAAAATCTGCCAATACCTCTTTTTCAGAGCAGAGAGGTATATATATATAAATAAAGCTGTTAGATCTTTGAAACATTTTGTAAATTTTTGGAACATTATTTTGAATTTATTTAAAAAAAAAATTGTGATTTTTAACTATTAAAATCTTTCTATTGGTTAGTCTATTTCACATTTGTTCCTTTTCTTGAATATATGTAAACCTAAATTATTCAAACTTTGTAACAAAGTTATGTATTTCCACAATGATCTTTTGTATGTTGCATGGAGCCTTTACTTTTCTCAAAATTGCATTTATAACTATTAATAAAACATCCTCCATCCATGCTTTGTTTCAAAGTAGTGCCCCAAGAGGTGGTCTATACTCTCTTCCTCCTTTTTATATAAAACATATTTTGAAGAGCCATGAAAACCCTTTTTCATTAGGTTATCCCAAGATAAAAGTTTCTTGTGGCCTACTAGCCATACAAAAATTTTGACTTTTGGAATGCTTAGGGTATCCAAAATCTCTTTATATTCTTGTGCTTCTTATTTTGTTGGCGCTTTACATTATATCTACTTCTTGATATGTATTCTCTTGAGTTATTCAATTCCTAAATCAACTTATTCTCATCTCCCCTCAGAATAATCATTGTTGTTATCTTTCTTCTCAACTGCCTCTTAGCAATAATGTCTGATATACTTGTAAAAGATCTTTCTATTTATATATTCCTTCTTGATCCTTGTACATAATGTTTGAAACCCTATCACCATATTTGTCTTGAAGCCATCTCATCCATGGTTTCAAAATTGGATCTAAGATTGAGTGGTCTTTTATCACACAAAGTATCCATCCAAATAGAAAAAAAAAACTCTAGTTCCACTAGATCAAATAGACTTTTAATCACTAGATCAAATAGCTTTTTTTAAATTATTCCATAGTGCAAAACCTTTGGGAAGTGAAAATGTAGTACATATTAGGTTTGGGTCATTGGGATCAATGTACTTATAAAAATTCTTACCCATTGTATTCAACTCTCTTTGCACAATCTCCAAACTAATTTCCCCCTTAGAGCTAAAATTGCATTCGTAAGAAATCTTAAATCAAGACCTCCCCTAGTTTGATCATCACACACCTTGCTTCCTTTTACCAAATAAAATTTCCTTTTATCATGTAATCTAGACCACAAAATGACCCCGGAATATAGATTAATTTTTTTTATTAACTTTGGCATAATATACAAGGACATATAATATGTTGGAATGGCATGTAAAATTGATTTAATTAGATACACTCTTTCTGATAACAATAATCATCTCCCTTATCATGCTGGTAGTTTATTTTAAACTTTACTTATAACCGGATTCCACAATTCTATCCCCATTCTCCCCTCAAATAAGAGAATTCCCAAATATGTTACTGGCAAATTTGCCTCCTAACCTGCATATCCCTACTTTGATTTTAGTTGGAGTGTTTAGGAAGTGAAATTTGGACTTTGTCCTATTAAATTTTTGCCCAAATGCTCTTTATTATTCCTTTAATAAGCTATTCAAAGCTTTAGCCTCATTTTCCTTACCCTCCTAAAAAAGGTTGTATAATCTATAAATTGTTGATGGGTGATGTTGTCGATGGTATTACTAGCCTTAAGTTTACTTATTTTCTCATCTTTGTATGCCTTCTTGAGGTTACTTCCCAATAACTCTATGATAATAATGAATAGATATGGTGAAAAATGATCTCCTTATCTAAGATCCCTCTTGGCTTTAAATTATTATATCCAGGACTAAATATGATACTATAAAGACATAAGCTTTGATCCATCTAACCCATTTCTTCGTAAATCTAAATTTTTTTAATACTGCAAAAAATAAAATCTCATTTAACCTTATCATAAGCTTTATTCATATCAAGTTTTGATATCATTGCTCTCTCTTTTCTAGAATCCCACATATAATCTCTTTTGATAAAGTCGTCGAGGTCCTCCACAAGGAATGGCTCCGCCTTCGGATCTGACATTATCTCCCCTCCCTGACCTCCCTTGAAGATGTGAATCATGTGCAGCTCAGCGCCTGTATATGAGGTGTTTGTCCTATCTGCAAGTAAAAAAGTCTAAGTAATTATAATTTGTTTTATCGGAGAAGTTTGTCGTATGTTGAATGAGAATCTTAAAATCTGCCAATACCTCTTTTTTCAGAGTAGAGAGGTATATATATAAATATAAATAAAACTGTTAGATCTTTGAAACATTTTGTAATTTTTTGAAACATTATTTTGAATTTATTTAAAAAAAAAAAAATTGTGATTTTTAACTATTAAAATCTTTCTATTGGTTAATCTATTTCCACATTTGTTCCTTTTCTTTAATATATGTGTAAACCTAAATTATTCAAACTTTGTAACAAATTTATGTATTTCCACAATGATCTTTTTTATGTTGCATGGAGACTTTACTTTTCTCAAAATTGCATTTATAACTATTAATAAATCATCCTCCATCCATGCTTTGTTTCATTTAAGTAGTGCCCCAAGAGGTGGTCTATACTCTCTTCCTAATTTTTTCATAAAACATATTTTGAAGAGCCATGAAAACCCTTTTACATTAGGTTATCCCAAGATAAAAGTTTCTTGCGGACTACTAGCCATACAAACATTTTGACTTTTGGAATGCTTAGGGTATCCAAAATCTCTTTATATTCTTGTGCTTCTTATTTTGTTGGAACTTTACATTATATCTACTTCTTGCTATGTGTTCTCTTGAGTTATTCAATTACCAAATCAACGTATTCTCATCTCCCCTCAGAATAATCATTGTTGTTATCTTTCTTCTCAACTGCCTCTTAGCAATAATGTCTGATATACTTGTAAAAGATCTTTCTATTTATATATTCCTTCTTGATCCTTGTACATAATGTTTGAAACCCTATCACCATATTTTTCTTGAAGCCATCTCATCCATGGTTTCAAAATTGGATCTAAGATTGAGTGGTATTTTATCACACAAAATATCCATCCAAATAGAAAAAAAAAATCTCTAGTTCCACTAGATCAAATAGACTTTTAATCACTAGATCAAATAGCTTTTTTTAAATTATTCCATAGTGCAAAACCATTTGGAAGTGAGAATGTAGTACATATTAGGTTTGGGTCATTGGGATCAATGTACTTATAAAAATTCTTACCCATTGTCTTCAACTCTCTTTGTACAATATCCAAACTAATTTCCCCCTTAGAGCTAAAATTGCATTCGTAAGAACTCTTAAATCAAGACCTCCCCTTGTTTGATCATCACACACCTTGCTTCCTTTTACCAAAGAAATTTTTCTTTTATCATGTATCCTAGACCACAAAAATGACCCCAGAATATAGATTAATTTTTTTTTTATCAACTTTGGCATAATATAAAAGGACATATAATATATTGGAATGGCATGCAAAATTGATTTAATTAGATACACTCTTCCTGATAACAATAATGATCTACCTTACCATGCTAGTAGTTTATTTTAAACTTTACTTATAACCGGATTCCACAATATTATCCCCATTCTCCCCTCAAATAAGAGAATTCCCAAATATGTTACTGGTAAATTTGCCTCCTACATTTGAACTAACCTGCATATCCCTACTTTGATTCTAGTTGGAATGTTTAGGAAGTGAAATTTGGACTTTGTCCTATTAAATTTTTTCCCAAATGCTCTTTTTTATTCCTTTAATAAGCTATTCAAATATTTAGCCTCATTTTCATTACCCTCCTAAAAAGGGTTGTATAATCTATAAATTATTGATGGGTGATGTTGTCGATGGTATTACTAGCCTTAATTTTACTTATTTGCTCATCTTTGTATGCCTTCTTGAGGTTCCTTCCCAATAACTCTACCATAATAATGAATAGATATGGTGATAAAGGATCTCCCTATCTAAGATCCCTCTTGGCTTTAAATGATTATATTACTAGCCCATTGACAAGGATTGAATATGATACGATAAAGACATAAGCTTTGATCCATCTAACCCATTTCTTCATAAATATGAAATTTTCTAATACTAAAAAAATTAAAATCTCATTTAACCTTATCATAAGCTTTATTCTTATCAAGTCTTGATATCATCGCTCTCTCTTTTCTAGAATCCCACATATCAAGTCTTTTGATATCATTGCTTTATTCTTTGATATTCATTTAAGTAAATGAAGTACTTCATGAGCTACTATGATCCCACATGGAATCTCTCCCTTTCCCAAATACTTCTTACTCTTATAAAATAATTGTCTAATAGTGGTCTTAATCTATTTATCATCACTTTGGAGATTATCTTATATGCCATATTACATAGGCTTATAGGCTTGAATGAATCAAACAATTTTGCATCCTTCTTTTTTGGAATCAAGGTAAGATATCTTGTATTTATTTTATAAGATATGTACTATTTTACCTTAGACCCTTCCATTTCCACCAATAAATAATCTTTCACTATTTCCTAGTTATTCTGATAGAATGTTGTAGAGAATCCATCTAGACCTAGGGATTTATGCTTCCCAAAAGACAAAATATCTAATTGAACTTCTTCTATAGTAATAGGCTCCATCAATTTGTTATTTTATACATATATTATAACTAAAGGTACTATTTGTAATAGCTCATCATTAATAACTTCAATCTCTTTCTATTTTAGAATGATTGTGTAAAATAGCCTTGCCTCCTTTCTGATTTTTCTCTGGTCTTCAATCCAAACCCCTTCTAATTTAATTATACTAATTCTAGATGTTGACCTCTATACTATTATCATCCTATGAAAAACTTGGTGGTTTTATCTCCTTATTTTAACCAAGTCTATCTCAATTTTCATCTCCAAGCAAATCCCTTTCACTAAGCAAATCCCTTTCCTCCGAGCTTGGATTATTGTGCTCATATTTTTAGAATTTTAAAAATTTCTCTTTTAGTTCTTCTTTATTCTCAAAAATATTTTGAAAGTGTTCTTGTTCCATTCTTTTGATCTACATGTCATTGATTTAATTTGTTTTGGAAGTGTATATGACCCACTATTTCCTAAATAATTCTATGTTTGTGCGAGATCAAAAAATTGAGGATGATCTTCCCATATCTGCTCATATTTAAAATATGATATTTTTTTAATTCACTTACCATAATTTTAACTCTTATTGGCCAGTGACTTGAATCAATCCTTCTAAAATTATTAATTTTAGCGCATGTCCCTTCATCTAGCCAATGACCTAAGAGTATGTATTTATCCAATTATTTTGCTATTAGGTTCTAGCATATCCTATTATTGGTCTATGTATAGTTGTCATCATCAAACTAAACCTCCTATAGATTATTGTTTTGTATGAAAGTTTAGAAATATCTCATAATTTGGGTTATTTTTATAGTCACCCCATTTCTAACAATTTAACTAAGTTATGGTATTAAAATGTCCTATGATCATGAATTGGGTTTCTTTGTCTTTACTTCTCATAAAAACTTCAATGCCACTCCATAATTCTAATTTTCTTGATTGAGTTAAAAATTCTATAGAGAATATTTTCCTATAGCCTTGCTTCACTCAAGAAAAATCCAATCAAAACAAAGATAACCTAAAAAAGTGAGAGTTGAAAGGAGGGACATTGGAAGAAATAAAAACAAGCCAAAAGCCACACTAGTCATTAGATATTTTATTAATAGTCAATGTTTCTTTTGTTCTTAAATCTAGTAGCTCGAGAGCATCAAGGCCCATGGGTTGTTGATTTTTCCATCCAATGGCTCGTGCTAATATCTTGATAAGAAAAGAGCAAAAGAAGAAAGAAGTTTTATTATCACATTGGTTGGATACATGGTGGCTATTTGAAAGTAAAATAAGGTAAGCTATAGGTTGTAATCAAAGAAGTCCCACCATTTTTCAAAGGAGATTTTGCCTCAACCAAGGACACATGGTGACCACTTGCATCTATAAGAAAGCATCCTTAAGGGTATTTGACAAGATATTTTCTATTGTCCGCCAAAGTTAACTTTTGTAGCCTAGCCTATTAAAGCCAACCACATAGTAATTGTGACAACCACTCATCACATGGATTAGCCAAGTTCTACCCATCACCTTGAATCTTAGGAATACCTTATTAGAAGGTAAATATAGTACAAATAGGAAGTTGTACCTGTATCTATGCCAAGATGACTAACAAAAAAATTATTCATGGAAGTAATTGCCATCCAATTCAACAACGATATGTTTGTTGCTATATATAAAACCCAAATAAGTTACCTCGTAACCTTGAAGCTTAGGAATACCTTATCAAAATGGAAATATGGTGTATATATACCTTTATTTATGCCAAAATGGCTAACGAAGAAATTATTTGTGGAATTAACTTCCATACAATTTAACAATGATATGCTTCTTGCTATATATAAAACCTTTATCATATTTATAAATAGATCTTATATAGCCTTGGGTATCATGGGATAGGTATAAGAATGTTCAAACAAGGTGCAAAAGAATCTTTAGAACCACTACCATGGATAAGTCTATGGGGGATACGATATAGATCCCATTGTAATAAGTGTCAACCTTGTTCATTATCCTTTGATAGTGACAATGAATATGACTTTCTAGATTCCTATGAAGATATCACAATAACAAATAAGTCAAAATTAAACAATGAAAGGGATCATGATCTATCTATTCTTCTCATCCATCTACTCAATGTAAATACCTTAGATATTATTCATCTTAAATATAATAACTATCCTAAATTAGTAGACATTATGATCTAAATTGGTAATAATTCTCTGTTAATAAAACCATCAACAATTGTTTGATAGAAGCCTTAATATACAATCCTTTTAATAATCATACTACCTTGCATGACTCCTATATAAAATGGTCACATGTTCAAATAGACATCATCAATACCTCATAATAATTTGATCTTGATCAATAATCCTTGGAACCAATAGATTTAAAAATCTTAGGGATACTTCTTGAACCCCCACATTTCGAGGATGAGTCTCACATCCTCATTGAAGAAACAATCAATATCAATATTGGGACTCAAGACAATCCTAGAATCCTTAAATTAGGTAAAGTCTTAACTATTGAAGAATGTAATGCATACATGAGTCTTCTAGCTGAATTTTGTTATATCTTTGCATGGTCTTATGCAAACATACCAGGATTAGATCCTTCTTTTTTCATACATAACTTAGATTTTTGATCAAATATCAAGCCAATAATGTAGAGGCTAAGAAAAATTCACCCTAAGGTAGCCTTACTCATCAAAGAGGAACTTCAAAGTCTCCTCAAAGTCAAATTTATCAATGTCATTGACTATTCTAATTGGACAACTAATAGAGTCCTTATCGCTAAAAAGGAAGGTATTTTTTGTGATTGCACTAATTTTATGAACATTAATAAGGCATATCCAAAACATGATTTCCCTCTCCCCAAGATCAACATGATTGTTTATTTTTCTACTAAATTTGCAATGTTATCACTTATGAATGGGTTTTTTAGATATAATTAGATTAGGATAGCACCAGAAGATCAACCCAAGACAATGTTTACCACCTCATGGGGGACCTTTTGTTGGTAGGTCATGCCTTTTGGCCTAAAAATGTTGGTACAACTTACCAACATGATATTACCTATATTTTTCATGACATGATAAATGACATTGTATAAGCTTATGTTGATGATATTCTTGGTCATTCTCTAATATGAGAAAATCATGTTCAAGATTTAAGACAAGTTTTTGATCACTTAAGACAATATAATTTTTTCCTTAAACCCTCTAAATATGTCTTTGGAGTCACATCCAAAAATATTTGGGTTCATCGTTTCCTATTGAGGAATAGAAATCAATCCAACAAATATTTCCACTATTACAAACATGCTTCTACCTAAGACCCTTACCAAATTAAATAGTTTTGAAGACAAGATATATGCAATTAGGTAATTTATCTCTCAAATCATTGATAAATGCCAACCTTTCACTAAGCTATTGATAAAATGTATAAAATTCAAACATGACAATCGTAGAGTGAAGGGTCCTGATAAACTAAATCTAGAAAAATAGTATATACAAAATCAAAGGAAACAAGAAGAAGATAATAGATATACACAACACAATATTTCACCTAGGAAAACCTTATGAGAAGAATACAACACAGTAATATCTCTTATTGTATAAACATAACTATCTCCAAGACAATAATGTTCATCTCTCATATCTCTTCAAACCCTAATGCAAGTGCAAATAAATAACAATAGAATAAGAATATATTTTACAATACCATGGGAAAAAACCATGGGTTCAAATATTTAACCCTAAACAACCCATATGGGTCTAAAATAGCTTAAAAAACCTTAAAAATTCTTTGAGGATACACAAAGAGTGTCTAGTACCTTTTAGAGTTAACCTCACTAGAATAACATGGAAAATATTCAACATATTTCCAACATTCTCCCACTTGTTGAATACTTTTCGTAGGGGCTATAAATTTCCATTATCAACTATCAAGGGCAACCATAACCATAGATATTCTATACCAAGAAAAATTATGAGTAGGTATAGCCTTTTTTAATGAATCAACAACATTATTCTTTGTTTCAACTTTCTCTAGCATAACATGATTTTATTTAACCACATCTCTCATAAAATGGTACTTGATATCATTATGTTTTGACCAATCATGAAATCAAATATTCTTGGTCAAAAATATTGCACTCTGACTATCACTATCAATTATCACACCCTACTATTTAAGACCACATGTTGAACACAAACTCTATAGACACACTGCTTCTTTACAAGCATGAGTTGCTACAATGTACTCTACCTCTATTGTGGATAAAGCAACCACTAATTACTTTTTACTCATCCAACATACTACCCCTCTAAATAGTATAAACACATAAGCACTCATGGATCTTCTCTTGTCTAGATCTCCAACCCAATCAACATCCATGAAATATTATATATTTACAATATTACTATCTCCAAATTTTCCTTGGTAATAGATAGCATAGTTTGAAGTTCCACGCAAGTATCTAAATATCCTCTTCAAATTAGTCTAATGTTCGTTTCCTAGATTGGACATATATGTGCTAACTACTTCCATTTCATGTGCAATATCAAGTCTAGTATATACCATTGCATACATCATACTACCAACAATGCCATCATAAGGAACATGATGCATTTATTCAATTTCCTCATCTATTTTAGGATATTGTTTAGCAGATAACTTTTGACAAAAAGGATATGGAGTACATACTGGTTTACAGTCATGCATCCTAAACCTTTGTAGCATCATATCAACATATTTCCTTTGATTTAACCATAACTTTCTATTTGCACAATCCCTTATTATTTCCATACCCAAAATAAATTTTGTAGCCCCTTTATATTTTAGTAACTTTATCATATCTTTATTGTTACCAATCAACAACATGTCATCCACATACAAAACAATAATAGCAATATTGTCACCTTCTTGTTTAAAATACATACATAGATCTACTTGTTTTTCTAGGTCTAAGTGTCAAAACAAACCTATCAAATTTTTGGTTCCACATTCTTGGAGATTGCTTCAAGATATAAAGGGACATTTTTAACTTGCATACCAAGTCCTTCTTAACCTAAATATGTATATATATATCTTCATCAACTTCACCATGTATAAATTTTATCTTTAGATCCATCTATTCTATTTCAAGATCAAAAGCAATTGAAATAGCCAGCATAAATATAATTGAAGTTAATTTAGTCATAATTGAAAAAATCTCACCAAAGTCAATTCCCTAAACTTGATAAAATCATTTTACTACCAAGAAAGCCTTGTACTTATCCAAATTTCCTTCCTTCTACATTGTACTTCCTGAATGCCCACTTACAACCAATAGGTTTTATTCCAAGGAGTAATTTCACCAAATCCCATGTCTTATTTTTATCCAAGGACTCTATTTCTTCCTCCATAGCCCTTTTCCAAGACTTATTCTCACTTGACTGAAGTGCCTCCCTTACAGTCTTGGGTTCTTCATCAATAACTGAAATATTAAATGCATAACAAATATTTGAAGGGCTATACCTTTCAAGGAGTCTTATCACTTGATATGATCTCCTCAAGCTTGGATTTCTAGGTTCTACATCTTTAACTTCTTTCTCGCCTTCTTCCTCTAAATTTTCCCTTTAGATTATCTTTGTAGTTAATATTCTTTTGTAGAACTAGGTTCTACCACAAGTTCTTCCTCTTGATCCAATTTTACTTGATCTATTTTAGGTTCTTCGCTTGGTTGCATTTCTTGTTTTATAAATCCTTTTGTTTCTCTAAATATTACATTATGACTATAAACAATATTCTATATTTTTGGGTTCCAAAATTTATATCCTTTAACACCAATACTATAACCCATAAATATGTATTTTCATATTTATAGTCTAGCTTAGTCCTTTTATCTCTTGGGACATACATATAAGCATCACAACCAAAAACCCTTATATGATTGAGAGAGAGTTTCTTACTAGTCCACATTTCTTGTGGAGTATTTTCCATCAAAGCTAAGGTAGGAGGTTTATTGATGAGGTAACAAACAATTTACATGACTTCTACCCATAATTTCCTTTATAACCCTAAACCACTTAGAATACTTTTGGACTTATCCATCAATGTCATGTACATCCATTCTGCAACTCCATTATGTTGTGGGGTATACGGAGTTGTGTTTTGCCTTTCTATTCCTCAAACCTTGCAAAACTGCTCAAATTCATTACAACAATACTCACCACCATTATCACTTCTCAAAACATTTATCTTTTTCTCTATCCATAACTCAAAATTCTATCCATTAAATTTTTTAATCTCTACCCGTGTGATTCCCATCATTTTCCTTTGCCCAGATTCTTTCATGTATGACTCCCACTTAATAATTAATTTATCACAAGGTTGAAACCCTTACTCTTCAGACAAAGCTAAAACCTAGCTTTGATACCAAATGTAGAGCAAAGAGGCTCAAAAAACTAAATCTAAAAAAATAGTAAATATAGAATCAAAGGATAAAAAGAAGAAAATAACAGATACACACATAACACAATATTTCACCTGGGAAACCCTTATGGAAAAAAACATAGCATAGTAATTGATGAGCACCAAAAATGCTCATTTTTGTGTATGTTTTAATGGGATATTGTATGCCATTATTACACTTGTATTTTTATGTAATTATTACATATATTTAATAGAAATTGATGTATTATGATTGGTCGATGTGTTTTAGTGGGAAATATGTGTAGATTGTATATTTTCATTACTTATGCACATTTTTAGTTGAGGTTCCAAATGGACCTAGCACTGTACAACAATTGAATGTGTTTAAGAAATGATGAATAGCTAGAATAAGATAGCCGTGTTAAGAATTTATGTTTGAAATTTGCCAAGGGACAATACCTTTCTCTTGGCAACAAGCCAAAAAGGTTTCTGTATCCCAAAAATAGGTCGAAAGATGCCTATCTTTCGATGATGGATGAAAAGCACCTAGAGCATATCTTCCAATGATGGAGAAACATCACCTATATTTTGATAATTATATAAGCTCTTGTCTTTTGATGTCTGTAAAATGTCTATCTTTCGATGCCCAAAAAGTGCTTATCTTACAATAATGAAATAAGCACTTGTCTTTCAATGCTTGAATTGTTTTTGTCTTTCGATGTGAGAAAAACATGTTTTTTGAGAACAAGAAAAAGTGATTACTTATTAATATGCTAGAAGATACCTATATTCAACATCTTTATCCATGCAACAAGAAAAAAGGTGCCTATAGGCTGATAGGCACCCATATCTCATAGGAATAAAGTATGTTTATTATGGATATTGACTAGTTGATCGAAATAGCACGTGAATAATAGAAATAAATTGTTATAAATAAATATTTCATGTAAAAATTAGATGATAATTGAGAATTTAGTAACTTTATCTTCTTATTGTTACCAATTAACAACATGTCATCCACATACAAAATAATGATAGGAATATTGTCACCTTATTTTTTAAAATACACACAAATCTACTTTGTTTTTCTAGGTTTAAGTGTCAAAACAAACCTATCAAATTTTTGGTTCCACATTCTTGAAGATTGCTTCAAGTCGTAAAGGGACTTTTTTAACTTGCATACCAAGTCCTCCTTACCTTTTACCCTAAAGCATTCTAGTTGTGAATATATATATATATATATATATATATATATATATATATATATATATATATATATATATATATATATATATATATATATATATATTATATATATATAATTCAAGTTTACCATGTATAAATGTTTTCTTTAGGGTAGATCAAAAGCAATCAAAATAGTCAACATAAATCTAATTGAAGTTAGTTTAGAAACAAGTGAAAAATCTCACCCAAGTCAATTTCCTCAACTTGAGAAAATCCTTTTGCTACCAAGCAAGCCTTGTACTTATCCAACTTTCCTTCTACATTGTACTTCTTGAATGCCCACTTACAACCAACATATTGTCTTCCAAGGAGTAATTTCACCAAATTCCATATCTTATTTTTATCGAAGGACTTCATTTCTTCCTCCATAGCCCTTTTCCAAGACTTATTATCACTTGACTGAAGTACCTCCTTTACAGTATTCATCAATAACTGATATATTAAATGCAAAACAAATATTTTAAGGGCTATACCTTTTGAGGAGTCTTCACTCGATCTGATCTCCTCAAACTTGGAGTTATAGGTTCTACATATTTAACTTCTTTCTCTCCTTCTTCCTCTAAATTTTCCCTTTAGATTGTCTTTGTAGTTCATCTTATTTTGTAGCACTAGGTTATACCACAAGTTATTCCTCTTGATCCAATTTTATTTGATCTATTTTAGGTTCTTTGCTTGGTTGCATTTCTTGTTTTAGAAACCCTTTTGTTTCTCTAAATATTACATTATGACTATAAACAATATTCTATATTTTTGGGTTCCAAAATTTATATCCTTTAACACCAATACTATAACCCATAAATATGTATTTTCAGATTTATAGTCTATCTTAGTCCTTTTCTCTCTTGGGACATACATATAAGCATCACAACCAAAAACCCTTATATGACTGAGAGAGATTTTCTTACTAGTCCACACTTCTTGTGGAGTCTTGTTTATCAAAGCTAAGGTGGGAGGTTTATTTATGAGGTAACAAGCAATTTACATGACTTCTACCTAGAATTTACTTCCTAACCATACACCACTTAGCATACTTTTGGTCTTATCCATCAATGTCCTTTTCATCCATTTTGTAACTCCATTATGTTGTGGAGTATACGGAGTTGTGTTTTGCCTCTCTATTCCACAATCCTAGAAAAACTACTCAAATTCATTACAAAAATACTCACAACCATTGTAACTTCTCAAAAACTTTATCTTTTTCTCTATATATTTTTCTAAAAGGGCCTTAAATTCTTTAAATTTATTGAAAACATCATGTTTATTTCATAAAAAATATACCTAGGTCTTTCTTGAAAATTCATTTATAAATGTAGCAAAATAGATATATTTACCTAATTATGGCATTTTTATATGTCCAAACACATCATTATGAAGTAGATGCAAAATTCCTTCAGATCTTGTAGCACTACTAGAAAAATTGACTTAGGTTTCCTTTCCAAAAATATAGTGCTCACAAAAAACAAAATTTAATGGGCAATCAGAAATTCCTTCAACCATACCTTTCATTTTTAATGTTTGAAGGTCAATATCACCAATATGTCCCATGTGTTGATGCCATAACATTTTTTTCACTACAATAATACTCGAAGCCACTTGTATCATATTATTCTCCTCTATAATTGAAGAGTTATTACAATCAATACTTACAGTTCTAGCCTCAAGTATGAATAGAGTTCTTGTACAAAATCCACTTGCCAACACCAAAAATCCATGAAACATCTTGTAGTTATCCTTATTGGATACCAAAATCACACCTGTGTCATTCATATTACTCATAGATATTAGATTCCTTACCAAAACCAAAATATGCAACACACTAGAAAGGGTTTTAATTCTTCCTTCTTATAACAACTTGACTCTTCTTCGAATTATTATTTTATATGTTGAATTTTATTCCAAGAATAATTCACCTCCACTTATATTTTCATATAAATAGAACCCCTCCCTTTAAGGATTCATACTAAATGAAACACCTAACTCAATCAGCCATGAGTCATGGTATTCACTTGAGCACGCTGTAGTTAATAATAAGTCCCCTAAATCTTCATTTGTGGTATTTATTTCTATAGAATTTTCCTTCATCATATTATCATATATTTTCAACCATTATATCTACAATCCCTTTTATAATGCCCATATTTACCACACTTTCAATATTTCCTCTTTTATGGAGCAATAAATTTACCCCTAGACCTCAATTTCTTTTCTCTTGATTTTTTTTGTTCTTTCTTGAGAATGACCTCTCACAACCAAGGCATCCTTCTAATGATAATCCTTAGAATATTTGTATCTCATTTTATCATTTAAAAATGTTTCTACTATATCCTCTACTTTCAATGTAGAAGTAGTATTGGTGATAGCCATAACTAGGTTATCTCACGAATCAAGTAATGAACAAGGTAAAGTAATACACTTTTTCTCTTCATCCATTTTTACTTCAACAAATTTTAATTGACTTACCACAGTGTTAAATTCATTCATATGTTTAGCTACAAAATCACCATCATTCATCCAAAGTGAATACAACTTCTTCTAGAGAAAGAGTTTATTTACTAATGACTTTGTTTGATACAAAGTTTCTTGCATATTCCATAACAACTTTGTCATGGTCTCTATCGATACATTCAACAATATCAAATAAGATAAGCATAATATGATAGAGCTCTTTGTATTCCTATTTATTTTCAACTAATTCTCATTTATCATTGATGTTATTTTTATTCTCGAGACCGCAATCGACTCATCTCTATTAACCAACAGATCCTCCATATTGACTTTCCATAACTTAAAATTCTATCTATTAAATTTTTCAATCTCTACTTGTGTGCTTCCCATCATTTTATTTTACCCATATTCTTTCATGTACAACTCCCACTCAAGAATTAATTTATCACAAGGTTGAAACCCTTACTCTTCAAACAAAGTTAAAACCTAGCTCGCTACCAAATGTAGAGCAAAGAGGCCCAACAAACTAAATCTAGGAAAATAGGAAAGACATAATCATATATATATATATATATATATATATATATATATATATATATATATATATATATATATATATATATATATATATATATATATATATATATATATATATATATATATATATATATATATATATATATATATATATAATAGATACACACATAACTCAATATTTCACCTCGAAAATCGTTACAAAAAAAAACCTAGCATAGTAATTGATGAGCACCAAAAGTGCTCATTTTTGTGCATGTTTTAATGGGATATTGTGTGGCATTATTACACTATAATTGCATTTTTTATCTAATTATTACATACATTTAATAGAAATTGATGTATTATTCTTGACCAGTGTGTTTTAGTGGGAAATATGTGTAGATTGTAGATTTTTGTTACTTTTGCACATTTTTATTCGAGATCCCACATGGACCTAGCATTGTACAAAAATTGAATGTATTTAAGGAATGATTAATGGATATAAGGAAATAGCGGTGTTAAAAATCGATTTTGAAATTTGCTAAGGGGTGGTACCTATATCCTGGCAACAGGCTGAAAAGGTGTCTATATCCCAACAATAAGTCAAAAGGTGCATATCTTTCGCTGATGGAGGAAAAACACTTATCTTCCAATGATGGAGAAAAATCACCTATATTTCGGTAATAGTATAAGTGCTTGTATTTCAATGCCTGAAAAATACCTATCTTTTGATACCAAAAAAGTACTTATCTTATAATAATGAAATAAGCTCTTGTCTTTCGATGCCTGAAAAGTGTCGGTCTTTCGACACGAAAAAAGCATGTCTTTCAAGAATAGGAAAAATTTATTACTTATTAATATGCCAAAATATACCTATATTCGATATCTTTATCCAGGAAATAAGTCGAAAGACACCTATATCATAGCGATAGGCTGATAGGTGCCCATATCTAGCAGGAATAAATTATGTTTATTCTAGACATTGATCGATTAACCACGTTAATAATAGAAGTAAATTGTTATAAACTTAGGGAGTGCTATGTTTATCTTTCACAATGTAAAATTAGACATGGTCGCTCTTTTATTATACACTGATTGTAACTATGCGCACATCGACCAAAGCTAATCGTGTTATGTGATTAAAATATGATAGTCTATTTCTATAACAAGGTATGGCCACATTCGGTATAAAATATAGGCCACCCTTGAAGCAAAGGATCCTAAATTTTATCTGCAAAGTTTTGTTATTTTGTATTGCATTATTAATAAAATTTTGAGTTTTCTTCATTTATGTGAGTTTGGAAGAGTGTGTGTTGCGTAACTAGTTGGGTGAATATATGTGGGAGCTTGGACCCACTCTAGGCAGTATTCCTTCCTTGTTATTTCAATTTTATATTTATTTATTTATATTGTTTCTTTCTCGTTTTATTAAATTTAGCAAGTGTGTTTTTTTTATGCAACTTTATTTTAGTCTATATGTTTACTTTCTATATTTTTTCTTTCAGTCATGTGTTTGATATTAATAGTTTTTTTCAACAATTTATTTCCTACACTTTTCTTTCATTAGTGTGTTTTAATTTTATGTATTCAATTTGAATGTTTTGGATAAAAATGAACTACATGAACAAAAACAACACGCACCCCAAACCAAGTGATATATAGGACTCATATCCCAAATACTACAGGCATATATTGTGCATAGGTACTCAACAAGTTTATAAACTCTTGGATTGATAAAATTAAATGGAAGAAAAATAACTATTTTCAAGAACACCATTTTTCTACTCACCAACTTGGCACCATTTTTGAGGAGTTCCAATTGTAGTATTCTTTGATTTGTAGGTTAGTCAGCCTAAAAATAACTATTCAAACTACCTTACCCATAGATCCCCTACTTGAGAGTGCATGATTCCTCCACGACTAAGAGGATCGGATGCATGTTATGTTAAAAGGGTAGAGACCACCTTTGAACCACCTGAAATATCTTCTAATATTCATTTTGAAGCATCTAAAACACTTCTTGAAGCTACATTATCATCTCCATCAAAGACACCTTGGCATATTAATCCAATATTTAGATAAAATTCCTCTAAAAACAATCCACCAGAGGGATTTACTTCAAGTTTCAATTTAGGATATTTGCTTGAAAATATAAGAACCAAGGGAGATTTATTGAATACCCAATGGTGGAAAGTAGTTGAAGATGGAACCATTTCACATTCGGATTTATGAATACTCTTAGAATATAATAAAAATGAGTGTGATGCCTTGTTAGCTACCTTAGAAGTAGTCAAAGTAGACCCTACATCACTTAAATTGATGGTTAAAAATAAGGAAGCTTCTTCTAGCTTTGATTTTCCAATTGAATAACCAAGAGGAGATACCAAAATGGAACATATTTCTCCTACACACCTAATTTTAGAGGACTACCAACTGAGGTCCCTGATCTATTTCTTTTAAAATTTATATGCTTTATAGATCAATGGACTATAAAATTGATGCCCAAAAAATGAAATTGTTTCCCTCTACACTAGATCATTCAGTATTATGTGGGTTTATCATTCTAGGGAACAAACATATTGCCATATAGGAGGACATGCAAAAAATATTCTAGAATAATACCTGAATTTTGGTAGGTCACAAGATGCTAGGGAATAAGTCCTAGATATATTGCAAAGGGAGGAAGAGTCATTGGAATATTACTGGGGTAGATTTTATTTCAATCTTCAATGTTCACCCCATGTAAAACTGGGTGATAAATCCTTGAGAAGCATATTATTAAGGGGTCTCACAAATGAATCCTTAGAAGCCTTAAATTTATTATTTGGAGGTGATATTTACCAACACAAAATACTAGATATTCGATAGTTATGTCAAAATTATTCTAGAAGAAAGGGTAAACCCATCAACTGAGGAACAAAAACCATAGCCTCTATAACAAAGGGAAAAATAGAAAATTTGCTAGAAGGCATGAAGATTGATATTTTGTCATCTCTTGCACTTCAATTAGACACACTCTAGCTTCAGATAAAGAATTAGGAAACTAAAGTAGCACTAGCCTTTTTCTATCCAAGGTGTAGAAGAAAACACCCCAAGAATGAGTGTTAGAAAAAAAATTAAAGTGTGTGCTATTTGTCAATTGGATCACAAAATGAAATTGTGCCTGAAATTAGCAAACATGAAAGAGGAACTAGAAGTATCTAAAACTTACTTCATGGTTAATAGGAGAAATTAGCAACAGTTTCCAATGGGAGGTGGAATGCTAGGAGTACCATAATATGGGGGATCCAATTTTGTGAACCAAGGACAAGCTCAACCACCCAATATGGGATGGTGGGGTCAACCACCTTGGATGAATTCCATATGAAAATCTATTGCTTACACCTCTTATCCATGGATTCCATACTGTTGGCAGTTTTGCCACACTAAATTTTGATTGTAAAAATTTGAAGGATATAAGATGAAGGATAAAGCTGTTTTGATTTTATTGTTTTAATGCAAAAATTTTTATTTCTCTCCTTTGAGTGATTTCACCAAATGAAGAAGGTTGATTTCATCCTTGGAAATTAATGCTAATTGTGGAAAAAATATAAAGGGGAAAATGTGCGGCAAAGAATGTTTCAGAATCAAGAAACAGGAAAAATGCCAGTAAAAATAAAGAGGAAGACATTTTCATCCCAGGGAGGGGCGAAAATCATTTTCGCCCTTCTTTTGGGGTGAAAATGCCATGATAAGAAGATTTCGTCCAAGTAAGAAGAAGGTAAAATTTTACAAAGTGGAAAAGGGCGAAAATAATGGATAAAAATTGGTCAAAGTCAAAGGTGCCCTTGGGGGGAGGCAAAAATAAATTTTTCCCTTCATCAGGACGAATTTCCAATTGAATATGTTCTAGGATGAAAACCAAGTGAAATGTATGGTTGGTGAAGTTAAAGTCAAAGTCACCCCTAGGAAGGGGCAAAAATCATTTTCGTCTCTCTTGAGGGTGAAATCCAAGTTCAAGATATTTTCTGGAGCACAAATTATGAAGTGGCATTATCCGGATGAAGGTCGCTCTTTTCAAAGTCAAAGCGAATTTAAGTAAGGTGCTTGCTACTATAATTTTACCCTAGTTTGAGTAGAACATTGATTTCACCTAGTTTGGAGCAAAGGTCCCAAAAATAGCATCTCTACCTACTATTCAAAGTCAAAGTCACCCCAAGAATGGGGTGAAAATAATTTTCACCCCTCTTGAGGGTGAAATCAATTATTTTCTCCTAGTTTTCAGCAGAAGTCATTTCCATCCCATTTTTAGGTAGAATTTCCTATTTTTTGGATGAAATTCCTCAGGAGGAGAGTGAAAGCATGTTGATAGGAGAAAAAACCATATTGCCTGAGTGAAATCAACTGTTGCCCCTTATTTTTAGAAAAAATTTCTAAGGCACTATTGTTGCTGATATTTTTTGAGAAATATTAGAGACTTATGGAATTTAATTTTGGGAGCAATAAAATTGATATTTCCAAGGATTACTACTGAAGATATGTCAAGATTAAATGCTATGTCCTAGATTCTAGTGCAATCTGGTTTATTTTTGAGATGTCCTCCACTGATTTTATTCCTTCTCAAAATAGAGTTAATGTTCATTGGGTATCCACTGGCGAGGGTAAGATTCTAAGGCATAAAGTGATGGAATGGTATCCAAAATTTAATATCCAAGCTCTTGTTTGTCGTGTTATGTTACTGATTTTTGATGCACCGATGCCTGAGACATTTTTACTATAGTCCATATTTGTTGATTTACTAGGAGCACTCCATGAAAATCAGATCGTCACTTCCTAAAGAATGTTTTGATTTGAGCATTGTCATTATCGAGGAGAGAATTGCTCTGGCTGGTCTTTGACTAGCCAACATTTTATTTTAATTCATATTTAATTTTAGAGGTGAAATCCTCTATAAATACTAAGCATTTCAATGTAATGGAGGATAGACACTCTATAGAAAAACACTTTTGAGTTTTCTGCATCAATAGAAAGACATTTAGCTTCTGGTTCCTTGAGTAGTGTTGTGTTTGATAACTTTTTGCTTATCATTTTTTATTACGTTTGTGTCCATTATTAGCTAAATTTAAATTCTCCATCTGAATTTAATTTCTAGTAAGGGAATGAATACTGAAATACTTCTTGGAGGTTATCTCTGCAAACTGTGAGTGGTTTCTATGCCTTTCTTTCTATTGTATGCTAATTAATATTTGACTTATATTTCAGTTATTAATTTATCCTTGTTTAATGTTTTTTGGCTTATAGGCATATTTTCCATTCATTTCTATCATTTCCCATATCTTTCCTGTTACCCTAAGCTTTAAACCAAATTATATTAGTAAGGGAACCAACCCTCTTTGGATATTGGCTCGAAGGACATCTCTCTCCTTCGACATTTCAATGTTGGTCGGGTCTAGGGTGCATATATTTTATGATTAGGCAGATTCATGACCAATAGTTTTTAGCATAACTGGTGGGACAAATCATCTTCATAGTTTAGGGAGCCTGAGTTAGTGAATATGTGGCTTGCTTTTATCTGGAAAAATCACCATAGGTGCCAACAATTTTGGCACATTTTGAACAGTATTGAGGTTTGATGTTCACCTTTGTAGTGTATGATTTGAACATGTGGTGACTCATTTTTACCCATAAGCCTCCGAATGTAAAGTGAGAAAAATATTTCTTCATGATCACAAGTTCAAAGGCCAAAAATCTAGAAGATACCATTGATTTTTATGAAATTGACACCTAAGTGTTAGGAGAACATCCTAGGTTAGTCACTCTAGATGTCCCATCAAGTATAACATCTTCACAGTTAGCTAGTGTGTTCTTTGTTCCTTCGAGTCCTGCTAGCACAACCACTAGTTTTCTACCTCACCAATCAAATACTCTAGTCCAAATGTCTCAAAATATACCACCACAACCACCAAGATAATTCCCAGTATGGAACCACTCTAGACCTCTAAATCTGCAAGCTCAAAATCTGATACTACAAGTAGCAATGAAGGATTTGCCTACTTACTATGATACGGGGAAGACAAATTATGAGCATTTTTAAGACGTGGCTACCTTAGTGACAATACATAACATCACATACGATAATATCATGGTAATATTACTCATTCTCTCTCTCAGAGGTAAGTTCCTTTACTAGTACAAGTCAATAGCCTACCACCATTACCACCTGGGACTAGTTGGATGAATTATTAATCAAAGGTTTCAATGAACAAGTGGATATGTTCTCTCTGTTGCATCAATTTACCACCATTCAGAGGTATCTATAGGAGGAAATCATGGACTTCAATGTTAGGTTCACCCGAACTTGGCAGAGAGTTCCTGATGGTCTCCGACCAACTCCTAAGAAAGTTGCATTTTACTACCTCTAATATTTAAAATTTGACATCAGTATGGCTATCCAAAAGTCTAATATCAACATATTTTTTTATATGTATTCTACCATGCAAAAGGTTGAGTCTGACCTGATTAATATCGTTAAGCTTCCTCCAAAAATGGTGATGCCTATTTTTCTTGATCTTCCACAGTATTTGTACGCTAATGCATATTCTTAGCCCTTACCCATGTCCCCCATGTATCCAATCCCTTCATGGAATCCAATTCCAACCATTCCATAGTTACCCACTTTGGTTCCATTCCCATCACTACCATATCCACCTGTACCACTTCCATTACCAGCTCCTCCAACACCCTCAAATCCTTATCCATAAGAGAAGGTCCTGAAAGAGTTGCAGTCAATGAAATCGACCATAAGAGTGATGAGCAATGAGATCATAGTTATTAAAAGGAAGCAGGTTGAAAGATATTTCAACCACCATCGATCACCAGGGAGCAAGCAACTTCAACCAGAAAGGCACCTAAGAGAAATCTAACTATATTGGCAAACGAAGAAGTTGGTACATTAGATAAAGCATATTGGTGCTCTACCTAAAATGATATGTATGGTAAGGAAAATTGCATTATTCATTTGAACTACATGCAAAATTTGACAGAGAGTACTTACGATGGTCAAATCAACATGATCACAAAAGTCGATCATAATTTTATGGTCCCTTTTGAAGACCAAGTTTCAATTATCACAAGAGCTGGAAGAAAACTTGTCACTATTGACCTAGCTGAGATGTAGCCCCTGAAGGTACCTATTGATTCAAAGGTGCAAAATGAGAAAAAACAAGCGCAAGTGAAAGAAACTATTCCAATGCCCAAGCCATATGCACTTGTCTTGCTAAAAGATATTTTACCTCCACGAGAAAAATAAAGAGTGCAAGAAAAGGCTTCAACTTCACAAGCAAAAGCTAAAATGGAGGAATAGGCTATAGAAAAGCTCAAATACCCATCCTTGACCAAGAATCAAAGGGTAGAAGCTACACAGTAGTATCAGAGAAAATATGAGGCTACCAATGAAGGAAAATAGTCCAATGCATCCATGTATAACATTGTCAAAGAGTTGAAGAGGATTCCAACCAAGGTGAGTCCCTATGACACACTGCAATTGACTGGACAAGTGGACTTGTTGTAAGAATCACTGAAATTTATGAAATATAAGGGGAATAATCCAACTTAGATAGTTTTAGCTCAAATGTTGATGACTTCTACCACTGGAAATAATAGACCACCCCCTTTCTACTTGTCTCTTAGGATGGAATGTTGGATTGTGCATAATTCTATGATCGATTATGATGCTGCAATGACTATCATGCCAAAGGCATTCTATGATGTTATGGGTATGCAATATACAAGAAGCAACCCTAGGAATTTATAATTAGATGGAACCCCTGTGAGGATAGTGGAGGTCGTAAAAGACATCCCCATCATGCTGCATAAAATACCTCAGATCATAGTGATACAAGAGGTGGTTGTGGTTGATTTGGAGCTTTACTTCAGCATGTGCTTGTCACAAGAGTTCACTACCAAGTTGGGAGGCTACCTTTCTTTAGATTATTCTCATTTGGATATTTCTTTCAAATGGAGGAGAATCTGATTTTATAACGAGAAGCCTTCGACTTATCACATTGAGAAGATTTAAGAAGAAGATAAACCCATGAATTTTGTCAATTTTATGACTAGAGAATTGGAGGAATTAGACTCGATGGAAGAAGTTTTATATGAGCTTAGAAAAAAATATGAGTTTTGAATGCTCAATTTTAACACCATGATGGAGACTAAAATTAGTTGTTACACCATTACTAAGCTTGAAAAAGTTTAAGCGAAGGTGTCTGATGATCAAGATCATGTTCCTGATCAATTATGGAACATTTACTTCGATGGTGCTAGATGCAAGAATGGTGCAGGGACAGGGATCATTCTCATTTCTCCCTTTGGCACACAGAAGATGTATTCATACTAATTGACCTAGAGTTGTACAAACAATGTCACCAAGTATGAAGCACTCTACCTAGGCTTGAAGAAGGCAAAGAAGCTCGAAATCAAACAATTGCAGATTTTTGGAGATTCTAAGCTAATCATCAACTAGGTAACCAGTAAGTGTGTTTCCAAACAACACTACTTGAAGGTGTACCATAAAAAATTTTGGGACCTGTTCAAGGCCTATACAATATTGAACATCCAAGCAATCCTGCGGGAGTAGAATAAGTATGTTGATCTCTTGGAATCCCTGGGCATTAATTTTTATCCAATTGAGCATGTGGTGAGGAAGCCCAAGATTGTGAGGTTAGTTTACAGACCTTTAGTCCCTAACAAAAATATCTTCTAGCAAGTGTTTGACAGTGATGAACATATTGTAAATTTCTTGATAAGAAAAGCTATTAATGTGGAAGAAAGAACATTTGACAAGGAAGAGGTCGAGGGTTTGATCCAGCTGCAAAATAATCATATCCCAAAGGGATTTATTACGCTTGAGAGTCTCTTTGACCAAAATTATAGAGCCAAAAATCATAAGATCAAATTGGATGAAAATGAGTACATTGAACTACAATTGGGACTCGATAAGTCGATCAAAGTTGGCATCAATTGCACTCAAGAAGAGCTAGAGCATATCAAGGAACTGTGCCACAAGTACCCATACATTGTTGCTTGGAGTTACCAGGATTTGAAAGGTTACAATAAATATGTGATCCAACACACCATTGAGTTGTAGGAAGGAGTGAAACCCTTTAGGAAAAACAAAGGCCAGTAAATCCCAAGATTGAAACTCTGATGAAAGTGGAACTGCTGAAAATGTTGAAATCCAAGATCATCTACCCGATTAAAAATTCAACTTGGATATAAAATCTGGTCCCTATGAGGAATAAAAATGGGGATATTTGCGTGTGTGTGTATTTTCAAAATTTAAACCAAGCATCTCTAAAAGATCACTATTCGCTACCACAAATTCATAGATTCTTTATGTAGTTGTTAGTTCCTAGAGATTCTCATTGCTAGATAGATTCTTCGATTATAGCCAAATCTGGGTCAAGGATAAAGACCAATATAAAATGGTGTTCACCATGAAATGGGGAACTTTTGCTTATCAGTGGATACCATTTGGTCTCTCAAACACTGGCATAAATTTTTCAGAGAGCAATGGACATCGCGTTATTGTGATTTATTTGGATGACATGACTACCTTCTCTCACAATAGGGAAGAACATAGTCTATGTTTGAGACAAGTGTTCGAGAAGTACTGGGATCTTAGACTATCAATCAACCCAAATAAGTCCATCTTCATGGTAAAAGAAGGAAATCTCTTAGGCCACGTTATTTTGGAGAAAGGTTTGGCTATAGACCCATCTAGAGTTGAGGCTCTCCTGAAGCTTCCATTTCCAACCAACAAGAAGAATTTGCAATCATTTTTCAATCAGATAAACTTTGTTCGAAAGTTTGTTACAGATTTCACCCAAGTGGTAAAGTTGATGACTGAGTTGTTAAAGAAAAATGTTGAGTTCAAATGGACTGAGAAAATGAAGCAAACATTTAAGGAAATCAAAGAAAAAATTGCTCAAGCCCTAGTCTTGATAAACCTTGATTACTCAAAATACTATCCTTTATGTCATTGGTGAACAAGAGAGCTATGCAGTGGTTCTTACGCATAAGGGAGATGATGAAGATGAGCAACCAATTACTTTCTTGAGTCAAGTCATCCAACCGCATGAAGAAAAATATAATTTCATTGAAAAAGCAATTATATGCGGTGATGAAATCCTTGAAGAAGTTCTAGAATTTGTTTCTTAGAGAAAAAATATTTTATGTTGTTCACCTAGATTTCTAGAGTTTCATCATTCAAGAAGAGCTTGATTAAGTATAAATCTTAAAAATCCAACAAACAAATATTCTAAAAAATAATACAATGCATATGACAAAAACTTGTCTTTTTAATTCTATTAACATGAAGGATATATGTCAAATTTCAAACCTATCTTCACCTACTAATAGATTATTATCAAAGTCAAATTTAGTGATGAAGACTTAAATGATATCTTCACCTACTAATATATTATTATTAAAGTCAAAGATAAAGTTTGTCAAAACCTTGAGATGAAAGCCAAAAAATGATGGTCTTCAACCAAGCCTAAAATTTGATGTCTATTTAGACATATCTAGCATTTGAAAAGGTATCTTATGGTAAGCATCACTATATAAGTATTTTTTTTTAAATCTATATTCTAGTCCTGTCCACCAGCTAAAAAACAAGTGGATCAGGCATAAAGCATCCATAACTAAATATACATAATAATAGGAGCTAATATCAACAAAAAGACTACAACTATATAAAAACAAGTGTATCAGGCGTAAAGCATCCATAACTAAATATACATAATAATAGGAGCTAATATCAACAAAAAGACTACAACTATATCTTGCTGCAATAGACCAGATATCATCAACATTCATCTATGGGAGATTCTGTTATATGAAGAAATTTTGGGTATGTCTTCCATGATATCTTCTAAAGTATTCAGAGAATAAAAATAAGTAATCAAAACCTGAACCATTGTTAACTTTTGAAGATCTAATAAAGTTGATGAAAAAGGTGTTTTCGGGATCTGCTCCTCCATGGGATATAGTTTTCGTAGACTTGACCTTTGATATTTTGTTTCATGTGGGACATGTAGCTATATAAGTATTTTAAAATATTAAAATGTAAGTTTTACTTATATTTATTTTTTAAGTAACGTAAAATACAACAGTGGTACAATTGGGGCCACACTCCTCGAGGATGTAGTAACAAGGACCACCCTCCCCGTGATTTGAATTCAAGTTGTTAAGATGAAACACAAAATACAATGATGGCACAATTGAGGCTACACTCCTCGAGCACATAGCAACAAGGGGCCTCCCTCCACGTTATTTGAACTCAACTTATTGATATGAAACACCAATAATCTTAACGATGTCTCCACAAAATTTTACTTATTTAATTAATTAACTAGTCTTTCTTATACAATAAATTATATACACATTTATATTTTTTAAGAGCAAATAACTTCTAACTAACTACCTATTATTTTTATTTATAATAATATTAAGTATATATCTTAATAATCCAACACATAAATATTCTAAAAAATAATACAATGCATGTGATAAAAAAAAATTCTTTTAAATTCTATGAACACGAAGGATATATGTCAAATTTCAAGCCTATCTTAACCTACTAATATATTATAATTAAAGTCAAATTTAGTGATGAAGACTTAAATGATATCTTCACCTACTAATAGATTATTATTAAAGTCAAATTTAGTGATTAAGACTTAAATGATATATTCACCTACTAATAGATTATTATTAAAGTCAAGGATAAAGTTTGTCAGAACCTCTAGATGAAAGCCAAGACATGGTGGTCTTCAACGAAGCCTAAAATTTGATGTCTCTTTAGACATATCTAGCATTTTAAAAAATATCTTATAATTTCTTTTAAATGGTAAGCATTGCTATATAATTTCTTTAAAATAATAAAATGCAAGTTTTATTTACATTTGTTTTTTAAGTAGCATGAAATACAATACTGGAAAAATTGGATCACGCTCCTTGGGAACGTAGCAACAAGAGCCTCCCTCCTCGTGATTTGAATTCAAGTTATCAAGTAGCATGAAATACAACACTGACAAAATTAGACCACGCTCCTTGGGGGACGTTGCAACAAGAGCCTCCCTCCCCGTGATTTGAATTTAGGTTATCAAAATAAAATACAAAATACAATTATGGCACAATTGAGACCACACTCCTTAGGGACATAGCAACAGGGGGCTTCCTTCACCGCTATTTGAACAGAGGTTATTGAGATGAAACACCTATAACATATCGTTAAAACATCCTCGCAAAACTTTACTTATATAATTAATTAACTAGTCTTTCTTATACAATGAATTATATACACATTTATATTTTTAAGAGCAAATAAATTCTAACTAACTACCTATTATATTTTATTTATAATAACATTAAGTATAAATCTTAAGAATCCAACAAATAAATATTTTCAAGAATAATACAATGCATATGATAAAAACTTGTCTTGTAAATTCTATTTATGATATATGTCAAATTTCAAAGCTATACTCACCTACTAATAGATTATTATTAAAGTCAAATTTAGTGACGAAGATTTAATAGATACCTTCACCTACTAATAGATTTTTATTAAAGTCAAATTTAGTGATGAAGGCATAAATGATATTTTCACCTACTAATAGATTATTATTAAAGTCAAAAATAAAGTTTGTCAAAACCTCTAGATGAAATCCAACATATGACAGCCTTCAACGAAGCCTAAAATTTAATGTTTATTTGGACTCTAGCATTTGAAAAGGTATATAATAGTTTATTTTAAATGGTATAGTATTTTAAAATTATAAAATTTAAGTTTTACTTACATTTGCTTTTTTTTGAAGTAACACGAAATACAACTGTGGCACAAATGGAGCCACCGCACTCCTTGGGGATGTAGCAACAATGACCTCCTTTCCTATGATTTGAATTTAAATTATCAATATGAAACATAAAATACAATGGTGGCACATTCGAGATACATTCCTTAGGAACATAGCAATAGGGAGCCTCCCTCCCCATTATTTAAACTCAGGTTATTGAGATGAAACACCAATAATATATCATTAAGGTGTCCCCACAAAACATTACTTGTATAATTAATTAATTATTTTTTCTTATACAATAATTTATATACACATTTATATTTTTTTAAGAGGAAATAACTTCTAACTAATTACCTTTAGTTTTTATTTTAATAATATTAAGTATAAATATTAAGAATCCAACAAACAAATAATCTAAAAATAATACAATACATATGATAAAAACTTGTCTTTTTAATTCTATTAACATGAAGGATATTTGTCAAATTTCAAGCTTAATAGATTATTATTAAAGTTAAATTTAGTGACGAAGACTTAAATGATATCTTCACCTACTAATAAATTAGCTTAGATATATAAAATATATATATCTATAAAGGGCAAGAGTTATCAATCTCGAGGCGCCTATCTCATTTCTTGGGGGTGTGATGGATACTTTTCTTAATGTCGACCGATAATTTTCATAATGTCGACTTTTTTAATAAAATATTAATATTGTTTACGGCGTGGCTGACCTTCTTGGCTGCAATTGGAGATGTTAGCGGATAATTTTTTTAATGTCAGCTTTTTTAATAAAATATTAATATTGTTTATGGCGTGGCTAACCTCCCTGGCTGCAATTGTAGGACGCCTATCGGCTATCGGCGTAATTATTATTAAATTCAGAGATAAAGTTTGTCAAAACATCTAGATGAAATCCAAGACATGATGGTCTTCAACCAAGCCTAAAATGTTATGTCTATTTAGACATATCTAGCATTTGAAAAAGGTAACTTATGGTAAGCATCACTATATAAGTATTTTTTTTTTTGAAAAGCTAGATTCTAGCACTGTCCACCAACTAAAAAATAAAATGAGGTGGATAAGGAGTAAATCATCCATAACTGAATATACATAATAATAAGAGCTAATATCAAAAAAAGACTATAGCTATATCTTGCTACAATACACCAGATATCATCAACATTCATCTGTGGGTCTGTTATATAAAGAAATTATGGGTATGTCTTCCATGATATCTTTTGAAGTCTCTAGAGAAGAAAAATAAGTAATTAAAAGTTGAACCATTGTTAACTTCTGAAGATCTAATAAATTTGATGGAAAAGGTGTTTACTGGATCTGCTCCTCCATGGGATATAGTTTTAGTAGACTTGACCTTTGATCTTTTGTTACATGTGGGACATGTAGTTATATAAGTACTTTAAAATATTAAAATGCAATTTTTACTTACATTTGTTTTTTAAGTAACATAAAATACAATAGTGGCACAATTGGGGCCACACTCCTTGGCTATGTAGCAACAAGGACCTCCCTTCCTGTGATTTGAATTCAGGTTATTGAGATGAAACACAAAATACAATGGTGGCATAATTAAGACCACACTCCTTGGGGACATAGCAACAGGGGGACTCCATCCCTGATTTGAACTTAGGTTATTGATATGAAACATCAATAAAGTATTGTTAAGGTGTCCCAATAAGACTTTAATTATATTATTAATTAACTAGTCTTTCTTATACAATAAATTATATACACATTTACATTTTTTAAGAAAAAATAACTTCTAACTAACTACCTATTATATTTTATTTATAATAATAGTAAGTACAAATCTTAAGAATAGAACAAATAAATATTCTCAAGAATAATACAATGCACATTATAAAAACTTGTAGTTTTAATTCTATTAACATGAAGGATATATGTCAAATTTCAAGCCTGTCTTCACATGCTAACATATTATTATTAAAGTCAAATTTAGTGAACAAGACTTAAATGATACCTTTACCTACTAATATATTTTTATTAAAGTCAAATTTAGTGATGGCGAGTGCTAATAGATTATTATTAAAGTCAAAGATAAAGTTTGTCAAAACCTGTAGATGAAAGACACCATATTATGGTCTTCAATTAAGCCTAAAATTTGATGTCTATATAGATATATCTAGCATTTGAAAATGTATCTTATAGTTTCTTTTAAATGCTAAAAATCACTATATAAGTATTTTAAAATTATAAAATACAGGTGTTACTTATATTTACTTTTTTGAAGTAATGTGAAAGACAACAGTGGCACAACTCGGGCCACATTCTTTGGGTATGTAGCAACAAGGGCCTCCCTCCTCGTGATTTGAATTCAAGTTATTGAGATGAAATGTAAAATACAATGGTGACACAATTGGGGCCACACTCTCCAGGGACATAGGGACATAGCAATAGGGGCCCTCCCTCCCCATGATTTGAACTTAAGTTATTGATATAAAACACCAATAACATATTGTTAACGTTTCTCCACAAAACTTTACTTACATAATTAATTAACTAGTCTTTCTTATACAATAAATCATATACACACTTATATTTTGTTAAGAGCAAATAACTTTTAACTAACTACCTATTAGTTTTATTTATAATATTATTATGTATAAATCTTAAGAATCGACAAATAAATATTCTCAATAATACTACAATGCATATGATAAAAAAAATTATTTTTAATCCTATTAACATAAAGGATATATGTCAAATTTCAAACCTATATTCACCTACAAATATATTATTATTAAAGTCAAATTTAGTGATGAAGACTTAAATGATATCTTCACCTACTAATAGATTCTTATTAAATTCAAATTTAGTGATGAAGACTTAAATGACATCTTCACCTACTAATAATAGATTATTATTAAATTCAAGGATAAAGTTTGTTAGAACCTTTCTTTTAAATGGTAAGCATTGCTATATAATTTCTTTAAAATAATAAAATGCAAGTTTTACTTACATTTGTTTTTTTAAGTAGCGTGAAATACAACACTCGCAAAATTGGACCATGCTCCTTGGAGACGTAGCAACAATAGCCTCCCTCCCCATGATTTGAATTTAGGTTATCAAGTAGCGTGAAATACAACACTGACAAAATTGGACCATTCTCCTTGGGGACGTGGCAACAAGAGCCTCCCTCCCCGTGATTTGAATTTAGGTTATCGAGATAAAATACAAAATACAATTATGGTATAATTGGGACCACACTCCCTAGGGACATAGCAACATGGGACTTCCTTCACCATTATTTGAATAGAGGTTATTGAGATGAAACACCTATAACATATCGTTAAAACATCCCCACAAAAATTTACTTATATAATTAATTAACTAGTCTTTCTTATACAATAAATTATATACACATTTATATTTTTTAAGAGCAAATAACTTCTAACTAACTACCTATTATCTTTTATTTATAATAATATTAAGTATAAATCTTAAGAATCCAACAAATAAATATTTTCAAAACTAATACAATGCATATGATAAAAACTTGTCTTATAAATTCTATTTAGTGAATGATATATGTCAAATTTCAAAGCTATACTCACCTACTAATAGATTATTATTAAAGTCAAATTTAGTGACGAAGATTTAATAGATACCTTCACCTACTAATAGATTTTTATTAAAGTCAAATTTAGTGATGAAGGCATAAATGATATCTTCACCTACTAATAGATTATTATTAAAGTCAAAAATAAAGTTTGTCAAAACCTCTAGATGAAATCCAACATATGACAGTCTTTAACCAAGCCTAAAATTTAATGTCTATTTAGACTCTAGCATTTGAAAAGGTATATAATAGTTTATTTTAAATGGTATAGTATTTTAAAATTATAAAATTTAAGTTTTACTTACATTTGCTTTTTTTGAAGTAACGTGAAATACAACTGTGGCACAAATGGAGCCACCACACTCCTTGGGAATGTAGCAACAATGACCTCCCTTCCTGTGATTTGAATTTAAGTTACCAAGATGAAACACAAAATACAATGGTGGCACATTCGAGATACACTCTTTAGGGACATAGCAATAGGGAGCTTCCCTCCCCATTATTTAAACCCAGGTTATTGAGATGAAACACCAATAATATATCATTATGGTGTCCCTACAAAACATTGCTTATATAATTAATTATTTATTTTTTCTTATAAAATAATATATATATATATATATATATATATATATATATATATATATATTTGATGAGGAACCTTTTATATACAACATATTTGCAACATGTGAGGGAAGAGATTTGAACCTGGGCCTCTCGATAACTGAAGAGTTTTAACTTCTAACTAATTACCTTTTATTTTTATTTTAATAATATTAAGTATAAATATTAAGAATCCAACAAACAAATAATCTAAAAAATAATACAATACATATGATTAAAACTTATATTTTTAATTCTATTAACATGAAGGATATATGTCAAATTTCAAACCTATTTTCATCTAATAATAGATTATTATTAAAGTCAAATTTAGTGACGAAGACTTAAATGATATCCTCACCTACTAATAAATTAGTTTAAATATATAAAATATATATATCTATAAATACCGAGAGTTATCAATCTCGAGGTGCCTATCCCATTTCTTGGGGGTGTGATAGATAATTTTCTTAATGTCGTCAGATAATTTTTTTAATGTCATTTTTTTAATAAATATTAATATTTTTTTAGGGCGTGGTAATATTTTGTACGGCATGGCTGACCTTCCTGGCTGCAATTGTAGATTTCGATGGATAATTTTCTTAATGTCGACTTTTTTAATAAAATATTAATATTGTTTATGGCATGGCTTACCTCCCTGGCTGCAATTGTGGGACGTCTATTGGCGTAATTATTATTAAAGTCAAAGATAAAGTTTGTCAAAACATCTAGATGAAAGCCAAGACATGATGGTCTTCAACCAAGCCTAAAATGTTATGTCTATTTAGACATATCTAGCATTTGAAAAATGTAACTTATGGTAAGCATCGCTACATAAGTATTTTTTTTTATAGAAAAAGCTAGATTCTAGCACTGTCCAACAACTAAAAAATAAAATGAGGTGGATGAGGAGTAAAAGCATCCATCACTGAATATACATAAGAATAGGATTTAATATCAAAAAAAGACTATAGTTATATCTTGCTATAATACACCAGATATCATCAACATTCATCTGTGGGAGAGTCTTTTATATAAAGAAATTATGGGTATGTTTTCCATGATATCTTCTGAAGTCTCTAGAGAATAAAAATAAGTAATCAAAACCTGAACCATTGTTAACTTTTGAAGATCTAATAAAGTTGATGGAAAAGGTGTTTACTGAATTTGCTCCTCCATGGGATATAGTTTTAGTAGACTTGACCTTTGATCTTTTGTTACATGTGGGACATGTAGTTATATAAGTACTTTAAAATATTAAAATGCAAGTTTTACTTACATTTGATTTTTAAGTAACATAAAATACAATAGTGGCACAACTGGGGCCACACTCCTTGGCTATGTAGCAACAAGGACCTCCCTCCCCGTGATTTGAATTCAAGTTATCGAGATGAAACACAAAATACAATAGTGGCATAATTGAGACCACACTCCTTAAGGACATAGCAACAGGGGGACTCCATCCCCGTTCCCGTGATTTGAACTTAGGTTATTGATATGAACGTATTGTTAAGGTGTCCATTATATTATTAATTAACTAGTCTTTCTTATACAATAAATTATATACACATTTATAATTTTTAAGATAAAATAACTTCTAACTAACTACCTATTATCTTTTATTTACAATAATAGTAAGTAGAAATCTTAAGAATAGAACAAATAAATATTCTCAAGAATAATACAATGCACATTATAAAAACTTGCCTTTTTAATTCTATTAACATAAAGGATATATCTCAAATTTCAAGTCTATCTTCACATGCTAACATATTATTATTAAAGTCAAATTTAGTGAAAAAGACTTAAATGATACCTTTACCTACTAATAGATTTTTATTAAAGTCAAATTAAGTCAAAGATAAAGTTTGTCAAAAACTTTAGATGAAAGACACCATATTATGGTCTTCAATTAAGCCTAAAATTTGATGTCTATTTAAATATATATAACATTTGAAAATGTATCTTATAGTTTCTTTTAAATGCTAAACATCACTATATAAGTATTTTAAAATTATAAAATACAGGTGTTACTTATATTTGCTTTTTTGAAGTAATGTGAAAGACAACAGTGGCACAACTCGGGCCACACTCCTTGGTTATGTAGCAACAAGGGCCTCCCTCCTCGTGATTTGAATTCAAGTTATCGAGATGAAATGTAAATACAATGGTGACACAATTGGGGCCACACTCTTCAAGGACATAGGGACATAGCAATAGGGGTCCTCCCTCCCCATTATTTGAACTTAGGTTATTGATATAAAACACCAATAACATATTGTTAACGTGTCTCCACAAAACTTTACTTAGATAATTAATTAACTAGTCTTTCTTATACAATAAATTATATACACACTTATATTTTTTAAGAGCAAATAACTTCTAACTAACTACCTATTAGTTTTATTTATAATATTATTATGTATAAATCTTAAGAATCCAACAAATAAATATTCTCAATAATACTACAATGCATATGATAGAAAAATTTCTTTTTAATCCTATTAACATGAAGGATATATGTCAAATTTCAAACCTATCTTCACCTACAAATATATTATTATTAAAGTCAAATTTAGTGATGAAGACTTAAATGATATCTTCACCTACTAATAGATTATTATTAAAGTCAAAGATAAAGTTTGTCAAACCCTCTCTAGATGAAAGTCAAGACATGATGGTCTTCAACCAAGACTAAAATTTTATGTCTATTTAGACATATCTAACATTTGAAAATGTATCTTATAGTTTCTTTTGAATGATAAGCATCACTATTTAAGTTCTTTAAAATAATTAAATGCAAGTTTTACTTGCATTTTTTTAAGTAACACAAAATGCAATAGTGGCACAATTGGGGCCACACTCCACGGAGATGTAGCAATAAGGGCCTCCCTCCCCATGATTTAAATTCAAATTATCGAGATGAAACATAAAATACAATGGTGGTACAATTGGGACCACACTCCTTAAGGGGCCTTCCTCCCATTATTTGAGTTGAGTTTATTGAGATGAAACACCAATAACATATCGTTAAGATGTCCCTCCAAAAATTTACTTATATAATTTATTAACTAGTCTTTCTTATACAATAAATTATATATACATTTATATTTTCTAAGAGAAAATAACCTCTAACTAACTACCTATTATCTTTTATTTATAATAATAGTAAGTATAAATCATGAGAATCCAACAAATAAATATTCTCAAAAATAATACAATGCATATGATAAAAACTTTTCTTTTCAATTCTATTAACATGAAAGATATATGTCAAATTTCAAGCCTATATTCACCTACTAATAGATTATTATTAAAGCCAAATTTAATGATGAAGACTTAAATGATACCTTCACCTACTAATAGATTTTTATTAAAGTCAAATTTAGTGATGAAGATTTAAATGACATATTCACCAACTAATAAATTATTATTAAAGTCAAAAATAAAGTTTGTTAAAACCTGGATGAAAGCCAAGATATGATGGTCTTCAACCAAAACTAAAATTTAATGTCTATTTAGACATATCTAGCATTTGAAAAGGTATCTTGGAGTTTATTTTAAATCGTAAGCATCACTATATAAGTATTTTAAAATTATAAAATGTAACTTTTACTTGCGTTTGCTTTTTTGAAGTGGCACAATTGGGCCGCACTCCTTAGGGACGTAGGAACAAGGGCCTTCCTCCCCGTGATTTGAATTTAGATTATCTAAATGAAACACAAAATACAACGGTGGCATAATTGGGACCACACTCCTATACTCCATAGGGACGGTTATTTTCTCTTTCCACCTTGAGAAGATACCTAGCCTCAATACTTTATAATTTTCTTCTAAAACAACTTTTCGAATTTTGCTAAAAGAGACTACGGAAAAAAACCTATAATAAATGAGGTCAACGACACCTTTATTGTATTGATTTCACATTAATTTTTTATTTTTATAATCTTTATGATATAATTTATAAAATAATTTTAAAATCACAAGTAGATTGAAAAGCATTCTAACTAATGTTATTTTGAAGGAACGAGATGGTTTGGTCTATAATAAACAAATCTTAAAAATTCAACAAATAAATATTCTAATAAAAATAAAATATATACAAATTTTTTATAATCTGAAAAATTAAGATAATAGTCAGGAAGCATTCTGTAACAGTGAATTGAATCTGAGTTGAGCCTGGATGGTGAACGAACTGAATTAATATCTTAGAATTGGTGATAAGGGCTGTTGTAATAGTAAAGTTAAAAGATCGTTAAATTTAGATAAAATGTTGAGTAGAATGTTTGTTATAAAATGGTTTAGGATTAAAAAAGATGGCTCCCCTGAGCGAACAACGGATCCGTCGCTGTAGAGTTTTATAAAGCCGCCGAAGTCCTCCACAAGGCATGGCTCCGCCTTCGAATCTGACATTATCAACATCAAGTAGTCTATCAATATCTTTTTTCAAGAGTGGATGTACAGACAATCTTTGAAATCGCTGAACTATTATGGTCAATATTCTTTTCGTAAAGCTGTTTCGAACCATGATTATGATTGAGAGTATAGTCAGTATGCACGTTAAAGAAACCGGAAAGAGGGTAGAAGAACAATCAGCTATCAGAATAATTTATAATAGACTTCATCATCACTTTGAAACACATTATTTAAAAAATATGAAATAAAAAGTTTATTGTTATTTTAGACTTCAAGAAAGATTTTGGCATAAGTAAACAATGGAGTATAATGAAAGGTGCATACCAAAAACATTTAGAAAAATAGTTCATAACCTCTATGAGGAGGTTTGAGTTTAAATTAGAACACAAACAAGTTTTATAGAATGCTTTAGAAGAGGTATATCAAGGATAAAAAAAAAAAAAGTTAGTTACTGGAATATTGTATATTTAATACAATAGAAAAATTAAATTAGAACACAATCAAGTCTTATAGAATGCTTTAGAAGACGTATATCAAAGATTCAACAAAAAAAAAATTTAGTCTCTTCATTACTTGAATATTGTATATTTAATACAATAGAAAAATTATCAAATTAAGATTAAGATAGTAACGAATTAAAATAACTGATGTAATCTCCATGTTACCTTCCATCAGGTGTAATAACTAATCTAATAATGGAATAATTACCTAACATCCTCCTATTATTACATTATTTGGAATGTAAAGAGAGCTGCAAAACAATTCAAATTTGACACATGTAAGTGCCTTTGTGAAAATATCTAAAAGTTGTTCTTTGGAGGGAATGTAATGGATTTGAATCTGATGACTCTAAAATTATTCTCAAATGAAGTGACACTGAACTTCAATGTATTTTGCTCTTTCATGAAAGAATGAATTCTTGATCAATTTCAAAACACTTTGATTATCACAATTCAATGTTGTCAGTCAATTTTCCCATACACCCATATTTGATAGTATGCAATGTAATTGTATTGCTTTGCAAACAACTCCTTATGCCACACAATATTCTACCTTTATGTATGAAAATGTTATTTCCTATTGTTTCTTGATGTGCCACTAGATAGGTCCAAATCCTAGATGAAAAACATATTCATATATTGGTCCCTTGTCATATATAGATATAGCATGATTTGATTTCATATATCCTTGTAGAAAGAATTTATCACTCTTCTTATAGTCGAGGCCATATTTTATTGTACCATGGATATAATGTAGTATCCTCTTTGTTACCTTCTAATGATTCAACTTAGGTTCTTGCATAAACCTTGAAAGATAAATCATAGCAAAGTCAATATCAAACCTAGTGTTTTCCAAGTATATGAGACTCCCAATCACATATTAATAAATAGTATGTGATACTTGAGGTGACTCATCATATCAAGATAGTTATAACCCTTACTCCATTGGTGTTGCCTTGGGTTAAAAATCTATCATCTGATATTTTTCTAGTAGTATCTTGATATACTTCATCTATGGGACAACAATGTGATTCTTTCTTTGTCATACTTCCAAGCCAAAACAATAATGTACAAGTCCCAAATCTATCATGTCAAATGATTTTTTCAAGTTATTTTCACACCATCTACTAGATCATCTGAGCTTATTGTAATGACCAAATCATCAACATACAACACAAGTATCGCTATCTTAAATCCAACTTTATTAATATAGAGATTTGTATTAAAGAGACTTTTGGTGAAACATACTACAATAGATGATTATTAATTTTGATGCACTAGGCTCTAGGAGCTTGCTTCAACCCATACAATGACCTTTTTATTTTGTAGCCCTTTTTATGTTGTACATTGACCATAAAGCCTTCATGTTGTGTCATATACACCTCTTCTTCAATATCTCCATTAAGGAAGGCACTCTTAACATCCATTTGTTGAAGTTTCCAACCAAATTGTGTTGTTAGTACGTTGAGTACACAAATGGTTTTAATATTTGCTATGGGTGTGAATGTCTCTTCATAATCAATTCCATGCTTTTGTGTATATCCCTTTGTAACAAGTTGTACCTTATACTTATTGTAGATTCATTTTCATTGTATTTGAGTCTTTGACTTTAAAGACCCACTTACTATGTGTAACAATCCACCAAAACCAACCCAAGAGAGAGAGATTTTATTTTTAAAAAGTAGGATTATCAAAGGAAACCCAATAATAATATTTTTAGAATTCTAAAGACTTCACCACATTTGAGTTCAATGTCATTGTAGATGACACTCAAGTGGATAGGAGTGGCCAACTTCTCATATTTTTGGGGTTCACATTACTAAACCTCACCATTTTAAAGGATGTCAAAGTGGTTCCCCCACCTTCCCATACCCTCACCAATACATGACAATTTGATCACATGATAGGAATTATCCTTTAAGTCCCATAACATTTAAAGGGGGATTCCTATTCTCTAACCTTTCCATAAGTCCATCTATGAAGGTTATTTTAGCATAAAGTCTTGGTGCTTAGTTACCACACTTTAGCAGTCTAGCTAAGGTCATTATCACTCACCTAAAAATGAACATGGTCATATGAATATCATCGTTCTAGGTACCATCATTCTTGTTTCATGAATGATTCCATTAACTTCATAGTTAAGGAACACCTAATCCTCATTATTTAAGATGTATCAAATCATTAATAATTAGCTATTGCATCATCACAACTCCTTCTAGATTCATGAGTACCCATTTATTGCATCATTGCAACTCCTTCCTCATAACTACATGGTTATTGCATATTCGCAACTCCTCCTAGAATTGGGTTATCTCATGACTTAGGGTTCATAATAGGTTTCTAGATCCATACCCAAGAACCCCACCAAATCCAAAAGTGCATAAAGAAAATTAATCTAACATTCATCCATGAAAATATTTAAAGTGCTATAATGGAAATAACATGTTTAGCCATAACACAATAATAGATTCTTGGATTTTAAATAGAGCATTTCAACCCAAAAGAATAAAACATAAATTTTCACATAGAACTAACATTAAATAACATCTCTCTCAAATATATCATGATTGAACTAAGCATCATGCTAACATCCATACAATAAGCTAGCATAAACATCTATTTAATCAAAGCTAGTTTAGCAAGCTTAAAATAGAACATAAATCTAACTTATAACAATTTTATCTCTTATATTTCACAATGAAAAACATCTTCAAAAGAGATCCTATCTAACCCATAATTTTATTTTCTCAAAACCAAATATTCCATAAATTGACAAAAACTTCTAATCCTTTTAAATCAAGAACTTTTACATAGCAAAATTTCCATTTACATAGCATATTTTCAATCCAAAATATGCTAAGACAAGTTCTCCTAAGTGGCCCCTACACCATTCACGATCCTCTTCATGAAAAGAATATCCCATGGAATTTAATGCAATGCAACTTAACATCCTCTAAGTAATGCAACTTAACAAGGGATCAAGATTAAATCTTAATGTAATGCAACTTAACAAGGGATCAAGATTAACTCTTAATGCAATGCAACTTAACATGCTCTAAGTATTAATTGCAAGCAACCATGCAAAATACATTTCATGCAACCCTTGAGAGAATCCCATACTTCTCTCTATAATGGTTTTCTTACCTACTCAAGTCTCAAGAAAACCATTATAAATATTATTCACATACCAAATATTTTATTTTATATACGAGAACCCCATAATTCCCAATTTCTAATTCAACAACCAAAATAGCAAATCACTAACTTAAAATGATCACCAAAACATAGTAAATCAACATATTTAATTTAAAGAACACCAAGACATAATGATTCATTAAATTCCTTAACATAAAACCATAATTACCTTCTTCACAAAGGGAAAGTTGATTTACTAAATAAAACTAGATTTAACCTCTATACCAAAATCTGGATAAACAACCTTACAATAATAAAAACAACTAAAACCCATATCAAGTATTAGGTCCATACATTCTCTACCTTTAATGATCACATCAATTAATCCAATCATCTATCAAAGTAAACAAAAGATAATATATGCATCAAAGAACCAATAAGTACTTAATATAAATCTCTTTAATAACTCTACCAAGCGCACAACTCTATCTTCAATAAACATTAATCCAAGCTACCAAAGGTAAGGTAAAAAAATACAATGCTCAAACATGACTCTGTGAGGCCTATGCAGCAAGCAAACATTTAAGAAAAACATAAATCATCAACTACAACAGATCAAGACTCCTTTGGATGAGAGAACCTAGCCCAAAAAATCCCCAACTAGTACTCTACAGCTTACAAGGTTAGGTTCTACCTCCAAGGCACAAGTGACAAAAAATACAATAACAATCTAAGGAGACCAAAACTACCTTAAAAAACACAACCCAAAGAAATAAACCAACACACTATCCAAACTGAAGCACTTCTTCTAATATCTAGTAAGGAGGTGATAACCAAACAATAAACATCAACATCAATTTGCAAGTTCTAGGAAAGGTGAAAAGCAAACCTAAAACACTCACAAACTAATAGCAAATCTAGATGTCCTCAAAAAAATAAGGGAAACAACCTAGGACCTTTCTACTTCTAAGACAATAGAATCTAACAAAGTGAGGAAAAAGCAAAGCTTCTATAGAGGTTCCCAAAATAAATTCTATACAATAAAAATATAACTAAGGAAAAAGAAGAAAGTATTAAGCAAGAAACAAATCAAAGGAGCTACACCGCTATCAAGGATATATATTACCTGCAGTGGATATTGAAGTCAAATCAAGCACCCATTTACCTCATGCATTCAACCTTACAAAGGTATAGTTTCACTTAGATTAATATTTTATTTCATTAAGGAGTGATAAGGAGTAGTATATAAGGTTGAAATTATTATTATTTGCATTGAAGACACAAGCAAATGGTTAGGTAGATGTCACAAATAGGAAATTAGAGAATATTCTAACAAATACAGTGGATTATCACTAGAAATAATGGAATTTTTGAATGGTAATTGTAGAAATAAAATAGGGGTATCAAATAAAAGTTGTAAAGAAAAGAGAAATAAAATAGGGGTTCCAAATAAAAGTTACAGAAAAGTGAATTGAAGTTGCAGAGTTAAAATTTGAATGCGTAGCAAACAACATGGGTGTTAAAAAATGGAAGGTCGAGCTAGATAATACAGAAGAGTTGCAACACCACCCAAAAATCATAAGTATTTTCTAGCAAGCAAGATAAATGACATTTAAGCAAAAGTTTGATGGATATTCAGAAGGATTGGTAGCATAATTCTCCCATATGCTTAAATTCAATAGGGTATCTATCAGAGGAATGTGGATAGAGGTAAATCTTACCGTTCTTAGTTAATTTTCTAAATTACCTCTTGAAGGAATAGAATTGGTTAATTTTTTTAAAGAAACCATACCTGAGGTGATAAACAATTTCCAATAAGATGGGGATCCTGAACCCCAAATTCAAATTAACAACTGAATCTGCAAGGGAGTAAAATGGACCAATCTTAAAAATTCCTAGGATGAGATTACCACATGGGTGATTCAATACCTAATCTATGAAGTTCAATTTGTCATCTTATTTGGGAACCATATCAATTTTTTAACCCACTTATGAAATGGTACCAAAAAACCTAAATTTGGGATAAACATCCATATGTATCTACATCAAGCATTGCATGACATGGAAAAACACTATCAAGTAGGGTAGGGATCAGTCAGGAATTAGGGCTTGATAAAATTAATCTATAAACACCACTTTAAAGGGAACCCTAAAACTTTTGTTAGGTTATTTCATACTTGGTTAGATTATCTCCTTCTAAGAGTGATCGAAAATAGAAGAATGAAGGGAATAACAATAGGGATAAATCCTTTGTTGAAATATTTAAAATCAGGACCACATCTGAAAACAAGGAAAAACTACTTCACATGATAAACAAACATCTACTATAGTAAGTTTAATAAGAAGTAGAAAATAAAATTAGAAACAACCCTTATAGTAGAGAGGAAGACTAGAAGAGGTGTCATCAAAATAGGTAAAATAGAAGCATATGCTCAGGAATATATACCTACCCAACAAGAACCTTATGAATAAAACACAAAGAAAACTTTTGGTCAAGTAGAATCTCATCTATAGAGGAGGTCTCTATTTAGAAATAATATTCTTCCATAGAAGAAGAGTACCAGTCAAAGCAGCAAACTCAAACAAGAAGGACTAGGTCTACTGCTAGGAAATAGGTTGATAAAACTGGGTAAACAAAGCAACACACAAAATAGAGAAAACAACAGACTACATCAACATCACCCCCTCTTAGAAGGAGTTTGAGGCAGAAACATGTATTTTCTTAGGAAACGTAGACAACACCCCTTGAACCCTCAAAACAAAAAGGAAAAGAACTAGTTTAGGTGGTTGAGGAGGATGAGTAGGATGATGAATGTCCTATAGAACTAGAAGGACCAATGGAGGTGGATTCTCCACCAATATCACTACCTACCTATTCCTTAGAGTCCTCAAAATAGGAAGCAACTACACCAATGGAGCTAGAGGACCCCATGAAGGCTACAAGAGTGATCATCTAGAAAAAATGGATAGAGGAGGTAGAGGACAAGATCAGGTATAATGACAAATACATCAGCCAATTGTTGTAAGAAATTTTTGAGCTATAGAATAAAATGGATAAATAAGTAAATATACCTCATAAATCCATTCAATAAGGTAATGAGGTAGTAGAAATTTTGTTCAATCTAGCTGAATAGGCCCAAAAGGTGAAAACATAGGAGACAACTCCATCACACCTTAACAAAATTGAATCCAATATTGTAGAACAAGAACCAACCCCCTCTACTCATATTATGGAGATTGTTTCTATGGAGTAAAGGATAGAAGAGGAAGTGGTATTTGTTAGAATGGCAATAAAAGAACCCATGGGTGAAGGAGAATGCTCCAAGAAACATGAAAATTCCCTATAACAGGAGCAACAAGTTTTAGGAGACCTAGCATTAGTATAAGAAACTGCTCTAGAACATCTAGTACAAGAGACTACTATGGAACATCAAATGTAGATATATGCGTCAAAACAACATCCACAAATAGATGCTTCAGCACAACAAGACACACAAACAACTTAAAATCATAACACTATAGTACATATAGCTCTAAAATTATAAATCGGGGTAAGGTAATCTAATATACCAGTTGAAGAGGAAGTTAAATAGGTGATTGTAGAGTCTGTAACTATAACCCAAGCTATAGGAATTGGGGTACAACATGAAATACCATCAATCCCTAATGCTCCACCAGCTGTTGCACCACATCAAAATATGGTTTTTTTGATAGATAATAATGTAAAATTAGTAAGGTGGATGGCTAGATATCATGCTTTAGAGGGATGTCTTGTAGCACTACATCCATTGGAAGAGCAAAATAGAAAATAGATAGAATTATAGTCCTACAAAACAATGTGAGAGGCCTGTGTCACATTGCAAAATAGGTGGTACAATGTAGGAGATCTACCAAAATTTATAGCTTGGTCCTTAAATAAAAATACTATAGGTGGTAGGTAATGTGAATATGCTCTGACCTTTCTTATGATTTGTCTTCTGAACAAAGCTTTATTGAAGCATATTTACAAAGCCCTAAAGAACAAAAGAATTTGCTTTATGAGTTTTATTTACATAAGTTTGTAGTAGTGGAGGATGTTCAGTTTATGCCACACATCTATATAGGGGATGTCCAACTTAGGGCCTTTACCTCCACTTTAAACAACCAAAGTATATTTTTTAAATGAATAGAGGTAGTACAAAACAACAAAAATAGGACTTGGACTCATACTTAGGGATGATCAACCTAACCCTATCGCATTAATTAGTCAAAAAATTTCTCTAATGGGAAACATGAATATCAAAGGCACTTATATTGAAAATATTAGGGAGAGTGTGGCTAATTTCCAAGCTTTCTAGAGAAAGAACTTTGATAGTGCAGGATCATCATGCACAAATAGATGGAATGAAATACCTATATCTTTGAGAACATGAGAGCCCATATCACCATTCAATTTTATGTGGTCTCAAAGAAGGGTATTAGCGTTATTGGAGGTAGTACTTTCCATGAAACATGAATGGATAGATCTTTAGTTTATGCCACTTACACTCCTTACACCAGTGCCATATTACTTTGATTCAGATCTAGAGCTAGAATAACAATTTTAAAATTAGTTGGTAGACATGATAAGGAACATGAGGTATCATTATCCAAATCAATATTTTTGGAAGAATATCCATATGTAACTAGACTTGAATGCTTCTGTAGCCCATAAAAATGCATGAGGGCATGCATTAGGTTGAGTAGGGGGAATGTTAGGACACCAAATTGTCTCATTATTTCAGCATTGTTATACACATAAACTAACATTATTGTCTACATATGATAGTATAATTTCAGGTAATTTAACTATTATGCATTATAGTGTTAATTTTGACATGGTAAGATGATGAAAAATACTAACTTGCTATTAAGATGGTTTTTCTTGCATTTCTGCAGTTATTTTCTATGAATTCCAAAATTTAGTTGGCATAAATAATGCATTGGAAAAGGTAATTTGAATGTAATTTTTTTAATATCTAATGTTCTAAAGTGTTCGGATGGTTTTTTTCCTTATAAATCCTTTTAATATGATGTGAAAACCAAAAAATCTGAAGTTGCACCAAAACAAGATAGTACAAACCTGCAGGTTTTGCTCTAGAACATCGAGGCAACAACTTATAGGCTAATAGGAAGTATGTGTTGTGCATCTAATTTAGGATTATAAATACCTTTTTAGAATGGAATATATAAAGGAGGATGTGACCAAGCACCAAATATTGACCCAACACTTCAAATCCAACATAAACACATATAATTATTAATCAGCCTGATGTTCTGAAGCAATCTTAGGATTTTCTATAGTAGCAACATAATATGTATTATGATCGGTTTCTAAGGAGGGAGGGAAATGTGGCATGTTTATGATAAATATAAAAATACCTTAGACCTATTCTAGAACTTCCCATAGTATTTAGAGGTAAAAAAACATGACAACTATCCACAACAAATTTATGTCCTAAATCTTGATAGAATACCTGTTGACTATAGAACTATAGTAGTCAAATATAGTAGAGCAATACTATTTTGAAGGGGATAATTTAGTATAAATATTATTTTCTATCTTCATTGAAATTTTAATAGAATATTTTGAATAGTACATTACAAAGAAAACACAATACTCTATAGACTTAGTCAACATTTGATGTAACAGTTAATTTAGTTAATAAAAGTGCAACATTTTCTAGAATTAGTCTTTTATGTCAATTTGACTTTATAGTTTAGCTTAGGATTTGGTGAACATATTTCTTCTATTGGACCTAAGAATAAGGGCCCACTCTGTGGACTATTGGAGGGAACTATATCATAAATTATAGGTATTATTATTGTTTTTATGTTATTTATTATTGTAGGTTAAAAACTATTTTTTCCCTATTTTTTTCCATGTTTTTCCCTGTTTCATATATGTATTTTTTATCATGATTTGTAGCTAGCTGAATTTCATTCCTTTTTGTTTATTTTATTTCTGTTAAAGCACTATTGCTTATCATTTCTTTACTATTTTTAGCATCTATTTCCTATTTCAGTTTTCTAGTTTAGCAACATTCATTTTTAGCACTTTCCATTTATGTCTTTCCAATTTAAGCACTTTATTTTCTTGTCATTTCAATTCAAAAAGTGTAATATAGAAAATTTTCCTTCAACAAGTTCAATTTTTGCAAGTAGTTAGTTTTCTTTATGCCAAAAGTGTGTTAACTAGTTTACTTTTTGTAAAGATATTGTGATTCTCTATTTTGATTTAGTAGCCTAATGCCCTAAATTTAAAGCCATAATTACATTATTCTCTATCGTATATAGCCTTTGACATCACCTCGGATTGATAATTAAATTAAATTATGAGAAATAATGACACCCATCATGTCCTCTTTAAGTGCTCATTTTCTTGCTTCCTCTCTCATGCATATGGATTCCACATATCCTCAAATGAGGAGGAACCTCCTTTGTTAAGAATTGATTCTTTCCTTTCTTAGGATCCCAAATGGTCACCATATATCTAGTTCTTGGATCTATTAGAGCCTTCCTTTTGCTTAAGTGCTATTCTCCATTGGAAGTACCATGTGGGCCATTGGATTTAAAATCAACGATCTACAGGCCTTGGTGTCCTTGATGTAGCTGGATCTAGGTGAAAGGTGAGTGTTGATCATAGATGGAATATCTAATAACTGGCACAATCTCTAAGATTGTTTGTCTTTCTTTGGAGATTTCTTCTTCTAGATAAAGGTAGGAAGTGGCCTCTAACAATATCGCCTTGGCCCATCTCACTTTTGACTAATATTACTTAGAGTGAAGTGGGGTTGTAGGGAAAATTTTCCTACAGTTACCATAGTATTTCAATCAACCATAGTGGTATTTAATTGATGGTAATATATGTACCTAATATACTTCATTAGAAACCATTTTTTCAACCACTTGATATAATACGATTTTCTAAATGTTAAGGTTCACCCATGGATTCAAACCTTGGTTAAAAATGTAAAACTTTGTGTTGTATTAAACCCAATGGTATTTTGATGTATAGCTTTATTTAAAATATATATTACATATTTAAAAAGTAATTTTTATTTTTATAAAATATTATAATAAAAATTTGATAAAAATAACTTTAAAATTTTAATTAGTATAAGATAATATATAGATTGTAATTTCAAATATCATACCCACCATAAAGTGGGTATTTAAGTGTCTACATAATAAAAATTTACAATGAAGACTAAATATAAACATCATACTTATTTTTTAATAGGTTATGTGTGGTTTTTGTTGGTGTTGGCAATTTTGCCACACTAAATTTTTCCTTGTAAAATTCTAAGTATACAAATTAAACAATGCAATTTTGTTGGCCTGTGAAATCTTTTGTGTTGTTAATTTGATATTTTTTAATTTCATTCTAAAAAACAAAATAGGTGCTTTCGTCCACTTTCCCAAGCACAACTAAGCGCCAGTAATTTCATTGGCAAAAATAGAAGTTAAAGCTCCAAGTGATTTCACCAACGAAAATGGGTTATAGATGGTTTCGTCCAAGTTGGGGCGAAAACAAGGAAAAGCACCCAAATTGTAGCAAAGGAAAAAATTTACAAGTAAAAGAGAGAATATTTCACCCAAAATCATGCATTCCAGACAGTCAAAGATGATTTCACCCTTTTTGGGGTGAATTGCTATTTTTAGTTAATTTCGGGGTGAAAGTACTGAGTGGGTGTCATTCAAATGAAAGCATGTAGAAATTCACCCTCTTTTCTAGCAAACTAGATAATTTCACCCAATTTGAAGTGAAAGTAATGAAAGCGCCCAGTTTGGAGTGAAAGCAACAAAAAAGGCATCTTCATGTGTAGTCAGTCATTTTCACCTCTCTTTTGGACGACTTGCTATTTTCGATGTATATCTGAGTGCAAAAATAGTTGGCGGTCGTTGTAGGAACGAAGCATCTACAAGTCAAAGTCAATTTCGCACCAAATGGGGAGGAAATCTATTATTGCCCTCATTTGGCAGTGAAAGTAATTATTTTTTCCCTAGTTCCTAGCAAAGGTTATTTTTGCCCCACTTTCTAGAGAAATTCCCCCAGATGAAAAAGCACAAGCAAGCAAGGACTCCTTTTGGGTGAAATTAATCAAATTAATGGTAAAAGTACATGCTTGGGTGAGACTGCCAGTGAAATTCTATTTTCACCCCACCTTAATCATGAACTTCATTTCGCTCGACGTCTCAGTGAAAGCAATGTTCAATCGAATTTTTGGGTGAAATTATATTCTTAGTGACACTCCTTGGTGCAATTCATCCTTACCTTTTCCTCTTGCTGAATTCTTTTCTAGGAACATTTTTAGTGTAGATCATTTTTGGGAAAGACCAAAGGCTCACGAATTTAATTCTTATGGTGAAGAAATTAATATTTCCAACATCTTTTCTAGAGGGTTGCTAAGTTTTGTGTGATCATTCTCGAGGCGTCACCCATTGATTTCATTCCTTCTCCAAGCAAAGTTGATTTTCGTTGGGTCTTCCTGGAGAAAATAAAATTCTGAGGCGCAAGACGACGAAGTGGCAACCAAGATTTAATGTTCAAGCTCCTGATTTTCATATGACATTGTTGTGTTTCAATGCACCGATGCCTGAAATGATTTTCCATCATCCATTCTTACTGATTTCCTAAGTGCTTTCCACCAAAATGGGATCACTACTTCCTGAAGAATGTGTTGATTTGTGCATTGTTGTTGCCGAGGAAATAATTGCTACTATTTGATCTTTGACTAGCCAATATTTTGTTTTAATGTGCATTTAATTACAGAGGTGCAACCCTCTATAAATACTAAGCATTTTGATGTAAAGAAGGAGGATAGACACTCTACCAAAAACACTTTGAGTTCTCTACATCAATTGAAAGATATTTGTGTTCTTGGATCAATGTTGTATGTAATTATTTTATGCTTATCATTTCTATTATGTTCATGATCTTTGTTAGATAAATTTAAATTTTGCATTTTGAATTTAATTCCTAATAGAGAACTGAATGCTGAAATGTTTATTGGAAGTTATCTCTACAAGCTATGAATGGTTCCTATGCTTTTTTTTTATTACATGCTAATTAAAACTTGATTTGGATTTTAGCTGCTAGTTTATCCCCACCTTACATTTCTAGCTCATAGCCATATTTCCCATTCCTTTCTATCATTTCCCATATCTTTCTATTACCCTAAGCTTATACCAATTGTTATATTAGTAAAGGAACCAACCCTCTCTAGAGATTGGCCCGAAGGACATCTCTTTCCTTTAACCTTTCAATGTTGGTTGGCTCTAATATGCACATATATTTTATGATTAGGTAGATTCATGACCAATAATTTTTGGCACACCTAATGGGACATTAAAATGTTCCACTTTGAGTAGTATTAAGGTTTGATGTTCATATTTTTACTATCTAACTAGAACATCTGGTGACTCAATTTTACCTAGAAGCCTCCGAACGTGAAGTGAGTGAAAGCTTTACTTCATGATCACAAGATCGAAGGCCAAAAATTTTGAAAATCTCATTGAGTTCTTTGAGCTTGACACCCAAATTTTAGGAGAGCATCCTAGGTTAGTCACTTCGACTATTCCATCAGTTGCAACATCTTCATAGGTAGCTGGTGTGTTTTCTATTCCTTCAAGTCCCGCTAGCACAACCACTAGCTTTCCTCCTCCTCAAGCCAACACTCCAATCCAAATGGCCCAAAATCTACCACCACCACCAAGATAGTTCCCAACCTAGAATCACTCGAAGCTTTGAATCTGCAAGCTCAGAACCCGATTTCACAAGCAACATTGAAGGCTTTGCCTACTTACGATGGTACGAGAAAGATAACTTATGAGCATGTCCAAGATGTGGCTTCTCTAGTGACCATTCATAGCATCATAGATGAAGATGTCATGGTAATATTGCTCATGCTCTCTCTTAGAGGGAAGTTGCTTTACTAGTACCGATCTTTATAACCTACCACTATTACCACCTAGGACCAATTGGCTAAATTATTGATAAAAGGTTTCAATGAACAAGTGGATCCTTTCTCTCTATTGCATCAATTTACCACCATTCAGAGGTATCCATAGGAGGAAATTATTGACTTCAATATCAGGTTCACCCAAACTTGGTAGAGAGTCCCTGATGGTCTCCGATCGACTCTCAAACAAGCCACATTCTATTACCTTCGAGCCTTCAATTCTAACATTAGCATGGCCATCCATCAGTCCAACATTGATACATTTTTAACCTTGTATTCTACCATGCAAAAGGCTAAGGCTGATCTGATTGCTATCGATAAGCTTCCACCAAAGATGATGATGCCTATATTTCTTGATCTCCCATAGTATTTGTATTCCAATGCATCTTCTCAATCCCTACCAATGTCCCCCATGTATCTAATCCCTTCATGGAATCCAAGTTCATCTCAAACCATGATGATAATTTCTATCCCACAACTACCTACTCCATCCATTCCACAACTACTCACTCTGGTTCCATTCCTAACACTACCATATCCACCTATACCACTTCCATTACCAACTCCTCCAACACCCTCAAATCTTGATCCCCAAGAGAAGTTGTTAAAAGAGATGCAGTCAATGAACTCAACCATAAGAGCGATGAGCAATGAGATCATGATGATTAAGAAGAAGTAGGCTGAGAGAGATTTCTAGCCTAGGATATTTCAACCTCTACCAATCACCAGGGAGCAAGCAACTTCAACCAACAAGGTGCCTGAGAGAAATCTGATCGTATTGACAAATGAAGAAGTTGGCCCATCAGACAAAGCATATTGGTGCTCTACCTGCAATGATCCACATGGTGAAGAAACTTGCATGGTTCACTTGAACTATGTGCAAACATTGGTAGAAAGTTCTTCCGATGGTCAGATCAACATGATTATAGAAGTCGATCATAATTTCATGGTCCCTTCTGAAGAACAAGTTTTAGTTCTCATGAGAGCTGGAAGAAAGCCAGTCATAGTGGATCCAACTGAAATGGAGCCATTGAAGGTACCTACTGACCTAAAGGTGCAAAATGAGAAAAAACAAGCACAAGCGAAAGTGCCTATTCCAACGCCCAAGCCAGATGCACCTATCCTATTAAAATATCTCTTGCCTCCATGAGTGAAAGAAATATTGTAAGAAAAGGCTTCAAATTCATAAACCAAGGCTAAAATAGAGGAATAGGCCAGAGAAAAGCTCAAATACCCATCCTTGACCAAGCATCAGAGGGTAGAGGCTACACAATAGTATCAGAGCAAGTATGAGGCTACCAATGAAGGAAAGGAGTCCAATGCATCTACGTACAACATTGTTGAAGAGCTCAAGAGGATTCCAACCAAGGTTAGTCTCTATGATGCATTGCAATTGCCTGGACAAGTTGACTTGTTGCAAGAATCATTGAAGTTTATTAAAGATAAGGGAAAGAATCCTACTCAAACTATTTTTTCTCAAATGCTAACTACTTCAGCTACTAGAAAGAATAGACCACCCCCTTTCTACTTGTCTCTCAGGATGGAGGGTTGGATTGTGCATAATTGCATGATCGACTCTAGCACTATGACAACTATCATGCCAAAGGTAGTTTGTGATGTTATGGGTATGGAATATACAAGAAGTAACCCTAGAATTTTGTAATTAGATGGAACCCCTATGAGAATAGTAGGTGTCATCAAAGACATCCCCATTGTGTTGCATAAAATACCTCAGATCACTATGATCCAAGAGGTGGTTGTGGTTGATCTGGAGTCATATTTCAGTATGTGCCTCTCAAGGGAGTTCACTACCAAGTTGGGAGGCTATCTTTCTCTGGACTATTCCCATATGGAGATTCCTATCAAAGGGAAGAGAATCTGAATCTATAATGAGAAGCCTTCTACTTTTCATATAGAGAAGATTGAAGAAGAAGAAAAATCCATGAATTCTATCAACATGATGATTGAAGAATTGGATTTGATGGAAGAAGTTTTGGATGAGATTCGAACAGAAGATTAGTTTTCAATGCTTGATTTTAATGCCATGATGGAGACTAAAATTGGTTGTTACACCATTACTAAGCCTAAAAAAGCTGAAGTGAAGGTGTTTGATGATCAAGATCCTATTCTAGATCAATTATGGAAGTTGTACTTCGATGGTGCAAGATGCAAGAATGGTGTAGGAGTAGGGATCATTCTCATTTCTCCTTCTAGCATACAGAAAACTTATTCATATCGGTTGACCTAGAGTTGTACAAATAATGTTATTGAGTATGAAGCATTATGCCTAGGCTTGAAGAAAGTAGAGAAGCTTGGGATTAAACAACTATAGATTTTTAGAGATTCAGAACTGATTGTGAATCAAGTAACGAACAAATGTGTCTCCAAGAAGCACTACCTGAAGGTGTACCACAACAAATTTTAGGACCTATTTGAAGCTTACACAACGTTGAACATCCAAGTGATCTCACAAGAGTAGAACAAGCATGTTGATCTCTTAGCATCCCTTGGTACTAACTTTTCTCTAATTGAGCACATGGTGAGAAAACCCAAGACTATGAGGTTAGTTTACAAACCTTCAATTCCTGAAAAAAATATCTACTAGCAAGTGTTCGAAAGTGATGAGAAGATTGTAAATTTCTTGATAAGAGAAGCTAGTACTATGGAAGGAAGAACACTTGATGAGGAAGAAGTTGAAGGATTAATCCAACTGAGGAATAATCATATCCCAAAAGGATTGATTATGCTTGAGAGTCTCTTTGATCAGAATGATAGAGCAGAAAAGCATAAGATCAAAGTGGATGAGAAGGAGTACATTGAACTATAGTTGGGACCCGAGAAGTCAATCAAAGTTGGTATCGATTGCACTCTAGAAGAGCTAGAGTAGATCAAGGAGCTATGCCATGAGTTTCCAGATATTATCACTTGGAGCTACCAAGATTTGAAAGGCTACAACAAAGATGTGATCCAACATACCATTGAGCTATAGGAAGGAGTGAAACCCTTCAAGAAAAAATAGAGGCTAATCAATCCCAAGATTGAAGCCTTGATGAAAGTTGAACTATTGAAGATGTTGGAAGCCAAGATCATTTACCCAATTAAGCATTCTACCTGGGTAGCGAATCTGGTCCCTATGAGGAAGAAGAATGAAGATATTCGCCTATGTGTTGAATTTCAAAATTTGAATCAAGCATATCTGAAGGATCATTATCCTTTACCCTAGATTGATCAAATTCTTCACGTAGTTGTAGGAGCTCAGATATTTTCTCTATTGGATGGATTCTCTAGCTATAATCAGATTTGGGTCAAGGATGAAGACCAATATAAAATGATGTTCACCATGAAATGGGGAACATTTGCTTATCAATGAATGTCATTTGGTCTCTCGAATGCTGGAGCAAATTTTCAAAGAGTGATGGATGTAGCTTTTGGTGAGTTGTTAAATTATGTCATTGTAATTTATTTGGATGACATGACTATCTTCTCTCACAATAGGGAGGAGCATAGTTTACATTTAAGACAAGTGTTCAAGAAATATCAAGAGTTTAGAATATCCATCAATCCGAAGAAGTCCATATTCATAGTAAAAGAAGGAAAGCTCCTAGGCCATATCATTTTAGAAAAAGGTTTAGCTATTGATCCAGCTAGAGCTGAGGCTCTTTTGAAGCTTCCATTGCTAGCCAACAAGAAGGATTTGTAGTCATTATTTGGGCAGATTAAATTTATTTGAAATTTTATTGTAGATTTCGCCCAAGTGGTAAAACCGATGACTGAGATTTTAAAGAAAAATGTTGAGTTCAAATGGACTGAGTAGAGGAAGTGAGCATTCAGAGAAATCAAAGAAAGAATTGCTCAAGCCTCGATTCTAGTAAACCTTGATTATTCAAAGGATTTTATCCTGTATGTCATTGGTGAACAAGAGAGTTACGCAATGGTGCTCACGTAGAAAGGAGATGATGGAGATGAGTATCCAATCACTTTCTTAAGCCAAGTCATCCAACCACATGAAGAGAAATACAATTTCATTGAGAAGCAAGTATATGTGGTAATGAAGTCCTTGAAGAAGTTTTGACATTTTATTTCCAGAGAAAAATAATAGTTTATGTTGTTCATCCAGATGTCCGAAGTTTCATCATTCAAGGAGAGCTTGGAGACAAGAGAGTTGGTTGGGTTTCCAAAATCTAGGAGTATGATGTTGAAATCCGACCAACCAAGTTGGTTCGAGGTCGAGCACTATGTCAGGAGCTTGCAAGAAGTGCTACTTCTGAATCCATGGTTTGCCAACTTGAAGATTCAGTAAGCGAAAGTAATTTCGCTAATCACTCTACAATTGATCATGATTGGACAGAGGACCTTGTCGAATATTTCAATTCAGGAAGATGTCCTTCACATCTCAATGCTTCACAGAGAAGGAGATTCAGACTATAGGCCCTCAGGTATGTGATGTTGCCAAATGGATTGTTCCACAAAAATATTGATGGAGTACTTCTCAAGTGCATCAAAGAATCAGAGAAGCAAAAAATCCTAGAAGAATTCCATTCTGGATTGTCAAGAGGCCATTATGCAAGGAGACCCATGGCATTGAAGATCATCAAAGTAGGTTATTTCTGGCCCACTCTCTTTGTAGATGCTTTCAAAGTTAGTCAAAGTTATGATAAATGCCAGAGATATATCGGTAGAAGTAGGAATGCATCATTACCCCTTCATCCGATTCAAGTAGAAGCACCATTTCAACAATGGGGCTTAGATTTCATTGGGGTCATTGATCCTAATTCATCCATTGAGCATAAGTACATTCTAACTACAACTGACTATTTCACTCAATGGACCAAAGCAATCCCAACCAAGAAAGCCAACCAGGAGGTGGTCATCTCATTCCTTGAAGGATTGATCACTCATTTTGGCATCCCAGATGCAATTATAATAGATAATGGAACTCCATTCATCGATGCTAAAATCAATGAGTTCATGGGTAAGTACAATATTTATTTAAAAACCTCATCAAATTACTATCCATAGGGAAATGGCCTGGCCGAATCCACAAACAAGAATCTACTCAAGATTCTAAAGAGGACTCTGGGAGATAACAAGTGAAGTTGGCACTTGCTCTTGAACCAAGCCTTATGGGCCGATCGCATCTCAGTGAAAAAATCTATCAAGACATCCCCTTATTCCTTGGTGTACGACAAAGAGGTAGTCTTGCCCATTCATATTGAATTGTCGATCCTTCAATCCTTGCACTTACTTGATGGTGAAGATGATGAATTCGACCCCATGAGCGCAAGGTTGGCTCAAATTTTACAGTTGGAGGAAGAGAGGGAGAAATCGTACAATGCCTTCATGGAACATGCCCAAATGATGAAGAAGTGGTTCGGTAAGAAGACTTCTGAGAAGGTGTTCAAGGTGGGTGATCTGGTGTTAAAGTGGAATGAGAACAAGGCAAATCCAGGCAAGCATCACAAGTTCGAGGTGATTTGGGAGGGCCCTTTCCAGATTTTGGGTGTGAATCAAGTTAACTCATATTACTTGTAGGATATGGATGACCATGTGTTGCCGATTCTAGTAAATGGTCTTCATTTGAAGGCCTATCATCAGTGAAAATTTTCAGACCAAGTATGTAAATATGTGTATAGTTTTCTTTTAATGTCATTTTATTTTTAAATGGCTAAGTATGTTTTATTTTAATATTTCAAAATAAAAATAAGAAAAAGGTGTTATTTTCACCCAAAAAAGAGAATTCACCATGTATTTTCCATTTTCGGGGTGAAATTCCTATTAACTTCCCCAAAGGATGTTTTCAGAGTGAAAGCTTGAGTTAAGAGATAAATTCACATGCTTTTTTGGGGACTTCAGTTGGCAAAGTTTATTTTCAGCACGGAAGGGGGCAAAATTAATTTACATCTTGCTTTTTCCAAATAAAGCTTGTTTTTTTGGGAAAATAAAGAAGATGAATTATTTTAAATATTTCCAAGCATGTAATTTTGCCAAGCAAAGCAGGGAAGAATATTTTCAGAGTGCTAGTTGAATGAAACCATCAGTTGCATGATTATTTTTACCCCAGTTGATGTTTCTAGAAAAACAAGTGCACCCAAAAAAGCATTTTTCACTGACATGAGCTAATTTTGGAGTAAACTCTAGTTAAATGCATGAGATCAAGCTAATTTCACTGGTAAAACTCAGAGAAGATATTTTCAGCACCAAATCCAATAAATTTACTAATTTTACCCCAAAGAGCGCTCCCATCACATTCATCATTCCTGAAGTTAGTCATTAATAACCAGATTGCACCCCTCAATATTTAAAAGTGGTTAGGCATGATGTTCAAAGAATATTTACAGTGCAAGGGCATTATTGGCAGTTGATTGACAATTAAAAAATCATAAAAAAGTATGTCAGGTGAGAGAACCAAGGAGCACGTTCACCTAGATTTCTCAAGGCATGCCACATGCATTAAATTGGGTAGTTAGAGGTGAAAACTATAAATAGGGTGAACCAGAAGCTTGCAGATAAAGAAATATCGAGAGTATTTTCTCTAGAGCATTGTAGGATCGTCACTCAACTTTGTCAAATTGTTGCTTCATTGCAGAACTATCAGAGTGCTGAAGTAAAATTATTGAAGGATGAAGATGGGGAAGAAAGCTACTGAGACGAAGAAAATATAAAAAAAGTAGGAGGCAAGAAAGCTAAAAAATCTAAGTGAAACGAAGATATAGAGCTTGATCCATATTATGATGCACTGGCTTAGATTGGTGACTACATCATTTCAAACAAGGGCATGGAAAAATTATGCTAGGATGTAGAAGTTATTGTTAGACAAGGCTTGATGCCAGAAATCCCATTAACTATTGTGTATCATGCATAAATTTTTTGGTACCTATGTACACCTATTCATGCTTACCCAAACTAGTGTTGGCTATTTCAAAATTTTATAACCCCACCACAAGAGTTATTCAAAATGCAAAGGGAGATAAATTATTCAACATTTCATCTAACATAGTTAGAGAAGCATTTGCTTGTAGGGTGAGGCCTCCTCCAGACGTTATGTTCAAAAAGTTAAATCTCAAGGAGCAAGATGAAAGGTACCAGTCGACTGTGACATTGCACCAGTTCATGGAAAATCAATTGATAAAGATACCACAATTTGGAGAGTTGCCAACTTTGCCAAAGCCTCTAACAGATTTTAAGAGTCCAGACATGTTTTCTATGTTGGCCTAGGTGATTGGTCTTCCTACCAATTCTATAATGCATAAATGGCAAGCGATACTTGTACAATGTATTTCATAGGTAGAATTCTATGCTCCAACAACAATGACAATGAGCACGAACCCAATTTTATTTGATTGGGTGGATTACATGGCTCGAAGAATGCATACCCAGTTGGAGAGAGTGCAGAGTGGAGAAGAGGTAGTGTTCAGACATTCTTCATTTTTAGCATGGTATTTCTTTTTCCACATGCACCAACGCTTTTCATTTATAGCTGTCAAGCAGACTGATGTGGCAGACAAGAAGTTGCCAGTTTATTTATGGACTCCGAGTTTGTCCAGAAAGGAGTCATATTATAATTTCAACCGAATGTTCTTGGGCCCCACCCTCGAGCTTATTTTTGGCACATGTGAGAGAGTGCCAAGGGCGATGAGAGAGGAGGTCATCATGAAGGAGAAAGGTGATATTTTCTTGTTGATGCAAGGCATCATTGTACAAATTTTTGGCTTTACTAGTAAGTCATTTCTCCTTCCATATTTTGCTATAGAGCACCTTTTCACGTTGGAGGTTGCCCGCTAGAATGATTTCATTAATCACGTCTATGGGGTGGGTCGAGGGAAATGAACCACATGTACAATGCCCTTTTGTTTCGATGATATTGAAGTAAGCCAGGTTGGACAAAATTAGTTGATTACAGAAACCCTCTATGACCTCGGCTTGGTTGAGTTGCCCTAGCGGTGGAAATACGACCCTTTGGGTCATTTCGTGACATTGATCAAAGCAAAGAGTTTTCATTGTTGTCCTAGGGCAGATATTGAGCAGTAGAGAAATAATCCAGAAGGGCATGATCTCGAATGGCACATTGAGAAGATGATGACATTCCCACCATGGCATGATTTCTATGAGATGGAGGCCGAATATAATCTTGAAGTCCACAAGCACCAGATTCCTCCTCCAAGCCTATTTAGCAAAATGAAGGATCAATTGCCCACTTGGTCTGAGGAGAAAATCACCAATTGGTGGGTTATGAGGGCCCACCGAGGAAAAACTAGGTCAGCCTATGGCCTGGCGATGGATGATATATTTTCAGACATATATGATGAATATTATGACAATTACCAACCGATCTCTTTCACTAAAATTATACCTCAAAGCTTTCAAATATCTGATAATGAAGAGATCATGGCTGGAGGAGAGCAACATGTGGTTGAGAAAGTACCACTTATGGAGGAAGAAAAATAGCCATCACCAAAAAAGCAGCTCCAATATAAGAAGAGAAGTAAGCGTGAGGCACTTCCTTTTCCAAAAATATCCAAGAAGCCAAGGACTGGTGCAATCTCTTCATCTAGTACAAACCCTCCTCCTACAATTGTAGCTACACAAGCTGACATTTCAGAGACTGTTCCTTTGGTCCAGGAAGAGCAGCTTGGCCAGAATATCGAGTTCATAAATATTGAAGAGGAGATTGAGGAAGAGTTGAAGGAAGATCAAGCCAAGGAAGAACTAGTATCACAACCACCCTCATCATCGGCTCAAATGGTGTCAAAGCCCGAAGGTACATTTTCTCTACCCTCTTCCCTTACTCATGAGTATTTGGTGACTGTCACACCCCATTCTGTAGTTGTCACTTCCATTTCACCCCCATTTGGTATACCTTCCACTTCCATTTCACTTCTCATTTCTCAGTCACCAATCACCAATGCTCCCTCTTCTTTTATTTCCCTTTCTTTCAGTTCTTTTGCATCCGCACCCAATCCATTTTTGCTCCCTCCATCCTCCATTTCAGTAACTTCTACCATGGCTATAAGTACACAAGCTCCTCCTCGAGTAAGTATAACTATAGTCGAACCCCTCACTTTCATTCCCTCAACCATCTCCATTCCATCAACTATTCCCATTTCTACTTCCCTTCCCAAGCCAAACCCTCAATAGGCTCACTTTCCCTTTTCTCCATTCCTTGAGTTGTAGGTGCTACTAGAATCAGAGATGGAAGTTGTGCCAGAGCATCCTATTGTAGCAAAAATAAGTCGAGCCCACCAGAGTTCATCATAGTGGCTAAAAAGTCATTGAAGAAGGTCTCCTTTGACCTCGAAGCTATGGAGTCCCACACTATAAATATGATTCCCTAGGTCCAGAAGCCCCAAGGAGAGATGGCTCCAAGTGATTATGCTTATGAAGTCATTATAGAGGACCTGACGAAGATTGATACTACAGAGAAGATGGGGAATATTTAGGTGGATATGAGCTCACTTTACTTGCATGGTGAGCATTACAAGAAGATATTTTTTGAGGCTGAGGTGAATATCGTTGAGTTAGAAGAAGCTCTGGCTAAAAATAGGGCACAACTAGAGATAACAAAATCAGAGGTAGAGCATTGGTAGTGAAAAGTGAAAGACTTGGAGAAAGCAACCGAGGAGCATCAAAAAGTATGGGAAGAAGCTGAACAATAGGTGTAGACATTAACTACCCAACTAGAATCTTTACAGAATCAGTTGGTTGAAAAAGCCACACAATCAGTGGGGTTCTCCAAGGAGAAGATCAAGGAAGCTCATCTATTTTGATTGAAGACTATGCAAAATGGGTAGCAAAAGTGCTCATGGTTCTATTGTATCTTCAAGAGGTACGAATAGTAATTATACTTGGTGAGCAAACATTAGAGTATGTTGAGGAGCAATTAGAACCAAAATTAGAGATGGCACTAAAGATTCAAACATTAGCTAAATCCAACTTCGAATTAAACCAATGAGTGGGATGGATCGAGCTTGGTCTAATGCTAGGATTACAATGCACAACTATTTTTCTAGATTGGATCTAGCTAGAGAGGGTCAAAATTTGCTTAATATGTATGAGAAGGAGTGATCTATTTCGCTCATTTACTTTGAGGTTGTAGTTGATGCTAGATTTTTGAGCTTCATAGATGATCAGGGGAGATCTTGTCAAAGAAAGAGTTGGAGACATCATGGAAAGGTTTCATAGAAGATACCTTAGAGATCGATAGCTAGATGGAGCCAATTATAGAGGAACAGGTACTGCCATTCATGAAGAGGCTCACCCACATCGAGTCATCCCTATTGGAGCTGAGTTAGAGAGCCAATCACATCAGCTTGGACCACATCCAGACATTGCACTTCATCATTAATTCACTCAATAATCCCTCTATGCTCAACGAAGATTCTTGGGTTGAGGCGATTGTAGTATATGAGACTACCAATGTGAGTCTCACAAAGCAAGAAGAATAGGCATGGTCAAAGAAAGCATGAAAGGAGGCTACTGAATCAAATGTACCATCTGATGCAACCAGTGGAGGTGAGAGTTGAGCCCAATGGATGAAGGCCTAGGGTCGATTGCATCCAGATGAATTGAATACCCCGAGAGCCACCAAAAGTGTTGGCAATTTTACCACACTAAATTTCATTGTAAAAATTCTAAGTATACAAATTAAACAATGCAATTTTTTTGATATTTTGTGTTGTTAATTTGATATTTTTTAATTTCATTCTCAAAAAATAAAATAGGTGCTTTCACCCACTTTCCCAAGCACAACTAAGCACCAATAATTTCGTTGGTGAAAATAGAAGTTAAAGCTCCAAGTGATTTCGCTAACGAAAATGGGTTATAGATGATTTCACCCAAGTTTGGGCAAAAACAAGGAAAAGCACCCAAATTGTAGCAAAGGGAAAATTTTACAAGTAAAAGAGAGAATATTTCACCCAAAATCATGCATTCCAGACAATCAAAGGTGATTTCACCCTTTTTGGGGTGAATTGCTATTTTTAATTAATTTTGAGGTGAAAGTACTGAGTGGGCATCATTCAAACAAAAGCATGTAGAAATTCACCCTCTTTTCTAGCAAACTAGATGATTTCACCCAATTTGGAGTGAAAGTAATGAAAGCACCCAATTTGGAGCGAAAACAATAAAAAGGCATCTTCCTGTGCAAGTCAAAGTCAATTTCACCTCTCTTTTGGGTGACTTGCTATTTTCGATGGATTTCAGAGTGAAAATAGTTGGTAGACATCGTGGAATAAAAGCATAAGCAAGTCAAAGTCAATTTTACCCCAAGTGGGGACGAAATCTATTTTCATCCTCATTTGGTAGCGAAAGTAAGTATTTTCCCCAATTAGCAAAGGTTATTTTTACCCCACTTTCTAGAAAAATTCCCCCAAATGAAAAGCACAAGCAAGGACTCCTTTCGGGTGAAATTAATCAAATTAATGGTGAAAGTACATGCTTGGGTAAAATTACCAATAAAATTCCATTTTTACCCCACCTTAATCAAACTTCATTTACGCTCGACGTCTCAACGAAAGCAATGTTCGATCGGATTTTTGTATGAAATTATATTCTCAACAAAACTCCTTGGCACAATTCATCCTTGCATTTTCCTCTTGCTGAATTCTTTTCCAGGAACATTTTCAGTGCAAATCATTTTCGAGAAAGACCAAAGGCTCATGAATTTAATTCTTGTGGTGAAGAAATTAATATTTCTAGAATTTTTGCTGGAGGGTTGTTGAGTTTTGTGTGATCCTATTCATTCTCGAGGTATCATCCATTGATTTCATTCCTTCTCCAAGAAAAGTTGATTTTCATTGGGTCTTCCTAGCAAAAATAAAATTTTGAGGCACAAGATGATGAAGTGGCAACCAAGATTTAATGTTCGAGCTCCTAATTTTTGTGTGACATTGTTGTGTTTCAATGCATCAACTCCTAAAATGATTTTCCATCATCCATTCTTGTTGATTTCCTAGGCACTTTCCACAAAAATAGGATCACTACTTCTTGAAGAATGTGCTGATTTGTGTATTATTATTACCGAGGAGAAAATTGTTGTTGTTTGATCTTTGACTAGCTGACATTTTGTTTTAATGTGCATTTAATTACAGAGGTGCAACCCTCTATAAATACTAAGCATTTTGATGTAAAGAAGGAGGATAGACACTCTACCAAAAAACACTTTGAGTTCTCTACATCAATTGAAAGATATTTGGCTTTAGTTCCTGGATCAGTGGTGTATGTAATTACTTTTTGCTTATCATTTTTGTTATGTTCATGATCTTTGTTAGATAAGTTTAAATTTTGCATTTTGAATTTAATTCCTGATAGAGAACTGAATGCTGAAATGTTTATTGGAAGTTATCTCTGCAAGTTGTGAATGGTTCCTATGCTTTTCTTTCTGTTACATGCTAATTAAAACTTGATTTGGATTTTAGCTGCTAGTTTATCCCCACCTTACGTTTCTGGCTCATAGCCATATTTCCCATTCCTTTCTATCATTTCCCATCTCTTTCTGTTACCCTAAGCTTATACCGATTGTTAGATTAGTACGGGAACCAACCCTCTCTAGAGATTGGCCCGAAGGACATCTCTTTCCTTCGGCCTTTCAATGTTGGTCGGGTCTAGGGTGCACATATATTATGTACTTAGGCAGATTCGTGACCAATAGTTGGGATCACTCCCATCAAAATATCAAAATATTGCATTTGTTGTTAGGTCAATTAGGCCATATATATATATTTTTCTATCAAATATATTCTTCATCTTCCTCAAACTACTATGTTTTCTCTATAAATTCCTTGATATCATTTTCATTAAAAGGTAAAATATCCCTTAGCTAGTTACTTTCTAAAATTTGAATGTTGCTAAGATAAATATTAACACTATGATTAAATAAACTATTTGATACTATGTTTTCTTATCTATAGATATGCTAACATTTCTAAGATACTTCCTCTAGCAATAGTTTATGGACATAAAAAATAATGTTATTGTTGGTCCAATTCCCACATTCATTTTTCTTGATGTAATTAATAATAATTAAATAATCCCTTACAATTGAAATATATCTCCATAATTTTTTAATGGATATCTTAATCCCTGTAAGAAGTGGCCTAGCCTTTGTATAGTTGAAAGTTAATGTTCCATTTAATCAAAAAGTAAGTGAGAAAAGTTTTGCCTTTATTATTTAAAAAAACACCACCTTTGTCAACTTTTATTGGACTTGATTTGAAAGCATCATCAAAATCAATTTGATCAAATACAACTATTAGACCCTTCTATGTATATTAAAATCTTATAACCAAGGTATAAACCTCTTTTTTATAGATTTTTTTCTATCAAATATATTCTTCATCTTCCTCAAACTACTATGTTTTCTCTATAAATTCCTTGATATCATTTTCATTAAAAGGTAAAATATCCCTTAGCTAGTTACTTTCTAAAATTTGAATGTTGCTAAGAAAAATATTAACACTATGATTAAATAAACTATTTGATACTATGTTTTCTTATCTATAGATATGCTAACATTTCCAAGATACTTCCTCTAGCAATAGTTTATGGACATAAAAAATAATGATATTGTTGGTCCAATTCCCACATTCATTTTTCTTGATGTAATTAATAATAATTAAATAATCCCTTGCAATTGAAATATATCTCCATAATGAACGATCCTTCAAGTTTCAATGTTTGCACAATGTGAGATGTTGCCAGAGGTTTGGTTTGGTATGCTATTGAAACTTGTCGCGATATCGCGACACCTTATCCTTCTTCTCCTTTGGCGGCGAAAATGCAACATGTCGCGATATCACGACACTTTTCACCTCTGGCAATGAAAATGCAACATGTCATGATATCATGACATTTCTTTCTCCTTTGGGCGCGACATTGCAAATTGTCGTGATATCGCGACACTTTTTTCTCCTTTGGTCACGGCGTTAACGATTTCGCGACACTTTTTCTCTTTCGGCCGTGATGATGCAACTTGTTGTGATATCGCGAAACTTTTTCTCTTTGGTCGCGATAATGTAACATGTCGCGATATCGTGACACTTTTTCTCTTTGGCCGCAATAATGCAACATGTCGCGATATCGAGACACTTTTTCTATTTGGCCACGATATCGCAACATGTTGCGATATCGCGACACTTTTTCTCCTTGGTCATGATAATGCAACATGTTGCGATATCGCGACACTTTTTCCTCATCTGGCCGCGGCAATGCAACTTGTCGCGATATCGCGACACTTTTTCTCCTTCGGCCATGTCGTTGCAACATGTCGCGATATCATGACATTTTTTTTCTTTGGCCGCGAGGTTGCAACTTGTCGCGATATCGTGACACTTTTTCTCTCTGGCCGCGATGTTGCTTCTTGTCGCGATATCGCGACACCTTATCCTTCTTCTCCTTGGGCAGCGAAAATGCAACATGTCGCGATATCACAATACTTCTCACCTCTGGCAACGAAAATGCAACATGTCGCGATATCGTGACATTTCTTTCTCCTTTGGGCGCGACATTGCAAATTGTCGCAATATCACGACACTTTTTTCTCCTTTGGTCGCGGCGTTACATCATGTCGTGATTTCGCAACACTTTTTCTCTTTCGGTCGTGATGATGCAACTTGTCGCGATATCGCGACACTTTTTCTCTTTGGTCACGATAATGTAACATGTCGCAATATCGCGACACTTTTTCTATTTGGCCGTGATATTACATCATGTCACGATATCGCGACACTTTTTCCCCTTGGTCGCGATAATGCAACTTATCACGATATCGTGACACTTTTTCTCCTTCGGCCATGTTGTTGCAACATGTCATGATATCGCAACATCTTTTTTCTTTGGCCACGAGGTTGAAACTTGTCGCGATATCGCTACACTTTTTATCTCTGGCCGCAATGCTGCTTCTTGTCGCAATATCGCGACACATTATCCTTCTTCTCCTTCGGCAGCGAAAATGCAACATGTCGCGATATCGCGACACTTCTCACCTCTGGAAACGAAAATGCAACATGTCACAATATCACGACATTTCTTTCTCCTTTGGGCGTGACGTTGTAAATTGTCGTGATATCGCGACACTTTTTCTCCTTTGGTCACGACGTTACATCATGTCGCGATTTCGCGACACTTTTTCTCTTTCGACCATGATGATGCAACTTGTCGCGACATCGCGACACTTTTTCTATTTGGTCACAATAATGTAACATGTCACGATATCGCGACACTTTTTCTCTTTGGCCGCGATAATGCAACATGTCGCGATATCGAGACACTTTTTCTATTTGGTTGCGATATTGCAACATGTCGCGATATTGCGACACTTTTTCCCCTTGGTCGCGATAATGCAACATGTCGCGATATCGGAACACTTTTTTCGCATTTGACCGCGACAATGCAACTTGTCACGATATCGCAACACTTTTTCTCCTTCAGCCATGTCGTTGCAAGATGTCGCGATATCGCGACATCTTTTTTCTTTGGCCGCAAGGTTGCAACTTGTCGCAATATCGTGACACTTTTTCTCTCTGGCCGCGATGCTGCTTCTTGTCATGATATCGCGATACCCTTTCCTTCTTTGGTCGCGGCAATGCAACATATCGCGATATTGTGACATATTTTTTCCTTTTGTCGAGACGATGCAACTTGTTGCGATTTCGTGACACTTTTTCTCCTCCAGCCACAATGCTGCAACTTGTCCCGATATTGTGACACTTTTTTTCCTCTGGCCGTGATGACATAACATGTCACAATTTCGTGATACCTTTTCTCTTGGGCTGCGATTATGCAACATGTCACGATATCGCGACACATTTTACTTCTTTGGTCGCGGCATTGCAACATGTCACGATATCGCGACATTTTTTACCTTTTTGCCGAGACGATGCATCACGTCATGATTTTGCGACATTTTTTCTCCTTAGGCCACGATGATACATCTGGTCACGATATCGCGACACTTTTTCTCTTCTGGCCATGACATTGCAACATGTCGTGATATTGCAACACTTTTTCTCCTTGGGCCACGACAATTCAACATGTCGCGATATCACGACAACTTTTCTCTCATAGCCGCGATGGTGCAGCATGTCACGATATCACGACACTTTTTCTCCTGTGGCCGCGACAACGTAACATGTTGCGATATCGCGATATATTTTCTTTTTGGGCCTCGACAACACAACTTGTCATGATATCGCGACACATTTCCTCCTTTGGCTACGATGACGCAAATTGTCGCGATAACATGACACTTCTTCTATTCTGGCAGCGATGTTGCAACATGTCACAATTTCGTGACACTTTCTCTCCTTCGACCGCGATGGTGCATCTTGTCACGATATCGTGACATCTTTTCCTCCCTTGGTCGCGACGGCACAACATGTCGCGATATCGCGACACTTCCTCTCCTTCGGTCGTGATGCTACATTTTGTCGCGATATCGCGACATATTTTCCTCCCTTGGTCGCGACGGCACAACATGTCGCGATATCGCGACACTTTTTCCTCCTTGCTTTTTCTATATGCTTGGGACCGCGAAAATGCAACATGTCACGATATCGTGACACCTTTCTTCTTGTGGTGTTTGGCTTCTTCTCTGATATTTAGCTCTTGGGCCTCTTCGGTCGGTTTGAATAACATGTAAAAATTCTTGTACAAGGTTCAGGGACCTTTCAACACCCTTTCAACCAATCAAAAAAAAAAAGATATCTCCATAATTTTTTAATGGATATTTTAATCCCTGTAAGAAGTGGCCTAGCCTTTGTATAGTTGAAAGTTAATGGTCCATTTAATCAAAAATTAAGTGAGAAATTTTTTGCCTTTATTATTTAAAAAAACACCACCTTTGTCAACTTTTATTGGACTTGATTTGAAAGCATCATCAAAATCAATTTGATCAAATACAACTATTAGACCCTTCTATGTATATTAAAATCTTATAACCAAGAGTATAAACCTCTTTTTTATACTTTGAAACTACCCATGATAAGTAGGATGCCTCTAGATATTTTTTAAGGAAGGCAATAATATGACTCCAAACTTAGTCATCACTTTGAGATTTGTTTTTAAAAAATATGTTACTTATTTCAAACCCTAGATTACAAAAAATAATGAAATTTGAAAAAAATGGATAGTAACAAAGTAATTGATTTGATGTTTCTATATCTTTCTTTTACATAGCACACTTAAAAGTCATGATATCTTCCTCTTTGTAGACAAATTCCTATAATAGTTTTACTTTAGAATGCTAACCAAAAAAATGTTATGGATTTAAAGAGTATCTCAAGTAGCCAAACATTATTGTAAGGGAAATAGTTGGGAGTAGGAAATTCTAATGTCTAAATCCTTATATCTCAGTACAGCCCAACATCAACAATATTTTTTTTTATTCTAAATTGACATGTCATTTTACATAAAAATAGTAAGATAGAACTCTTTAGCATAATTTAAAGCACATTCACTATTTATTTGAGGCACTTTTTCTTAACTAGGTTACTAATATAAATCCATGATCTTAATTTACTTGGTCACATATAATTTTTTTTACTTTTGAACTTCTACAAGTTAAACATGCCCAAGCCAATTGTTACCATATAGATTAGAAATAATAAAAAAGGATTCAACCAAGCATCAAATAAAAAAATTATAGAATTCCCCTTACTAGCTAACCACCTAATATTTTTATTGATCAATTGTAAAAAAATTGATATAAAGTTCCATTTTGTTGAGCCCCTAAGTAGATTTCATTTCCTGAACAATTTCATTGCATCAATAGAACTATTGGGATTCACACATATTTCTAGAACTTACTACAAGCATTCCATCCGCTCAAATCTTATATAGAATTTGTAAAAGGACAAAAGAAATGTCAAGTGGTGCAAAAATTTGTGGGCACCCTTAGAAACCATAAATAATTACTATATTATTGATGGATAAGAATTACAAAATTCTAATGCAATGGATGGAGTAATGGGGGCATTTATTCTAACACCAAAACCCTAATTACATAAATGAGTTTAACATAAGCCAACATAACAAGAGGTATTGAAGGCCAATTACAATTTCTAAGGTGGTCTAACCATAACAAAGTTAATAAGGATCCATAGGGATTATATAATAAAATATTATAATAAATTAATTACAATTGTATAATGATTATCCATAGGCCTATACAATATTATATCTTACAATGTTTCCTAGTCCATAAGTGAGATTACACTTTCAACACCCTCTCATAATTTGAATTGAGGGGCCAGGGAGAGAAGAAATTAGTGACAAGAATATGGTACCCCCATAACATATGCTTTAGTGGAAATATCCTTTTGAATCCTCTTCATCATCTAGAAGACATCCATCCATCTTCAAAATCTCAACTTCAATCCTTTAAAATTTCAATAAGCAATTTTTTGGTTGAATGTCCCTCCTTGCAATAGCCACAAATGATCTTTGACTTCTTTGACAACTTAGCTTGGCCCTTAGGGCCTTAGATCTTAGCCTCCTTAGGTTTTAATTCCTTTGTATGAGCCTATACTTGCAAAGTACCACCAAAATTCCTCATTGCTACATAAATATAAACTAAGTAGGAAAATGCAAATCAAGAGTAAGAGTTTTTTTGTGTTTCCAACAACATAGGAATTACATGAACCATTAGGTTCAACATTTGAAAAGGAGATATATTGGAAAGGACAACTTTCCTGTATTTTGCATCATCTTTCTTTTTACCTCTATAAGATGTAATATCTACTCTTTTTCCTTGAATCTTGCCATATAGTCTTGAACATTATAAAACAAAACCAATTTGAGAGAGAAAAGCTCTAATTCAAAGTGAATTACTTTAATTATATTTACTTTTCTAAATAACTCATGTAATTTCAACCATACCTTGATAGGTAGGTTCTCTTCTTTGATATGGAAAAGCAATTTTGGTTCAATAAACAAGGAGAATAGGGCAAGAGCTTCTTCTTGCTTATGTTGGTGAGCTTCTTCATCAAGGGTTGCTACTTTCTTCTCTTGAAAGATGCACCACATGTTCTTACCGCATAACAAGATGGTCATTGAGTTGACCAAATGCTATAATTGTATGCATTGAGGCAATTCATAGGCTTGAGGATCCAACTTATATAATTTGACCCCTAGCATTTTAATGGGATTTTGAATTGATGTCACTATTGTGTAGAGATAACAAAAAATCATATAAATTAAAAAAAGAAACTCAAAATTCTTTTGTATTCAAAGATATGGCCTAGAGAAGTTTTTCCCTAATGTACTTCAAAAAATAAAAAATTAAAACCCCAAACTTTGGATAATTAATAACAAACAGTGTGATAACACTTGGCATTCTCTAGTTTGCTAGTGTCCTCAAGTATTTTTTTTCCATTTCAACACCTTTAAACTCCTAAAATTGCAACACTTACCTCAAATAGATTGATTGATGAGGTATATTTAGTAAAAAATAAACATGTCGTGGTGCAGAGTACCACCATGTTGATTGCCATATTGGCCTATATTTCCAATATTTTTTAATATGCCAAAAAATGTATATATAGTGGAAAACATTTGCTCATTTTGAAAGCGTACATCATTGAAAAATAGATTACATACATATTTATATTTTTTAAGAGTAAATCTCTTTTGACTAATTACACATTATCTTATATTTATAATAATATTTAATATAAATCTAAAAAATAAGATGATAAAACTTATCTTTTCAATTTTACTAACTTAAAAGATAAATGGCAGATTTTAGGCCTATCTTCAATTACTAATACAATATTATTAAAGCCAAGTTTAGTGACAGACAAATAATATAACAAAGACTTGGGCACTTTAATGAGCATTAACTTGTATTTTTAATAAGAACATTAGAAGATGATAATTGATATCTTAGAATGGGTGATAATGGTTATTTTAAGGTTTTCAGCTACTTTTTCAAATATTTGAACATCCAATGGGTGTTTTTGAACTGCCTAGAGGATGTGCTAACCCAATGGGTTTTTCCCTTCCTATCTCTTCACCTTCATTGGTTTTGGAAATTCAGCCTTCCTCATATCTAGTGGCAGATTTAGAAGGAAAGAAAATCAAGGGCATTTAAGGATGCTACTCATTCGGTTGAAGTTGTGGCTTTGCAGGTGATTTATTTTTCCATGGAGAAAATTATAACCCTAAATATGAATTCTATGATTGCAGAGCAGGAATAATCATTGGAGAGATCTCTAGAATTCACTGTCAATCATCAACTAGTCAGAGTTGTTATACCTTCGAACAGAGCTAGGGTTAAGTGGAAGCCAACTCCAATTGGTTGGCTAAAGTTAAATTTTGATGATGAATCTAAAGGGAATCCATGTCTTGTAGGTATTAGAGGGGTTGTAAGGAACCATGTTAACTTGATAATTTTAGCCTTTGCTGATAATGTGGGCCATCAAAACAGTCACTTCGCTGAAGCCAAGGCCTTATTCCAAGGAGTTTCTCTATTGGATTATGTAAGTTGCAGGAAACTAATCATTGAAGAGGACTCCCTTAATATTATAAATATGGAAAGAGGGACTCAATTTTCTACCTGGACTATTTTGAATATTCTTTTGAAAGTTTAGAGATACATCCAAAATCTGTAGGAGATTCAGTTTAAGCATACATATAGTGAAGGTAATCGAGTGACCGATATATTAGAGCAAAGGAGTTATTTAGAATGGTTTAATGGTGTGACAAGATAATTTCTTGACATATATTGCTTCTATCGATAATGACCTCATACACAATTAGCCTTTGCTCTACTTTGGTCGAGTTATTGTTGATGACTTGGCTGCAAAACTTGGGGGCGCTTGTTGATTTTGGGTTTTTGCATCAAATTTCATATCTCCAAGCTACGGTTTCCTCCCTGCAAGCCACAATATCCAATGTAGAAAAAATTCTTGCCCTTATGGGCTAGTAGGCTTGGGAAAGTAATGACCTCATGGGGGAGAATGAGACTGGTGCATGCCTTGGTTCGTGGTTTAGGTCCTACTACTAATCTGTGTTCGGCTGGTTATCTCTGACATCTTGATTTGGTTTCAATTTGTTTTAAGTTTTAAATTATGTATGGTCTTACCTATGTACTATTTTGACTTTGGAAGGGGTAACTCCTCTGATTGATCATTCCTCGATTATTACGAATGCAAGTCTCTTTTTGGTTGGGGCTTAGTCTCTTTTGTACAAGTTTTGGAGATCCTTTCAAAAATCTTTCATCCATCTAATAAAAAAAATAGTAAAGTTAAAATATTATAGGTAGATTTTTTTTAGTAAAAGTTAATATTATATTATGTTATTAATAAAAATATTATAATAATATGTTAACACTGTCTAAACTAAAAATTAGCATTAAGTGAATAAAGGTTAAAAATATCAAATTGTGTTGTTTTAATAGTAAAGTTAAAAAATATATTTAACTTTACTATTAAAACAACATAATTTATATCATATAATTTATAAAATCCAGCTGGAGGGGAGCAAATGGAGCGTAACATAGCAGAGCACAATGGAGCAGAGTGAGATATTTTTGAACCTGGTCGAAGTAGGAAAGGAGGTAGCTTTGGTGGTGGTCACGGGTCAAGTCATGGGGGATCTGATTTTGGTATTTTTGAGGAAGACGATGGGTAGGAAGGGACAACTGATGAGGATGTTGCATAAGAACTCCTGGGATATCCCCTAATGGTTTCATCTTTCATGGGGCTCCATGTGAGAGACTGGATCCATTTCAAGGTCTAAATGTTTCATTTGCAGATAAAGTCAGAAGGAATACCCATCAGGGCCTCTTAGACTCTTCCACCATCAGTACCCTTTCTGATGACTACAAAGAGTTGAAATTCCATGAAGACGTCATGACAGAGGTTCTGAGCAAGAAATACCTATCTTTAGTTGGAAAGTTCATAGGATCGATAACCGACATCGATTCTATCCGTCGTTTGGTAGTGGCCAAGTGGAAGCCTGAAGGCTACATGGAACTTGTTATTTTGACTCATGGTTTTTCCTCATATGGCTGAACAACGCGAAAAATACAACTCGAATACTGATGGAAGGGCCCTGGTTCTTTAGGCAAAGACCCTTGTTCATTATGCGATGGAACCCTAGTTTCAACCCAGGGATGCAGAGTATTAATTTGGCCCCTATTTGGGTCAAACTACCCCAAGCTCCCCTTTTAGTTATGGGATGATAAATATATTAGAAGCATTGTGCGTGTTGTTGGTGACATGGTAGCCTTTGAACCAACAACTAAAGCACAGTCTCGAATGCATTATGCCTGTTTCTGTGTAATGGTAAATTTGGACTCTCAACTTCTGATGTACATTGATTTAACTTATGGGTCATATCGTTGGAGGTAGACATTCGAGTATGAGAATAAACCTACATTTTGTGTGGTATGCCAAAAGCAAAGGTATCTAAAGTATCAATTCCCCATGGAAAAGAAAGTTTTGAATCCAAGGGAGACAATGTGCAGTGTTTGTAAGAGTCAAGACCATTCCAAGGAGTTGTGCCCGTCCCTCAAGAAGGATGCCCGTGGAGCTCGCCCTAGTGGGAGATGCCCTAAAAATTTCAATAGGAAATAGGACCATAGTCTACATCTGTGGAAGGAGAAAGGAAAGCAAAAATAAGTTCCACCTAAATCATCATTCGAAGGACAAATTCATGGTACCCATGAGGTATTTTCTCTCTTTGCTAATAAGTTTGAAATTCTCACAGATAAATATAGTGAAATTCCTCTTGAAGGGTATGTAGTTGAACAGCTTTCCCATCCTAATCCATCCCTTACAAATCAAGGCGTTCCTCTTGAACCCTTTATTCCCCAAGTTTCCATGCCAAACCCTCTTGAACCTCTTCCTCCCTCCTCCCCTCGGCCTCTCACCTCCTCTACTGTCCCTACCCCTTCACTAGTCCCACATATACCCTCTCCGCTCCTGACTACAACTACTATTGACTCCAATCTCACCTCCCCCATCCCCTCCCCCCTCAAACCCTTGGCCAAAATCAAACTTGTCTCCTCCCCATTGGCTTCTCCTATAAATCCAGCTTGCCCTCATCCACCCATGATCTTTAATCCGCTGGCTTCTCCTGTAAGGCTAAATTCCCCATGCCTTCCCCTGCTCTCTTCCCTGCTGGCTTCTCCTACTAAGCCAACTTCCCCCCACTAGTCTCAACTTTCCTCTCCTTTGTCGTATTCCCCTATTTGTTCCCCTTTGTGATAGGGATATCTTGTCTTTGAAGCCTTTTCTCACGGGTCCCCTTCTCTCGCTATTGTTTCTTCGAGCGATGGTGAACATTCAAGCCTCCCCATGAACAACACCAGAAGCCATAAGAAGCCCCAATGTGATGTGGGTGTAGAGAGAAGACGGGGTTGGCCACCCAAAATAGATTCTAGAAAAAATTAGATGGCGGATGACATAGCTAGTGGCATCCAAACAACATTGCTATCTTCACTATCTCCGCCCAAAGAGATAAGTAAGGAATAAGGTAAAAGACCCAAACCTACGCAAGTGAAAGGAGGGAAGAAATCCACTTATAAACCATGCAAATGAAGGTCCTATCCTATAATTCTAGAGGGCTCAACGGGGTAGTAAAATAGAGAGTATTTTCTTCTCTAAGAATGGAAATGACACCCTCAATATTCATTGTCTAGGAAATAAAGATGGAAGACCCAAATACATACAAGGTGGTCAAATATGTGTGGAGTAATTGCAAGTTCATAGGCAGTTCTGCCCATGGTGCTTCAGGGGGGTTGTTGTGCCTATGGGATCCAATGAAAGTTATTGGAGAATTGATATCCAAGAGCGATAGAGTAATCAATGTCCTCTTTGAATGTAATGAAACCAAGAAATAGTGGGTTCTAACCAATGTTTATGCTCCAAATAATTTTAGCGATAGGCTTAGAATGTTGTACAGTCTCACACAGATGCGTTCATCTTTCCCTTGTCATGAATGGATGGTGGCAGGCGACTTTAATAACCCACTGTATCCCATTGACAAAGCTAGAGGTGCCCCAATTACTTCCAAGAATTATGAGCATTTTGCTGAATTCATCGACTATAATGAACATATGGACATTGAGCTCCAGGATTCTCTGTTTACTTGGACTAACTAGCGCGTAGAGGACCAACTCATACAAATGAGACTTGATAGAGTTCTAATATCCAGAGAAGCAATCTCGATATTTAGCGATGCTACTTTTTCTTCATTGCCAAGGGTAGCCTCTGACCATAATCTGCTTCTCTTAGAATTTTCTAGGCCGGATAATAATTTTAGACCTCCTTTCAGGTTTGAGTCCATGCGGCTTTAGCATCCGGAGTTCAAGATAAAAATCATTGAGTGGTGGAGTCAACCTGTTGATGGTATCAGTGTCTTTAAAGTATTTACGAAGCTCAAAATCCTTAAGCTCCAGCTCAAGAAATGGAATAAGGATATTTTTAGAAATATATTTGAATCACGGCAAGTAATTTGCTCCCAGCTAAAAGAAATAGAAACTTTGGTTCAGAATGGCAATGCTACTGATGGAGTTCGATGGTAGGAAAAAGTACTATTTTGTGAATTTCATAACTTTCTGGCCAAGGAAGAAAAATTTTGATGGTAAAATTAGAGAGCCTTGTGGCTTAGGGAAGGCAACCGAAACACAAAGTTTTTCCACACCACCAGAATGAGACATAGAGGAGAAAATAAGATCAGATGCCTCCATAGAGAATATGGGTCATTGATTGAAGACCCTGAAGAAATCCAGAATAAGGCAGAGGAACATTTTTATAAAATCCTGGGCTCATATCAGGCTTGCCTGGCCTAGGTGTCAGAATCCCTTCTTCAACACATCTCGTCCTTGGTGTCTCAAGTTGATAAAGATCTCCTGTTGCAGCCATTCTCTTGTGATGAAATTAAAGAAGATTTTTTTCAATGACAGATGACAAAGCCCTTGGTCCTGATGGTTTCCCTCCTAAGTTTTTCTAATATTGTTGGGATATCATTGGAGATGATGTCTATGAAGCCATTTTAGAAATCCAAAGAACCAAGTTTGTCCCTAGAGAGCTGAACTCCACATTCACTCTTATCCTGAAATCTCATGAATGTCGATCCATGTCCAATTTTCATCCTATCATCTTGTGCAACGTGTTATAAAAAATCCTTACTAAAGCCATGGTGAATAGAATGAAGCTAATTATGCCTAAAATCATTGGTAAGTTTCAGGACAACTCTGTCCAAGGAAGGGTCATTACAAATAGTGTGATCACTGTCCATGAGCTTATCCATACTATCACAGTTAATAGGTCCCCAAGTTTCTTCTTAAAATTAGATATCAGTAAAGCTTTTGATAGAGTTTCTTGGGAGTTTCTTACTGCTATCCTATCTTGATTTGGTTTTCACCACAGATGGATTATATTGATTAAAACCTACATGTCCTTTGCCTGGTTTTCGATCATAGTGAATGGTGCAACTGTAGGATATTTTATGATCAAAAGGGAAATAAGGCAAGGGGATGTTATGTCACCCTTCATGTTCATCATTGTGGTGGATAGCTTAGGAAGAGAGTTTAATGCAGCATGCTCCGAGGGCGGCATCTCAGGGATCAAGGCTTCAACTGGGCTACCTCCAGTGTTCCATCAACAATTTATTGATGACATAATTTTAGCCAACCTCACCAGTATCCCTGAAGCCAGAGTTATCAAATCTATATTGGAAGCTTATGAGAGGGCTTCCGAAAAAAGAGTAAATAATTTGAAAAGTAGCATTTATTTCATCAATACTTTGGCTGATACACATGTCAAAATAGCTCAAATCCTGGGATGTGCCATTATTGAACTGCCTACAACTTACCTTGGCCTTCCTTTATTCCAAGGGTAATCATTTGTGAGGATGTGGGATGGTATCATTCATAGGGTTATGAAGAAGCTTGTTGGTTGGAAAGGAGCCCTGCTCAGCAGCGCATGGATGTTCACTCTAGTCCAATCGTGTATTCAAAGTGTTCCAATATACTTTATGTCCCTGTTTTGAGCTTCGATTGCTATATGTAATAAGCTTGAACAACTTCGGAAAAATTTCCTATGGTCAGGAGCAGAGAATAAAAGAAAATTTCCCCTTGTTGCTTGGGATAAGGTCTGCCTTCCAAAGTGTAGGGGAGGACTTGGTCTGAGGAGGGTTCACCAAATGAATATGGCTATGATTTCAAAATAGGCCTGGAAGATAGTGTCTAACTACCCAGGCCAATGGGTTAACATTGTTAAGAACAAATACCTCGAGTAACGGTTACTGATGGAAAATTCCCTCATGCATGTTGGGTCTGCATTCTGGAACTCGGTGTGCCGAAAATGATCTATCATTCAAAGAGGTGGATGTTGGAAGCTTGGAGATGGATCGCGAATAATATTTTGGGAAGACTCATGGATTACAGCTCAACCCTTGATTCGGGATCAGTCTGTAAGTATTCTTAAACCTATCACCAATCTGATTTTTGGTCCTAAAGTTAGAATTTCATCAATAATGAAGTGGTGATCCCTCGTTGGGTTGACATCCCTATTGACCTGGATTCCCCTGAGCTTCACTCAACTCATCTTCATTTAGCCGAGTGTCTTCGAACTCACTTGATCCCAAGTACTAGGCCACCTGATACTTGTTTTTGGTAATTTAGCCAGTTTGGGAATTTATCAGTTAAGACCGCATATATGGCTATGAATGAACTTGAATATGATTGGTTTCCTTCCAATAGTATTTGGATCAAAAACCTTATTCCCAAAATTACCCATTTTTTTGTTGGTAGCAAAAAATAGACTCCTCACCACCAATAACTTGATAACTCGTGGTATGATCCTACCCAATATATGTTGCTTGCCCCTTTTCTGGCCTTGTCCTGTCCATGATCCTGTCAAATGTTTTCATCTCTTGGCTTGCTCCTCCGTCTATCAGTGATATTATTATCCAGTGGCCAAACCCCTTTAAGTCCACCTACATGAAGTTTTGGTGGTTGATCATTCTTCCTCACTTTATGTGGTAAATTTGGTTGGAAAGAAATAATCGAGCTTTTCGATTTTTGTCCCTAGATCCGGAGTCGATCTGTTTGAGAGTTCACCATTTGAGATTCAAGTGGCATGTTATGATAACCTATCTTTTGAGGTTTCTGGTCATTCTTAGGCTGTTGTGGATAGATCCCTTGTCTCTTGGATTCCCCCTCCCCTTCAATGGTTCAAGTTAAATTTTGATGGTGCATCAAAAGGCAACCCCGATGACACGAGTTGTGGAGGTATAATCAGGGATGACATAGGTCATCTCATCCTGGCTTATGCGTAAAAACTTGGAGTCCAATCTAACAATTTTGCAGAAGCTCGAGCAGCTTTCCAAGGCATCCAAATGACTATCGAGCTCAATATCCAGTACCTGATAATCGAGGGAGACTCGTTAAACACTATAAATTATTTGAAAGAGGTCTCGCATCGACCTTGGAACGTGCAACCAATCATCAAAGAGTCAATTGTCCAGTTAAGGGCAATTACAACAGGTGTATTCAACACGTATATAGGGAAGGCAATCGGGCAGCAGATACAATGACAAACTTTGGGTTAACTATCCAATCCCTGGTGACATGGCAGGGCAACCTTCCCCAATGCATCATTGATTCTTGTAGTGAACTTGCAGTTACTAATGTTGAATAGTGCCACAATGTCAAGGATCACGATGGCTCATAATGCGAGGCGAATTGTGGGACCTTATTACACTGATATGCCAAGGTGGCACATTGGCACTTGCAAAAGAAGGATAGGATGTAGAACCTCACACTTTCTGTTTGTGCCCATGGACGATGCTGTAATAATCTAAGCTAGTTTTTAGCTTATGGACCATGTGTTTGGCCCAATTTGGGCTTGTTCTGTAGGGAATCGAACCTTTACGGGATCCTCCTTACAACTTGTATATAAGGTTTTGGGTCCCTTATAAAACCTATTACTAATTTAAAAAAATATCATATAATTTATATAAAATATTGAGTAGATTTTTTTTTTAATTATATTATGTTATTAACCAAAACATTATAATTATGTGCTAGCATTGTCTATTAACTAAAAAAATATAATTAAGTGAATAAAGAGTAAAATCATAAATGAGTATATATAAGAATATAAGCTAATAACCTGTTGCATATATCATCACTCATATGTGGGAAAGCATGTCATGTGGAATCACTCATATGTGGGAAAGCATGTCATGTGGAGTTTGAAGTCATTAAAGAAGAAATATAAGTAATACGTTTCTAAACCCGATTCATTATTTTTTTTTGTTTCTTGTTGTAACTTTTAAAGATCTTGGATCATGTCAAATATATGATGAAGTCTCTCGATAACATCTTCTAATCTATTGGAAGCTCCAATAACATGGTAATGAATGCATCCACATGTAACAAAAGATCAAAGGTCAAGTTTGTTAAAATAATACCCTATAAAAAAGTGAGGTCAAGTTTGTTAAAATAATATCCTATAAAAAAAGTGAGGTCAAGATTGTTAAAATAATACCCTATAAAAAAGTGAGGTCAAGTTTGTTAAAATAATACCCTATAAAAAAAAGTGGAGCCAATAGTTTTTAAAACAATACCCCATTAAAAAAAAAAAGTGGACCCAGAAAAATTTTTGTTATAAAAAATTTAAGAATTCAGATTTTATAAAATTAAAGAAGAAAGTTTGAGTCAGTGGTGCTTCCAAAAACAACTTTATTGTCATTAAATAAATATTACAGCTCCATTGAGATTCGAACTTAGCTACTACGGAAATACATTTTTATAGACGTGTTAACATTAGCAATTCGTAGGTATTATGAAAATTCTAATTTTTCATTCAGGAAGTCGGAGATACGACGAAGCATTTTAAGTGAGTTTGGACTCTCTATCTCGAAAACATCGAAGCCATGGTCTTCCTCTTCAAACAAAAGCACTTCAATCTTATCATTCTTACAATTTTTCAGAACCTCGCAATATCGCAGCAATCTGTCTCTCAGAATATCGCGGCCTGCGACCACAAAAAGCATAGGAAGAAAGACGAGAGAGCCAACGTCATGCGACCGGGGGCTTAGCGGGTTACAAAAGGGGTGGTCCCTATCGCTTCCCGGGGGCAGCGCAACCCTCCACGAGGCGTCCGACTGCTCCAAAGTGAACATCCGCTGTCCGCCAGGTGTCTCCGATGCCGTGCGCTCTTCACCCCCGAAGAAGGGGTACAACAGAATCATTCCTTTCACTCGAAAAGATTCTGTTTCCGATTCAAATTCCTTTGCAACGGCCTGCGTTCCCACGTGGTGCGCGATGTTCCCTCCTGCGCTGTCGCCGGCTAAAAATACCCTCGAAAAGTCCGCGTGCGAATCGAGCCAGGGATCGACTTCCGCTTCACCTTTTCCTGTGGATTGGGAGCGAAGCCAGTGCAGTGCTGCAATGGAATCTTCGTAGGCCACGGGAAGGCGGTGCTCTGGAGCCATCCTGTAGCCGATCGACACGATGATGGCGCCGAGCTTGGATGCCCACACTAGGCCCAGGCGGTGGAAGATCGGAGATGTGGGGCTGAAGTAGCAAAATCCGCCACCGTGGAAGTGGACTACCACTGGCAGTCGTTCAGTTTGTGTTTGGGGCGGGAGGTAGAGGCGCGCCCATACTCCATGGTCTGGATCGAAGACGATGTCTCTGTACGAGACCTGCTCGTAGTTTTCGTTCAACGGAGGGAGGAGTGAAGATGGCTCCCCTGAGCGAACAACGGATCCGTCGCTGTAGAGTTTGATAAAGCCGTCGAGGTCCTCCACAAGGCTTGGCTCTGCCTTCGGATCTGACATTATCTCCCCTGCTTCCTAACCTTCCCTGAAAATGTGAATCATGTGCAGCTCAGCGCCTGTATATGAGGGGTTTTTCATGTCTGCAAGTCAAAAAGTCAAAGAACGTGTTCTAATCTGTTTTGCTCATTTGGCTTACCTGATTCTCTGGGAGAAGTTTGTCGTCTTTGAATGAGAATCTTAGAATCTGCCGATACGGATACCTCTTTTTAAGAGTAGTGATGTATAATATATATTTTTTATTAATTTATTTATTTAGATAAAGGGATGGTATCGAGGTTTCTTATCTTTAAAAAATTACAAATTACGAGTTTGAGAATTTACAGAGCTGATGAATAAATTTATTTGTAATTTGTCTCATGGGACAGCGCAAAGGTTTGAGCTTTGGTTCTTTTTCGGGAGGTCCAAGGTTCAAACCGTGGCATGGGTTAGTGTGTGAGGAAGACGTGTTCATCAAAATATATATTTTTTAAAATTAAAATTATTTATTATTTTTTTTAATCTTAAATTTTCTTTGTAAATATAAATATTCTAAAATCCCACCATCTTTTTTGACATTTTCATGCAATAGCCTTCGTAATACAAAAATTGCATCTCTATTATCTATATAGTGCATCTTAATAGAGTAATATTTCTAAAACTTTATCCACGTGTTGTGGTCTACCGGCAAGGATGCTACTCGATGTGACCCGGGTTCAACCCCACGACGAATATCTTATGTATAAGAAGTATTTACTCAATTAAAAACATATTTCTAAAACTTTGCATTATCATAGTCTACTTTAACAACTTTATTTATTGTTTATATTCTGCATCTTAATAGAGTAATATTTCTATAACTTTCTATTATCATAGTTCACTTTAACAACTCTAGATTGTTAGTTTAACCACAATAACTACAATAAATAGTTTAGCAATTTCAAGAAGTCAAAAGTTTGTGTCTAAATTTTATCAAGGGATATATGCATAATAACTAAACTTTGAATCATTATATAATATAAATGGAATTCATTTTAATCCCAAATAACCAATTTAAAAATATTTTATTATTTTTAGTGAGTTATGAAATGAATCTTATTCATATTATAACGATATTTTAATAAATTATAATGGTATTATTATAATAAATAGTTTAACAATCTCAAAAAGTTGAAAGTTTCAATCTAAATTCTATCTCATAATCCAATCAACAACCAACAACTTATATAATCCATTCAACCATGAAGTCCGTATGATATCCTTTTTGTTTGCTTCAACATGCAAAACTTCTACTCACTTCACAAAATCATAGTTCGTTTTACCAAATCTAGACTATTAGTTTCCTCTAATGCATTGATCTATAAATGGATCCCCTAAAACATTTTATAAATCTTTCGAACATTATTTTAAATTTGCTTCTTTCAAACTTTTCTTGTCACCTTCAACTAAACTTATTACTTCCTCTAACTATGGAAAAGAAAATTTAACTTCTCCTATTTATTTGCTAGCCTACTTGCACATTTTTTCCCTTCCCCTAATATATGTGTAAACTTGATTTATTCAAATTTTGTAACAAAGTCTATTATTCCCATAATTATCTCTTGTGTGTTCCATGGAGCCTTTACTTTTCTCAAAATTGTATTTATTAGTATTAATGAATTTTCTTTCGTCCATACTTTGTTCCATTTCATTTGTCTATGTATTTTTAATCCTTACAAAACCTCCCAAGCTTCATCTTCATTATTTGTCTTAAATCCACTATTGAAAGCATAATATGACAAAATATCATCCCTACTATTTTTTTATTATTCCTTCTCTTGTTGGTCCTAGATTTCCTTTAGATGCTCCATCAAAATTCAATTTGACCAACTTTGCTTTCAATGGTTTCCACTTTATATTTTTTGCCTTCCTTTTGTTTCTTCTATACCCACCATCATAATTCCAATTGATGACTTGTATCCATCTATAAAGGATATTTGCTTCATGATTAGGGATTAGGTGAGTTGATAGGGCTAATTTAGACTCCTTTATGGCTAGAAAAATCTTCCTTTTTATTACCTCTAAGTTTCTTTCATTTCCTTTAAATATTCTTCTATTATAGAAAAAGGTGAATTAGTTTTGAAATCCAAGTGAATCCTAGCTAAATTTATATAAAAGACATGAAAAATTACCTTAATTTTTCACAAAAAATTATAAAACAGTGGTGTATTTTAAAAATTTTGGTTGGAATGGATGCAAAACGAGATCCAGTTATGGTTCAGGTGTAAAAAAAGGTCCAACAATGGGTCTAGTGCATAAAATGAGCTAGCCTTGAATCAGGTGCAAAAAATAGTCTGATATCAAATTGAGTGTAGAAAATGGTTTGGCCTCGGATTGGGTGCAGAAAATGGTCTGACCTTAGATCGGGTGCAAAACATGGTTAGGACAAAAATCAGGTGCAAAAAATTATCCGACCTCAGACCAGGCACAAAAAATGGTCTAGCCTTGGATCGGGTGCAAAATAAGGTTTGACCTCAAATTCGGTGTAGATAATGGTATAACTTCAGACCAGGTGCAAAAAATGGTCCGATCTCGGATCGAGTGCAAAACAAGATCCAACCTTGGATTGGGTGCAAATAATTGTTTGACCTCAAACTAGGTGTAGAAAATGGTCCGGCCTCGGACCAAGTGCAAAACAAGGTCTAGCCTCAGATCGAGTGTGAAGAGAAATAAAGAGCCCCAATAAACTAAAACTAGAAAAATAATAATTGCATAATCAAGGGAAAAAGATAGTAGATTCACACATTACACAATATTTATCCTAGAAACACTCAAGCGGGTAAAAACCAACACAATATTATCTTATTATTGCATTAAATTGATCGTCTCTAATACAATAATATTCTTCTTCTTTTGTCTATTTCAAACCCTAATGCAAGTGCAATATATATAACAAAGGCACATGAACGGATTTTACAATATCATTAGTGAAAAAACATGGGTTCAAATATAGTAACCCTAAAAGCCCATATGGGTCTAAAAATAACTTAAACCCTGGTGAGTATAGGTACAGAGTATCCAGTTTATTTTAGTGTTAGCCCTACCAGAATAACATGAAAAATATTCAACATATTTCCAACATTCTCCCACTTGTTGAATACTTTCCATAGGGGCCAACAACTTCCATTGTCAACTATCAAGGACAACCATGCCCAAAGATCTTCTACACCAATTTGAGTAGGGTTGGCCTTTGTTAATGAATCAATAGTATTCTTCTTTGTATCAACTTTCTCCAATATCACCTGGTTCTCTTCAACCATCTCTCTCACAAAATGGTACTTGATATCAATATATTTTGATTGATCATGAAAACCAAGATTATTGGCTAAAAATATTGCACTTTGACTATCACTGTTAATTCTCATAGCCTTCTGTTTAAGACCAACTGTTGAACACAACCTCTGTAGCCACACTACTTCTTTATAGGCATGAGTTGCTGCAATGTACTCTGCTTATGTAGTGGATAAAGAAACTGATTGCTTTTTACTCATCCAACTTACTGCCTATCTAAACAACTTGAACACATAAACACTTGTGGATCTTCTCTTATCAATATCTACATCCCAATCAGCATCCATAAACCCTTGTAGATTTACAATATTATTACCTTCAAAATTTCTCCATAACATATAGAATAATCTATAGTTCCATGCAAGTATCTGAAGATCCTATTCATAGTAGTCCAATGTTCCTTTCTTGGTTTTGACATATATCTGCTAACTACTACCACTGCATGTGCAATATCAGGTCTAGTACAGATCATTGCATACATGAAACTGCCCATAACACTAGCATAAGGAACATGGTGTATTTCTTCAATTTCCTAATCTATTTTGGGACATTGTTCAGTAGATAACTTTTGACCAATTAGATATGGAGTACATACTGGTTTAAAATCATGCATTCTAAACTTCTGTAGTATCAAATAAACATATTTCCTTTGATTTAACCATAAATTTTTATTTGCATGATCCCTTATTATTTCCATACCCAAAATAAATTTTGCAACACCCAAATCCTTCATGTCGAATTCGAAAGATAACTGATATTTAAGTAACTTTATCATCTGCTTATTGTTACTAATTAACAACATGTCATTCACGTACAATACAATGATAACAAAATTTTCACCTTTCTTTTTGAAATATACACATGGATCTGCTTTGCTTTTTCCAAAGCCCAAGTGTCAAGACAAACCTGTCGAATTTTTGGTTCCACATCCTTGGAGACTACTTCAACCCATAAAGAGACTTATTTAGCTTGCATACCAAGTCCTCCTTACCTTTTACCTTAAAGCATTCTAGTTGTGACATATATATCTTCATCAAGTTCACCATGTAGAAAACTTATCTTTACATCCATCTGCTCTATTTTAAAATCAAAAGCAACAAAAATAGCCAATAGAAATATGATTGAAGTTAGTTTAGCCACAGGAGAAAAAATCTCATCAAAGTCAATTCCCTCAACCTGAAAAAATCCTTTTGCTACCAATCGAGCCTTGTACTTCTCCAAATTTCCTTCTACATTGTACTTCTTCTTGAATAACCACTTACAACCAACAAGTTTTTTGCCAAGAGGTAATTTCACCAAGTCCCATGTCTTATTTTTATCCAATGACTCCATTTCTTCTTGCATAGCCCTTTTCCAAGACTTATTCTAACTTGACTGAAGTGCCTCATTTACAGTCTTGGGTTCTTCAAATTAAATGCAGAATAAAAATTTGAAGGACTATAACTATCTGGAAGTCTTCTCTCTCGATCTGATCTCCTCAAAATTTGAGTTCTAGGTTCTACATCTTCAACTTTCTCCTCATCTTCTTCCTCTGAATATATCTCTTTAGAATATCTCTATAATTTAGGTTCTACCACTAGTTCTTCCACTTGTTCCAATTTTACTTGCACTATTTTTTGTTCTTCGCTTGGTTGTATTTCCTATTTTAAAACCCCTTTTGTTTCTCTAAAGATCACATTATGACTATAAACAACCTTCTATGTTTTTGGGTTCCACAACTTATATCCTTTAACACTAGTCCTATAACCTACACATGCATTTTTTAGATTTATAGTCTAGCTTAGTCCTTTTCTCTTTTGGGACATACATATAAGCATCACAACCAAAAACCCATGTCTGAGAGAGGGTTTCTTACCAGTCCATACTTCTTGTGGAGTATTGTCCCCCAAAGTTGAGGTAGGAGACCTATTGATGAGATAACAAGCTGTTAACATAGCTTCTACCCAAAACTTCTTTCAAACCCTACACCACTTAGCATACTTCTAGCTTTATCCATTAATGTCCTGTTCATCCATTCTGCAACCCCATTTTGTTGTGGATTATACCGAGTTGTTCTCTACCTTTCTATTCCACAATCCTTGTAAAACTGTTCAAGTTCATTAGAGCAATACTCACCACCATTATCACTTCTCAAAACCTTTATATTTTTCTCCATCTAATTTTCTACAAGAGCCTTAAACTCCTTAAATTTATTAAAAACCTTAGATTTGTTTCGTAGAAAATATATCCATGTCTTTCTTGAGAATTCATCTATAAATGTAACAAAATAGATAGATTTACCTAAGGATGGTACTTTTCCTGGTCCAAGCACATCATTGTGAACTAGATGTAGAATTCCTTTAGATCCTGTAGCACTACTTGGAAACTTAACTCTAGTTTGTTTCCCAAAAACACAATGCTCACAAAAATCAAAATTTAATGGGCAATCAGAAATTCCTTCAGCCATACCTTTCATTTTCAATGCTTGAAGTCCTTTCTCACCAATGTGCCCCATGCGTTGATGCCACAACGTTGTCTTCTCTATAGGAATACTCAAAGCCATTTCAGTCGTATTATTTTCCTGTACCACTAAAGAGTTATTACAATTAATACTTATAGTGCTAGCCTCAATTTTGAACAAATTTCTAGTGCAAACTCCCATTATCAACACTAAATATCCATGAACCATCTTGCAACTATCCTTATTGAATACCACATTCACACCTACATCATTCATCTTACTCATGGATATCAAATTTCTTGCGAAACCCAAAATATGTAATGCACTAGGAAGGGTTTTAATTATTTCATATTTTAACCTTAGCTTGACTCTTCCTCGACCTATTATTTTATATGTCAAATTTTCTTCCAAGAAGACTTTACCTCCATCTATCTTTTCATATTCACTGAACCCCTCCCTATGAGGAGTCATATGAAAAGAAGCACCTGAGTCAATCAACCATGAGTCATCACATTCACTTGAGCAACCTGTAGCTAAGAATAAGGCCCCTGAATCTTCACTTATGGTATTCTTTTTTGTAGAAGTTACTTTATCATATGCTTGATTATTATCAGCCTTTTTAGATCTACAATCTCTTTTATAATGCACTGATTTACCATAATTTCAGCATTTTCTCTTTTTTTTTTTTGGGCAACATATTTACCTTTAGATTTTGATTTCTTTTCTTTTGATTTATTAACTCCTGATTTCTTTTTGCTTCTTTCTTGAGAATTGCCTATCACAACCAAGGCATCCTTTTAATGATAATCCTTAGAATATTTTCGTCTCATCTCCTCAGATAGTAAAGTTCCTACTATATCCTCTAATTTCATTGTAGATGTAGTATTGGTGATAGCCATAACTAGGTTATCCCATGAATTAGGTAATGAACAAAGTAAAGTAATACATTTTTTCTCATCCATTTTTACTTCTATAGAGGTTAGTTGACTTACCACAATGTTAAAAGCATTCAGATGTTCAACCATATAGTCACCATCATTCATCCGAAGCGAATACAACTTCTTTCAGAGAAAGAGTTTATTTACTAGTGACTTTGTCTGATACAATATTCCCAGCTTCTCCCAGAACATATTTGTGGTCTCTATAGATACATTCAATAATACCGAGTCAGATAAGCACAATCTTATAGAGCTCCTTGCCTTCATATCGATTTTTAGCCAATCCTCATCTATCATCGATGTTGGTTTTGTTCTTGAGACCACAATACACTAATTGAGTATGAATTTTTTTATTGTGGCATACCAATCTACTCTTATATATTTATGTATATTTTCTCCCATGTAATACCATACTACTATATATTTTTTTATGTGATGTAAATACAAAATATTTTTTTGTTGTTTTTGATGATCTTATATAATGATGCTTGTAGTCAAGTTTGATTTCTAATGCACTTGTGATCATGCTAGTCAAGATACGATTGTAAGAGAATGGGATGCTATTTGATGGAATATAATTAATATTTGTATAAAAATGTGTTTTCAAATAAACCCTTAGGATTGTGATCAGTCAACGATAGACCTCGAGGATGTGTCCTTATATATGACCCTAAATAGATGTTTCCCCTTGTGTGTGGTCATGAAGTGGATCCTGCGCGAGGTTGTGTTTGTAATGTTGACATCGAAGGGGTACGATACAAAAGTGTTTGAAATAAATATTTAAAAATAGCATTATTGGTGATGAATAATGTATACCCTTAAGATTAATTTTGATTAAAAATAAGGGGAGTAAGAGGAATAATATGAGTGACTAAGCATGAAATAATGTGATGGAGGTCTTGTGCTAGGCATAAGATTCCCAATGTGAAGTGAATATGAGAGACCTTACCCAGGTTTTCTCATGTCATCATCACAAAGTCCTAATGCAACTATATGACCAAGTGATTATGTATGATCAATGCAAAATTGTATATAGCAAGCAATAATGCAATATGATGAAGAAAATGACTGAGAATACATTGTACTAAGGTGATGGATATGAAATGCAAGAATAAATATTGTTTTAGCATAAATTGGTTATGCTAAAAATCATACAAATCCATGAAGATATAGTGGCATTAGCCAATCAAAATTCAATGAAAATCTTGGTTATGGAGTTGATTTTATCAAGAACCAGTATTTGTATGATTCGTGCATTCTTTTCCCATATTGATATAAATTATTATGCAAATATCTCAAAAACTAAATGTGTGTGCTTGTCAAAATTATTTACCAATTTTGAGTAAGATAATGATGCAAGACAATTTAAGAACCATTGTGTGTGCAAAAGTGAATTCATTTACCAATCTCAAGTAAGATAGAGATGAAACCAGTCATGAAGGGAATGAAGAGACTAATCTATCTTTAGGTGTGGTCAGAGGTCTCTTCAAGAGAGACGTGTCACCACATATGAGCATACTCCACTACTAGTAAAGATGGAGATAAGCTCCATAGTCAAATGATATGATCTCTATTATTTGTTGTATATTAATTTGAGTTTCTAGGCTTTAGGGAATCAGATTCTCAACAAGTCTAATGATAATTTTTACCCTATCTTTACTAGGAGTTTTATTATTATTTGTTTGTGTTGCCAAGTTTTGAGGAATCAGATTATTTACAAGTCTGATGAGAATTTTTGCCCTATCCTTACTACTTGGTGATTTTTTTATGATTTGTGTAAGATTTTTGTAAAAAATATATAATTAATTTTAGTGTTGGACTATGTGCATAATGGGATAAGCAAGAAGACTTTTTTATTCAAGGTTTAAATCAATCGAGGCATCATCCTTTTTTTAACACAAGATTTTATTAATAAGTGTGATATGTGGTTGGCTCGAAAATGGTGAAACCAAGTCCCAAAACTCAAAAATTTTCTTAGTGAAGAAATAGTGGTTTTGGTTCGAGAGATATTTTTAATCAATATCAAGAATCAATATTTTATTAAAGTGTAAATTAGGTGATTGGTTCAAAATAAACTCTTAATCATTTTAGATGACCCATGATTGACCATGGACATAATAGTGTTTGTCTAAAAATTTAAATACCATAATAAATGAATGTGACCATTTTTCATATGCAATTGGATCGATAAAAATTACGAGGTGCAAGATGCAACTACATGCTAAATGATTTATGCAATATAAGTAAGGTTATAAAATGGGCTATGTGCAAGATGATAAATGCAAAATGCTTTGTGTACAAAATGTAAGGTGGTTATGTACAATGGTGAAACATGATTCTAAGCATAGTACTTCTTGAGATGCATTATGTTGATTGGATCCTTAAGATATTTTCCATATAGTGTGGCCAAACGATATGCACTTGATCCAAATTTAGCAGTTGTGATGAATGGTCCTAACCAATTTTGTTGAAAATTACCTTTAAGATATGTTCGAGCATTAGTGTTTTTCTAATTTTCTTTGAGAACAAGATAACCAATCTTGAAGGATCTATTATGAACATTCTTTGAATATGATCATTTAATTTATTCTTGATAGGCATCATGATTCTCTAAAGCATTTATATGCTTCTCATATAATAATTCTAATTGACTTAATCATCCAAAACGATACTCATATCCTATTTTTGCATCTTGAAGCATAATCCCTAGAGAAGGTACTTCAAGTTCAAAGGGGAAGATGGCTTTGATGCCATAGAAAAATACAAAAAGGGAAACACCTATAGGATTTTTCACACTAGTCCTATAAGCCCATAAGGTAGGATATAACTAAATATTCCAGTATTGACTTGAATTATCAACCAATCTCTTTAAGATTTTGATTAAGGTTTTATTAGATGCTTCGACTTGGTAATTGCCTTGTGGATAGTAAGGAGTAGATCATCTATGTTGGATCTTATATTTTGTGCAGATATTTTTTATATTTTTATTTTTGAAACAAGTTTCATTGTCTGAAACAAGTGTAGAGGGGATCCCAATTCTACATATAATTTGATTAAAAATGAATTTAGAAGCTTGGGTCCCTGTACAAGAAGCTAATGGTATGGTTTCTACCCATTTTGTGAAGTACCTAGTTGTTGTTATATTGAATTTATGGCCATAATAAGAGATGAGATTAACCTTCCCAATGATATCGAGGCCCCATTTGGAAAAGGGCGAGACGAAAGAAATAGCTTGAAGACTTTGGGTTAGAGCATGGACAAGATTTACATGTCGTTGACACTTATCACATAGATGCACATAATCATTTGCATTCTTCTCCATGGAATGCCAATAATAACCCATTTGTAAGAGATTTTTACCTATAACACTGCCAATAAAGTGACCATCATAGGATCCATCATGCACTTCACTAAGTGCTCTTTGAGACTCTTTTATATTGAGGCATCTTAAAATAGTACCTTCAAAAGACATCCTATAAAGGGTGTTACCTAGGATGATAAAGCGGATAGCCCTTTTACATAGGATTCTACATTGGTTTCTATCTAAACCATTTGGAAATGAGCCATTTTGGAGAAAATTTAGGATATCTACATACCAAAGTTCTGATGTATCTCCAATTTCAAAGACATCGAAGGGTGTTAAACTAGATTCTAGTGACATAGGCTCTTGGATTTGGTGAATGATAATAGTAGAATGATCATCATCCAACTCCAAAGAGATGAGGGAAGTATCTGCTGCCATAGAATCTATAGAACGGTTGCCAGTGCGAGGAATGGCTTGTATGGTAATTTTGTCAAAGAAAGACATGATTTTTTGGAAAAAATATTTATAAGGGCAAAGTTTTTCATCTCAGGTTTGGTATTTGTGAGTCTCTGAAAATAGATAAAAATTTAATTTTTAAAGATAAAGTTGCATGCAAACACAATATTAAAGCCTCATATTTTGTTGTGTTATTTGTGTAAGTGAATTGAAGCTTAAATGATAAGGGAATTAATTTTTTTTATGGAGACACAAATATGATTCTTGCACCAACACCATTCATGTATCGAGATCCGTCAAAGAATAATGACCAAGAATTGGCATAGTCATCCTCTAAATTAAGGCACTCATCTAAAAATTCTACTGATAAGGGATGAGTAGATTCAAGGGGAGTAGCAACAATTTGGTCAACTATAACCTAACCTTTGATAGACATTTAACCAATAAAGGTTAAATTAAAATTGCTTAAGGTGAGAAACCATTTTTCTATGCATCCTAACAAGTAAGGTCTACTCATCAAATAGTGCAGTGGATCAAATTTTGCTATGACGAACATTCTTTGACTAAGCATGTAGTGATGTAATTTTTGCATGGAGAACACAATATCAAGGAAAAGATTTTCTAGGGGTGTGTAGTGAGTTTCATAACTCACCAAAGTCCTACTAATATCGTAGATTGCTCACTCTTTCTTTTCCTCATCATGTTGGGTGAACATTACCCCTAATGCAAGTTTTGAAGCAAATATAAATAAGATAAGGGTTGTTCTAGTTTAGGAGGGATAAGCATAGTTGGTGTAAACAAGTAATTTTTAAGAGCTTAAAAATATTCTTGACACTCAGCATCCCAATTAAATGAGGTACCTTTCTTAAGAAGCTTAAGAAAAGGTTGACATTTATCTACTAAGTTGTCAATGAAAAGATAAATAGATTGAAGTTTGACTTGTAGAATAAAAATCTTAATCGGAGTCTTGGGTGGTGGTATATTTATAATGACATCTATCCTAGTTGGATTTATCTCTATTCCTTGCATGGAAATAATAAACCCTAATAACTTTCCCGATTTGACTCCAAAAACACACTTATCCAAATTTAGACAGACTTTGTATTCTTGAAGTCAATCAAATACCCATCGAAGGTTGGGAATGTGATCTTCCTCATCAATAGAATGTGCAATAATATTATCAACATAATCATGCAAAATTTCATACATCATATCGTGGAACACATAGGTCATGGCTCGTTGATAGGTTGCACCTGCATTCTTCAAACCAAAGGGTATTACTTTCCAATAAAAGGTTCTTCGTGACATGATATAAGTAGTTTTAGAATAATTTTTTGGTGCTATGTAGATTTGGTTATATCATGAGAAGCCATCCATAAGGGATAACATCCCACTTCTAGCTGTGAAATCAACAATTTGATCCATATTAGGAAGGGAAAAGCCATCCTTGGGACATGCAATGTTGATATGTCTAAAGTCAGTGCATACCCTAATTTTCTCAGCTTCCTTCTTTTCCATAAGAACAATGTTTGATATCCAATCAGAATAGTCGATGACTTGAGTAAAACCAACATCTAAGAGCTTTTGGATCTCTTCCTTGACCAACAAGGCAACCTTAGGATGCATTTTTTTGAATTTTTGTTTTATGAGTTTTGCATCAGGATGAACCCTCAAATGATGCATGACTAAAAATGGGTCTAAACCAGGCATATCTGTGTAGGTCCATGCAAAGACATAAATGTATTATATGAGGAGACTCATATATTTAGCTTGTTTTCTTCATTCAAAGTAGCTCCTATTTTAATCATGCGAGGGTTGTCTTCATTGCCAATATTAGTTTTCAAAATGTCCTCTATCACAATATTTAAATATCTTTAAAATTTGGGAGGAGTGGGTGAAATACCCATTTCTTCAAGTTCTTATAAGGGTAAATTTGTCAATTAATCTTATATAGTGGACATTTGAATGTGTGTTATACATGGGATGGATCCATCGAAAAAGAAACTGTTTTTGCATGATATCATCATGTGTGATGTCATAAAATACATATCCTTCCACACATTCATTTGAAGTGGCAAAAATTTTAGGATAAATCACAAAAATCATATTGCAGTAGTTATTGGAGGAAAAGGGAGGTTCTTCACCCTTTTTTATCCTTTTCAGGTATTGTTGATTTTCTAAATATTCATCATACGTGATCAAATGATCATTGTCATCGAAGGGAAAAGGTTGGAATTTTGTGAGGATGTAGCCAATACCACATCACATAGGTGACTCTTCAACATTGAGATATTTATGTATGTCATTTTCCAACCAGCCTAACCCTTTGCCCCTATAACCCATGTTAGACATAATTTGCTAAGAAATTATGTATCTGTCTAAAAAATAACAATGGGAAAAACTACTTTTGTCAAAAAATAAATTTCTATTAATGATAATTTCATCTATGGAATATCCCACATAAACTATAGTATAACTACCAACATGGTATACATCTCCTTTCTTGCGAGATAGTCCTATCGTACATGGATATGGTGTTAGCTAAGACTAGATAGAATCTTGCATGGAAAAATTCTTATGTTTAGATGGCGATAGTATGGTGGATAAATTAGTTAGCACCTTGTCTATGAGATAATATGATGTGGAGGGATATGTTGTATGTGTATCAACATATGTAGAAGGGATAGATGAAGAGGGTAGATTTGATGTAGATGAGGGTGGATAATGAGTAGGAGGTGATGACGAGAATAACGAAGGACAAAAAGGAACTGAAGAACACAAGATTATACTAAGAGGGGAGGTGAATAGTATAAGATCAACTTTTACTTTTCTTTTTTTTAATGATAACAGTAATAATATCAATGTAGTAAATGAAACAATGCACAAATCATCACACACATGAGAGACATAGATTTAATATGGTTCTCCTAATTTGGGCTACATCCACGAATAAAATCATTTTTATTAGTTTCCTCAATCAATCACTTGGGAACCAATTACCTATTACAATTTTTATGGGTACCAACCCAAAGGAGACATCAATCCCCTATACTCAAGTTCATAGAATTCTATCCACAAGAGACCTCTATCCCTACTACTTTGGCTAGTGGATATCTATCCATAGGAGAGATTTGTCCCCTCTACTTTGTTTAGTGGACCTCTATCATAGGATATATTTATCCCCACTACTCTGGCTAGTGGACCTCTATCCACAGGAGACCTTTATCGCCACTAATTTGGCTAGTGGAACTCTATCCATAGGATACCTCTATCTCCACTGCTATTGCTAGTGGACCTCTATCCACAAGAGACCTCTATCCCCACTGCTGTGGCTAGTGGACCTCTATCCATAAGAGACCTCTATCTCCTCTGCTTTGGCTAGTGGACCTCTATCCACAGGAGACCTCTGTCCCAACTGCTATGGCCAGTGGACCTCTATCCTCTCTGCTATGTTTACCTCCAAAGCTAGGACACACCTTTGCTTAACTCTAATTCAAATATTCACACACTACATGCACAAATCTATCTCAACTTTATCTCTAATAAGCACACATTACATGCACAAATTTGTCTCAAATCTATCTCAAATTTGCACACATTACATGCACAAATCTATCTCAACTCTGTCTCAAATATGCACACATTACATTCACACATTTATCTTAACTTATCCAAAATCTACACACATTACATGCACAAATCTGTCTCAAATTTGTCCCAAATCCATACACATTACATGCATAAATCTATCTCAATTCTATATTAAATTTGCACACATTACATGCACAAATATACCTCAAATTTATCTTAAATTTGCACATATTACATGTACAAATCTATGTCAAACCTGCTTCAAGTCTTCTCACAAGACTTGCTCAAATCTACCTCAAACTTACTTCAAGTCTTCTCACAATACTTGATCAAATCTGCCTCACTATCTCTGCTCAAATCTACTCTAACAGAACCCATTTCAAGTCTTCTCACAAGACTTGATCATAACACATGCTCAAAACTTGCTCAAAACACATACTCAAATATTACTCATATCACATGCTTTGATCAAAGCACATCAAACATATTCTACCCATAATTATTTTAACCTATTGAACATATAGAGAATGATATGCATTGAAAAATGCTCAATATGTTTTTCACATTCATTAAGTTCATAGCTTTCACATGTCTCACATTTATTGCATTCTAAAGGTAGCTCTAGTCTAGCATTTGATAACTGACCTTCTTATGTATTTTCCACAATCAAAACTAATGCACACTCTAGCTTCAGAAATAGGATTTCTAACACTTGCACATTCACTTTCAATGACACTCAACCAATGCATAATTTGTTCTCAAACCCTAGCACATATATTTCCAATCTCATTTAATAATGAAGCACAACTTATTCACAAATCCTAGCACATGTGTTTCAATATCATTTAACAATGAAGCACAACTTGTTCACAAACCCTAGCACATGTGTTTCCAATATCATTTAACAATGAAGCACAACTTGTTCACAAACCCTAGCACATATATTTCCAACAATGCACATGAACCTAATCCTTATATATCCTCTTTATGACATCAAAATATTTTCCCAACCAAACACCTTAAGAAAGGAATAATGTCACTGTACCTCTTAATTTGCTTTGATGAAGTTGTGCCCTCAAAACCTATCTCAAAAGAATTTCCCTTTCAAAGTGCCACTTCAAAAAATGGTTAGTAGGTCTCTCTTTCAAAACATCCACATTAATTTTCTTCCCAAGAAGATGTGCACAACAAAATCTGAAGATAATGCTCTATGGTTCCTTTTGGTTTCACAAGATGAAACTTTAACAATGAATCAAACCCTTCAAATTTTCCCTTTTCTCAAAGCAAAAATACAATCAATATTTAAACCAAAATGACACCTTATAACTCCTACTTTCACAATGCAAAATAATTTTCAACACACCACATGCATTCAACAACCCAATGTTCAAATCACAATATTCATATAACCATGTACACCTTATAACTCCTATTTCTTTTAATCAAAACCCAAATCATAGAATATTTAATTTCTCATTACAATTTCAAATAAGAATTTTTACACCTTATATCTCCTAAGGTTAACAATCAAATTTTATAATTTTCATATAAACCTTAACACCCCTTATTTCTCCTAAGGCTCAATGAGATATTTCCCTTATACAAAATAACAAACAATTTCCTTTTAAATTTCTATAAGAATTGTGTTCATACCTTAATAATGTGCCATGTGAACCAATTTTTTTCTCTATCTTGTAAACATACCACACGATCAATTTTTCTCATCCCCCAAAAAAATTCTATGCGATTGATTTTTGCTGTGCCTTGCAAAATGACATTCGTAGGTTTTGAACCTGGTACCACGTACTTGCCAATGCCTTAGCGCTAGCCTAGTGACCAGTTAAGCTAGCCACTCGCTTAAGTCTTATAATGCAGTAACTTGTTTTTGTCTTCCTCCTTACAGGCCTAAAAAATTCGAAATCCTTTTTTGCCTTGTAAAAGAGCATCTGTGAGAATTAAAATTGCAACCTCCTCCTTTCCAATTCCCTAGTGCTATCCTAGCAACCAGTTGGACTAGCCATTCACACGTGTTCCAATAAACTACACAATGTCCTTTTGACCTCTTCTTTGCCTACGCAAACCCCTTATTTTTATTATTTTCAATGCATGAAAGGATACACGAAAATCTACGCACATGATTGAAAACCTTAGCAAGCCCACCAAAATAAAATAATTTAAAACCTTTATATAGTCTTTGAAGTGCATGAGGATACGTCGACGCATGAGATTGACATATTTCAAATTGAATTTCATGAGGATATTTAAATTGGTATAGGTGATGACTTGATCATCATCCGTTGGTAAGGGTTGGTTTTTATTGGGGATGTAGCATATGCCACATCTTCCAAGCCATAGTGCAACTTCCAAAGGCTCTTTGATGTCTTATTGTTGAGGCCCCAAGCCTTTACCTTCATATCCCATTTTGGATAGGATATGCCTAGGTAGTGGATAATCATTAGATGAATAGCAATAGGTAAAGGTTCTCTTTAATGGTGAAGGGTTGCTACCATGAATATTCTCCTCATGAGATATTTCCACATAGATAAAGGCACACATGTCAATGTGTACTACTTCACCCTTTTTATGGGGTAAACCCATGGTTCGAGGTGAAGGTGGTAGCTTAGTTAGATCTAGAAGAGGACTTTGAACTAATTGATTGACTTGATCCTATGATGAAATAATGGTTGGTGGTTCCTCACTAATTTAGAAATTTTTAAAATTTTTGGTGATTTTTGGATATGGATAATATCTAGAAGAAGAAATGAAATAAGTAAGAGAAGAAGAACAAATTTTATGGAGACTGTTGGACAGAAAATGACCTTTGATTGGGTTTGCTCAACCATTGAATAGTATTGGAATGGGTGAGGGTCACTTTGGATGGTGATAAGTTGATATTTGAATTCATAATTCAAGCATTGGTGAAGAGTAGAAGGGACATCCCTCATGGCATGAATCCAAGGGCATCCAATAAGATGATTGAAATATGTATGGCAAGGTACTACATAAAACAAGGTGTTTAGGATATTGGGTCATAACTTAAGGGGAAGGGATATAATGTGACAGGCCTCTTAGAATTAATTATTAAAATATTTAATGATGACATCTAACTTGGTTAAATCTTCCTCCCTTAATCCAAAATTTTGGAAGAAATTGTAACTACATATGTTGAGGGAGGAACCATTGTCTACCAAGATCCTCTTGATAAAATTTTCCCCAATATATGTAGTAATGTAAAGAGGAGAATCCCCTTATAAGGTTGATGGAGGAATATCATCATCATAAAAATATATGTGGTTAAAACCAAGAGCATCTATGACAATGACTATGTAACTAGGTGGAAGGTCTTGTGGGATAGTTCGTTGGCTTAAAATATTAACCAAGGCTTCCCTATGAATATGAGAAGTCTATAGAAGCTATAAGAGAGAATATTAGTGGATGTACTAGCAACTTGTTTTCTTAAGTCAAAGGAGAGCATTGGTTGAGGTTTTAGGATTAAAGTTGACTTTTTTGTACCCATACTCTTCTTTTGGGTATTCCTCAAGACTAAAGGTGGTCTAGAGGGTTGATTGGATGTTACAGGTACTTTCTTGTAGGGTTGTTGAGCTTTTTGGGTCTGAGCTTGTTATCTTATAGTTGATACTATCATACTAACCATATTATTGTATGGGGGTGGTACATTTTTATAGTACACTTGGTTGGTTGTCTATTTATTTTGAATGGCTAGGGGATTTTGGAAGATCCCCATATCTTGGTTATTTTTTGGTTATTTATGGCCTCAATATTGATCAGTTGGACTTTGGTGGTTCGATGTAGGTTGTGAATCATCTATGATAAGGTGAACCTCATAAATCAGATCTTGAACCATGTGTTTCAATCACTTACATTGATCTATCATGTCTCTATCCACCCTATGGTACTCATAGTGTTGGTCACATTTATACCTAGTTGTCATTGTAGCAGGTTGTTTTATGGTGGGCAATTTGATCATATTAACCTTCAATAATTGTTTAAGTACTGATGATAAGGGTTGGTTGAGTACTATAAAATTTATTGGTGGGGATCATTGAGGTTTGATAAGTATCAATTTCTATAAGGTACTTGTTGTATTGACATTATTGGTTTATCTATTATTCATGACCCCATCACTAACTACATGCTTGTTCTTGTATTGGTTCTTCGTTGATATTTATTCTTTCTTTTTTGGTTTAATTTGACCCCTTCTTATAACAGATTTCTCAACTCTTCTGCCTAGATCTATTGCTTGTTCAAAATAGGTGATAGTTATTGTCTCTAGCTCATAGTTAGAGGATATTGAGAAATTTCTCTAATATTTGTGGTCATGGTAGTAACATATGTAGGGTTATGAAATGGATTTACATTATGATTTTGTGAATATTGAAATAAAACATTAACATGAATGTTATGATGAGAATTAATTTGATGTTGGGATAGTCCAACTTCATCAATGTGAATGTCATTTTGTAGAATTTTATACAAAACTATTTGTTTTATCTACAAAAGTTCATCATATGGTCATATGTTTTAAACACAAATTGACCATGAGGACCTTATATTGGATCAAATTTGTTATTTGTTGTTGTATATATTTTTTCTTATATGTTTGGGTTTTCCCTATCTATTTGATCATCCTCGTTCTAGAGAGGATTCTAATTAGGCTTTAAAATATGTTTCTTATTATTAAGGGTTTGGATCCATAGGATAAGAAAAAAGATGATTCAAAACTAAACTACACGAGGCACAAATGTTGTAAAATTCTATAAGTATTTTTTAAATTTTCTAATCTACACAAACAAAATTTGATGGTCTTATTTATAGTTTAAAAAAAGATACAAAAGGAAAAGGCTTCCTAAATGGCCACTAAGGATGTGTTCATGTTAGGTTCACCAAATATGTAGGGGGAGAAAATAACCTACATTGAAAATTCTTGACGGATCCACTGGGAGCCAAGGTAACTGTGGGGCTATGTTTCTCTACACCCAGGGGCTTGAGGATTGAATGGTTTATCAAGATTGCTTTAAAAAATCACTCCAAGTTTACGATGGAAGGGTTTGATGTGTTTATTGGAATACACCTAAGTTTTGTCTTTTAAAAGAAATAAACTATTTCACTAACCAAAAAAAAAATTGTAAATGCAATGCAATAAATACATATACAGATAAAAAAAACTACCTTAAGGATGATTCTTATTTTGAATGCACTCTAATCCTAAAAATGTAAGAAAATAAACTTTACCATTTCTTTTAGATAAGGTACAAGAGGTAATGCACATAAAATTTAGCCTATGGTGCAAACTACACTAAAAACTAAAGTAAAACAATTTCTTTCCTTTTATGACTTAAAGAAAATGAATTCTAATTTCTTTAATTAATCTACTAAAATATGGTTGGATTTTAAGTTTATTGTGTTTTTATAATTATATAAAAACATAAAACAAATTATGTGCACACAAAAAACAACCTAGAATATTAATGGAACACTTAATTGTCCTAACGTCTATCCTTGCACTGAATTTTCATCCTGAATCTTGCGAACACGAATCCAAACAAACCTATAAATGAAAATAGAAACTAAAAAAATATTAGTGTTCAGAGGCCTACTTAAACCAATATGAAGGATAAGCTTGTAGGAAAAATAGTAAATCCCCCTTGGTATTTTTAGCTGATCTTATGAAGAAACAAGTGCATTTGACCTTTTGGAAATGACAATTAACATGCAAGAAAGAAGCTACGACTCTAACAGTGTACAAAAGAAAACACAAAAGTGCAAAACACAAAATATAATAGGGGAACCAGAGGATTTTCCCCTAATATATGATCACTGAATTCATGCCTTGTGATGTGCAACCATGGATTTGTGATGGTAGAAGAAAGACAGAGAGTAGAATGTAGATAAAATGTTCTATGATGCACTCACCAAATTCATATCCTATAAAGGACAACCACAAATTCATGATAGGGAGAAGAGTGGATGAAACAAAGGGTTTTGTCACAATAACAAAATTCATGCCTCATACAAATGGAAAACATATTTGGGATACAAGAAAAATAAAATACAAATGTAATCTAAAAATGATAGAATGAGATGCATACTAATAGAAGAAACATAGATGGAAGAGAACATAAAAGCTATAATGCAGTCTAAAAACATAACAAAATATTCCTAATGTAGTAAATATGTGAAATACGTAATGCAAATGGAGATAACAAAATGTAAATACTCTAAATACAAGCAACAACATGCAAAAGAGCGTATAAATGACCTACATATTAAACCATAATAGATTTATGCAATAATGGATCTTAGTGTAACAAGAATGCATAAGAATGAATTTAAAATATACTCTATAGTGAAGATGGATGTAGGAAGTAAAGTAAAATCCCATATAAGATAGAAGTAAGTAAACTAGAAGCACCTAAATTTTAAATGACTAAACTATAAAAAAAATGGAAAAATAAATAGAGGGTTGAAGGACAAAAACAAAAGAGGTAAGCCTTTATCCTTGTGCAATGATAGAGCTAAAGAGTATTCCTTGTACACATCAGTCATCACTTCCTTTCCACTCATAGCTATCCAAGGATTGCATAAATAAAAGTCAAAGAGCTTGCAAATAGAATATGGAAGATTGAACATTAGAATATGATAGATAGAACATGTCCAATTCAAGGATGGAAGATGATGATGGGAGCTTGCAAATAGAACATAGCAATTTGTAGATGGGTGCAAATCGAAGATGGATATAAAAGAGAACTCAACCCCTCTATTTATAGAGGGTCTGAGGATAAGGTAGGAAGGTAGTAAAACATAAAAAACTAGGTTTAGGATTGAAAGGAAAAAACTATGGTGCAAGGGTCAGGGTTTTGAGATGAAAACCCTAAATCATTGGATTCATGGTTGATTTGAGATGACTGTGAATACATGAAATCTAGCTATTGGAGGTGAGATAGCACCAAGGTGATAAAACCAAATTCATGGTTGGTCTTGGATGATTGCAAATTTGGTGAGGCTAGGAAAGGATGACAAACTAAGGGGTGGGGAGCTGAAATATTGTACTTTGCAACTTTGAGTGGATTCCTAAAAATCTAAGGGAAAATTGACTCATTTGGCTAGGTTAAGTTTTTGTGTCTACACTTACATTTAAGAATATTAGCCCAAAGTAGATATTGTTCCTTGGTCAATCTCCAACCTATTTTAGTTATCATTGCTTTATAGAAATGCTACAACTTACTTATCCCTAGACTATATTACCTCTTCGAAGAGTAAAATAGATCCCATGATACCAGAACAAGCCTCTATTTTCTTTTACCCCCTTCCCAAAGAATCCTTCTAAATATCTGCTCTATTCTATTTCTGACCTTATAGGCTATTATGAAAAGTGACATGTAGTAAATAGGGATACTTTGTAATGTTACCTATAGAAGTTGTAATTTCTCAGCTTGAGATATCATATTATCCTTCCACCCTAGCAACTTCCTTTGAATATGATCTATGACTAGAGCCCACATTTCTTCTTTTAATCTACCTATGAAAAGAGGTAATCCAATGTAGGTAGCTAGAAATTTTGATATGCTACATCCCAAAATCCTAGATATTTTTTGTTGCACCTATCTAGATGTGTTGACAAAATAGACATGAATTTTAATGAAATTAACACTTTTATTGGAATATCTTTCATAAAGATATAGGATATTGAGTATTTCCTTCACTTATATTATTTAGGCTTCAACTAATATGATAGTGTTATCCATGAATTGCTAGTAAGACATTGTTGCAACATTACCTATATGTTTAACTCCTTTTATATTTGTTGTGGTAGTGACTACACCCAAAGTTCTACCTATAGCTTCAACCATGATGATGAACAAATACGAGGATATAATATCTCATTGTATTAGAACTCATTGTCCCCTAATAAAACATATATATATATATATATATATATATATATATATATATATATATATATATATATATATATATATATATATACCATTAACTATGATAAAAACTTTGCTAAAGAGATACATATTTGTTATCTACTATCTCCACTTAATTTCAAACCCAAAGTTTTACATTACCCTATCCAAGAAAATCCATGACACTCGATCATATGTTTTATTCATATCTAGTTTAAATAGCTTACCTACAACACCCCTATTATCCATTTAATGCAATATTTCATGTATTGCCATCACTCCATATACTATTTGTATCCCTTGAGCAAAGCCTCCCTACATAGAAGGGATAATCCTTGGAAGTACCTGTTGACAATTTTGTCAAATTTCTTAAGGGGTAGAAAAAGAAAACAAATTTTGTACAGTGTTGTGTAAAGCTTTTTGCTTTGTTTTATTTTGAAAAGATGCAAAAATTTTGGCTTCCAATGCCACCCCTTTGTATGTAAAAATAGAAAAGAAAGAACTTCGCTGCCAAAAAAGCTAGGGAAAAGAGCTTCGCTGAAGGAAAATGAAAAGAGCTTCGCACCCGAAGCATTTCCAGCACTACTTTGGGTAAAAGTTTTGCGAAGTAGTTTTCGTCGAAGAAAAATACAAGGAAAAGAGAATGAAACTACTTTGCACTCGAAGCGTTTCTAGTAGCTACTTCGGGTGAAAGTTGAGCGAAGCGACGTACAGAAGAAAAGAAAGCTTCGCACCTGAAGCATTTTTGATACTGCTTCGAGTGGAGTTTTTTTTGCGAAGTAATATCACCGAAGTAGAATACAAAAGCAGCGTTCGAAAGAACAACTTTTTCGAAAAGCAAGGGCAAGAAATCTACTTCAGGATCGAAGCATTTTTAGAAGCTACTTCGGGTAAGATTTTTGCAAAGCAGTGTGTCGAAGTGAAATACAAAGAAAAGGGGGTAAAACTACTTTGCATCCGAAGTATTTCCATCAGTCACTTCGATCGGGAAATCAGCGAAGCGAAACTCAAGGAGCATTGAAAGTACTTCACCAGGAAGTTGCCAAAGTACTCACTTCGGGCCCCTCCATTAGCGAACAACTTTTACTTTGCCAAAAGCTCATTGCAAAGCATTTGCTTTGGCTAATTTTGTGTGAAGTACTTTTGCCCGAAGTAAAAGGATGCAATGTCTTCTGAAGACAATTGCTTCGGCCAAAATTCTCCCAAACCACAGTTTAGAAAGAGGGTTGCAGCGAAGCATTTCCCGAGGGTGTCAGTGAAGTAATTTGGTCAGCGAAGTGACAAAGATGAAGAGCCCCATTTTGCGAAGCGAATATGCTTCGACACTCCTCACCCCCGAAGTAGTTTTGCGAAGCTCAATTTTTTGAAGTACATACCAAAGAGGAGTTTTTGCTTCGGCCCAAAATCATTGTGAAGCAAATTTGTGAATGAAAACTTAGCGAAGCGCTTCACGAGCACACTTTCCAAGCCAGGTATTTTCCCGAGGTGATCAAGTGCCTCATAAATGCAATTTTTCATGCCCAGCAAGCTCGCTGCTCATTTTTGGCAATAAAAAATGAAGTATCAAGCCATGATGGAGAGCCCGACGAGCATGGCGGCCACTCGAGCACCACACCTAGAGATCAAGGACATCTAGATGGCTCATCAATGCACCTTTCCATGGTTGACCTGGTTGCAATTGCCAGTTTTAGTAACAAATTTGAAAACTTGGTCACGAGAGCCTCGAGGAGACAAATTCTTAGGGCTCGAGGGCGTACTCTTCTTTGCTATGTAATTATGACTCAGAGGCCCGGGTCCTCTATAAAAATCTAGGCATTGTAATAAGAAAAGTGGGGGGAACTATCTGCTAGAAAGCTGCTGTAACTTGATGTCCTACGATTAATACTAAAAGGTTTTGAGCTCAATTATTCTCTTTTATGCCACCTTCTATGCTTGATTCTTTTGTCTTTCTTCATTTGTATATCGAGATGCTGAACTCTATGTCCGGTGTGTGATCGGGGACTATGCCCTGAAACTCGTTCTGAAGGATACATAGGAGTTGAAAGACGTCGTATTGGATTTCTTTTATGCTACCTTTTGAGCTTGATTCTTTTATCTTTCTTTGTTTGTATGTTGGATGCTGAACCCTGCATCCGATGTGCGATCGGGGAAGGTACCCTGAAACTCATCTGAAGGATACATAGGAAAATCTACATTGCGTTTCTTCCATTTATCTTTGGTGTTCTTTGCTTCTATTCAAGTTGCTAGTTGGTGTTTGTGCTTCCTGTTCTCTCCCATTTTACATCACCGATTTCTCTAACCCTAACTCCTCTTATCTCTTTCCTGCACTCTTATCTTCAAACACCCAAGTAGTTTAGCATAGGAGCCAACATTTCTTCGGAGATTGGCATGAGGGGCATCTCTTCCCTTCGGCCTTTCAATGTTGGTCCAGGTCTAGGGCGCATACATTTACTCAAAATCCTTTCCTAGGAAGATTTGATGACCAACAATTTTTGGCACGCCCGGTGGGACCCGACTGTATTTGTCTTAGAAATATGCATAACCAGTCAAGGTCCCATATTTTAACGCAAAACCTATCTTCACCGGGGCCAATAGTTTTAAACTAGTTCCCGGTGTGACTTGGTCAGTCTCACCTGACTAGTGGTAGTGAGGACTGATGACCTCATTACTGAAAGACTCTTAGCATCTTGCGACTCTGTTTACCCAAGAATATTTAAGCTGAAAAGACTAGTACCAAAATTCTGTGCCTTCATGCAAACAAGATGGAGAGTTAAGAATAGAGGAGAGGAAACCAAGTTCTTTGAGCTAGATATTGACGCCTTCGGGGAACAATCAAGGTTGATCACCCCCGAGTCACTATTACAAGGAACATCCTCTATTGACAGACAAGGCTCAACTTTTGATAGTACATCTAGTTTTCCTCCCAATCCTCTCAACTCACCAAAGCATCCTAATCCCTCCATTCCTATTAGTTGTCCTATTAACAGTCAAGGGGGAGCTTCGAGAATTCCTATTTCTCAAAATCTAGGAGCAAGTATGGCACAACAACAACAAAAAAAAAAAAAAAAAAATGCAGTAGCAACAGTTGCCCAAGTTGTGCCCAGCATGGGATTCCTTGTCACTACTGAATTTAGCAGGACAAGGGCAAGTGTCGCCTGCTGCCATAAAGAAAATCCCAACGTTCGATGGAACTGGGAAGACTGCTTTAGAGCATATCCAGGACATAATATCTCTTGCGGTGATCCATGACATTACAGAAGAACAAATTATGATAAAGCTTCTGGTTCTTTCCCTTAGAGGAAAACTCCTCTACTGGTACAAATCTCTACCACCCGGTAGCATTACGGGATGGGACTAGTTAGCTGGGAAAATGATGGGAAAATTTAACGAGTCTTTCGATCCTACTTCTCTTCTACATCAGTTCACTTCGATCAAGAGACATCCACAAGAAGAAATCACAGATTTCAATGTTAGGTTCGCTCAAACTTGGTAGAGAGTGCCAGTTGGACTTTGGCCAACCGACGAAGCTGCAATACTCTATTTCCTTCAGGCTTTCAATCCTCATTTTAGCCTCATGGTAAGATATTCTAACGTTAATACTTTTCCTAAGTTGTATGAGTTATCCAAGAGAGCAGAAATGGATTTGATAGCTATGGGAAAGCTTCCCCAAAGGATGCCGACACCCATACTTCTCGAATTATTACAATTCCAGTATGCAAGTGCAGTTGCTTTGCAAATTTCCACAACCCCTGCACTCCCGATTTCATCTTGGAATTCGAATCCTGTCGTGTCTAAAATCATTGCCCCAAAAATTCATTTCCCTACATTTCAACCCCATAGCCCACTGTCTCTTCGGAATTTCTTGTGCTGCCAGCACCACCTCAACACCCTGCCCTTCCTCCAATATCGATGATGGCTTCATTGCCACTCGTTCTGAAAGCCGATGATATACAAACTAAAATTCTACAAGAGATGCAGTCTCTGAACTCTACAGTTTAGATGTTGTCCAATGACATGACCATTGTGAAGAAAAAGTAGGTACAACAGGAATTCCTACTGAGAAGATCTTATCTTGCACCTGTGCTTACCAAGGACCAAGCAGTCCAACAAGGGAAAGCTTCGACGAGAAATGCTGCAATTGATGAAGCTTCAAGCACTTTTGATTATGTATATTGGTGCTCTACGTGCAATGATCCACATGAAGAGAATACTTGTACCCTGCACCAACACTATGTACAAACGCTGGCAAACAGTAGTCATAGTGGTCAAGTCAACGTCATTAGGTAGATGAGTCAAAACCTGACAATTGGCGAGGAGGAGCCGGTTGCAGTACTTACCCGAGGAGGAAAGAAGGCAATAGAAGCAGATGCTACTCAGCTGGCTCCTTCAAAAGAGCAAGTTCAACCCGAGAAAGGACAATCATCTACTTCGGCCCCGAGCAAAGCTCCTCCACCTGCACCAATCAAAGAAAAGGCTCAAAAGGCCTTTGTCGAATCGCCTCAGGCAGAAACCAAGGAACAGGCTAAGGAAAAGCTTAAGTTTCCTTCGCTAACTAAGCGACAAAGAGTGGAAGCTACATAGCAGTATCGCATGAGGTATGAGCCCAGAAAGGAGCCCGAAGCACTCAAATCCCTAGCGTACAACATTATAGAGGAGTTGAAGAAGATCCCAGCCAAGATCAGCTTGTACGATGCACTACAACTACTTGGACAGGTGGACTTGCTGCAAGAATAATTGAATACAATTAAAGCAAAAAAGGTAGCACCGCTTACTCTTGTGCAGATCCTATCCACATCTATCACAAGAAAGAACAGACCACCTTCATTCTACCTGAACCTACAAATGGAAGGATATATTGTGCATAATTGCATGATCGACTCTAGGGCCGCTACAACAGTAATTCCAAGAGCAGTCTACGAAGAAATAGGGATGGAGTATATGCGAAGCAGCCAAGGTGTACTCCAGTTGGATGGTACTCTAGTGAATACTGTAGGGGTGATCAAGGACATTCCTATCCGACTACATAAGATGCCTTAGATCACAGTCATACAAGAGGTAGTGGTAGTCGACATAGAGCCATATTTTAGCATGTGCTTGTCGAGGGAATTCACGGCAAAGCTGGGTGGATATCTGTCTATGGATTACTCCCATCTGGAGATTCCATTCAAAGGAAAAAAGGTGAAGATCTACAATGAAAAGCCTTCTTCCTTTCTTGTACAAAAAATGTCTGAGGAAGAAAGCAGCGAACCAGTGAGCGCAATGGTGGAGGAAATAGAGCAGATAGACATGGTCGAGGAGTCTCTTGCACAATTAAGTTGTGAATATGATTTTTCATTGGCAGAATTCAATGCCATAGTGGAAATCGAAATAGGATGTTATGCAATCGCCAAGCCTAAAAATCAATCCCAACCAAGGAATAGAACAAGTGCCCAAGAAGAACTATGGAAGCTGTTCTTCGATGGCGCCCAATGTAAAAATAGTGCTGGGGTAGGGATTCTTCTAATTTCATCCTTCGAAGAGCAAAAGGAATATTGCTACTGATTGACATGGAGTTGCACTAACAATGCAGCAGAATACGAAGCATTGTGCCTAGGACTCAAGAAATCTGATAAGATAGGCATAAAGCACCTCCAAATCATTGAAGATTCTAAACTAGTATGCAACCAGGTCACAAACAGGTGTACCTCGAAGAAACATTATCTAAATTCATACCACAACAGGGTATGGGACCTGCTTGACCAGTTCGAGTCTCTCAATCTATGTTCAATCCCATGAGAAAAGAACCGACATGCCGATGTTCTGGCATCCATCGCAGCCAAGTACTCTCTAGCAGAAGACATGGTGTATAAGACCAAAGCTGTGAGGATGATCTATAGACCCTCTGTCCCAAAAAAAGATATGCATTGGCAAGTCTTTGAAAACGACGAGTAGATTGTAAATTTCATGATCCAAGAAGCCGCCACAGTCGAGGACAGAAGCTCTAATGAAGAAGAGTATGAAGGGCTGGTTCAACTAAAGAACAACTGTGTTCCTAAGGGATTGGTCACTCTTGAAAGCCTCTTTGATCAGAACGACCGAGCCCTCTCTCACATGATCAAAGTCAATGAAAAGCAGTATCAAGATTTAGAGCTTGAACCTGGAAAAGCAATAAAGGTTGGGACCGACTGCACTCCAGAGGAGATAGAACAGATACAAAATTTGTGCAAAATTTTTTTTGATATAATTGCTTGGTCTTATCAAGATCTTCGGGGATACAATCGACAACTAGTTCAACACACAATCAAATTACAAGAAGGGGTCAAACCTTTTCGACAAAAGCAAAGACCGATTAATCCCAAGATCGACGTCCTAATGAAGGTCGAACTCTTGAAGATGCTCGAGGCAAAGATCATATATCCCATCAAGCACTCTTCATGGGTAGCAAACCTAGTCCCAGTCAAAAAAAAGAATGGAGATATCAGGTTATGCGTGGAATTTTGTAATCTAAACCAGGCATCCCTCAAGGACCATTATCCTCTCCCACAAATCGATCAAATCTTGCACTCAGTAGTTGGAGCTCAATGCTTCTCTCTGATCGATGGTTTTTCTGGATACAATCATATTTGGGTCAGGGACAAAGATCAACACAAGATGACATTCACTACCAAGTGGGGGACATTCGCTTACCAGTGAATGCCATTTGATCTTTTGAACATTTGTGCCACCTTCCAGAGGGTGATGGATATTGCTTTTGGCGAGCTTCTAAATAAGGTTATCATCATCTATCTGGATGACATGACCATTTTGTCCCGAAGAAGGGAGGATCATCCACTACATCTACAACAAATTTTTGAAAAGTGTCGAGAATTTGGCATCTCAATCAATCCAAAGAAGTCTATATTCGTAGTTAGTGAAGGAAAATTGTTGGGACATGCGATATCAGAAAAGGGGCTTGCTATAGATCCTGACAGAGCTGAGGCCCTAATGAAGCTCCCACTCCCAGCAGACAAGAAAGGAATCCAATCCTTCTTCAACCAGATTAACTTCGTGAGGAAGTTTGTCCCTGACTTCGCCCAAGTTATCAAGCCAATGTCCCAACTCCTGAAGAAGGGCACCGAATTCAATTGGACAAAAGAGAGAAAGGAAGCATTCAAAGATATTAAGGCTCGAATCACTTAGGCACCAGTCCTAATCAACCCTGACTACAGTTGGGATTTTATCATGTATGCCATAGGAGAGCCCGAGAGCTATGCTGTTGTCCTGACACAAAAGGGGGAAGATGGCGAAGAGCATCCCATCGTGTTTCTAAGTCAGGTGATCAATCCCCATGAAGAAAGATGTAATTTCATAGAACGTCAGGTGCATGCAGTAATGAAATCACTAAGGAAGTTCAAGCAGTTCATCTCTCAAAGTCGAGTCATAGTTTTTGTCATTCACCTCGATGTGCATAATTTCATTATCCAAGGAGAATTGGGAAGCAAAAGAGCTGGTTGGGTGAACAAGATACAAGAGTTTGACATTGAGATCAAGCCCACAAAATTGGTTCATGATCGTGCATTGTGTCAAGAATTGGCAAAGAGCGCAACGGCCGAAGTGACAGAATCTCGGAGAGATGACTTACCAGTCGAAGAATGCTATGCTAACCACGAAGAAGATGAGAAGGATTGGGTCAGTGAGATAATCTACTATTTTGACATCGAAAAGTGTCCTTTGCATCTAAATGCATTGTAGCAAAGACATTTCAGGATGCGGTCCTCTAGATACACTCTGCGCCCCGAAGGCCTATTTTTTAGGAACATTGATGGTGTCCTTCTCAAGTGCATCAAAGACGATGATAAAAGGAGGGTCCTGGGAGAATTCCATTTTGGACTATCGAGAGGTCACTTTGTAGGAAGAACAACAACATTAAATATCATTAAGGCAGGTTATTATTGGCCCACACTCTTTGCCAATGCCTTCACAGTTTGTTATAAATGCGAGCAGTGTCAGAGATTTGTCGACCAAAACAAAAATGCTGCAATGCCCCTTTGTTCAATACATGTAGAGACACCCTTTCAACAATGGGGAATATATTTCATAGGGGATGCATCACCAAATTCCTCTATAGGACATAAGTTCATCCTAACTGCAACGGACTACTTCACCAGGTGGGCCGAAGCAATTCCTACAAAGCATGCAAATCAAGAAACTATAATTGCATTTCTAGAAGGATTGATCACCAGGTTCGACATTCCCGAATCTATCATCATAGACAATGGCCCTGGCTTCACAGGTGCCAAAATCAGTGAATTCCTCTACAGATATGAGATATATCACAAAGTATCCTCCAATTATTATCCACAGGGCAACGGCTTGGCAGAATCCACCAATAAGACTCTATTGAGAATGCTAAGGAAGCTCATAGAGACAAACAAAAGGACTTGGCATCTCCTTCTAGATCAGGCCTTGTGGGTCGATCGGATTTCTATCAAAAGGTCAATCAAGACTTCGCCTTATGCCCTGGTCTACGACAAGGAGGCCATCTTACCCATTCATGTGGAGATCCCTGCATTGCAGCTGTTAGAAGCAGAAGATGGAGTTAGTCCGATGGAAAAAAGATTAGCTCGGCTGCTACAACTGGAGGAAGATCACGAAGAAGCCTACCAAAACTTTTCTAAGCATACTCAGGTCACCCAAGAATGGTTCAAGAAGAAGTCATCTGATCGCACATTCAAAGTGGGAGATCTGGTATGGAAGTGGGACTCCTGGAAGGCCAAGCCTGGGAATCACGACAAGATGGACGCCTTTTGGGATGGGCCGTTTGAAATTACGAAGGTGAACTTAGCCAATTCATTCATCCTCAAAGATTCCGATGGCCAAGTCTTGCCGATCTCCATCAATGGTCTTCATCTGAAGACTTTTCACCGCTAAGGTAAAACGATTTCTTTCAAAAAAAAAAAAAATGAAATGAAAATGCACTTCGAAAAATAAATCGCGTCAAAAGAAATGCTTCGGCAAATAAACTTCGGCGATTTATAAACTTCGGGAGGAGCTTCGGTGGAAAAGCATCCGAAGCAGCTACTTCGAAGGACAAAGTGCCGAAGTAGAACTACCTCGGAGAAATTCTGGCGAAACAACTGCTTCACGCAGTTTTCTTCCGAAGTGACTGTGTATGAACTTTTGTATATAAATTGCATGTACATCCTGCTCTAAGATCGCAAAATCCAAGTACTACACTTCATAATCTCCTTCGGATACCTTTTACACGAAGGAGCAGTTGCAAGGAGGTTCATCGCGAAGCATGCCAAACCAAAATTCGAGCAAAGGCGTGAAAAGAGCTTCGCACCCGAAGTATTTTTAGTAGCTGCTTCGGGCAAAATTTCTGCGAAGTAGTTTTCAAAAAGAGGAAGCTTCGACGACCTTCATAAGGCAGAGCGGCAACACGGCGAAGAAGAAGTACTTTGGGCCCGAAGCATCGAAAAGTAGTCCGAACCAAAGGTTCGCCGCGAAGCATTTTCAACATTGAAGTTCAACTTTGCCAAACCGAACATGCACGAGGTGGAGAATTCGAAACATACCTCGGAGAACGTGTCAACAACGGCCTTGAAAGGAGTACAAAGTGGATGAATTTAAGGAAAAGGGTGGTGGAGCATTTCTCGAGATGATCAAGTTAGAAAAAGGGAAAAGAAAATCTCGCACTAAGGTACGAGGTGGCAGCAGGTGGCATCTCCAGTACAAAGTGTAATCATTGAAACATGCAGCCCTGTGTACCACGTCGCTACAAAAATGATTAAGAATACAACAATATCTTCCATCCGAGGTGCAAAATTAATTTTGGTAGGTGCCATAAATTTAGGTGGTTGCCTTTTTAGGCTAGAAAATCAAATTCTTGGCAAGAGGTAAGTTATTTGTCCATCAGTTAGAACTAGACTGAGAGCCTTCAGATGCTCCGCAAACCTCCTGTCCTTTGCATCTGGCCATTCACATTAAAACCCTCTGTATCAATAACTCTACTGCTATCAATAACAACATGGGAAAGGAAAAATCTAAGGAGAAGAGAAAAGAGCCCAAAGTTGCAAGCCTCGAAAAAACAAAGAAGGGGAAAGAAGAGAAAAAGCGTACTTCGAAGAAGCTAAATCTTCCCCTTTGACCCGAAAAGCAGCCAATGGAAGAAGGGGATGACTCGAAAGAAGAATAGCTTGTGGAGCCACCAATTGATGGGTGGGAGAAGATCCAAGACACACAGCTCTCTAAGGGTGTATCCGATCTTCGACACACCATAGAGTTCATGACAAGCAGGCTCACACCAGAAAATAAGAGAGCTGCTACATATTACTCCTAGATTTACTAGTTTTTAACCCCGCCTGCCGACCATTGTCCTGAGCTGATCTACGCTATCACATAGAATTACCAACCTGCGTCCAGGTAGGTATTAGATGCTTCGAGACACAAACTATTCTCCATCTTGAAGGAAGATGTACAAGCATCCTTCGCACCACAACAGGGCCCACCCAAGGGCTATTCTGTTTGTAATGTCCTCCTAAACGAACAAATGGAGAGATTCACCTCCAACAACTACATATTGAAGTTCTTGTGGGAGAATCTCAAAAGCAGGCTACCTTCAAATAAGCTACCCCAAATTCCCTTACCCTTGGAGGCTTTCAAAAACATCGATATTTTCTCCATCATTGCATGGGTGGTAGGATTATCAACAGATGCTTCAGTACAACCCTGGCAGGTGTCTTTGGCCGAATGCATTTCAAGAGGGGAGTTTTATGCCCCTGATGCCTCAAGGCCAAACACCAACCTAGTTTTCTTTGACTGGGCAGAATGGGTGGCCTGAACCCTGCATACAAGGCTCGCTAACATGAAGAATTCAACAACAGGCCAGTACTTTACACCCTATTCCTTTCTTGTCTGGTTGTACTTCTACCAGGTTCATAAGCATTTTCCCCATATCTCTATCTCTCCAAGTGGCAAGGATGGAAATCCTCTACCAGTGTATCAATGGACTCCCCTCTTATTGAAGGAAGAGTCCTATTATTCTTTTAATCAACAATTTTTGGGACCCACCATGCACCTGTTAAAAGGTTCTTGTCCTCGGGTACCACTCAGTTTGAGAGATAGAGTGGTGCTGGGAAAAAAGGGGGACGTTTTCCAATTAACACAAGGACTGGTGATTCACCTATTTGGCTTCATAGGGAAGCCCTTCCTATTACCAGTCTACGCCTTTGAATATCAGTTCGCATTGGAAGTCGCTCGACAGAGCGACTCTACAAATGCAGTATACGACCACGACCAGAAGTGGGCACATACCTACGACTTCCCCTTTATAATGGGTGTAATCAAAGTCTTTGCCCTTAAAAAAAATGTTTTCCTAGAGGAAAAGCTCGCCGATTTTGGCCTACTCCAGATTCCTCAACAATGGCTCTATGATCCTTTGGGCATGATGAGGGATCATTTGAAATTCAAGAACTTCCACATCTGCCCTCACCCTGAGGTTGTGGAACAAAGAAATAACCCCAACAGAAAATACCTGGAGTGGCATTTGGAAAGAATGAGGACATTGCCTCCATGGCATGAATTCTATCCTATGGAGGTCGAGTTCGACCCTGATCAGTACCCCCTTCCGACTCCAAGCTCCACATTTTGGAAGAAGGCAAGGGATGATTTGAAGGAGGAAGCAAAATACTGGAGTGAGGAAAAGATTCAATAATTGTGGATAATGAGAGTCCACCGTCAAAAAGTGAATTCTTATGGACTCTTAGCATCGGATAAAGACTTCACGATTCTCTATGACACCAATGTCAAAACCTGGAAGTCTATATCCTTTGTTGATTTTGTTCCCCCGGCCACCCTAGGGTCAGGCGAAAGCCCAGGAGGCACTAAGGATGCTTCGAATAAAGAAAAGGAAGTAGGGGCCGAAGCTACGCCTACAACACTACCACAGAGGCCATTGGAAGTTCATGATACAAGTGTCGAAGAAGCAGAGCAACCTTTGGAGAGAAAGAAAAGAAAAAGGCAGGAGTAAATTCAAGTGCCTCCGAGCCACCCAAAGCACCCTCGCACAAAGCCTTCAAGTACTTCTACTGGATCCCCTGCATCCAGCCCGGTTGAAGCAAACATTGAAGATGCAGGGGCACCAAGTGCTGAGACGGTCCCCAAAATAGATATCATTGATGTGGAGGAACTCCTCCAACAAGAGAAAGACCCCGAAGCAAAAATTGTGGAGGTCGGGAGTGATGAAGCCCAAGAGGAACAAGAGCCGACCATGCAAGAAGTTACCATAGCCGCTTTGCTAGGAGGGCACATAGGTACGCACTCTCTTCCCTTTGCTTCGGTCTTTGACACATCCACGGTAGTCCCGAGTGGAAGCCCTCATCAATCTCTCCATCCCCCATAGGGTCAATCCCCCACTCAAAAACTGCCCATTGCCAGTCCAATCCTACATAGCCCCACTCCTCCCGAGTCGTCTAACCAGGATAAGCCCAATGAAACCACTTCGCCTACACCAAGCCCAATAGCCCACTCTCCCATAGCTCAAAGCATAGTCCCGCTTGCTGAAGTCCCTGCTACACCCGTCCCCGAGCCGTCAGGGGAATCCTTCCTCGTTAGTTCTTTATATTTGTTCACACCTTTGGTTGGAGATTCGTCCTTCTCTGAAATAGATTTATCCTCAATAAAGGAGCACCCCCTAGCTGAAAAACTACTCCTAGCTCGACATAATACAGAGAAGATGCTAAAGGAGGCAAGAAAGAAAAGAGGGAAAACTCTGGCCCAAGTTGGAAAATGTGCAATTTTTTACTTGAAATGTGGAAAGTTGCATAAGGTTAGGAAGGTCCCTAAGGTATAGAAGCCTCTAGATGAAATGACTCCAGCTGACTACGACTACCAAGAGAAGACCAAGGACCTAGAGCATTTAAACATAGATGACGAATCCGCATCCATGCATGTCAGGGTTGAAACTTTTCGAGCACATGCGAACATTTCCAACTAGCGCAGGTTTGAAGCAGAAAATGCCAACATCAAGTTGGAAGAAGAGCTGGCTAGGATCCACTCTGAGCTGGAGAATTCGTAGAAGTAGTGCAAATTGCTCAAAAGGGAAACACATGCCCTCAAGCAGCAAATTCTATATTTGTAGACTTCGTCCGAGAAACAAGCACAAAAGTAGGCCGAAAATGAGCTAAAATCCAAAGAGATCGAGAGAAAGATCTTGCGGACCCAACAACAATTATATGAAAAGGAAAACCTGGAGCTATTCGACAAAGGTAGGATCAAGGAGATCTGCTCTCACCTACTCAAAGGTTTCAGATCTCGGGCCTCCAGTGCCCTGTTAATTTTGATTTATGTCACCGAAGCTCAGGATGCCATTGCTAAGAAGGGACCAATAGTGGATGAGGTGATCCAAAAAATTAAGAGGCGACTCAAGCTTGCCTTTGAAGTTCAAAGCATTAGATATAAAGACCTGCAGGTCACTGCTATGAGTTGAACGACTAGGGATTGGTCTACTACCCAAGCCACTGTTCGCGAAGAAAGCACAAAATGTGAAGGACCTCCTCAATATATTTGAGCAGAAGCAGCACACATCAATGGGATACTTCGAAGGCATTTCTTCTTTGGGTTTCTCGAGTTTCACAGATGATGATGGGAACCTTCTCACCAGGGAAGAACTTAAGCCGACGTGGCTCCATTTTGAAAGTGACGTCTCCGAAATTGATGAGTGGGAAGAGCCAGTCACGGAGGGATAGGTCACTGATTTCATCCTGAGATATTGCAAAATTGTAGCTTGTCTGAATGACCTAGGTGCAAGAATCAAACATGTCGACATAGGGCAGATCGATCGGTTCCATGTTCTGGTCAAGGCACTCGAAGACCAAGAACCATTTCAGAAAGGGGTTTGGGCTCATGTTCGCCGAACTATGAAGAGAATTCATGACCGCATTGTCCCATCACCACAGCAGGAGGCCATGCCAGCAAACGAAGGAGCAGAGGAGGAAGAAGCAGAGGAAGAGGGAGAATAAGAACCAGCTATAGAAGCACTCCTAGAGGAAGAAGGAGGAGAAGGATCGGGAAAAGACTCTGGCCTAATGGATCAAAGTTAAAGGGTTCTCCCACCAAGATGAGCTCGTTGCCCCATGAGCCGCCAAGAATGTTGACAATTTTGTAAAATTTCTTAAGGGGTAGAAAAGGAAAACAAATTTTGTACAGTGTTGTGTAAAGCTTTTTGCTTTGTTTTTATTTTGAAAAGTTGCAACAATTTTGGCTTCCAATGCCACCCCTTTGTATGTAAAAATAGAAAAGAAAGAACTTCGCTGCCAAACAAGCTAGGGAAAAGAGCTTCGTCGAAGGAAAATGAAAAGAGCTTCACACCCGAAGCATTTCCAACACTACTTCGGGTAAAAGTTTTGCGAAGTAGTTTTCGTCGAAGAAAAATACAAGGAAAAGAGAATGAAACTACTTCGTGCTCGAAGTGTTTCTAGCAGCTACTTCAGGCGAAATTTGAGCGAAGCGACGTACAGAAGAAAAGAAAGCTTCGCACTCAAAGCATTTTTGACACTGCTTCGGGTGGAGTTTTTTTTGCGAAGTAATATCACCGAAGTAGAATACAAAAGCAGTGTTCAAAAGAACAACTTTGCCGAAAAGCAAGGGCAAGAAATCTACTTTGGGCCCAAAGCATTTTCAGAAGCTACTTCAGGTAAGATTTCTTCGAAGCAGTGTGCTAAAGTGAAATACAAATAAAAGGGGGTAAAACTACTTCACATCCAAAGTATTTCCATCAGTCACTTTGGTCGGGAAATCAGCGAAGCAAAACTCAAGGAGCATTGAAAGTACTTCGCCAGGAAGTTGCTGAAGTACTCACTTCGGGCCCCTCCATCAGTGAACCATTTTTACTTCATGAAAAGCTCATTGCGAAGCATTTTCTTCGGCTAATTTTGTGTGAAGTACTTATGCCCGAAGTAAAAGGATGCAATGTATTCTAAAGACAATTGCTTCGGCTGAAATTCTCCCGAACCATAGTTTAGAAAGAGGGTCGCAACGAAGCATTTCCTGAGGGCGTCAGCGAAGTAATTTGGTCAGCAAAGCAAAAAATATGAAGAAGCCCATTTTGCGAAGCGAATATGCTTCGACACTCCTCACCCCCGAAGTAGTTTTGCAAAGTACATACCAAAGAGGAGTTTTTGCTTCGGCCCAAAACCATTGCAAAGCAAAGTTGTGAATGAAAACTTAGCAAAGCGCTTCACGGGCACGTGTTCCAAGCCGAGTATTTTCCCAAGGTGATCAAGTGCCTCATAAATGTAATTTTTCATGCCTAGCAAGCCCGCTACTCTTTTTTGGAAATCAAAAATGAAGTATCAAGCCATGATGGAGAGCCCGACGAGCATGGTGGCCACTCGAGCACCACACCCGGAGATCAAGGATGTCTAGACGGCTCATCAATGCACCTTTCCATGGTTGACCCGATTGCAGATTCTAGTTTTTATAACAATTTTGAAAACTCGGTCATGAGAGCCTCGAGGAGCTGAATTCTTAGGGCTCAAGGGCGTACTCTTCTTTGCTATGTAATTATGACTCAGAGGCCCGGGTCCTCTATAAAAACCCAGGCATTGTAATAAGAAAAGGGGGGGAACTATCTGCTAGAAAGCTACTGTAACTTGATGTCCTGTGATTAATACTAAAATGTTTTGAGCTCAATTCTTCTCTTTTATGCCACCTTCTGTGCTTGATTCTTTTGTCTTTCTTCGTTTGTATATTGAGATGCTAAACTCTGCATCCGATGTGTGATCAGGGACTATGCCCTGAAACTCATTCTAAAGGATACATAGGAGTTGAAATACATCGTATTGGCTTTCTTTTATGTTGCCTTCTGAGCTTGATTCTTTTATCTTTCTTCATTTGTATGTTGGATGCTGAACCCTGCGTTCGATGTGCGATCGGGGAAGGTACCCTAAAACTCGCCTGAAGGATACATAGGAAAATCTACATTGCGTTTCTTCCATTTATCTTTGGTGTTCTTTGCTTCTATTCAAGTTGCTAGTTGGTGTTCGTGCTTCCTGTTCTCTCCCATTTTACATCACCGATTTCTCTAACCCTAACTCCTCTTATCTCTTTCCTGCACTCTTATCTTCAAACACCCAAGTATTTTAGCATAGGAGCCGGCCTTTCTCTGAAGATTGGCATGAGGGGCATCTCTTCCCTTCGGCCTTTCAATGTTGGTCTAGGTCTAGGGCGCATACATTTACTGAAAATCCTTTCCTAGGCAGATTTGATGACCAACAGTACCTTCTTGAGTCTATTGGACAATGTCTTAGTGAGGATTTTGTATATTGAATTGCAGAGTCTAATAGGTCCAAACTATTTTAGGGAAGAGGATCCATGATTATTTGAGATAAAAGCTAGAAAAGTATTATTCTAGTCTTGAAGTAATGAATTAGAGACTTGAAAGTCTCTTACTACCTCTACATATTTTCCTATTATGTGTCAAAAAATCTATAAGAAGCTAGCCAAAAAACCATCTAGACCTGGTGCCTTATATTTACTATATCAAACACACTTTCCTTGACCTATTATTCAAAAAATGGAGTAAGTAATAGGTTGTTAATTTATTCTAAATTAAGTGAGGGAATATTTCCAGGAAGGGAGTCCATTATTGTTTCATATTCATATTTATCTTTAGAAAAGAGAGTCTAGAAGAAAGTTACTGCTGCTGTTGTTGTAATTTTCTCCTCCTTTTTCACTACATCACCACTATCCAACTTAAGTTACTTTATCTTGTTGGCACTACTATACCTTATGGTTGAGAGATGGAAGAAATTTGTGTTATGATCTCCTTCCTTTAGCCATGTTGCCCTTGATTTCTACTTCCAATGAGTTTCCTCTGCTAAAATATTATGAAACTTTGCAAGAACTTATCTTTTTCTTTTATCCAACTCCAAATTCCTTGTTGAAGCTTCAAATAAACTTCCTTTAGGTTATCTAAAAGCTCTTAGTTTTTCTATAAAATATTTTCAAACACATCTTGATTCCATTTATTGAGATTTACCTTTATGTTTTTTTATTTTTTTGACAACTTGGAACATTTTAGTTCTATACACATCTACATTCCACCAATATTTGATCTTGTATTCAATTTTAGGATGCTTCAATCACATAATATCAAATTAGAAAGGAAATTATTTTATCCTTTGTTCCTTAGAAAACTCTAAAATAAGCGGTCTATGGTCAAAGGCAATTTTTGATAAGGCTCTCAAAGAAAAAAAGTGAAATTTTTCATATCAATCAATAGAATCTACTACTCTATCAATAATTAATTGGATAAGACCCATCATATTCTTCTATTTTACCAAGTTAACTTGTGCCCCTATAGATCCACATCTATTAAGCCCAAAGAAAAGATAAACTTACCAAAATCCTCCATATTGTTTGTGAAGCCAGCTACTCCTCCTTACCTCTCACTTGGTAGGAGAGTAGTGTTGAAATTTACTACTATCATCAAAGGAAGACTAACTGAAGCACAAAATCTCTCTAAATCATCCTAAAGCCTTCTCCTATCCATTTGAGAATTAGAGGTATAGACATTTATAACTATCTAACAAAAAATAATAAATTTACATCAAAAAGGACCAAAATAGATCTGCCATTCTATTGAACACACTCCCATTCTAGATTATTTGGATTCCAAAGAGTGCAAAAACCCCCATAAGTTCCTCTAGTTGGTCTATAAGTACCTTCTACTTTATTACATACCAAATTTTTAATCCTCTCCAAATTTACTTCTCCAGTTTTTGTTTCCTGAAGTTAAAGGATATTTATCCCATGCATTTTTCCAATATCCCTAAGTACCCTATGCTTGTTTACGGAGTTCAATCCTTGAATATTCCAAGAAAAAACTTTCATTTCTTACCTTTTGTGGGATATTTATCACCACTCAGTACCAACACCTATTGATTTCCATTTGCTATGTCTTGAGTTGCTTTCTTGTTCCTTGTATCTACTAGTTTAGGTCTTCCAATCTTTATCACTCTGCCTGAATCTATGGTTTTTCATGTATTTCTTATCACTCATCATACAGGTTTCTTCTATGGAAGAATTTGTTTTCCATTTGACACCCTTGGTATTTTGTTGTTGAAATTCTTGGTTCAACAAATATTTAACTCTTCTTAACTTCATTTTATATGCCTTCCTAGTTCTACAAGTTGTTATTGCTAGGATTTCACCTCAATACAAAAAAGAATCAGCCTTCCAAAGAAGAAGAAAAATGAGGATAATGAAAAAGGATCTATCTAGGCAACAATAAATCTAGCCATAGTTGAAATATTTCTAAATGCTCCTTTAGGCATATGATAATCTTCTAAACACATAGAAGTATAAAAAAAAACATAAAACATGCTCCTAAGAACGATTTATCTAACTCCACAAAAATGGTTGCTTCTAAAGACATTAAAATACCAAAATCTCTACTAAAAGCGATAATCCCAACACCTATGGTAGAAAATAAGTAAGATATTCCCCAAACCAAGGAATCATCAATTAAAGTAGTCATGAAAAAAACTAAAGCATGGTATAAAGTTGAAGAATTGAATACAACCCCTTACAAGGTCCCATATTTAGAATTATTTAGGTATCTCCTTATTAATGACAATAGTTGAGAGACGTACAAGATGAGATGGAGATTCTTAGACCAAGAATTTCTAATAGATTGTGCACCATTCTAAGAGTCTTATAAAGTGAAATACATTAAATCACATAGAAAATATTTTCATGGGTTCATATACTAGCCCTTACTTGATTATAAAGTTTCCTTTAAAAAATATGATAGTTATTGATTATTTGGCAAGAGTTGATGATATCTAATTAATGAGAATAGTTGTTTATAATGACATGTTAGTTCATTATATTTTGGTTGACAAAGGAAGTTGCACATGTCTTATATCATTGTCCTAATAGATAAACTAAAGATCCCTAAAAATAATGTCCTTCCTACTAGAAGTTGTTGCTATGGTTATAATGGTAAATCACAAGATCCTATGAGCTACATTTGGTTGTTAATTTCACCTAGGTCTAAAGAAGTAAGAATGAAGTTTATGGTGTTTTATTTTTAGACCAACTATAACATGTTATTAGGTAGATATTAAACTAATAAGATGAGATACTAGGTCTAAAGAAGTAAGAATGAAGTTTATGGTGTTTTATTTTTAGACCAACTATAACATGCTATTAGGTAGGTATTAAACCAATAATATGAGATCCTTAGCTTTTTATACTTATCAAGTGATTATATATCCCTATGATGATAAAGTTTTCACCATATAGGGAGATTTATATCCATGGGGGGCTCATCCTCCAAACCTATAAATGATTAAAGGTTGTTTTATTCCTTCTATGGATGAGATATAGAAGGTTCCAATTTTTAAACACCTAGATGGAAGTTATACAATGGAAATCCTAAATTTCACTTAAAATGACCCAAATGCATGTGTGAATTAGAAGATGATTAACCTAACATGGATATTATTACTCTCCTTCCTCAAGAAGTAATTAACAAATTGTCACCATTGTTGAAACCTAAGAAGAGAGGAGACCATATTTTGTTCTATCAATTATTGGCTAAACTATAGAGAGCCCATGAGAATCCTACAAAACTAGAAAAAAATATTATTTTGTCTAGATAATAACAACATGGGGGAGAAAATTGATAGTGATGTTGAAAATGACTTTAGTCAAACCATTAACTTTGAAACTGAGAATGCTTCTACTACTATAATTTTTGAGGTGGGTGTTAGGCATTGCCAAGTAGGTTCAATTGAAGTTCCTATTTTATATGAAGATCATAGTCAATTTCTTATGGAGGTAGCAACATTTATTTGATTAATATATGCTTAGAAATTATTAATGTAAACAATACAAACCTAGGCTAGATATTTATATAAAGACTAGTGTTTCTATTATATACATAAACACCTTCAAATAAGACAAGTGAAATTGAAATTATTCCCTTGCATAGGAATTTAAAAATAGTTGAAACCTATCAATTCTAAATTGTAATTAAGATATATCAATTGGTTGTTCTATTTCTAAAAATATCAATTTTCGTGCTATGTTTCACTGTCCTAAATAATAACCCATAGTGGATCATCCACAATTGATGTACCTCCAATAGAATTAGTATTTCCTCTTAATATTTCAATATTGGTCATGAATAATTGTCTAGATATATATAGGTTTTTCCTATGTTTTTGCGTAAGGAATCAGACCCAAAATGTATTTATAAAAATTTGGTGAATTAGTTTCAAAATCTAGGCTTATAGTGTCCAAATGCATGTAGAAGGTTCACTATTATTAGGGGTAATGTTGGAAATTTAAACTTAACATGGTCAAATTGTTTTAAAATTGGGGTGAATCGACCCAAAAAAAAATTCAGCCAAAAATATTCGACTAATGGGCCTTAGTCAAGGGTCCCAAATATTAGCCAATTCCAAAATTTGAAAATCCTAATTTTAGTCAGTTTGGCGATAAATAGCCGCTATGCATAACCATGGATTTTACTATTATTTTGATAGTCCTAGATAAATATTTGATCTATAAGGCCTTTATTATGCCCAAATTATCTAATATATACCATGAAATTACTCTAGAACTGAGATAACCTCTTATAGTGATCCTTGATTCTTTTATTTTTTGGAAAATAGTGAATGCCCAAGCATTCATTGTTGTCCTTGATAACCTATTTTTGAATCTAGAAATGTTTTCCTACTTACCAAGGCCATCTAATAAGTGGTTTGATAGTTTGATTGATCCTACACCCTCTTGCCCAACAAGGCATTTAATTGAAGTTGAATTTTCTTCTAAATAAAAAACTAGAGTTGTCATTAATTCTTTGATAAAATTTTATAAGCAATTAGAACCATACCATGGTCTACTCATTCCTAGATTTATTAAGTTTTAATCACATGCTCATATATTATCTAGGATTAGGAGAAAGAGGTATACAAAGGAATGAAACATTTAAATCCATTATAATGTCCTCTTTTTCCTATAATTACCTAATGATAATGCCATCCTAGATTTTTTAGGACATAGAGTAAAGGATACACTACCAATACAAGCCTATTTACTACCTTGAATAAGAAGTATAAGGATGAATTTGCTTGGGAATATTATAAAATCCCTAGAATAGATGAATCCATCCACATTATTATCTAGGAGGATGCCACTTCTATCCAACAAAAGCAAAGCAAGTTATCTCCCCTCATTCAAGAATTATTCAAAATTAAAATCCAAAATCTATTAGATGCCAATTTTATTAGACATGTTGACTATTTTGGTTAGGTTTCTATGATGAGGATGTCTATCTAGGCTTTGGAATTAGGCTTGCATATTTAAAAAATTATACATTTATTAGTTTATCCTAGGATTTCTATTATAAAATGTGAGACTCCCAATAAATTTCATATTGGATTGTTAGTTTAGGTTGATGTTAGCATCTTATAGAGATAGACTCTAGATAGAATTAATCCTCCTTAGATATTTTGTTTTCTTCCCCCTAATTCTGCCCTTCTTTTTTAGATTTTTTATTCATAATCTATTGAAATTCATGTTTTTTAAGCACCTATTAGCAATGTAAATTTTAGTTTGTTTTATAACCAAATCAATGGTATCAAAGCTTATCATCTAACCTATTGGAAAATATTCCACCCTTTCTCCTCTCGATTGGCATCCAATTCAAGCATCTTCAGTTAGAGTATTTTTACTATCATTTACCCTCAATTCCCTATTGTACAATATTGTATGCCTTGATGCATAGACACCTCTATGTTAAGTACAATATTTCTTAGGTCCATTACTACATAAAATTAAATTAATCAATCTTGTTGACCACCTGTGTCAATGCCACAAGGTTCCCTCATCTTGAATGCACTTGCTGCTACCTTTTTGTGTGCATGTTGAACTTTAGTGTTGTGTAGAAAATTAGGTGGCTACATGAGGCATAATGATAACAAATTCCATTGAGGTGGCCATCAAATTATCCTTACAATATTTTTTGTACATCTTCAATTTTAGTTGCTCATGTATTAGGAAAATTTAGTGTGAGATATTTTTTATTCTTGGTGCTCTAGATAGCACACAATAAGTCCATTTAATGTCTTTGACTTAGTGACGTACATCAAACAGACTAGTGGACTTACACATTTGTTGTGTCCAATTATCTACACTCCTATAAAACTATGATTTGATGCATTTGCTTTTACCAAACTTAATTGCATAGACAACAATGAGTTGGCCACCTCTCTAAGGATCAAGAGACATCATATTCATGCATTAGTATTGAATATATTGAAGGCCTAAAATTTTAGAAAGAGATACAAAATTATTCTTGGTATGAGGTACACCTAGGAACATCACTAAGCAATGGCATAAATTTATTGTTTATTTAATGTTTGACTTTGTGTTGATGTATGAAATTCACACATACATTTTAGCACTATTAGTGGAAAAATCCTACCTAAATTATTTGGAAATAAATTATAGTGGCTCAAATCCATTTTTTTATGAGCCATTTCCACTTGATGTATTTCTTCTAGTAGCTAAGATCTCTCCTCTCACACAAATGTTGTTTTTCATGGATCCAATCATTGATTATGGTAGCCTCTAATTGGAACCTATGCATGTTGATGAGAGGATAACCTATAAAAACTTCTTTACTTTGACTAAATACATAGCTTGCACTTAGTGTAACTAATTCAACCACTCTTTAAATAGTTATTTTTTGATCCCTAGCATAGATTCAAATTCTAACATGAGAAAATTATTTTTATGATGATATTTCAAGATACACATTATTTAAACCTTAAAAATTATGTATTCATCCATTCAACTATATATTTTGAACTAGAAACACCCTTATTTTTGTATGCATGAGAGTTTTATGATTGTGGTATCAATATCTTTTTAGATTAATAGATATAGTCACTAGATTATTATATACTCCTTCATACACAAATGTTTATGGCTATCATCTAGGAATTTGAACATTGTGCACCACTTGGCATGATGATGTTACAATTCACAACCTATGATAGCTAATGAATGGTCCTAGGGACACTACATTGACTAGAGTTTGTAGATGACAACCAAAAAATTCTCAAGGTTGTCTATGTAACACACGTGATATTCCCTAATAAAGTGAGTGGCTAGGATGATGATTTTTTTGTGAGACATTTTTAGTCGACCAAGGACACATAATTAAAGGAGTATGTGCTAACAATTTATCAAATGACTATACCACATGGCATAACTTAGATAGTAGAAAATCATGATATCAAGAACTAGCCTATTTGGACCTATCATTTCGATATATTTTTTTGTCAATGATTTTGACCGCTTGCATATTGGTTTGTGATTGTTGGCATACTTAAAAAATAGCAAAAGGCTAAGGTATCAAGTCTTATTAAAGTATTAAAATTAATTGATTGATTAATTTAATATTTTACATTATATTAATTTAATTAACTTTAGTTAGTTAATTAAATTAACCAAAATTCCTTAGTTGAAGAAGGAATATTGCTTATCTTCTTTTAAAATTATATTAATAAATGCCACCTTTGTGCAAGCTTAAAAAATCTATTGAAATAACTAATTTTGGATTCCACTCATTCAACCATGACCATAAATTTGGTTGAAACTATGGTTGAGTTAGCCAATGCTGTAAGTGCTTTCACTAACAAGGTCAATGACATCACTATCCAAAATATCCCAAGTGATGTAAAAATTTATAACAATGACCTTCTCTCCAAGGCTAAGTGCAAGATCAAGTTGTATGATGGATCCAAATATCTAGATATCATGAGTAGTTGGATACTTGATATGCAGACATGGTTCTCCTATACTTAAAATCCTAATGATGAAAAAGCTCCTTTTGCTAACTTTAAGATTTCTAGATTAGCAAAAATTTTGGTGATGGATCATTAGGAGGGCAAAAACCCACTTTACACTTCTAAAGTCCTCATCAAGGCATTGGAGAAAAATTTATATCCTTCTAATTATGAGTAGGATATCATTGTCAAATAGTTTCAATTATGAAAAATAATATGGTTGTGTAGGAATATATTTTCCAATTCAACAGGTTGCAAATTCTACTTGGTGTGGTAGATGTGGATCCCATGCTTATCATCAATTTAAAGAGTGGCTTATAGTATCATATATAGAATAATTTGAAGTACACTATCATTGACACATTAGATACTACCTACAATCATGCATAGCTTGTCGAAGATAAACATGTTGCTTAAATGAAGGATACTCGATATTTATTTTTTGTACCAAATTCAAACTCTCAAAAATAGTCATTCAAGAAAAGAAGCAAAATAATTAGAGGTAAAAGACCTTCATACCAAATAATGTAATACGAGGGGTATTGGAGGTATTACATTATTTGATCACGTATATATATATTTTTTTGAAAAATAATTTGAAAAACTTGTATTAGAACAAAGATCATTTACAAGTTGGGATGAGACTTTTCCCAACCTTAACCAAAGAGAACACATGTTTACAACAGTAAAAGAAGATTTGCATTGGAGATAAATCTCTTAAACCATATTTCTACAATGACTATTCACTTGTTTACAACTATAAAAGAAGATCTACATTAAAGCACAAATATCCTAAACAATATTTTTTGAATGGTTATCAAAATTAGCTAACTGGATTTGCTTACCAACCTGCCCAATCATCTCATCCTCAATAGCCATGTCACTATGCCATTGAACCCCTACCTCCTTCTCAGTACCCATCTTAGCCAGGAAGTCTGCCACTTTATTTAGATCTCTACTCACATAAAATGGAATCACATCATCTAATTCCCTCCATAATTCCTTAATTTGAGTGACAAGAATCCTCAATCTCTAAGTTTTCAAAGCAAAGTTCCTCATGAAATCTAGAGCTCCAACCATTATTTGAATTAAGGTGCGATATTAATATTTGTATATAGTATGTGTCAAGTTAGTAGGAGTAAGCATCTATCATGTAATTAAGTGTGTGAGGTGTCTATTTAGCAAGTGAAGAGTTATGAGTATGATGTGTCTAGTTTAGAAGTAGGGAATTATATGTAATCATGAGATAATTTGTCTTTATGTAATATGTAGGATTTATTATGTAAGAAAGGAATATGAAGATTCAAGTTCTCCCATGAGTTTGAGGAGAGCAAAATCCAAGAGTCATGTAATGTGAAGAGTCTCATGTATATTTATATTTGAGACAAAGCCATGTAAAATATAACTAGAATAAGCTTTGTTTTATGTATTGCTTGAGATTTATCAATAAACATTTTCAATGTGATTTATGTGATATTGGTGTTCATTTGATATATGACTTGACATTGATATTGGTATTGATGATATAAAATTTATTGATCCTAGGATTTGATTAACTTGTGAATAATAACGTTATATTGCTAAAAATTTCTATCCTTAGGCTATTCTTGTTAAAGAACATTATTCAAACTATCTAGAGCTAAAATGTTTACTGAATTCACAAATGTAAAATGCTTATTGATATTCTCACAATGACACTGAGAGGGGGGGGTGAATTAGTGTAGCTATTTAAATTCAAATTTACCACTCTTAAAACTGAAGCAAAGATAACTTAAAAAATAGATAAAGCAATTATCACAGGAGAGCACACCACAACACATAATGTAACGAGGTTCACCAATTTGGCTACTCCTCAAGAATGAATGCTTGGACTACGGTCCAAATCCAGTCTTTGCAAAACACCAATTTTACAATCTGTTTACCAGCACCCTCTGGAAGGAGCACCAACCCCTAATTTATCTGCACCAACAAAACGGAGCACCAACCCCTATCCAAGCACCAACTTAGATCATAGTTTTGAAAGCTATAACAATGACATACAAATGCCTTCACTTTTAGAAGACCTTGACTGGTCTCCAATTTATCAAAACTCAGTAAATCCTTACTGCTCTGCTTGTCTCTCTCTTACAGCACTCTTCTAACCCTCTTTCGGAAGCACTTTCACACATTCAGCGACAACCTTATTCTTCATGCAGACCTGCTTTTATAACATATTAGTCTCTATTTTTAACTTCCATATTTATGCATGCAACCCGTAACTATTTCTTAAATATTCTCTTCTGCCACTTGTCAACTGTAACTCCTTCTTTATGTAACTCATTTTGTATTTATAGAGTGGGAATTTCGTTAAACACGTTACATGCAACATATACCTCTACCATGACTGTTCGTCTTCTTGGTCATGACTGTTCGTATTATTTTCTGTGCATGCATGCATTTTTTGATTTTATTTATGCGACTATTTGATTTCTCCTTCTTCGACTGTTCTTAAAATAGCTGCATGCTTTTCATCTACAACTACCCCTTTAACTGTTGTTCTGCTTCAGTTAACTGTCCGTGATCATGCTGTTGTGACCTATCACAAAATCGCCACACTTTTGTCTCTTTGTGCTCTTCTCGCCTTTTACCCGTGAAAACATGAAATGTTGTGATATGGCGACATTTTTTGCCTCCTTGTCCACTTCTTCACTTGCACCAATGAAAATAAGACATGTTGCAAAATTGTGACACTTTTATCTTCCGTACACTCTACTTGGTTTGCACCAGCGAAAACCAGACATGTCGTGAAATCATGACACTTTTTGCTTCCTTGCACTTCTCTGCCTTTCACATGCGAAAATGGAACGTCACGAAATCGTGACCCTTTCGCTTCCTTGCACTCTTCTCTGCTTACACTAGCGAAAACATGACATGTGAAATCGTGACATCTTTCACTTTTGTACACTCTTCTTTGCAAGCACTAGCGAAAACATGACATGTCATGAAATCGTGACATATTTCGCATCCGTACACTCTTCTTGGCTTGCACCAGTGAAAACAAGACATGTCGCGAAATCGCGACACATTCGCTTGCCTTACCTTTTCTCTGCCTTTATGTCGCGAAATCGTGACACTTTTGCTGCCTTGTGCCTTTTCTATCTTTGGCCCGTGAAAACACAACATGTCATGAAATTGCGACACATTCGCCTCCGTACACTCTCTCTCTTCTTCGGGTCGCAAAAACCCGACATGTCACGAAATCGTGACACTTTTTCTCCTTGGTGCTTTTCTTCTCGTCGAGTCACGAAAACCCGACATGTCGTGATATCGTGACACTTTTTCTCCTTGGCACTTTTCTTCCCGTCGAGTCGTGAAAACCTGACATGTCACGATATCACGACACTTTTTCTCCTTGGCGCTTTCTCTTCAAACCTGTCATGAAATCGTGACACTTTTTCGTCCGTACCATCCTCTTTGCAATCTGTCACGAAATCGCAACACTTTTCTTTGCGAGCTCCTTTTCCTCGAACATGTCATGAAATCATGATAGTTTTATTTGCTTGTTCCTTCTCTCCAAACATGTCACGAAATTGCAACAATTTTATTTTCCTGTAACTTCTCTTCAAACATGTCACGAAATCACGATAGTTTTTCTACTTGCCTTCTTCTCTACTAACATGTCACGAAATCATGACAGTTTTTCCACTTGGCTTCTTTGCCTTCAACATGTCACGAAATCGTGATAGTTTTCCTTGTGCCTTCTCTCTCCTCAGCCATGTTGCGAAATCACGATAATTTTGATAGCATTTTCTCTCTCCTCCGAGATGTCGCGAAATCGTGACAGAAAACATGTCGCGATATCACAACAGTTTTCTTACTTGTCTTTTTCTTTAATCCTTTGAATTTGGGCGACTTTTGTCTTCTTGGAAATTCAGTGTACATGCTCTGACTGACCTTTGAGCTCCTGTCCACTGCATCAACTGATCTATCTGTCCGTGTTGACAACAATGACAATACTGTTTCTGCACCTTGCTCAACAATCTCCCCCTTTGGAATTGTTGGCAACACATGTGCAATTTCTTGTAATTCTTCTCCCCCTTTGACAATAATACCAAAGGGCTGCTGCAGACTCCCCCTGAGTCCATGCACAACATTCTCAGACACACATTGTTATAGTTAGCAAAAATCATGAATATGAGCAAAACTATAAACATAGGCATAAATGCTCCCCCTGAGAATGTGAACCTAATTGATAGTCAGTTCTTGGGAAACGTGACCACTCCCAACTTACTCCAAAGGTACTCAAAAACTTCCTTGGTTAATGGTTTTGTGAATATATCTGCTACTTGCTCTGTAGTTGGAACAAAATCCAATTTGACCTCACCTTTTGCAACTTTATCCTTCAAGAAGTGATACTAGATTGCAATATGTTTGGTTCAAGAGTGTAAAATCGGATTCTTTGATATGTTAATAGCACTAGTGTTATCACATTTAACTGAAATTGGCTCTTTGAAGTGAATACCAAGATCTTTCAGGGTTTGTCTCATCCATAATATTTGTGTACAGCATGTTGTTGCTGTAATGTATTCTGCCTCTACTATGGATAGAGAGACTAATTCTTGTTTCTTGCTGTGCCAAGCTACCAGCCTGTCTCCAAGATAAAATGCTCCTCCACTAGTACTCTTTTTGTCATCAATACATCCTGCCCAATCTACATCAGAATATGCAATAAGAGTGAAGTCCTTACATTTTGGGTACCATAACCCATACTCCATAGTACCCTTGAGGTACATAAAAATCCTCTTTATAGCTGTCACATGAGTCTCTTTGGGACTAGCCTGAAATCTTGCTACATTGCATATTGCCTGTAAGATATCTGGTCTAGTAGCTATCAAATACAGTAGACTTCCAATCATAGATCTGTACATGGTTTGATCTACATCTAGAGATTTTTCATCCTTGCTCAACTTGCAACCTGTTGTCATGGGAGTCCTAACAGGTTTACTATCCTCCATTGTGAACTTTTTCAACATTTCTTTCACATATTTAACTTGAGAAATAAAAATGCCCTTTTCACTTTGATTGACTTGTAGTCCGAGAAAATAAGAAAGTTCACCAATCATAGACATCTCAAATTCTTTCTTCATTTTATTTGCTATGTCACTATAGGACTTATCATTGCTGCTGCCAAAAATAATATCATCTATATAAACAACAAGGACAATAAGATGGCCATTCTCTATTTTGACATACAGATTGCTGTCCACCAAACCTTTCTTGAACCTCTGTTGAATCAGATAGTTATCCAGCCTTGCATACCATGCTCTGGGTGCCTATTTCAACCCATACAAAGCTTTCTTCAACTTGCAAACAATGTTGGGATTATCACTGAGTTGGAACCCATATGGCTGCTCAATGTAAACCTCTTCTTTCAGTTTTCCATTCAGAAATGCTGATTTTACGTCCATTTGATATACTTTGAAATTTTTATGAACTGCTAAGGCCAGAAACATTCTGATTGCCTCTAGTCTAGCTACTGGTGCAAAGGTTTCCTCAAAATCAATACCTTCAACTTGTGCATAGCCTTTACAGACCAGTCTTGCTTTATTTCTTACAACCTGTCCATCTTCATTCAATTTATTTAAAAAAATCCATTTAGTACTGATTACATTTTTATTTGCCGGCCTTGGTACTAACTCCTAGGTTTTGTTTTTCTCAATCTGATCTAGTTCTTCATTAATTGCCTTCATCCAAATTTCATCTGTGCTTGCTTCAACAACATTTTTGAGCTCAATGCTGGATAATAGAGAGTAGTTTCGTACTACTGTTCTTTTTGTCTGAATACCAACTGTTGGGTCCCCAATAATCTGTTCTCTGGGATGATTTTTTTCCCAGCTGCCTATTTTGAATTTCTTGTTTTCTTCTTCTTCTGAGTCAATTCTTAAATCAGTTGGGTCAATTTTTTGATTCTCTTCTATTTCTATTTCTTCATCTCCTTCAATGACTTCTTCATAAATAGGGTAGTTTTCTTGATAAGTAATTTCTCGATCTCTACCTTCATCAACTTTAACATCTGCACTCTACAATTTTCTTTAGCCTCTTGTTGTAACATGTGTAGGCTTTGCTTTTTTTCGAGTAACCAAGAAAAATACCTTCGTCAGCTCTATCTTCAAACTTATCGAGATTATCTTCAGTTTGTTTGATGTAGCACTTGCTGCCAAACACTTTGAAATATCTTGCTGTTGCCTTTCTGCCAAACCACAGATCATAAGGTGTTTTTCTTTCATGCATCCTTAGCATGCACCTTTTTTGGATGTAAACCACAGTATGGACTACCTCTTTCCAAAATTTCTCAGCTATTTTGTTCTCAACCAACATTGTCCGTGCCATTTCCTGCACTGTCCTGTTCTTCCTTTCTACAACACCATTATGCTGAGGTGTCCTTGCTGCTAAAAACTATCTTCTGATCCCATATTTTTGATAGTACTCTACAAACTCTTATGAGATAAATTCTCCTTATCTGTTTGATCTTAGGCATTTAATTATTTTTCCAGTTTGATTCTCAACCTGTTTTTTAAAATCTTGAACATATCAAATGCATCTGATTTAAGCTTTAAAAATAGTACCCATGTCATCCTGGAGTATTCATTTATGAACAGAATAAAGTATTTTTCACCATTTATGCTTTATGTTCTCATGGGTCCACACAAATTAGTATGTATTAGTTCTAAAGGCTTACTGGTGAAGTATTCCTTTGATTTAAATGTGGCTCTAGTTTGCTTCCCTTTTTGGCATGAAGCACAGATGTTATTTACTGGTTTGCCAATGGTGGGTATATCTCTTATTGCCCTTTTTGAACTTATTTTTACCAGATTGTCAAAGCTAATATGACCGAGCCTCTTGTGCCACAACCAATTTTCATCTTCCTGTCCAATAAAGCATGCTCCTTCTGAAGTTTTTGAGAGAGTATATAGATTTCTAGAAGTCCTCAATCTAGTAGCTATCAGCTTCCCACTGTGTGCTTTCCTGACTTCACAACCCTACTTCTTAAAGATGACTTCATGACCTCTGTCACAGATTTGACTTACGCTCAGTAAGTTGTGCTTCAAACCAATCACAAATAGAACTTCTTTGGAATTGATCTTTCCATCACTTATCTTGACTGATCCTTTGCCAACTATCTTGGCTCCATCATTATTTCCAAACTTTATAGAGCCCCCTTCATATTTCTATAATTTTTCAAATTTTTGTTTATCTCTTGTCATGTGACTGGAGCATCCACTATCCAATATCCATGGTGTAGATTTGTTCTATGCTTTGAATGTTGTCTAAACAATCAAGGATTCCTTTTCTTCCTTGGGTCGCTCCTTTTCTTTCCACTCTGGTTTGGCTATAGTTTTGGTCACTTGTTTAGACTTTTTTTTGTCAATATCCTGTGCATGTTTTTCTGGGAATTTTCTATTTTGCCTTAAACTGTTTGGTTGAGATCTTCTTCCCTAATATCTATTTGCTGCATATGTGCTTCTACAGTTTCTTGCAATGTGTCCAAAGTTATGACAGTTATAGCATTCTACTGCATAATCCATCAAGGGTGAAAAAATATTTCTACTGATGAAATTTCTGTCCTATATTATGAATGTAGTCTAAAATCTTGTGATTGTAAGTATTGCATTGAAAACAATAACCAAAAAAGGAATGATTGAACCTGGGAATTGGTATTTGCCATTTTGTTGTAGTAGCCACAAATTTTCTTCTCCTTTGATATGTGACTTTTATGAATCCCTCATTGTCAGCACTCTTCTCATGCCTGGCACTGTTGCTTTCTTTTGCCTGATTCATTTTTCCTTGATCAATCTTGATCTTATCTTCTTTATTTACTTGTTCTACAGTTATGGCCTTTGATCCACTTGACGATTCTCCTTCAACAAATCCCAAGCCAAATTTGATGTCTGTAGTCCTCTGACTATTTATAATCTTTTCAAGCTTTGCAGAACTTCCTTCAAGTTTGTGATAGCAACTCAATTTTTGATTCTTTTCTTCTAGCCGCATTATTAAGACAAAAATCTCTTCTTCCAGTTTGCAGCACTCATCTATTTTCATGGTTAATTAAACTTTGAGTTCTTTAGACATTTTCTTAAATTCTTCTATCTGTAATTTCAAAATGTTTATTATGTCATTCGCATCCTCTAGCTTTCTTAAGACCTTTTTATTTTTTTTCCTTTCTGTACTCAAATCTTTAAGTGCAGCAACCAACTCTCCTTCCAGATATACTTCAGCCTCATCCTTACTTTTTGTGTCACATTCCTGTTTTTCTTTTATTTTTGCTTCTTCAAATGCCATGAACAGAGCTTCACCTGTTTCTTCTTCAGAATCTTCACCTGAGCTATCTTTAGAAGAGCTGACATTCTTGGATATGAAACTTTTCTTTTTGAAGTTTCTTTTTCTAAAATTTGGTTTCTTCTTCCAGTTACTTCTTTCTTGGTGTGACCCTTCATCACTTTTGGTTTTCTCATTCATTGGACACTTAGCTGCAAAATGACCGACCCCTCCATAATTGAAGCACTTAAACGGTAACTTTCCTCTATATTTTACTTTTCCCTTTGTAAGTTTTCGAACAAAGTTAGATTTCATTTCATCCGATGTCTCTTCATCCTCAGATTCTTGTTCAACTTTGATATTTTTGTGTGCTTTAAAAGTAGCTTCTCTGTCTATGGGCTTAGTTTGTCCTATTCTCATTTTGTATGCAGTCAAAGAACCATGCATCTTGTCCATGCTAAAATTATTTAGATCTTTAGCCTCTTCTATTGCAAAAACTTTAGAATTAAATCTTTTGTGAAGAGTTCTAAGTACATTTTTCATGACAACCGCATCTTTGATTTCTTCGTCGAGTCCTCTGATTGCATTAATGATTCCATTGACTCTCAGCATATAGGCCTCTATGTTCTCATCGTCATTCATTTGTAATGCTTCAAACTGAGCTTGATGCGTTTGCAGTTTGGCTTCCTTGATCTTGTTGTCTCCTTCATGGATGCTCTTCAGTTTGTCCCACATGTCTTTTTTTGATTTACAACTCATGATACTTATCAGTTCACTGTCTACTAGCCCACACATTATGGCATTCTTTGCTTTGGAGTTATTCTCAAACCTTTTCTTCTCAGTAGTATTTGTTGGAGGAGTAGCGAGTACTATGTATCCACTTTTTACTAACTCCCAAATGTCGTATCCTAACGCACTCAGATATGTCTACATATTGAGTCTCTAGAATGAGTAATTAGTTCCATTGAACAAAGAAGATTTATTTGATGAGAATACTTCATTACCTGCCATTGTGTTTCTTCCAAGATCACTTTAGCTGATTAAGCTTGTTCAGAAACCTTGCTCTGATACCAATTGATATTCTCACAATGACATTGAGAGGGGGAGGTGAATCAGTGTAGCTATTTAAATTCAAATTTACCACTCTTAAAACTGAAGCAAAAAGAACTTAAAAAATAGATAAAGCAATTATCATAGGAGAGCACACCATAACACACAATGTAATGAGGTTCACCAATTTGGCTACTCCTCAAGAATGACTGCTTGGACTACGGTCCAAATCCAGTCTTTGCAAAACACCAATTTTACAATCTTTTTATCAACACCCACTGGAAGGAGCACCAAACCCTGATTTATCTACACCAACAGAACGGAGCACCAACCCCTATCCAAGCACCAACTTAGATCATAGTTTTGAAAGCTATAACAATGACATACAAATGCCTTCACTTTTACAAGACCCTGACTGGTCTCCAATTTATCAAAACTCAGTAAACCCTTACTGCTCTGCTTGTCTCTCTCTTACAGAACTCTTCTAACCCTCTTTTGGTAGCACTTTCACACATTCAACAACAACCTTATTCTTCATGCAGACCTGCTTTTATAACATATTAGTCTCTATTTTTAACTTCTATATTTACGCATGCAACCTGTAACTATTTCTTAAATATTCTCTTCTGCAACTTGTCAACTGTAACTCCTTCTTTATGTAACTCCTTTTGTATTTATAGAGTGGGTATTTCGTTAAACATGTTACATGCAACATATGTAGGTCGAGGGCCAATCAAATGCAATGAAAAACAAAAAATAATCACAGAAAAATTCAAAACTTTATTTGCACCCCTCGTCAACCTTGACCATTACAAATTCAAGAATATAAATAAGTAGGGAATAGGAAGAAAGTCGGCAAAGGAGAGATAAGGGGAAAATGGAGGATAAGAAGGGATAAGAAGGGATACGGGAGTTGGAGGGATAAGGGGGAAGAAGGATTAACGGAGGGATAAGGAGGAGGGAAAATAGGAGGAAGATAGGAGGGATATTAGGAGAGAAGTTAAGGGAATTTGCCGACAAAAAATTGTCGACAAATATAGGGAGATTTCACACTGAGGCTTAGAAAAGAGATTTTTCTAAGCCTCTTACAACTTAACCCTATTCACACTTGCAACATTCTCCCCCTTAAAGTTGAGAGGACTGACTACACAGTCTCTCAGCTTTACAAATTGAGCTTTAGTCATCGCCTTGGTGAAGATGTCTGCAACATTCTCCAAAGTGTGACAGTATTGAAGCTCAACAATTTCATGTTCCACCATATCTCTGATGAAGTGATACTTCATATCAAAATGCTTCGTTCTGCTATGGTGGACAGGATTATATGCCAACTGAATGGCACTGATGTTGTCGCAGTAGATTCTGGTCGGACCACTTTGCTGTTCTCCAATCTCTTCTAGTACTTTCCTTAGCCACAAGGCTTGAGTACTTGCATAAGTAACCGCTATATACTCTGCTTCTGTTGAAGATAGCGCTACTACTATCTCGCTTTTTTGAACTCCAAGTTATTAGTCCTGATCCAAGACTAAAACAGTTTCCCGATGTTGACTTCCTATCATCAATATTGCTACCCCAATCACTATCACTGAAGCCTACAAGCTTGATAGTGTTACATTTATGGTACTTGGATTCCAAAATCCAATGTACCCTTCACATATCTCAAAATTCTTTTAGCTGCCTGCAAATGCAGCTCAGAGGGGTTAGACATAAATCTAGAAACAAGAGATACAACATATTGAATATCTGGTCTGGTGTTGGCGAGAAACATCAAACTCCCAACCATGCTTCTGAAAGTGGTCACATCAACTTTTGGTGCTCCATCATCTTTGCTTAATTGGATCCCATGTCCAACTGGAGTTGCAACTCGGTTTTTAATGCTCCATAGCAAACTTCTTGATCATATCCTCAGCATACTTATGTTGACAGATGAAGATCCTTGTATCCGACTGATGAACCTCCATTCCAAGGTAGTAGTGCATTAATCCAAGATCCTTCATCTCAAACTGCGTCATCATGGAGTGTTTGAACTCCATATTCATTTTTTCATTACTACCCATAAAAATGAGATCATCCACATACAAACAAACTATGAGGATGTCTTTACCTTGCTTTAGGTAGTAGAGTGTGGGTTCATTTTTGCTCCTGGTGAACCCATATTCTTTGAAGTACCCATCAATGCGTGAGTACCAAGCTCTTGGTGCCTGTTTGAGGCCATAGAGTGCCTTCTTCAATCTGTAAACAAGGTGTTCCTTACCTTGCACTTCAAATCCCTGTGGTTGCTCAACATACACTTCTTCTGTCAAGTAACCATTGAGAAATGCACTCTTGACATCCATGTGTTGGACTTTCCATCCTTTATGTGCAGCTAAGGCAAGAACTGTTCTGATTGTCTCCTGTCTGCCTACAGGAGCAAAAGTCTCTTCATAATCTATTCCATACTTCTGAGTAAAACCCTTTGCCACTAATCTTGCCTTATGCTTCTCAATGCTTCCATCAGCATTAAACTTGGTCTTGAAGATCCATTTATAGCCAACACATTTCTTTCCTTTTGGAAGCTTCACGAGCTCCCAAGTGTCGTTGTTTTTTATAGAGGTTATCTCCTCTTTCATGGCATCTTGCCAAATCTTCTGAGTACATGCCTTCTCATAACTAGAAGGTTCAAGTCGTGCACTAGTTAACAAAGCATAGTTAACTTGATCTCCTCTGGGTTCTTGCTGGGATTCATCATCACCATACAAGTGCATACTTTCTAATCTGTGTAAAACATATTCCATTTCACTAGCTTGACTCCTAGTATATCTTCTTGAAAAATTTTTATCCAACATCTGAGATGATGGATGATACTGTAAAGTTCTCTTACCTTTGGATGGAACATCAATATCCATTGGTGAGGAACTTACTGATCGCTGTGGAGAAGGACTTGGTGAAGCAGTTGAATCGGAAGATGGACTTGGTGGATGTGTGGGCGGAGACTGCTTTCCTTTTTGTGGTAGCTGTGGTTGCACTCGTTGAGCTACTACATCAGTGGCTTCAACATCATCGAATATTTGGGGCTTACCCCACTCTCCCCCTTCATCAAAAATCACATCCCTTGAAACCACTATCTTTCGAGTTGTAGGATTGTAGAGTCTATAACCCTTTGTGTTTTCACAATATCCTACAAAAATGCAAGCCTGACTCTTTGGATCCAACTTCTTTCTCAGCTCATCAGGAATGTGAGCATATGCCAATGAACCAAATACTCTAAATACTTCACATTTGGTTTCTTACCATACCAAGCTTGGTAAGGTGTCTTCCCTTTCAAACTTGAAGTAGGACTTCTGTTCAAGATGTGAACACTAGTCCTTGTTGCATCTCCCCAATATGCATTACTCAAATGCTTTGTCTGAAGCATTGATCTTGCCATCTCCACAATGGTGCGATTCTTTCTTTCTGCTACACCATTTTGTTGTGGAGTGTAGGCAGTTGTGAACTGCCTCTTGATGCCATGATGTTTACAAAAATTCAAAAACTGATTAGAGGAGTATTCTCCTCCTCTATCTGATCTAAGACATTTTATAGAATATCCACTCTCACTTTCAACTTTTGCTTTAAAATCAACAAAGCATGCAAATGCTTCATCCTTATGCTTCAAAAAGTATATCCAACACATTCTTGTGCAATCATCAATGAAAAGTAGGAAGTAAGAGTGATTACCTAGACTCTTGGTCTGCATCGGACCACAGATGTCTGAATGTACCAACTGAAGAGGATAGCTGGCCCTCCATGCTTGTCCATGAGGAAATTTTGATCTGGCATGCTTGCCCAAGGCACACCCTTCACAGACTTCCTTACTGTCTTGAACTTTGGGAAGTCCAGTCACCATTGCTTGTGAAGTTAGCATCTTCAAACTTGCTGAATTCAAGTGACCATATCTCAAGTGCCATAGGACACTTGGATTGGTAATTGCAACATTTGCTAACTTATTTCCTCCTGGCTGGCCAAACTTCAAAGGGAATAATCTATTCTTTGACATTGGCACTTGTGTAATGATTCTATTACTATTGTTTTTGTCAAAAATGGTGCATTTACCCTCATCAAAAATCAACTTATAATTCTTTTCAAGCATTTGACCAACACTTAAGAGATTGTGTTGAAGATGAGGAGTGTAATAGATATCACTTACATGTTTTATGCCTTCTTTTGTTGGAACCTCCATGGCTCCAATGCCTTCAACTGCCAATGACTTGTCATCTCCCAACCGGATGCTGGATTTGTATGAGGAGTCTAACTTAGCAAAGAGTTCTTCTTTGCCACTCATGTGATTTGAACACCCCGTGTCCAAAATCCATGTATCATTCATATTTTGCTCTGTCTGGCCATAAGAAAGAAAGAGATTTGAGGACTCTTCCTCTTCTCCAAAATTCCCAAACTGACTGCTCTGGTTGCTGCTACTTCCTTGCGAAGTCTTTGACCAACAATCTCGAGCATAATGGCCAGGTTTGCCACAATTGTAGCAAACTTGTTTTGATTTGTCTCCTCCTTTTCCTTTGCCAGATTGTTTCCCTCTATATTGCTGTTGTCCTCCTCTATTCTGATTTCCACCTCTGTTGGATGATCCTCCTCCGTTAGGAGTTCCCCCTCTTTGATTATTCCTGCCTCTGCCTCTTTGTTGACCTCTGCCACGGCCTCTACCTCTTCCATCATGTGTGGCAAAAGCTTTGTCATCTCCTCCATAGCTGGTGGTAGGAGTTTCCTGTAACCTCTCTTCATGTGAGAGAAGTGAACCAGTTAATGCATCAAAAGACAATGTGGTTAAGTCTTTTGATTCTTCAATAATTATTGCAACAGAATTCCATTTTGGAAGAAGTGTTCTCAACACTTTCTTCACCATCATCTCTCGCTTAATATCCTCCCCTAGTGTGACCATTTTGTCGACTCATCGCTTTCACTCGCACACAGTAATCACCGACTCTTTCATTCTCTTGCATCTTGAGATTCTCAAAATCTCGTTTCAAGGTTTGCAGTTTTACCTGCTTCACTTGGTCACTGCCTCTATAGCTTTCTTTTAAGGCATTCCATGCATCTTGTGCAATTACATAAGATGCAACCCTAGGGAAGATAGTTTTATCTAAGGCAGCATGAATGTGATATAAGGCAAAAGCATTATTCTTTTGTGCTTCTTTTCTTGTCTTTTTATCAGCATTAGAAAATGCTGCCCATTCAGCAGCAGTTGGTTCTGTATAACCTTCTTCAACTACATCCCAAAGACCTTTTCCTATCAACAAAGTCTTCATTTTTATAGACCAGTATTCATAGTCACTACCATTAAATTCAGGGATTGGTAGACTAGTGTTTGCAGCCATTGCTAAAAAAACAAACTTTTATTGAGGCAAACTGGAAATACAAAGCAGTACAGAATGATTTAATGATTTAAATCAAATCTCGCCTTCTTAGTACATTCATGTTCTGCTTCGAAACTGCTGCTAATGATGATGATCTCAGGTTTCACTTCCACTGGATCTGCTTCTGCTGCTTCCTCTTCGTCTTCTTCTTCTTCTTCTTCCTCTTCTGCTTCTTCTTCTTCTTCTTCTTCTTCCTCTTCTTCCTCTTCTTCTGCTTCTGCTGGTTCAGGTTCAGGCTCAGGAGAGCGTGGTGTATAGCCCTCACTCAATTCAGCTGTTGGTACACCTGGTGTATAACTGGCACCAGATTGTACGTCCGAAACAAATTGCACGGTCTCGGATTCTTCAATCCTCTTTTCGAAGATATTGTCTTCTGAATCTGCCTCGTACCCTGAATCCGGCTTTCTCAGGTGAGCTATCACCTGATTCTCCAACTGACAAAACACAGTATGAAGCCCTGATCGATGAACCCTTGCATCAAAGGATTCTGGCGTTTCTCTCTTCAAAAGAGAGAGAAGTGCATGATAGCACCCTTCAGATCGGAACATCTATCATTTCCATGAGCACATTATTTCTCCTTTCACAAATTCTCTTTAAAAGTTTTCTAAAGGTTTTTTTAAATAAATTTAATAACCTTTTATTATTTTTCAAATTACCTTTTTAAAAAAAAAAACAAAATTACTTTATTAAAAAAAAGATAATTTTCAAAAATAATATAAAAATTATTAAATAAATTTTAAACCCTTAAAAAAAAATATTTAAATTTTTTTACCTTTCCGTCGCGATTCGATCACGCGACCTGCGGTGGGCTGAGCAAGCGCCTTAGCCGCGCGACCTCACGGCCCCTTCGTGAACAAGGAAGGTGAGACTTCCTTTTATCTCCTTGGCGGCGTCACTTAAACAAAAAAAATAAAAAACTTCCTCTGTAAAGCGCACGGCGGGATTCGATCCCCGGCCCTCTTCCAAGCAATCGAACCAACTAACCACCACGCCACATGAGCGGACGAGTATGGACGGAAGCGAGTAGGAATTTATTCCACGGCGGGAAAATTGTTTTTAAAAAAAAAATAACGTGGGATTATCCCACATGCGCCCGGACACAGGCGCGAGAGGGTTTATAACCCTGGAGTCGCACAATCTTGTTCGACTGCCTTCGGGCAGTCGATTCTCAACCGATGCCCTTTACTGCTTCGACCAATCGTCGTTCGCCACCTCACTGCCATGACGAATCGCCACGTGGCGAAATTTTGCTCACACTCTGCCAACCAAACTGCCAATCGCCCTGCGCCACGTGTCGTCCAGTCACCTCTGCCTCGACTGTCGTGCCGCTGCCACGTGTCAACTTGACTGTGCACGATCCGCCTCGGGATCCATGCCCAACCTACCTCGGGATCCATGCCCGAGCCTGCTCGCGATCCGCCTCGGGATCCGAGCCGTTCTGTGACCTGCTTCGGGATGCGTGCCCACCTCGGGAACCGTGCCCGCTCTGACCTTACTTCGCCTCGAGAACCGTGCTCCGGACGACGAAGTCTGGCTCTGATACCAGTGTAGGTCGAGGGCCAATCGAATGCAGTGAAAAAACAAAAAATAATCACAGAAAAATTCAAAACTTTATTTGCACCCCTCGTCAACCTTGACCATTACAAATTCAAGAATATAAATAAGTAGGGAATAGGAAGAAAGTCGGCAAAGGAGAGATAAGGGGAAAATGGAGGATAAGAAGGGATAAGGGAGTTGGAGGGATAAGGGGGAAGAAGGATTAACGGAGGGATAAGGAGGAGGGAAAATAGGAGAAGGATAGGAGGGAAATTAGGAGAGAAGTTAAGGGAATTTTCCGACAAAAAATTGCCGACAAATATAGGGAGATTTCACACTGAGGCTTAGAAAGGAGATTTTTCTAAGCCTCTTACAACTTAACCCTATTCACACTTGCAACAACATATACCTCTACCATGACTATTCGTCTTCTTGGTCATGACTGTTCGTATTCTTTTCTGTGCATGCATGCATTTTTTGATTCTATTTATGCGACTGTTTGATTTCTCCTTCTTCGATTGTTCTTAAAATAGCTGCATGCTTTTCCTCTACAACTTCCCCTTTAACTGTTGTTCTGCTTCAGTTAACTATCCATGATCGTGCTGTTGTGACCTGTCACGAAATTGTGACACTTCTGTCTCTTTGTGCTCTTCTCACCTTTTACCCATAAAAACATGACATGTCATGATATCACAACATTTTTTGCCTCCTTTTCCACTTCTTCGCTTGCACCCGAAAAAACAAGACATGTCACGAAATCGTGACACTTTTCACTTTTGTACACTCTACTTGGCTTGCACTAGTGAAAACCAGACATGTCGCAACATCGTGACACTTTTCACTTCCTTGTACTTCTCTGCCTTTCGCCCGTGAAAATGGAACATGTCACGAAATCGTGACACTTTCGCTTCCTTGCACTCTTCTCTACTTACACTAGTGAAAACATGACATGTCACGAAATCGTGACATCTTTTGCTTCCATACACTCTTCTCTACAAGCACTAGCGAAAACATGACATGTCACGAAATCGTGACATATTTCACATCTGTACACTCTTCTTGGCTTGCACCAGCAAAAATAAGACATGTCATGAAATCGTGACACATTCGTTTGCCTTACCTTTTCTCTGCCTTTATGTCTTGAAATTGCAACACTTTCGTTGCCTTGTGCCTTTTCTGTATTTGGCCCATGAAAACACATGTCATGAAATCGTGACACATTCACCTTCGTACACTCTCTCTCCTCTTCGGGTCGTGAAAACCTGACATGTCGCGAAATCATGACACTTTTTCTCCTTGGCACTTTTCTTCCCGTCGAGTCGCGAAAACCCGACATGTCACGATATCGCGACACTTTTTCTCCTTGGCGTTTTTCTTCCTGTCGAGTCGTGAAAACCCGACATGTCGCGATATCGCGACACTTTTTCTCCTTGGCACTTTCTCTTCGAACCTATCATGAAATCATGACACTTTTTCGTCCGTACCATCCTCTTTGCAATCTGTCGTGAAATCACAACACTTTTATTTGCGAGCTCCTTTTCCTCGAACATGTCACGAAATCATGACAGTTTTCTTTGCTTGTGCCTTCTCTCCAAACATGTCACAAAATCATGACAATTTTCTTTGCCTGCGCCTTCTCTTCAAACATGTCGTGAAATCGCTACAGTTTTTCTAATTGCCTTCTTCTTTGCCAACATGTCGCGAAATCATGATAGTTTTCCACTTGGCTTCTTTTCCTTCAACATGTCACGAAATCGTGACAGTTTTCTTTGCGCCCTCTCTCTCCTCGAACATGCCATGAAATCGTGACAATTTTGACAGCATTTTCTCTCTCCTTCGAGGTGTCATGAAATCGTGACAAAAAACATGTCACAATATCGCGACAATTTTCTTACTTGTCTTTTTCTTTGATCCTTTGAATTTGGGCCACTTCTGTCTTCTTGGAAATTCATTGTACATGCTCTGAATGACCTCTGAACTCCTGTCCACTGCATCAAATGATCTATCTGTCTGTGTTGACAACAATGACAATACTATTTCTGCACATTGCTCAACACTTATATCAATAGTAAAAAATACAATGGTAAAATTATAATTTAATAGTAATAATTAGTTCATAACATTTTATAAACTACCTAGAGGTTTGGTTGATCCTATTGGTGCCACACACATAAATAAAAAAATGGAAGTAACTACTTAAACCATTCATTGTGTGTAAGAAAAACTATGATTACAAAGAAGAGAATACAAATGCTTGATTTGACAATAATGTGAAGAAGGATGACTTGCTAATGATGAAGATTGTCTTATTATATTTTAATGTTATATATTATAGGAAATGCAACCATAAGGACTAAAAATAGAATGCAATATTAACTATATGATAATAGTAATATAGTAAAAAGGAAAAAATTAAAATAAACTTTTGTAATAACTCATAAAACTATTATTAATGAAGTTCGCAAAAATAGGATCTTCAGACAAAATGCGAAGATCTCAAAATGATCCATAAGTGCTACATTGTATCTAAATTTTACTCTACTCTAATCTATATTATGCTTCTCTCTTTCTATCACTCTATCAAAGGCCTATATATAAATAGATGTGACTCTTGGTCTTTCACCTTCCTATGACTCTTCATCTTCCCATTCTATGGACTCATGTGCACATGGACAACATGCACATTTACATCAAGTACTTTGCACATTCTAACAATACTTGTGCATTTATTACATTGCATAAAGTAAATACTCAAAACCTAATCTAAGACACTCTCCTAATCTAGGGATGTACCCATGATGGTACATTAGCATGTACCAAATAATGTAATATATCCCAAAACCCCCTTGTATTACATTATTTGGTTATTTGAAGACTTTAGTCTTCAATATGGTTTTCTTCCTGGTTATGGAACCTGAGATATTATTTTTTGTTTTCTTCATTTTGATCCCTGTATATATTCTTATCAAGTAGATAATTATCATCTTGTTCCTCTAGTTCACTTTGATCTATATTCAGCTTGAAAGTTTTTTCTTTCATCTTCATATTTACTTTTTTGTCATACTTCCTATTCCTTCTTCTTCTTCTTCTTTGTTTCTGCATCTTTACTAGTGATATATATTTTACATTTTGAGTTATTATATCATCACAATAGTATTGATCAGGATTCAATATTTCATTGCTAGTATGTTCATTTTGTTTCATATTTTGAAATAATTAAAAAACAATTAATGATAGATATATCATAAAACATTATTTTGATGTAAATATAACTATATTTTGAGTATTCCACAAAGATTTAGAAAATAATTCATGAAAGTAACTAATTAATGTCATAAAATTTCCTTCTTTTGCTTCCTTGATAAAAAAAGAGAATATTTATTTTTTACTAGTACACAAATGTTTATATCCATCAAAAATATCTATTATATTTTGTGAATAAAATTTCAATTCATGAAATAGTTCTTCATTATTGAATGCATTCCTGACTATTTTATCCATGTTTCTTCTAATTTAATCTTTGAAGTGGAATTCCTTATAGCTCCCTAGTATTATGTATTGAGAATAGTTTTGATAGAGTCTTTTATCTTTCAAAGCCTTTGAAGTTGTCTACATTATGACTCCATAGTTAAAAGATAAACTCTTTTTAATTTTCAAATTTGTAGGATACCCTAAAATTCTAATGTTCAATCAATGGTTTTGATAAGAGTTTACTTTCCAAATCTCTAGGTAGAAATCATTTTAACTCCCTAGTATTTTAATTATAAGATCAAATTTGATAAGATCTTTTCAATTCATACGTTTTGTAGAATACTTTGTATCTCCTAAGTGTTTTGCATATACTATGGTCTTGATAAAGGGAGTATCTTTATTAATTTTCCTTTGAGTTGAATCCCTTTTATCTCCCTAATGTTCAACTATTATTCTTCACCTCATTTCTCCCTATTTGTGAATTGAAAGCTAAAAATAATTTTAATGCACTTTTCAATTTGATAAAAGTTTTTATTTTTAAGACCTTTAAGTTGGATTTTGTATGTCTCATTAATTTGAGCAAGAGACTAATTCCAATGTAGTTTTCCAAATTTTAAATAGCTCTATGTTTTGTATCTTAAAATTCTCAAAAGTATAGTTCCTAAATTTTAATAATTTATGTTGTTGTTGAACTCCTTATAACTCCCTAATTAGAAATTTAGAAAATATAGATATTTGCAAATTTAATGTTTCAATTTCTATGTAGAATTCCTTATTCCTCCAAATTAAGTTATTTACAAATATTTCTTATGCTTGAATAAAGTAAATCCAAATGCTTTCAAATTTTCTAATAATGCATCTAAGGTTATAGTATATTAATGCAATTCCTTATACCTCCATTTATTTAACTAATCTTAGGCATAAAATATTAATCAGGTTTAACCTTAGTGTTAATACTCCTTATTTCTCCTTTAACTTTATAAAAATTCAAATAAATTTAAATACTTTCAAATACCTTATTGACTATGGTGTGCTATATATTTGGTCTTCTTCTCCTTGACTTATCTATTCTGCAACTTGCACTCTGAATAAGGCATTGTCCTCTTCATTGACTTCAATGTAATATGACACCTTTATTATAACATTTAATGTTACTCCTTTTAGCACCTTCTAAGATGTTGACCACCCTTCTAATGCTGGCTGGTTTCACTAACCTTCAACTATGCTATGCTGCATTCATTTGCCTTGCATTCTTATTGCAAGAACGATTTGTATGACTTGTATCTCATGCAAAGAAGACATTTTCTCTTTGCTGGGAGTTACCTTATGCACTGTGATATTTGGTAGAGATACTATTTACTTCCTTGTTCTTCCAAAATGTGGCACTTCTCTTCTGTGTAACGTTCCTTCACTCCACTTTTATTGGTAACAAATTATCTCTTCTTTATGTGGTGTTTTCATTTTCTTTATTATGCTCCTTCTACGTGGTGCTTTATAACGCTCCTCTATAAAATTTAATATTTTATTTAAAACACACCTTCTATTCACTTAGTAACTCTTGATACTTCACTTGATTTCCTTTTCTAGGAATGACACCTCTTCTTTACGTTGGTTGGAATTTTCAATATGGCACTATGTTTTAAAATATTTAATGGCCAAATAATCTTAGCCCTTGTACCACTTCACTTGCCAACAGTGCTTTGGTGACTTGTTCTTATTATTTTGTGGCTCCTTGTTAATTATTTCTAACTCACAATGCTTGTTGGTTGTTGTACATAACTCTAGAGAAACATTAGCTCATGTCTTTCGATTGCTTGCACCCTTGTAATTTTAGTCTCTCTTAAAAAATTACTCTTTATTTCTTAAAATTATGGCTCTCTCTTCAAATGTGGTGGTGCCTCTTCTTTGTACCACTCCTTTGGTGGATCCTTTTCACCATTACATGGTAATGGCGGTTTCTCTTCCACAATGGCTTCTCCTCATTGGCTACTCTTCTACAATGGCTCCTCCTCAACTCTATGCTTGGTGGTTTCTTCTATGGTGACTCCAAGCTTTTAATTTGTGCTAAAACTTTTACCTTTTGGATAGTTTATTGTATCCAATATTTTCTATATAGTATTGGCTTATTTATTTTCCAATAGATAGTAAGGAGTTGATATTTTCATTTCCTTATATTATATCTAACTTCTCCTTTATTTTCTACAAGTTTTAATCCCTTGTGAATGTTATATTCTCCAACCTTGGATATATAAACTTGAGACCTTTCATTTTGCTACTATAAAACTCAAATGTGGTGCTTTTAAAGACTTAATAATAGCTAATGTGAGCATTCAAATAATGAAATTTTATTGCACCAATATTGCATATCTTTTGGTCTCTTTTTGTAGCTATATTTCTTGGTGATTTGACTCACCTATTTTCTACCCCAAATTTTTAAAATTTGCAGCTCCAATTCCTTATGCTTTTCTGCCCCAAATTTTGCAATATTGCATCTTTAATTTCTACTCAATCATTGATTTTTGTGGCTCCAATTCTCCTCCAAATTTGATCTCTCTAACTCTAAAATTTGTAGTTATTAGTGTTGCAAAAAATGTTGCCCTCTTGTTTTCCTAAACTCTATAATTTTTCAGCTTCTATCTCAGCCAATTCCTCCTTTGATTTTGCTATCCTTAACTCCTTTAATTTGCATCCTTATTTTATTCTTAAAAAGCTATCCAATTTTTTTGATTTGCTGCCTTCTTTTTCTTCCAAATCCTTCAATTTATTGTCCCACAACTCTACAATTTCTACTGTAAAAACAACACTCTTATCTTTTCAATAACAATATTTAGTTCCTAAAATCTTCAGTTCCTTCAAATTTTCTCTCTCTAACTCTAAAATTTGTAGTTATTAGTGTTGCAAAAAATGCTGCCCTCTTCTTGTCCTAAAATCTATAATTTTTTAGATTCTATCTCAGCAAATCCCTCCTTTTATTTTGCTATCCTTAACTCCTTTAATTTACAACCTTCTTTTCTCATTATAATGCTGCCCATTTTTCTTGATTTTTTGCCTTATTTTTCTTCCAACTCCTTCAATTTGTTGTCCTACGACTCTTCAATTTCTGCTGTAAAAACAACACTCTTATATTTTCAATAGCAATCTTTAGTTCCTCAAATCTGGTGGCCTCTTCTAGCTTCTTACTCCTCCAATATCCTTGTCAAATTCTAAATTCAAACTTGGCCTATTTGTTGGCCTCCTTCTCAAGAATATGAATGCCTTGATGTTTTCCAGAATCCTCTCTAAAGTTTGGCGAACTTGTTGCCAAATTATTTTTTCTTTTGGGCTGCTTGTTATATGGTGATAATTGTCCCAAATTTTTATTTTTAGGAGATATCCTTCTTGTAATCTTATCCCTTGAGATTTTTTAAATATTATTCAATTTCTTCAATAAGGAATCTCTAGCCTACTTCTTCTTTCTCCTTCTAGATTTTCTTGAGACCTCTTCTTTTGGGTCTTCAAATTCTACAACTTCTCAAAATTTTAATAGGATTTTTCCTAGTCCTCCTTTATCTTCAATATTCAATCTTCTATCTTCCAAATTTGGAAGTTTTTAAATGGGACCTTTCTATTGGGTCTCCTCTTTATCAATCCACAGTCTTCAATCTTCTATGAGAACCTTCTTCTTAAGTCTCCTCAATATTCAATATTCAATAGGGCTCCTTTGACCTCTTTCTTCTCTTCTCAATATTCAATCTAAAATCTTCTATGGATACTTTATTGTTGGTTCTTCACAATATTTAATGTCTACTTTTCTACAACAAATAACTAATCCCTACATGGGGAAAACACATAGAGTTTCAAGTAATCGAAGATGAAATTCTTCTCTATCTATTGTAGAAAGAATTGCAACTTATGAGAACTATTGCTTTGCAACAAAAAGCTTTAGAAAATAACAAGCAAATCCATGAAAATATCTATATATCTATAAATCTATAAACATCACTAGTTATCCTTCAATATAGTGGAAAAGAGATATATGGTGAGTCCTAGTCTTCACGATTTTTCCTACAATCATGTGGAAAGAATCTAGCCAACAAGAAACTCTTAAAATTCTAAAAATGAGATCTCCCTATCTCCTCTCAATCTCTCTTGTGCCTCTCCCTATCTCCTATCAATCTACCTTGTGCTCTGATGCCAGTGTTAGCTTTTAATGCTATATATTAAATGAAATGCAACCACAAGGACTAAAATGAGCATGCAATATTAACTATATGATAATGAAAATATACTAAGTAGGAAAAACTTGGAATAAAGTTCTAAAATAACTCATAAAACTATCATTAATGAAATATCATGAAAGTAGAATCTTCATACAAAATATGAAGATCTCAAAATGCTCCATAAGTGCTACATCCTATCTAATTTGTACTCTAATATAATATATCTTATGATTATCTCTTTAAATCACTCTATCAAAGGCCTATATATAAATATATCCGACTCTTGGTCTTTCACCTTCTTATGAATCTTCACATTCCTATTCTATGGACTCATGTGCACATGGAAAACGAACACATTTACATCATCAAGTACTTTGAACATTCTAACAATACTTGTGTATTTATTACATTGCATAAAGTAAATACTCAAACCCTAATCTAAGACACTCTCCTAATATAGATATGTACCCATGATGGTACATTAGCATGTTCCAAATAATCTAATATATTTTAACATATCTTATGCTAGTCAACATCCGTGATCTAGATATGATTATATCCGAAGAAGTATCAATATGTGTCAATATTTTAGACCCTACTACCTTTTGTAGAATTTGGTCTATAATAGGCTCTATTCAAGTTTCTTAAGTCAATGAATAACCTTATGCCACCATTCTTCTTTTACACTAGGACTAGGTTGACCACCCAAGTGGAATACTTAATTGAAAATAGGATTTGGACCTATAAGAGTTTCACAAGATCTTTCTTCATTATTACCTCAATTTTAGGATTGAATGGTCATTATTTCTACTAAAATAGTTTAACACTTAGTTTAATTTTAATGGTATGTTCTATGTTATTTTGATCATACACCTTCAAATATCTATATTACCATGCAATGATATCTTTGCACTAGTCATATAGCTCCTTAATTAGGCCAATATCTTCTTTAGTGCATTCCTACTTGATTAGTAAGTTCTTTATTTTAGCAATTTGAATGGAGTGGCAGGAGGAATATTTAACCTTGATGCTCGATTTATTCAAACAATCATATATATTGAAAAATATTTCTAAAGTAATTAACCACTTTGGTAGCTAATTTTATAAGTTGTACAACTCCATCAATTATGTCATCCCCATACTCTTTCTTTTTAACATGTTTTCTTAGGAACCACTCATCATTATTGAAGGCCTTCTAATGATCAGAGTTATTAGGAAATATTGGCCTAAATACCACTCCTAACTCACATTAGTCCTAAATATAAATGGTGGGATCAAATATTTTTTCCATCACTACTAATTCATCTACCTTAGCATTAAGTTATTTAGGTACTACCTTGATATCATATGCATCAAAGCTTTCTAGTAGATAATACACCTAGTTCTTATATTATTTTATAATATTTATTCTTCATGGCACATTGAGAATTAACTTGGTTTATTTATAATTTGGACTCACCAAATACTTTTAACTTCTTGATCCCCATCTTCTTAGATTTTATTAAACTAGTGCATAATGATTTGTATTCATTCATATTGCTTGTGCAATTGAACATAAATCAACATGCATAATTGGTTTGTGCACCTTGTGGATGTATGAACAAAATGCTAGTGCATACCATCTTTATGGTTCTAGCACCATCAAAGTATATTATCCAAGTCTTCTCATATCATTACACGTATTGGCTAGTTAGAGTTGATATTTTAGATGGTTCTTTTGATATGAGGTAATTCCCAAGTGCGGTCTACTCAAAGTTGATATCTAGATATAATTCATCTTGAAGCACAACAATTATTATGTCTATATTATATGTTTGGTCATCATAAGGTCCTTTATCACCTAAAAACTTTGGGGGATTATTCTAATTTATTTTACTATATTTATTTATTTTTCTTAATAGGTAATTGCATGGATAATCATTCTCAACTTGGATCATCTCATCTCTAGGTACCTTCATGTAAGTATAGTCCATTTCCATGTACCCATCCCCTAATAACATGGATGCCCATTCTCTAGATAGTAACATATCAAAGTATACAAGGAGATCAACTAATATTACCTCCTACACTACCATAAAATCTAGATGTTTGGATATGATCAAATCTATGAGAACTCAAAAAATATTTACTTTGGTCTCATCCATATGAATTGGATGCCTAGTCATCTTAGTATAATTTCCTTGTAGACTACTTTTGGAATCATTGTTATAGCTACCCCAAGATCAATCAACTATAAACTCCTTAGTATATAATTTTTAATTTTTAGCATCACATAGAATGGTGGTGGTTTCATCATTTTAGGATTGAAATAATTTAATATGTCAATAGCATTGACTTTTATATCAATCATATGCTCTATTTATAGATTTTGTTGGTCACTTATGGGTCATGGTAGCTTGTTTTTGGTATATCTTCTATTTGGCTCTCTCACCTCTTAAAGCAAATCTATTGACTAAGTAGATATAGCACCTCCAACATGCTTACTTTGGTTGGTATATTATTAATCTCTTTAGTGATATTGAATTTGAATTCAATCGACCTACTCTTACTACATGTACTATTAAAATTTCTATATTGTTTTCTAGCCATTGTGCAATATTCACTGGTGTGAGAAGGGTATTTTAGAAATAATTATGCCTCCTTCTAGAGTTGTTCCTTATTCTTATCACTTATCTTTTCTATGGACTTATCCATTATTTCTATATTATTAGTTTTTGGTAGAGCAAGAAAGTATGGTAATTATAGTTTAAAGATAATAGTCAATGATGAATATTGGCTAGGGTGTATGATAGTGTATGTATAGGGAGATAGAGTAGTAGTGATAGCTATTTTAGAGAATAGAATGAGAAAATGGAACGTCTAATCCCAAGAACTAGAAATATTTGGGTAACATGGGAAATATAGGCCATAGGTGAAGTAGGTGGTATTTTTCCTACCCTAATCAAAATATCTTTCACACAGGTTGCTTCTTTGAAAGTTATAACTCTTGTGTTATGAATGGAATTATAAACCATCAAATTCAAATCATATTTTAGACCCTTGATATAATAAGGTAATGCTTGTTCTTCATCTGGCCTAATATTTTGCATAATTAGATTTAAAGTCCTCAATAATTTGGTGTTAAAATTGTGTATATTTTCTTGCATATGCATTTGTTTTGAATTAAATTGAAACAAAACTAAATAACCTCTAATCATACTACCAAACTATAATTTATGTCCAAATAGTGGCAGAATTATCAAGAAAAAGCTTTACCACAATGTAACTTTGTCATGCAAAGAGTAAATCAGTATGTATGTCATAATATATCCTCCTAAATATGGTGAATCGATTTGAGCATAGATAACTTGTTGAGGTGGTCTAATGCCATATTAATACTAATTCCATAAAAAATAGGTAATTATTTCATAGTAGTATGTGGGTAGGGGAATAGGTTTCTAGGTCCAATGACCTTCATAGATCCAATTAGAAAGTTGTTTTGAGGCCTAAGTGGAGACGCCAAATTATTTTGTGCATAAGAATATTGGTCATACTAATACTAAGGTGGAGGATAAGGATATGATGCATAACCTTGAGGTGGTATGGAGGATACTAATATGAAGTGTAGTAAGGTAGAGGATAGGGAGGATTTGGTATCTAAAAGGAGGGGGCAATGGGTTTTGATAAGACCATCATTGATTTGGAGAAGGATACATGTTTAAGAATTGAGGAGGAAATTAAAAGTCTTGTGGAGGTACCTATTGGTTTGAAGGAGTCCTACATTACTATGTATTTTGTTTTATTTGATTGGTTAGAGGTAATGTTGGTCCTTAGGGTTTTTTCTCGGTCACTTGCATCTGCTTGTCTAATTTACTCTTATAAAATTTGAGCAAGGATCTAAATTTTATAAGGAAATATTTTATCCTAAAGATCCTACATTTAGAGCTACAAATTTTTAAGGAGGAATATTAGATGTTTTAGACAAGCTAGATCCAAGTGGACTTTCAAAACCATACTAATAGGAGGTGTAATTTGAGCACTAGATGGAATATAGTTGTATTAGGTGCATTACAATAAGCCTCAAAAGATGGATTAATTGAGGTGTTATTTACATTAAAGGTCATACCATAGAGGGGATATGTATGGGTCAAGGAAGGGTCAATGTTTAACCCAGTTTGGTTGATGAGAGAAAATGAATAACTCATTTTGTAGTCAAATAATATAATTTATTGGAATGTAAGTTTTTGACTAAGAGTATTTTCCATTGGGATTTATCATTTTAAAGAAACAAGATTAGATGTTAAAATCTCATCGATCTTGTCATTTTGAATCATCATAAGACAATTTGTACTTTCCTTTTCCTTTTTGATTTCTTTTAATGGCATGCCATTATCTTTGTCAAATGATGTTATTTTCTTTATAGTTTGTCTTTGAGCACATATTCATAATATTACATGTATGTACCTACATGAATAGTGTTTTAGGTTAAAATATGAAAATTTAAAAAATTCGATCAGATACATAATTTGCTAGTAAATTGGAGCAAATCAGTAGGAAACACAAGTGATTCACTCATAGAAATTCAACTTTGATTTTTTTTTTAAGGTAAGAAACCAAGAAAATTGCTTGGAGCAATTTTCTTTGAAACTAGAGTGAATTTCTCTCCAAATAAAAGTTAGGAAGAGCTTGTATTTGCTCATGAATTACTTTGCCAATTTTAAATGAATCACTCTTAAAATTCAACTTGGAAAATAATCCACTATTTTAGAGTGGATCACTTATTAAATGGATCAAATTGATTGCTAAATCAATATTGAATAAATTTTTCTCAAAATTTTCTCTAAATACTTCTTGTCCATGGTAGATATAAAATTGGGATCATATTTGATGCCTCTAATGCTATCTGGATTGCTTACTTCACAAAAATTTTAAAACTCTAAAGCTCATGTTGGATTCACCATTTGCAAAGCACCTATAAAAATTAGGCATAGATTATAAAAAGTTGTAAAGCTTATGGAAAGTTTGAGACTAGGTTTGTTAAATCAAGTCCTTGGCCTTGATAAATCGCCAAGGATTCAACTTGTAAAAATTTAGAACAAATCATTAGTAGATTGGAGTGAATTACTCCCTAGAATGGACTTAGAAATATTTCCAAGCAATAAGCTCAAATGGAGCAAAAAATTCTAAATTTATGTTGAATCACTAATTGTGAAAAAAATTTGAAGAAATTCCTTCAATTTTAGACCCATCACTCCATCTATGATTAATACAAATTTAGCACCAAAATCGATAAATTTAGCCAAATTTAAGGGCTAGCATCCCATCGAAAGTGCTAGAAAAATTTTTTGAATGGGAGAATAGTCTTAACTTCTAATTTAATCAATAATGTGCCCCAATTATAGCCTTTCAACAAGTTATGGAATGGAATGAATTGTGGATCCTTCCAACTTCCAAATTGAGGCCACCTCCCCACTATCCTTGCTAATTCCTACTCTAACCTACTCTAGTTACATGAAATTATAATTTGGAAGATAAATGCGTGAAAAGTAAAATTTGAAGTTTTAAGGGTACAAGAGATTAAAAAAGAAAATGAATATAACCATACCAAGGAAGCATGTAATCAATCAACACATTTGAATATGAATAATAACAATATTTTCCATTCAACAAATGTAAAATTGCTAAGAAAATGACAAGATAAGCAAACGAACTTTACCTTAATCATCATACATCCTACAATTATGGAGGGGTAGTGTCATTGATGGAATGCAAAAGAATTACCATTTTTTCACTAATTTCATGACATATAAAGCACAATGTGGGTCTCACAAAGTGTAGTTATGAATTATCATGGTCAAAATATGTTTAGCATGGATCCCATAGCTCTTATTTATAGTAATATTTTACCCCTAAGTTACCTAGGCTAAGAAACTCTTAGTAAAAGTAAATATTTTGTGTTATCTCTATTAAAATGATACACCTCTAAGTATTACATGACTCTAAATCTACCTCTAATAGGCTTAGAAGACTTTCAAAATGAATTAGTAGACCACTGCATGACAAAATATCACTCTCAAAATACTCTCCTCATGATTCATACCTTTATTTTTACCCCTCCATATATTGGTGAGCGATTCTCTTGAGGTAGCAATTAAATCACTCAACTGTGGTAGCAATTCGCTAGTGGACCCTGGACACTTTGCTTCTATAACCAATCAGTCCACTTTGTAAGTGGATCATTTATGATTAGCACTTGTTAAGAAAATTGACACTTGAGCTACATATTCAAAATTTGAAGGTTTTTGGAAGGTATTGGTAGGCTAATTGCATTGTTTTGTACTCTTCCAAAAGGTAAATTCCAAGGTAGTGACTAGGCATTGTAGTAATCTACCTCCACCACCTAAATCCAAATGTTATTACAATTGTTGGTCTCAATTTTTTTGAAGAAATATATTCCTTTTATGCATTATATATGTCATCTTAGGTTTGTTTTAAAAAACAATGATATTATATATAGGTATTTTCTTTATGGTGACTCTTTTATATCTTGTGAGACTATGCTATCTTTCTTCATATTTTTATGACATATAATGATTAAAAATATGCATAATATTGTTTTTCTTATTAATGTTTAAAATTTGTCTAATTAAGTTTATCTTAACCTTACCTATTTTTGTTTATTTATTTTCTTTTAAAAATTTAATTTTTTTAATAATATAATTAAAAAATCATCTAAAAAATTTATTATTATTGAGTTTACATTGTGCCTAAAATATCTTATCCAAAATTTTATTTCTATAATTAACATTACCAATTTTTATTTATTTCCTATAAAAAAAAATTAATTTTTTTTTGATAGTGAATACAATTTCATCATGCACATTCTAGTAGATTCTATAAGAACTTAAATGACTATTTAAATAATTGAGATTTTTTTTTCCTTTGATTTTGATTTTTTTTTTCCAACAACTTTTATAATTTTTAGTTCATTAGGAAAGATAAAGTCAATAGACTCCAACCTTTCAGAAAATTGAACCATGACAAATTTAAGCATCCACTACCAACTAATTTGAAAAAATAACTTATTTAATCTGACCTACCAAGGTACTTGTAGGTTGAGGGAGGACATTTAAAATTTAAAAATTATAATTGTAAGATCTCAAAGATATGTATGTTAAATATAGAAAAAAAAGAAAAGAAAAAAGTGTTTGTAACATTTAAATTTTGGTTTTCAAAGTTTAAATTTCCTATTAATAAGTTTAGCTCTCCTCTTTTTATAAAAAAACATAGTGTGATAATATATATAAATATAATTAAGATAGGAGAAATTAATTTTATGCGAGGTAAGAGCGATTTCCAGGATTATAAGATTAGGTGAATAAAAAATATATTGTTAGGTATACGTTTGTTGCGCAAGATTATGTAACGTAGACAGACGAGCGTAGACGTACATCACATAAGGCCAATAGCACAGAATCTTCAAATTTCACCGTGGGAACCTCTTTTACAAAATAAAAGCGCCTACGAACCGTTAATGCATTCACAATTTTTTCAAAACGAATAGATCGGAGATATAAAGAGCAGGGAGAAGTTGGATCTGCCCTCGCCCATAACCATGGCTGTAAAACATGCATTTCTATCTGCAATCGCACTAGCCATCCTGTGCACCTCTTTCGCAACAGAGAGGCTTCATGAAAATCAAGAGAATCCGCCATCTCACCTTGTGGTGAAGGGAAGAGTATTCTGCGACACATGTGTTATCCATCAATTCTCCAACACCAGCCATTTCATTTCAGGTAAGAATACCCAACACACCTCTCTGTATTTCCTAGAAAGACATCTGCACTACGTTCTAACTAACATGATGGAGTTGGAATGCATCATCAGGTGCTGTGGTGGCGGTGGATTGCAAGTTGAACAGAAAAACGCCGACAGTTTCCGTCAGAGGAAAAACAGACGAGAATGGAGAATTCAAGGTGGAGTTAAACTCCATATCACATTTCCAGAGGGCGTGTTGGGCACGGCTTCTGAGCAGCCCCGAGGAGTCATGCGACGTTCCATTTAAGGCCAAAACATCTCATATCACCTTCACTTCGAATCTGAATGGAATTTTAACCTACGAAAGCCTGCCCTTAACCTATCGTCCGCGAAATGTCCCCACTTCCTTGTGCCTTAACACTGATAAAGATAAACAGGAGAGGTCATCGAAGCTAATCATATGTCCGCCTCTACTACCAGGAAATCCTATTCTACCTAATGTGCCTCATTTTCTACCTAGTTTGGTCCCTCCTATTCTACCTAATGTGCCTCCTCTTCTACCTAAATTGCCTAGTTTTGTCCCTCCTCTTCTTCCGCCCTTACGCTTTCCTCAACTTCATGCTCCACCACTTCCTATATCTTTCCCTTCCTTACCCTTCCCCACTCCTCCCAAGCACTGAAGATTCCCTGGCCCGCTTTCCAGAGATACGACGCTAGAATGATAAATACTATGTTTGATTTAATATACTGGTTTGTAAATATGATTACGTATCAAACTTTATGTCAGCAGAATAGCAGGCTGAGAATGCAAGCTCTCGATCTTGTGAAAAATCAGCTAGAATCATTTTGCTAATATTTCATAAGACCACCTTAGCTTTTATTATTTATATTGACTTTATTTGTATGGTCGGTTTAAGAGGTTGTGGTGTGACGTGTGAAGATGTACTGGTTGCTATACTTGTTTATATGTCCAATTATCCTAATACTTTCAAAAATTGTGTTTATTAAAGTCTAAACTAGTATTTAAATAAAATTATATATATATAAAATTTTATTTAATTATAATTTATATTAAAATAATTAGTGTTTTTGGAAAGGATGTTATAAAAAAATAAGGTTTCCTCTTTGTAAAAAGGATAGGGTTTGAAAAAATATATATTGGAAGAGCAGGTTTGTAGAATCTCATTTTTATGAGTTTAATCTTAGGGTCAAAATTTGAGTAGAGATTTCTTAGAGATAAAAAAAAAAAATTGGAAAAAAATGTTACTTCAAAAATATATAGGTTCTCATTATTTATTGGGTGAAGATTTCTCATAGATAAAAGAAAGAAGTGTGCAAAAATGCTACTTCAAAAATATATAGGTTCTGTTGATGCAATGGAATTATTTAAGAAAAAAGCCATACCCAAAAAATGATCACCAACATAGAACTTCATACTAGTTTGCAATTGATCAAGAAACATATTAAATGGTAAGTTAATACAAGGAATTACACAAATTTTTGGTTTGATGCTTGTTTGAAGTCTTATCTCTAATTCAAAATGGAAATTATTGGCTCAAGCAAGCCTAGCTTGTAAAAATCCAAATATCAAAAAATATATTACTATGAGAAACAATTCAAAGATTTCTATTAGTAACTAGTTGAAGGAGAGCAACTAAAAAAAATTGTAGATGAATTTCAAAAGATGCTTAGATTTTTATTTCTCTATTTTTACACAAAAGGGTGAGTTGGTTTGGAATCTATAAAAAGATTGTGGGTACTTGGTCAAGTTGGGATATGAGGATTTAGAGCAATTAAAATTTCCTACTCCCATTTTTTTTTTTGAAGAATGTTTAGTCACAAGAAGCTCTCCCTAAGGCCTCAACATTCCTTTGGTTAGCAGTCCAAAGTAAGATTTTTATAGCAGAAAGTCTACAAATAATACGATATCATGGAATTTTCAAATGTGCCTTCTATGATAAGGATTTATAAACATCATGCCATTTACTTATTGATCATTCATTTGCTCACACTATTTAAGGTTACTTATTTAAAATAGAAAAACATATTGGGTAGCTCCATCAACATTGGAAATGGCACCTGGTGGTGCACTGCAATGGTTTGGGCTTTGGCTCTTCTTCGGGAGGTCCAAGGTTCAAACCGTGGCATGGGTGAGTGTGTGAATCCCTAGTGGAGTTGTTGTAATGGCTTAAAAATAATAATAATTAAAAAAAATTAATCTCAAATCATGCCCTTGGAACCATATTGTTGCCTCTCTTCCAAAATATTTATAGATATGATGTTCATAATGAAAAGTCTAAAGTGCAAAAAGAGAGGTGGAAACAACTTGGTTACAATATTATTTGAACATACATACAAATTCATCTATGATAATGGAATTAAAACAAAATATGTACTTTAATCTAGGGTAAAATAGAAATGTCTAAAAAATAGGTTTATCAATATTAATTTTGATGGTGCTTTTAAAGGAAATACAAGAAAAACCAATGGAGACATTGTTTTTTTAATAATAAAGGTAAAATTCTCCTCATTTACTCAAAATCATATGGAAATATATGGAAATATAACTAACAACTATGTAGTGGCTAAGGCACTCTTATTGGGATTACTATGTAGTGGCTAAGGTACTCTTATTGGGATTAGAATTACAATTGGAAAAGGATAAAAAATATTTAATTGAAAAAAGATAAAAAGGTATTTAATTGAATAAGGGTGAAAAAGTATTTCAATTGAAGGTAATTCACAACTTATCATTAATGCTATAAACAAAAATTAAAGTGAGAATTGTAATTCACAACTTATCATTAATGCTATAAACAAAAATTAAAGTGAGAATTAGATAAAAATTAAAATTATTGCTTCTATTAATTATGTATTATTGGAGGCAATATTTGAAAATGTAAGTATATCTATAAAGAAGGAAATCAAGTAGCAAATAATTTAACCAATAAGGATGTTGATCTTCGTATTAGTGAAATTTAAATTTTACAAGACAATGGATCAAGTGAGACTTTATCTCTTCGTGAAAATGATTTCAAAAAGTTGAATGTGGAAACATTAACACTTTAAGCAAGATAAATAATATATTTGATAAAAAAAAATTATATGATTTAATTGACATAAAAAATATAATATTTTGACATTTTGATAAAAATACCATAAAAATCATATATTCACAACATATATATATATATATATATATATATATATATAATTATTAAATTCTTTAATAATATCATTCATTATAAAAAAACCTAAAATCAAAATAATATATAAATAATATTACTATATATTATAAAATTTATTTTCATTCTATAACTAATTAAAAAATACATAAAAATATTATCTATTAAAAGTCACATTAGTTTAACTAAAATAAACTAAAATATTAAATCTATTCAGACAGTGTACTTCCTTACTATAATTCCTAACACTTACAATACAATATCCAATGTCACAATAGATAATTTCTTTCATCATTGAATTTGATGAGAATATTAGGAGGTATAAAATATTAGTTAATTACACATCTCGATTTAAATAAATAAGTTTAAATTTATGAGTGTATTGAATTTAATGGTATAAAATATTAGTTAATTACACATTTCGATTTATATAAATAAGTTTAAATTTATGAGTGTAATTATGTCCTATTTTTTTTATATTGAACATCATATGTACAAATATGAGCGCTCGTTCGAGCAAACACAAGAGGAATCGATCTCACAACCACATGGATGATAATAACAACGACATTACTATTTCATTTGGTAAAGTATTCCAATAGTTACAACAAAAGGTGTAATTAGCTAGTAGTAAGAATATGTAAGTAAAACATCTATAACATTAAAGTTCATTTTATTTTTATTATTATTTTAATATTTAAATAATTTATTTTTAGTGTTTTTAAATAGAAAATTAAGAGAATTGTATTATTGATAGATTTCTATAATAGATTTGCATGATTTTATTTTAGTTTGGAAAGGGTGTCACATTTTTTTTTATATAAGTTTGGAAGGGTTTGTTCCCTTTTTATAACCTTATTTAAAGCTTCATATCAAACCTAAATGAAAAAAAAAATATTATTATTAAATTCAATTGCACACAATCATTATTTTTTTTGTTTTTTTTGTTGTGTATGGAACCTTTTCTTCTATGGAATAGAATCAGGGCATCCTAGGCTACCAACCAATATATTCCACTCTAGGAAAAAATGTTAGGGTAAAGCATGGGTTTTATAAGGATTCCAGTCCCTCGTATTGGGGTTTGACCTTGGATTTCTTGGATGAAAATCTAAGGGCTTACCACTACAGTATCCATCATACAACAAAAATATTTGGGTAAATCATATATTTTTACGAGGGGTCGTGGTTCCCTTGTACTAGGGTTTGAACTTGGGTCTTTTAGATGAAAAAATTAGGACTTGCCACTATGGTATCCCTCATGAAATAAAAAATGTTAAGGGTAAAGCATATATTTTTATGAGGGGTCCTTCTCCCCTCATACCAAGGTTTGAACTTAGGTCTCTTGATTGAAAACACAAAGACTTACCACTATAATATCCCTCCAAACAACCATAGGTTAATCATTATACATTTCTATATCTAAATAATGCATGTTGTGAGACTCTATATTTCCAAAGCATTTGTTGTCCATGCAGTCCTTTGTCCCTTCTATTATTACTTTAATCTTTCTCTTTTCCTTCCAATTGATTAAATCTCATGAAAGAGGATATGGTGGAATCCACCTATTATCCTATTCTCTTACTGTCCTATAATTATGGAACCAATTAGCTACTTTATTTTCTTTTCTAAATGTATGAATTATTTTGACCTCCTCAAATTATTTAAGCATATGATCAATCTCATAAATAATTTCACTTACCTATCAACCTAACTTATTTTTTCCTTTAAGAGTATTGATTATATTTAATAAATCCTCTTCTACTACCAACTTATTCATTTTCATATCTTTTGTTAAGGAAATAATTAGAAATATAATGGAAATTCATTATCAAAGAAGACAAAAAGGAAGAAATAATAAGGGGAATAATGTATAGTTGGTAATTTTAAAAAATATGATGTGAATAATGTGTAATGCAACGATATTAGATTATATTATTTTTTTTAACAAATAAATTAGACACCAACTTTTTTAATCATAATTTGAAATACAAAGATCTTCTTTTTCAAATCAACATTTGTTATTACTTTAGTTTAATAAATTAATAAATTTATTTTTCACATAATATCAATTATAAAATTAATGCAAAATGTATTTTGTTTTAATATCAATTTTTAAGAGTAAATAGAAGATTCAATAAAAGACAATTTAATTTTTATATTATATCTATAATGTAGAAAAAAAATATAACTTTTCTTCTATATAAATAGTCCTTTTTTAAAATGTTAGACATATAGAGATATCCAGACCATAAGGAACACTGTTAAAAAATATAGAAAGTTTATTTTTTATGTAATCTCATTGTAAAGTTAATGCAAAGCCTATTTTATTTTAATATTAAGTTTTAAAATGAGCAAGTAGAAGATCTAATAAAAGACAATTAATTTGTAAGTTTTATTAATAATTTAGAAAATAAATATTCTCTTCTATAGAAAATGTATTATAGTTCTTTTTTTTCTAAATTTTAGGGCACCTATATCATGTCTTTATTCAACATTTCAAGGGTTTTGTCAAATAAGTTAGAATCTATTTACAAGAATTTCCTCTAGTGACAACCACTATTGAAATGGCCTAAGAAAAAGGAGGTACAAGCTTAAGGAGAGTTACTTTGATGTTCACAACCCTAGGTGAAAAACTGACCTAGAGATTAATGAAAAACCAGACAACCTATGGTCCAGGATTGTCCAACATAAATACATAGAAGGTAGAGATCCTAAGAGAATCCTTAGTTACGAAGAGCATTATAAAGACTCAATCATTTATAACTTTCTATTGGGAAGCAAGGATATTTTGAGAAATGCAATGAAAATGAAGGTTGGAATTAGGGAGCACATTGACTTCTAGTATTGTATTTTATTGGGGAGAACCCTCTACAAGAGGTTGAGAGATGAAATGCACTAGCCCAAGATGTGATATTTTGAGAAATGCAATGAAAATGAAGGTTGGAATTAGGAGCATATTGACTTCTAGGATTGTATTTGATTGGGGGAAACCCTTTACAAGAGGTTGGGAGATGAAATGCACTAGCCCAATATGCTCATAACATATAAGGAAAAGAAGTGAGCAATTACTTCCATAGATATTATGAGGGAAACATTATGAGTCCTAGTGGATTAGACAAAAGAGGAGAACAAATGAAATGAACAAGTTTAAATTATTTTGTAGAGACTTTGGTCTACCTATATTTATCTAAAGGATACATATATATGTTATTGGTCAACAATATTTAATGGAGAATACTAAATCAAAAGTGATTACGAAAAATTAACTAAGGTACTATTGAGGAAGTTCCTACAAAAATATGAAAAAATGCATCAATCCCAAAGATTAAGGTTTTCAACTAGCTAGTTGCTCATAATAGAATTCTAATGATGGATAATAATTGAAATATGAGCTTTCATGGACCTTCCCAGTGCACTTTATATGAGGAAGAGGAGATAGGTCATCATATATTCATGAAGTACAATTTTAGTGGAGATATTTGGAAAAATATGAAATAGACTTCTTTGTTAGGTGGGTTTTATCAGAGGGGGTCAAGGACTAGTTAACCCATTGGAGAAGTTCCTTAAAAATGATAAGTTTTCTACTCTATGGAACATATCATCCTTAATATTTAATTGAAATATTTAGCTAGAATGCAACCAGTCTATTTTTTAAAGCATAAAAATGGACGTGATTAGATTCTATAACCAAATCAAATCATCAATGATAAAACAACACCAAAGTGTAGGTGAATAAAACACATACCTAGGAGAGTGATACCCTAGAGAGATTATGCATTCATCTAACTTCTACCATAGGGAGTGGAAAATATAAAGTATATGAAGCAAAGATAACATGAAAACAACCAAGGAAAGGGTTGCATAAACTAGATTTTGATAGGGCTTCCAAAGTGAATCATATCCCAATAAGAGGAGTAGGAGTAGTGAGAGACCATATAGACAAAATAAGAGCAATGTTTGTAGATAACATCAATGAGACTACCAGTACTATGAAAAAATCTATGGTGTTGCTTATTGGAGTTAAGTTGACAAGGAAATGGGCATAAGCAAGTTAGAATTGGAGTGTGATTCTCATGTGATAGTGAATTGGATCAAGGACAAAAATAATTCCAACTAATAGATAATGGATATGATAGAAAATATTTTGGATCTACTAAGTGGTTTTAAGGATACTAGGATTCAACATACCTTCCATGAAGGTAATGCTATAGTAGAAAAATTAAAAAATATAGGATTTTTCCTGTAGGAGAGCTTGATTTGGAGGGAGGGTAAAGAGATGCCCAGTTTGATAAGGGTAGTTTGGGAGTCATATTAGGTAAAATTATTAGATCAAAATAATGATAGATCTTGAGATTAATTATTTGAAGGGAAGGTTGGCTCCTTGAAGCCTTTTTTGTCTATGATATGTGTAATATAGTTAAGGTTTATAATTTTGTATCTTGTAGGGGCTACAAAGGTACCCAATGTGGGATATTTTGTAAATAATTTAAGGACCCAATAAAAACCTCATTTACAATATTAAAAAAATAGGGAGTTAGATGATGATGAACACTATCCAATACCAAGGATACCCACACCCTTGACCTCTTCACAAGGAGCACTCTTGACTATCACTTTGTCATACTTAATATAAATGGATATTATTAGCCTTCTATGTATGTAAATTTATCCAAAATACTAATTATTTTTATATTTATATTTTATTTAGTCTTATTTAATTTTAAAATATACCATCTATAATTCTAATAGAAATTGATAATGTAATATAGTT